>NC_069485.1:8609776-8682276 GCF_026875155.1 Cherax quadricarinatus
TGCTGCACACTTTGCAAAGAATATGTATGAAATGTTGCAGACCTTGCAAGAAATTTAATATATACTGGATACATCAGAAATGGTGGAGGTGAGATCAAAACTTTTTAAAACCAGTTGTGGTCTCTTTTAATGGTGGAACAATTTAGGCGTGAGTAGAGTTAACATTATCATATGCTTCATTAACGAGAGAGAGAGAGAGAGAGAGAGAGAGAGAGAGAGAGAGAGAGAGAGAGAGAGAGAGATAGAGAGAGAGAGAGAAAAGCAGACAGGATAGAGGGATACATGAAAGGAGAGTGAGAAAGAATCAGATCAGAGAAAACATTCCTTCACAAAACGGTAAAATGGTAAGTGAGCTTTGGTAGCAGTCCGCCTCCGGCAGCCACGCCATTGATAACTTCCTCTCTCTTGCTATATATTGAAGCAAAAATTCGCCTTACATAGATCGTGTCCCAAACCCCTGAAGCTTCTGCTCGTAAAATGTATCTGAAACTAAATATTTCGGATACGAGGATTTCCGAATAAACAACAAGATTTACAGAAGGACAACAGTGATAATTACGGAGGGAACCATACAAGAAAAATAATGTATGCTACAATTAAAAGCATTAATTCATAATAGATAGTTAAAAAATAATATAATCCTCTAATGCTTAACTGAAGCAAATGATTACTCGACTTTCGGATATATCTAGACGGTGGAATACATCTTTTTATATAACAAAAAAAGGCACAATACCGTGACTGGAACGATACACAAATAACCCGCACATAAAAGAGAGAAGCTTACGACGACTTTGTCAATGGTCCAAGTCGGACCGAAACGTCGTCGTAAGCTTCTCTCTTTTACGTGCGGGTTATTTGTGTAACATCTTGGTATGATGGAGACACCCGTAAGTAACTTAGAACAAAAGATATGAAAATATTTTAAAATGTTTTGATAATTTTGGGTAAATGCGACGCAATACCAAAGAGTAACAGAGTATAGTCTGTTTATGATAGCTACATTGAACAGTTCCTCAAAGAGGGTGAAAGACAATGATGAAAGATTGATGATCCAATTGAAATGAAGATGGAATATGATTCTCTCCAACTCAAAGATATGCTTCGCTCCAATTGCTACCAGTAATTTCTCTATCAGTGAAGCAAAAGAGTGGCCCATGACTTTGGTTGTAAGTGGGGCCAGAAGAGGAGACAATAAAACCAGATGGACAAAGTGCACATATCCCAAATCTGCACACGAAAATCACTCCCTATGAAAGCAAAAGACTTGGCAGGGGGCGCCAGTACGCTAAGAGACAACACAGTAAGTGTCAGGGGCCCAAGACTATTATTTAGCTGCCTCCCAGAATACATAAAGCGGATTACCAATAGACCCCTGGCTGTCTTCAAGAAGGCGCTGGACATGCGCCTAAAGTCAGTACCTGATCAGCCGGGCTGTGGCTCGTACGTCGGTTTACGTGCAGCCAGTAATAGCAGCCTGGTTCATTAAAGTGGGAAAGACAGAGAAACAAAGTGCACAAACACCGCTTTTCAAGCCAGTAAAGCATCTTAGAGCTGGAGTTTACGGTATTCTATTTAAATCACATTTTATTACAAGTTACATCACCAGTAAAGTAGAAATAAGACCTGCCACAAAAGCTGTACCATAAAGGCTTTTACTTCGTTTCTCTCAGAAGACAATCAATAAACCAGAGGATTAATTACGTTGCTCAAGTTTTATATCCATTAACGAAATAAAACACTTTTTGTGATCTGTATCACAGTTACCAAGTGGCAGTGAAACTTCCACCTTCATCTTTCTGCATAAGAAATGAATGCCGAAGACTTTTTTTTTTTTTTGTTCATCTTGAATTCTAACACTTTCTCCTGAAGATTTTTTTCTTTTGATAATCGGGAATTCTTGACACTTTCTCTCAAAGCTCTACAACCAACATATTTTTGGCTGAACAGAACTTGGAGCGGTATGATTCTGAAGCCAGAGCTATGCTCTAACTATGCTCTAAAACATCACCTTCTGAACTACTTACACAGTGCTCGTGCAAATGCCGTTTAGAGAATGTTGTTTGTACACAGTTCTGTAAATGCGGATAGCAGTGTAAAAGATTGTTATTTATGAGATAAAAGTAATATTGACTCTTTAACTGTATAGGAATTTCTTTTGTTTATTGTATTTCGTTTGTGTACTTAATTATTCACAGATAACCGGCACCTAGGTGACTGCAACTTATAATGACATGTCGGTCGAATCTGGAAGTTGGACCGAAACGTTTTCATAAGTTTCACTCTCCTTGTCCGAGTTATTTGTGTACTGTTCGTTTTGTTCAATACTTTATTGTATTAACAAAATATTAAGTTTAATAATCAGTTTCACTTTTTTTGACTTGATAAATATCAAAAACCTGTTTACATGAAATTTAAAATTCAAGGGACTGACATCTGTAGGTGATATAACTAAAATAACTGCAGTTAAAATTAGACGCAGCTGTTTTTAAAGAAATAGTGATGTCTGTCTACGTTTTTTTTCTTTCTCTCATATGTATACTAAATTTTACTACTGGTTACATAAATCAAAATAGAAATTTGTGCGTACTTTATTACCAGGGAAAAGAAATGTAAAGTCTACGGACTTATTTGATGATCTTATTTCTTAATGCCAGTTTAAGGAATTTATTCGACGACAGAGTTGAATCAAGAGAGAAATTTGCCTTGTTCTCATCACCAAAACTTATGCAAAGGAAGGTATTTATTACGAGTTTGGTTGAGAGCAGAGCTGTACTGCTGGGCCAGTTATCGCGTGTGCTGATAGCCACCTGCGTGCGACAGGTGGACCCAGCCACAACAACTACCAGCTTTACTCAGTGCCAGCAAGCTGTTTGCGGTACTTGGATCCGGCCACTACAAATGCCAGCTGTGCTCAGCACCCATGAACAGCCTCCGGCAGATGGTTCGGGTCACATGTGCCACCAGTGCTTAGAGCCAGCGAGCTGCTTGCGTCAGGTGGATCCTGCCACATCAAGAGCCATCTGCAGAAACATCATGAATTAGTGCAGCAGGTATGGCAGCTATCGTTAAGGATATCAAATAGAAATATTTCCCACAGCTCAGATAATGTAGAGGTTAAGAGATGTTATCTTACCTGAGCGTATTTCAAAGCTCATCCTAAAAGATGATACAACTCACAACACTAGAATAACACCCAGGTGTCCATATACGACTGGTGAACAAGACCAGCGAATGGAAGGAGTCTTGCCCATACTGCCTCAGGTTATTCCACATTGGGAGCGAACTCGCCTTCCCAGGTATCATTCCCAAGTCTTTCACTGTGAGCGAATGTCTCCTGACTACTAGCAGTAGAGTGGAAGTTGAAAATCGTTCGATTCATTCTCCTGACACATAGTGTCGAGGGAGAGGAGTGAGAAAAGTCCGTTCGAGCACACCAACATGACTCTCCAATAAGACGGTGAACCGGAATTGATTGGACGTCCTCTGCCCATATTGATCGCCTTTCTCAGGTTATTCGTAAGTCAATTTCAAGTGTGAGTAGGAGTTCAGTGACTAGCTAGAATGGAAGTTGCAAATAGTTCATGATTCTCCTGATGCAGTGTCGAGGGAGAGGAGTGGTACGAAAAGGTCCTTCGAGTGGCTCAAACATGACTTTCACGAACCGCATTAGATATTCATTTCGAAACAAGTAACTGCCAAGGTACACTGTGGTAATTGATTTTGTACCTCTCTACGAGCACTGCGATATAATAAGTTTTTAATTAAGAGTGTACGGAATGTCAAGTTAAAGGCTAGATTTAGGAGATTTCAAGTGTGGCTCAAGGTTGGAATTGTAAGTGTGGTCAGGTTAGGAGATTGTAAGTTGGGTCAGGCAGGGCTTGTAAAGTGTGTCTGAGTCAGGTTTTGAACGTGTTGTCTCAAACAACAGTTTGTCGACAACACGAAATATAGAAGCTTGTCAGTGTGGTTGTGTAAACGCAAGTGTTATTGATGTCAGGAAACTTATTTTGGTATCACTACAGCTACGAGACGTTAAATAATTAAAAATTACAATTAAAAAATCAAATAAGAAACATCAATGAACTAATTAAAATAATGAAGATTATCACATTTACTTAGAGACTAAAATATATAAAAAACCTGGGTCAATTTAATGCTTACGTATTTTATTAAATTTTATATCACAATTTATTACAAACAAAGATGTGCCTTTACTCATTCTTCGAATGGCTGATAAACAAGTCTTTAAACATCGTAATAAAAATTTAATTGGTAACTAAATTTTTACAGACATATCCAACAGTTTACTTCCGGAAATATATTTTGCACAGGTAAATTCCTGACTCAATATGAGATGAGACTTAACTGTAGTAGGGAAAATTTATCAAAAAAATTCCAGTGGTTGGTGCTCTCAAATTCAGTTGGATTTCATAACTAGTTGTTAGGTACAATGGTCGTGCTTGTATGCCGAACTTCCGAGGAGGCTGATTCAATTAAAACTTATTGAGGGTCCCCATAAATTTTTACAATTTTTTGGTTCTTTTTGCAGCCACCCGTGGCAGTCCCGGGAGGCCCCTCAGTGGTGAGGGGAGAGACTTCATCACCTCAGTGGTGAGGGGAGAGACTCTCATCACCTCAGTGGTGAGGGGAGAGATCTCTACCTCATGGTGAGGGGAGAGACCTCATCACCCACTCAGTGGTGAGGGGAGAGACTCTCATCACTCAGTGGTGAGGGGAGAGACTCTCACCACCTCAGTGTGTGAGGGGGGAGATCTCATCACCTCAGTGGTGAGGGGAGAGACTCTCATCACCTCAGTGGTGAGGGGAGAGACTCTCACCACCTCAGTGGTGAGGGGAGAGACTCTCACCACCTCAGTGGTGAGGGGAGAGACTCTTACCTCAGTGGTGAGGGGAGAGACTCTCACCACCTCAGTGGTGAGGGGAGAGACTCTTACCTCAGTGGTGAGGGAGAGAGACTCTTACCTCAGTGGTGAGGGGAGAGACTCTCACCACCTCAGTGGTGAGGGGAGAGACTCTTACCTCAGTGGTGAGGGGAGAGACTCTCACCACCTCAGTGGTGAGGGGAGAGACTCTTACCTCAGTGGTGAGGGGAGAGACTCTTACCTCAGTGGTGAGGGGAGAGACTCTCACCACCTCAGTGGTGAGGGGAGAGACTCTTACCTCAGTGGTGAGGGGAGAGACTCTTACCTCAGTGGTGAGGGGAGAGACTCTTACCTCAGTGGTGAGGGGAGAGACTCTCACCACCTCAGTGGTGAGGGGAGAGACTCTCACCACTGAGGCCAAGGGACATTGACAGTTATATAATGTATAGATATATATTTTTGGGCTAAAACTTAGAAATTTTACCTAAGCTCACTTAATGCAACTGAAGACTCACTGATCACGATAGACATCATGACCACCCTTGACTTGCATAGTATCCATCATAATAATGCTGACCTGTGGGTTAATGCTGTCTGTCTCTCTCCTTTCTTACATATTCGGACTGCATTGGGTGCAGTCCAGATCTCTGTCTATTGCTCTGTATCTATTGACTTACTGTAGATTTGATCTAGTTCAAACAGTGCCTCTGTACCTTCGTGCAAAATCCCTTGTGATATTTTATCAGGTCACATTGCCCGTGAAGCATCCGGCTGACATAGAAGTTTATTCACAATTTTTACGCTGTTATGAGAATGATTTTCAGTGCTTGATGTATGCGTCCTCTAATTCTCAGGTCTTATTCCTTTCCAGACCAACTCCTTTAATCATTTTTTTTTTCAATTTATTTTAGATTTCCGTGTTAATCCTGAGCTTTCCTCCTTCCTTCATCAGTTTTATTACCTTGTCTCTTACTGTCGTCGCTTTTCTGATGTTGGTTCACACACATTTTAAATTTGTTCCTAAATCATTCCTAATAAATTTCTTCTATTCTCATCTTTCCTTACTAATTTCTGGCATTTCTGCTTGCTTCCTTGCTTTCTTCCGTCATTTGCATTCTACATTTTCTTCCAGGTTCTTGTGCTTCTCGTTTTCTCCCTCTTTGCATTTTTGGTTAAACCACAAACTCTCTTTGTTCTTGCCATTGCCTCTTATTCTTCTGGGTATGAAGTTCTCCTCTGCCTCCTCACACATTCTAAGTAGGTATTCCATCATGCCAGTCGCTGACTTTCCAGAAATTTTTTCATCTTTGCATTTTTATATATATATATATATATGTGTGTGTGTGTGTGTGTGTGTGTGTGTGTGTGTGTACTCATTTGTGATTGTACGGGTCGATTCACAGCTCCTGGCTCCCCTCTTCTCTGGTTGCTACTAGGACTACTCTCTCTTGCTCCATGAGCTTTGTCGTATCTCTTCTTAAAACTATGTATGGATCCTGCCTCCACTACGACACTTTCCAGATTGTTCCACCTCCTAACAACTCTATGGCTGAAGAAATATTCCTAACATCCCTGTTACTCAGCTGAGTTTTCAACTTCCAGCTGGATCCCCTTCTTGCTCTGTCCCATCTCTGAAACATTCTGTCCCTATCCACCCCATCAATTCCTCTCAGTATTTTACATGTCGTTATCATGTCCCCCATATCCCTCCTATCCTCCAGTGTCGTCAGATTGATTTTCCTTAACCTCTCATCGTAGGACACACCCCTTAACTCCGGGACTAGTCCTGTTGCAAACCTTTGCACTTTCTCTAATTTCATGATGTGCTTGATCAGATATTGGTTCCATACTGGTGCTACACTCCCTATATGGGCCTCACATATACGGTGTACAGAGTCTTGAATCATTCCTTAATCAGGTGTCGAAACGCTGTTCTTAGGTTTGCCAGGCGCCCATATGCTGCAGCAGTTATTTAGTTGATATGCGCCTCAGGAAATGTGCTCGGCATTATACTCACCCAAAGATCCTTTTTTCTTGATTGAGATTTGCGGTCTTTGGTCCCCTTGCCTGTACTCAGTCCGATGTCTTCAATCACCTTCTCCAGTCTTCATGATTTTGCATTTGGTGGGGTTAAACACCAGGAGCCAGTTGTTGGACCTGGCTTACAGCTTGTCCAGATCCCTTTTTAGTCCAACCTGATTCTCATCCACTTGAATTCTTCGAATTAGCTTCACATCGTTTGCAAACAGGGGCACCTCTGAATCTATCCCTTCCGGCATGTCATTCACATATACCAGAAACAGCACCGGCCCTAGGACTCACCCTTGTAGAACTCCGCTCATCATAGGCACCCACTCTGACACCTCGTCACTTACCATCACTGTTTTTCTCTCCTGTCAGGTATTCTTTGATCCAGAGCAATGCCTTCCTTGTTATTCCTGCTTTGCACTAATCTCTTGTGCGGAACTGTATCGAAGGCCTTCTTGCAGTCCAAGAAAAGGCAGTCTACCCACCCTTCTCTCTTTCTTGTCTTACTTCTGTCACCTTGTCGTAAAACGCCAGTAGGTTCGTGACAGGATTTCCCTTCCCTGAAGCCGTGCGGGTTATCGTTTATAAGTTCATTCCTTTCTAGGTGCTCCTCCATTCTTCTCCTGATAAACTTCTCCATGACTTTGCATACTGTGCATGTCAGTGATATGCATAGTATGGTCTGTAGTTTAATGCCACTTGTCTGTGTCCTTTCTTAAAGATTGGGACTAAATTTGCCATCTTCCACACCTCAGGTAGTTGCCCTGTTTTGATAGATGTGCTGAAGATTGTTCTTAGTGGCACAAATAGTGCCTCTGCTCCTTCTCTCAGAACCCACGTATTCCATCACTTTATTTACTGTTTTTCCCACCAGTTCTCTTTCCCACTGAACCACATGCAGAAAATTCCTCATGCCTGTGTAATCCCCTTTTTTGTAGTTTGGCTTCTCCCGTCCTACTTGTGCTGCTTCACTCTCCACTTTTAACAGTACAATGTATTCAGAGCTAAGAAGCATGTGATCACTAGCTTCGAGGGGCCTTTCATATGTGAGAGAGAGAGAGAGAGAGAGAGAGCGTGTGTACGTATGTATTTCCTTAAATTAAATTAAAGTAAGCTAACCTGCCCTTAAATAACCAGAATTTAATTGGTGAAGACGAGCAAAGCAAATAGAAATTAATGCACTGTAAAGCGAAAGAAAACAAACGGTGTGACTTAAAGATCTGGTTGCAAGCCAAGAACAACAACCTGACAAGCGAGTGGAAACGTGAGATGTTGACAACCCTGGGATAACTAGCAGACCCGTGGGAGAACAACACACTGCTCAAGACAGCACTAGACTCTTAATTCTTGAAGGTAAACTAAAACCTTTACATTGCTTGCGCCGCCAGGATTGGCAAGTGAAAGCACAGCGATAACAGCAGAGAAAAAGGAGGAATATATGAGATCAGTGAGTCTCTTAATGGAGGAAATCAACTCTACAGTTTTTACTGTGTGGGCTTCCCATTGAGCCTGTCCGTCGCGCATTAACTTCAACAAGACGAAAAAAATACGAATTGCAAATGAGACATTTGTCTGTGTCAGCACGTGGATACAACATTGATTTTCTTCACTTCGGCTTTTTAATATATATAAATATATAAAATATATATAAATATATATATAATATATATATATATATATATATGTGTGTGTGTGTGTGTGTGTGTGTGTGTGTGTGTGTGTGTGTGTGTGTGTGTGTGTGTGGTGTGTGTGTGTGTGCATATGTCGTGCCGAATATGTAAAACTGGTCAATTAGCAAGAACTCATTTAAAATTAATTCCTTTCTGAAATTTTCTCTTATACGTTTAAAGATATATTTTTTCCTTAATGTAAAAATTTATAATTTTGCACCACAAGAATCTTAGAAAACTTACCTAACCTTATTATAACAACAGCAATTTATTTTAGCCTAACCCAACTAAATATATTTTAGATTTGTTTACAATAATTTAATATTAAACAAACACAGTGAAATATATTTTTTTTCGTTAGGTTCAGAATAATTTGGCGAAATTATTGCATGCACAAATTTTCGCTTGTCTTATATGGCAAGATGAGCGTTGCTTTCTAAGCCAAGATCGCAAATTCTGCCTATTCGGCACGATGTATATATACATATATATATATATATATATATATGTCGTGCCGAATAGGCAGAACTTGTCATCTTGGCTTAAATAGCAACGCTCATCTTGCCATATAGGACAAGCAAAAATTTATGTATGCAATAATTTCGCCAAAATCATTCTGAACCTAACGAAAAAAATATATTTGATTGTGCTTGTTTAGTACTAAATTATTGTAAACGTATTTAAAATATATTTAGTTGGGTTAGGCTAAAATAAATTGCTGTTGTTATAATAAGGTTAGGTAAGTTTTCTAAGATTCTTTTGGTGCAAAATTAAAAATTTTTACATTAACATTAATGAAAAAAATATATCTTTAAACGTATAAGAGAAAATTTCAGAAAGGACTTAATTTTAAATGAGTTTTGGCTAATTGACCAGTTTTACATATTCGGCACGACATATATATATATATATATATATATATATATATATATATATATATATATATATATATATATATATATATATATATATATATATATATATATATATATATATATATATTTATGTCTTGCCATATAGGTAAAATTGGTCAATTACCAAGAACTCATTTAAAATTAAGTCCTTTCTAAAATTTTCTCTTATACGCTTGAAGATATTTTTTTCATATATGTTAATGTAACAATTAATAATTTTGTACCAGTAGAACCTTAGAAAACTTACCTAACCTTATTATAACAAACGCAATTTAATTTAGCCTAAACTAACTAAATATATTTTAAGTATGTTTACAATAATTTAATAATAAACAAACACAATGAAATATATTTTTTTCGTTAGGTTCTGAATGATTTTTGCAAAATTATTGCATACACAAATTTTTGCTTGCCTTATTCGGCAAGAAGAGCGTTGCTATTTAAACCAATATATATATATATATATATATATATTATATATATATATATATATATATATATATATATATATATATATATATATATATATATATATATATATATATATATATATATATATATATATATAATATATGTATATATATATATATATATATATATATATATATATATATAATATTATATATATATATATATATATTATATATATATATATATATATCATTTACCAAACTGCGGCAGGCCAGGGCTCGACCCCACGACACATTGTCCAGCCTCAAGAGACAACACAACGTACATGTCACCTTACCACTGAACCAGCGATCCTACAAAGAGCATACATCCAGCAGAGCTAGATGTTTTTCTCGTGATCTGAGGACACTCGTGGCAGGGGTATCTCAGGATAAATTTCAGCCTCTTCCTGTTTGAATACCCTCCTTAACAAGCAGTCTATATAGCAGTCTACGTAGCCTCCCCCACCCAGTTCCCAGCAGCAGTTTTCCCTTTCCCCTCCCAGCCCCTCACCAGCCCTTCAAACTCCACCAGGCCACCACGGTCAAGTTTACTACCTTTCACGCACCATACCCACCCAGTATGTCACACTCCACTCTCCACTCCTACACTCTAGTCTAGGCAGATGGATGCCAACCAGGAGGAAGCGAGCACCCAGGGAAATATAACGGCTGGCAATACTAGGAGAGGCAAGTGCCGGTTGTGCTTACAGCTTCGTTGTCTCAACTCTAATGGTTTCCTCCGCAAACACGGTAGTTGCCCTGGTTCAGGATGTCCTCCTGTGGAAAGTGATGATCCAGAGCCACCTCAGGCACCTGAACCCACTCCAACAGACCTCATCTCATCAGACAATATCGTGGAAGCAATTAAAGCAACAGGTACCAGGACACTCACACATATTCCCAAAGCAGCCTGTCCACACGCAGCTGGGAAACTTACAGACCTCTTAAAAAAAAGTAAACGATGGTTCCACTATCCTAAATGATCCACCATCCATCAAGGCATTGCACAACTTGGTACTTTTTGGCAATGTCTGCTTAGCTGTGCCGGAAAGAAGGGGAAAGAGGCTAGCCTCAATGATCATTAAATCTTTAAGAGACTTTCCTAGAACTGATAACCTCATTCACCTTCCCTGTCAATACAAAAACGGGAGAGGCAGAACTCCCACTCACTCCACTGACAGTGAAAAGGTCAGAGTGCAGGTGAGCAAGAAAATTGAAGAGGGCAACACAGTGGGGGCAATCAGAATTATTACCAGTGAAGATACAGTTGCCCCCAGGGATGCTGACACGGCTGAAGCACTTAGAGGACAGCACCCTGCCAGGGAAACCAGGGGCACCAACAGTTCCAACACCTCTGTCCCCACTGTGGAACCATTGATTGTGGAAGACTCAGACATTTACAAAGCAATAATGTCATTCCCATCTGGCTCTGCTGGGGGTTACACTGGAATAAGGCCACAGCATTTAAAGGAAATGGTTTATCCAGTTATTGGGGAAATTGCAGAGACACTGCTTTCAGAGATCACAAGGTTCGTCAACAATTCCTTGGCTGGTCTGATTCCTGACGAAATTAGACCTTTCTTTTTTGGTGCAACACTTTGTGCACTTAAAAAGAAGGATGGAGGAATTAAGCCTATTGCAGTAGGTAACACTTTTTGCCGCCTCGTTTCTAAAGCTGCTGTCCGAAGTATTCGTGCACAGACAGCCATGATGCTTCAACGAAACCAGGTTGGCTTTGGGGTCTCTCAAGGATGTGAAGCAGCAGTTAATGGAACAAGGGCGTATATCAACAACCTGCCTGAGGACAATGCAGTGGTAAAATTAAACTTCAAGAATGCATTTAATTTCCTGAAAAGAGATGTGGTATTAGCAGCAGTACAAGAACATTTCCCTGGTCTCTTCCTCTTTGTTTCAGCTGAATATAGCAAGGAATCAATGCTCCTGTTTGGAGAGCATGAAATCACATCATCGGAGGGTGTCCAACAAGGGGATTCTCTCGCACCATTTCTCTTCTGTATAGCAGTTAGGGAAATCACAGTCAGACTGACCAGTGAGCTAAACATCCGGTTCCTGGATGATGGCACAATAGCAGGTACAAAGGAGTCCCTCTTAGGTGATCTTACACAAGTGATGACACGGGGACAGGAAATGGATCTCATCCTGAATCCATCCAAATGTGAAATCATCTCAGTCAGCCAACAAATGATAAATGCAGAGAAATCCAAACTACCAGGAGGATCAGTCATTGCCCCTACAAATAGCGTCTTTCTTGGAGCACCTCTGGGAAGTGATGCCATTGACACAAACCTCACGAAGAAATTGGAAGAATTGAGGAGAATGGAACAACGAATAGGCAATCTTGTCACCCACGATGCCTTGTACAGTCTCACAAAGTGCTTGAGTTTGCCGAGGTTGAAATATTTCCTAAGATGTGCACCTTCATATGATAACCCTATGCTGCACGAATATGACAGTATCCTGAGGCAGATTTTTACGAATGTACTTAACCTTACTCTAGAAGACGGGCAGTGGAACCAAGCTACAATTCCAGTCAGACTAGGAGGCATTGGTGTCCGCAAGTCATCACAGATTGCGCTACCTGCTTTTCTGTCCTCATGTGTTACATCCAGAGAGCTTGTAGCAGCAATTCTCCCTGAACATCTTAGGGACAATACTGGAGTCCAGGACCAAAAGTTCATTGACGGAGCCATGATCTGGGATAATCTAACGAGCTCTGAAACCAGACCTGCTCCCCCCAACAACTACAAACAGTCGCACTGGGATGGCCTGATAGTGGAGAAAAGAGCCTCAACAATGTTTCAGAGTGTGTCAGGGAAGGATAGAGCCCGCCTCCTGGCAGTGAGAGCTCCTCATGGAAGGGACTTTCTGTTGGCTGTTCCTAACTCCAGCCTTGGCACACGGCTCGACCCACAGACCATCCGCATTGGTGTTGCCCTTCGACTTGCCGCCCCTATTCTCGCCGAACACAGGTGTATTTGTAACAGTGAAGCAGCAGACCGATTCGGGTACCATGGTCTTGTGTGCCGTAAATCAGAGGGAAAGATTGCAAGACATGAGGAGGTTAATAACATTATCAAGAGGAGCCTCACAACAGCTGGATGCCCGGCAGTAAGGGAGCCACCCCAACTATGCAGATCTGATGGCAGCCAGAAGCATCCAGATGGTATCACACTTCAAGCTTGGACAGATGGTAAGCAGGTGGTGTGGGACTACACATGTGCATCTACCTTGGCTGATACCTATCTCCAATACACCAGGGAGGAAGGAGGGGCTGCCGCCAGCTTCAGGGAGTCCCAAATGTCTAGAAAATATGGAGAACTTTCCCATCATTATATGTTTGTTCCCATAGGCTCAGAGACCCATGGCTCATGGGGAAAGAGTGCATCTAAGTTCCTTAAGGAGCTATGCAAAAGACTCATCAGAGTAACTAGGGATCTCAGGGCAGCTAGTTTTCTGTTCCAGCGACTCATCGCTGCTGTTCAGAGGGGTAATGCCTGATATATTTTGGGCACGCACCCCAGTTCTGAAGAGCTGGATGAGATTGTGGCATAATCAGTGACAAACACGTAACAATACGTATTAGACATGTATCTCTCACATCTCATGTACTGTATATGCCATCTTTATATCAACAATGTATCTCTTAAACCTTTTGTACCATATTATGTAATAAAATATACCTATTGGGAAAAAAGAATGAAAAGATGGGGTGGTAGGGGAAGTGGAATATTCAAACGGCTTCAGGAAGAAATCCAAATATTCTTCCTTGAAGCCTTTTTATCCACTTCTCCGAGGCTGTGGGTCCCATTATATATATATATATATATATATATATATATATATATATATATATATATATATAATATATATATATATATATATATATATATATATATATATAATATATATATATATATATATATGCGAGTGTGTGTGTATACACAAGACAAGCCACGGGGGGAGGGGATGCCACCCACGTTACGTTGCTCTGTAAAGCTTCCCGTCATTTTCTCCTGTGGCTCACTTGCAACATTGCACAGCTCCTCACGACGCACTGAGAAGTGTGAAAGTACTTGGGCTTAAGATTTCCATCCCCCCGTGGCTTGTCTTGCATTGTTAAGATCGCTTGTCTGAGATTGTTTTGCATATATATATGTCTATATCCTGACTACAACTGGTTTCAAGACCCAGGATACACTTGCTTCCCGTGTACACGCAACACTCGCCTCTTGTATCCTGGGCGAATTCGCGTGCACTTTCCTCCTGTATCCTGACTATACTCGCCGCCAGGACCTTGGCTACACTTGCCTCCTGTATCAGCTGTTACTTAGCAGTGAATACTGAAGTTTTACCGGGTTAATATTTGCGCTGGTTATTAATTAGATTGCGCTAATAAATTCTAAAGCTTTTGTCGAGAATTCAAATTTATATTCCTGTGTAAGATACGAACTTTATTTATGAATACAGATAAATGTATTTTTTGCATTTCCGTGTTATTATATTTTTGTCACATGTTACTTATTTTGTTTTCTTCTGGAGAGATAACTTTAAAAAGGGAAGCAAGAAAAACTGCTGTGTCTCTGAGCTTCTCTCTGAGTGTGTGAAGATAATGATTCCCGGCTACTGTGTTGATAGTGAGTGGGTGGGTGAGCTGTACTCATTGGCTGGTATTCACTGACTTGTACTCATTGACTTGTACTCGTCGAGTTGTGTTTCCGAGTATCGAGACGCAACTCCTGACCCCCTCCTCCTCCTCCTCATTGAGCACTTTGATCAGTATCACTGACTTCTGGCGTCTTTGGGCTTATCATTCCATTTTTGAACGGCCCGAACCTAAGAGGAACACTACCTTATATCCCTATGGCGCATCTACGCTTTCAACTTCCTTCTGTGTTCTTTTGATTCTTATCCTCTCAATTCTAAGAATCTGTGTCTGTTTTATCATCCCTTGTCCTCTCCGCCAGAGTCGTCAAGTTTACTTCCTTAAACTTCTACTCCTCTGATATATATATATATATATATATATTTTATATATATATATATATATATATATTATATATATAATATATATATATATATATATATATATATATATATATATATATATATGTCTCATCCTTTACTGTTACTCTCTGTATTCTGTCATTCAGGTATTCTCTGAACCTCTTTAGCACTCACTCATAGCGCTGCCTGTTCTTTCAGTTTCTGGACTGCAGTCACCCAGCCCTGGTTTTCTTGTTTGTTCTCTGTGACTCTGTCGTAGAATTTAAGAAGATAGGACAAGACTTTTCACTGTTATATCCATGGTGGTTTTCTCTAAAGAATCTCCTCTCCAATTACTCTATGCATATTACAGAAATTCTTACATTCAGGACGCCTTGTATGGCCCAATTATTTTTGAATAAATGAGGACTACAGTTTTCTGGCAGTTGTCCTGACTAAATACCATTGCCGTTTGTTTCATGAACTTTGATTTGCTCTGTTTTTCTCCAGGAACTTATACTCCTTTCCTTGGCCCCTCTGTATACTTGCTTAAATCATGAGCTCCTTCTATATTTCTTACTTTATTCCTTATGTTTATGTGCCACACTTTATTCTTCAGTCTTACTGTTTTCTGGATATGCTATTTACTTATTTTATTTTGGGATTTACTGGGCTGGGAGTCTCTTTGGAGCGCCAGGGAATTTTTATGGATTCTTTCATAATGTTGCTCTACCCAAGCTACAGTAGGTGTTCCCTTTCCTTATTCCATTTCTCTGTTACCTCCTTTTCCTTGCTAATCTTTATGCTATGCATTCCTGTTCCGTCAGATTTTTGCTGACATATTCTATGTCAAAGTTTGGAGATTTCTCAGATTTGATTTCTTTCCGATTATTGGGTTTCTAGTTTCTTACTTTGTAAACCTAACTGGCAATAGCCTTATCCATCCCTCAATATATGTTTTAATTCTTCAATTTATCCCATTTTCACTTGTATCTTTTGCTGTTCCCAATTCTTTCAACAGATCATCAATTTCTTTTTCTTTGTTCTTCCTTTGTACTATTCTCTTAGTTTATCTTTCTTCATTCAGTTATAGCTTTATGTCTCACTTACCCTCATCATGGTTCCTTCCTCTACTGTTAGTTTCTACTTTCTCCCTCCTGTTGAGTTTATGTTAGCTGTCCACCACAAGAGCTTTCTTGTTTCAAGTCCTTTCCTATCGAATTCCTCCATCTGATACATTATTTAATCTTTCTCTTTCCATGGAAATACACTAAGCATCCTTAGTGTATTTCCATGGTGCTTCTCTTTTCTCCAGTCATTGTTTATATTCTCTTTCTCTTTTATCTACTTCCTCCCTAAACTTGTGGAGTATCTCCTTACTCTTCCTCTCAAGTTCCTCAATGATCATTCACTCCAACTTGTGTACTATCTTTGCCCGGCCTCTAGGACAGTTTCCCCCTTGATAACATATATTTCCTCAATTATATTTCTTAATTATATATTACACGTCCCTAGTTGAGGAACCATTTACCCTCTTCATTTACTTTCCCCTTTACTCCCTTCTCCCTACCAAATCATCAAAGGTATGTTTGGATTAACATGTACTCACCTATTTTTACTCAGCTATTTCTGGATGCAGGAGTCGAGTCACAGCCCCTGGCCCCACATCTTCGCTAGTAGCTACTAGGTCCACTCTCTTCCTGCTCCAATAGCTTTGTCGTACCTTTCCTTAAATCTATGTATGGACTCTGTCTCTACTACATCACTCTACTGATTGTTCCACTTCCTGACAACTCTCTGAGTGCGCGCGCGCGTGTGTGTGTGTGTGTGTGTGTGTGTGTGTGTGTACTCAATTGTACTCACCTAATTACAGTTGCAAGGGTCGAGACTCAGCTCCTGGCCCCGCCTTTTCACTGAACGCTATTAGGTCCTCTCTCTCCCTGCTCCATGAGCTTTATCATACCTCGTCTTAAAGCTATGTATGGTTCCTGCCTCCACTACATCACTCGCCAGACTGTTCCACTTTCTGACCACTCTGTGACTGAAGAACTGCTTCCTAACATCCCTGTGGCTCATCTGAGTCTTCAAGTTTCAAGAGTGACCCCTTGTTTCTGTGTCCCCTCTCTGGAACACCTTGTCTCTTTCAACCTTGTCTATTTGACGCAGTATTTTGTATGTCGTTATCATATCTCCCCTGACCCTTCTGTCCTCCAGTGTCGTCAGGCCGATTTCCCTTAACCTTTCTTCGTAGGACATTCCCCTTAGCTCTGGAACTAACCTTGTCGCAAACTTTTGCACTTCTTCTAATTTCTTAACGTGCTTGACCCGGTGCGGGTTCCAAACTGGTGCTGCATACTCCAGTACGAGTCTGACGTACACGGTGTACAGTGTCTTGAAAGATTCCTTAGTTAGGTATCGGAATGCTAATTTCAGGCTTGCCAGGTGCAAATATGCTGCAGCAGTTATCTGGTTGATGTGTGCTTCCCGAGACATGCTCGGTATTATACTTACCCCAAGATCTTTTTCCTTGAGCGAAGTTTGCAGTCGTTGGCCACCTAGCCTATACTCTGTCTGTGGTCTTCTTTGTCCTTCCCCAGTCTTCATGACTTTGCATTTGGCAGGCTTGAATTCGAGAAGCCAGTTGCTGGACCTGGTGTCCAGCCTGTCCAGGTCTCATCTGATTGTGTGTGTGTGTGTGTGTGTGTGCGCGCGCGCTGCAACAGTTATTTGGTGTGCACGTGTGCACTCCCCTAATTGTACTCGCCTAAATTCGGTTGCGGGGGTCCTTTCACAGCTCCTGGACAAGCCCCTTCACTGGTCACTTTAGGTCCACTCTCTCATTGCTCCATGAGCTTTATCATACCTCTTCTTAAAGCTATGTGTGGATCCTGCCTTTACTACATCACTCTGCAGACTGTTCCACTTCCTAAAAACTCCAAGACTGAAGAAATACTTCCTAACATCCCTGTGACTCATCTAAATCTTCAGCTTCCAGTTGTGACTCCTTGTTGCTGTGTCCCATCTCTGAAACATCCTGTCCTCTGTCCACCTTGCCTATTCCTTTCAGTATTTTATATGTTGTTGTCATATCCCCCCCTGTCCCTCCTGTCCTCTATTGTCGTCAGGTCGATTTCCCTTAACCTCTCCTTGTAGGACATGCCCCTTAACTCCGGGACTAGTCTCATTAAAAACCTTTGCACTTTTTCTAATTTCCTGACGTGCTTGGCCAGGTGTGGGTTCCAGACTGGTACTGCATCCTCCAATATGGGCCTGATGTACAGAGTCTTGAACGAATCCTTACAGAGATGTTGAAATGCTATTCTTACGTTTGCTAGTCGCCCATATGCCGCAGAAGTTATTTGGTTGATGTGTGCCTCAGAAGTGTTTGGTGTTATACTTACCCCAAAATCCTTTTTCTTGAGCGAGGTTTGTAGTCTTTGGCCCCATAGACTGTATTCTGTCTGCTGTGCTGTTTGCCCTTCTCCAATTTTCATGACTTTGCACTTAGCTGGGTTTGTTATTGCTGTTATCACTGTACAGCGGTTTAGTGCCGAGCTTACTTGAAGGTTACTAGAAGGGATAGCGTGGAAGGGTTAACCCAGAGGGAACTGTCTTTCGCTCACCCGAAAAGCAAAATGAACCTAAATCTGACAGGCCTAAAAAAAAAAAACTCTCCCCTCCCGAGGAAAGAGAAAATTGGCATGCCAGCACGGCTGATTGAAGACGGAGCCAGGAGACGTCAGCTCTGGAACTAAAAAATATTCTATATACAGGCTGTCCGCAGGGCTTGACTACTCGTCCAGGATGCTGTGCCTTCCTCACATCTGTAAACAATGACTGACGACAGTAGTATTTCCTAAGGTGTGACATATGACTCAAAGGCGGCACTGTCCTGACCTTAGTACACTGGGTGCTCATACTTACAATAACACTATTTCCATGGAATTCGTTATACTATGGGTACCCTTCTAAAATAATTTACATATTCGCATGGTGTTGTCCACCACGACCCCGTTATTAACTAACTATACAATGTGTGCATTAATACCCATTACTGCAAGCAAACATTTAGCGTAGTTATCGTAGGAGTCGGACAAGTCAGTAGATGCATCAATGTCAGAAATGTACTGCTGTCCTGGGTCTTAGGCCATAGGTATGGAGCCTTACAGGACTGTCATCAGTCGTAGGAGTAGCGGGTGAAGAAGTAGATGGGTTGTCACTAGGACGAGTTTGATTGTGGCTTTGCAATACTCGCGACTCCAGTTATGCTTCAGCTTGCACATGGTCAACATACTTCATGTGGTCAAAGTGAGCTTTTTGATAGATCCAGTAGCGATCTCCCTCAGCTCGAACTTATTACCGCAGAGCTGTGTGGTAGGATACGGTAAGGACCAACAAATTTGGGAACAAGTTTATGCATACCTGGGGTCAGTTTCGGGTTGAGCAACATAACTTTGCAACCTGGTTCCACTTTGCTTTCCTTGGCGTGGGCGTTGCGATCAGACTTGAACCTATCTGTAGCTTTCATAAGGTTCTCTCGTACTCGCTGAAAAGGAAGCTGCGTGGTCGCATCTTAACTGCACTGGTGTTATCTGTGTAGTAAGTAGGTTGAGGAAGAGCACACAGAATTTCGTATGGTAAACGTTTGCCATAGCCATACAAGGCAAAATGAGGTGTCTCACCAATCGAGCTATTGAGGGAAGATTTTAACGTACACTGAACATCTGGAATAGCCTCATCCCATGTAGTATAACTCGGGTTAACGGTTACTCTGAGCACCCCCAGGACTTTACGGTTTGTACGTTCAGCAAGGTCATTACTCGCAGGTTGGCATGGAGCTACTGGCGCTTGGTGAATGTTAAATCTGGAACAAAGATCCTGCATAGTGGCATTTATAAACTCTGACCCATTGTCTGACAGAAAAACTCGTGGGTAGGTGTGGCGAAGAACGACATGCTTGTGGAAAGTGTTTGCGACTGTCTCGGCCGTTTTATCTCGAATGGGTACTAACTCGCATTACAGCATCAAGTTATCTATCATTACAAGCAGGTGTTTATTGCCCTTCTCCGAGGTCGAGAAGTTCGTCAACAGGTCGACAGAAGTTCTTCCCCAGGGCTCCTTTGTAATGGGATACTTCAGAATGGGATTGGGACCCATAACGGTACCCTTGTGCTGTAGACAAACAACACACTGGTATACAATGTCCACTGCCATCTTAGGCCAGAAGTATTTCATTCTTGCCTGTTTGATGCTGCGGTCTTTCCCAGGGTGTACTGCTCTTGGGACGTTGTGAATCAACCTCAGAGCGTCTGGAACCAGAGACTCCGGTATCACCAGTTGGTGTACGATTCTGCTGGGATCCGCCAGTTGCGCCGCACGGCACAGCACTCCTTGGTTGACTACTAAGTTCTTCAGTGGTCAGGAATCGAAGGACTGGTGACCACACAGGGTCCTGCCGTTGGACTCGCTCAAGATCCTCGACGGAGAACGAGATGTCAACACTCACAAATGCTGTATACCTCGACAGGGCATCAGCTACAACGTTTTGCTTACCTGGTACATAGAAAATATCGGGGTTGTAGTCGTGGAACATGATGGACCACCGAGCATGCTTTATCGAGAGGTTCTTATTAGCGAAAAGGGACAAAAAAGTAGGTGATCGGTGTAAATCTTGATGGGGTATTGGTAGATGATATATCGAAAGTGATTCAAAGCCCATACTATGGTTAAAGCTTCTAGCTCGGTCACTGAGTAATTGACTTCTGCTTTAGTAAGGGCGCAGGTAGCATAAGCAATATGATGCTGCTTATCGTTAGATTTCTGGGACAAGACTGCATCGATACCAATTTTGCTGGCATCAGTCGTCAAGGTAAATGCATTGGTGAAATCTGGGATTATAAGGACTGGGGCAGATGTTAACATTCTTAAGGGTAACAAAAACTCGTTCTTGATCACAAATCCACTCAAAAGGGGCTTCCTTTCTAAGTAGGCGTGTCAGGGGTGTGGCGATGGTGGAGAAACTGGTGATTAGAGAGTGGTAGAACCCCGCTAGACCTACGAAGGAACAGACTGCATCAGCCGTCATAGGTCTAGGGAACTTCTGTACAGCCGAGAGTTTAGACTCATCTGTTTTTATGCCATTCTGAGTCACTACGTGACCCAGAAATTTTATTTCCTTCCTGAGGAACTGACATTTTGAGAGCCTTACCTCGAGGTTAACTTGAGCTAGTTTGTACAATACCCTGTCAAGTTTTTCGAGATGCGTAGAGACATCTTGCAACATGACGATGAGATCATCTATGTATGCCATGAGCGTGCCACCTAGGAGAGTACGGAAAATTGTCCTCATCAAATGACTGACGTGATCGGGCTTCTGAGCAAGCCGAAAGGCATCCTCCTGAACTGATAATGACCGGTCGGCATAGAAAAACTTGTCAACTCTTTGCTCTGGTCATCCAGGGGGATCTGCCAAAACCCATGAACAAGATGAAGAGTCGAAAAGACCTTATTATCACCGATGTTCTGCAGCAGGTCATTCAGAACTGGCAATGGAAATCGGTCAGTGATCGTGCAAGTATGCCAAGTACCATCTTTCTTGGAAACCAGGATGAGAGTTGCATACCATGGGGAATTGGACGCCTCAATAACTCCATCAGTGAGCACACTTGCAATGAGTTCTTCGGCGAAGACTCGTTGCATATGTGGCAGGCGATACGCAGGTACATAAATGAGTTTAGTACCTTTATCAAGTGGAATAAGGTGAGAAATAAGTGGGGTCAGGCCCATGGGCTCACCGCCTAATGCGACTGCGGAACGTGCACGACTGAGAACCTGGAAAAGTTTTGAAACTCCTTCAGGGTAGTTCTGTTGTAGCTAGATCATCTTCCTACACTGGGCGGGTGTTGGAAGAGTTGGTAGCAGACTCACCTGGGAGAACTGCCCTTACGAGAAGGTCAGCTGGGATTTCGCCCTCCACTCTCACTGGGAGAAGGAATCTGACGAGATCGACGAATGAGGTGTCCTTCTGCAGTACAGGCTGTCTACAGGTTGAACTCCAGGAGCTATTTGCTGTACCAGTCCTGTAGCCTGTCCAGATCCTTTAGTAGTCCAGCCTGGTCCTCCTCCAGTTGAATTCTTCTCATTAACTTGACACTGTCTGCAAACAGAGACACTTCTGAGTCATTCACATATACAAGAAACAGCACCGGCCCTAAGAATGACCCCTGTGGAACCCCACTCATCAAAGGCATCCACTCTGACACCTTATCGCATTCCATGATTCTCTGCTGCCTTCGTGGCAGGTATTCTCTAATTCATTAGTGCCTTCCCTGTATACCTTCCTGTTCCTGCAGCTTTTGTACTATTCTCTTGTGTGGAATTATGTCAAAAACCTTCTTACAGTCCAAGAAAATGCAGTCTACCCACCCCTATGTTTTTTGTCTTACTGCTGTCGCCTTGTCATAGAACTCCAGTTGGTTTGTGATACAGGATTTCCTGTCCCTGAATCTGTGCTGGTTGTCGTTGATAGGCTCATTCCTTTCTAAGTGTTCCACTACTCTTCTCCTGATGATCTTCTCCATGACTCTGTATACTATGCATATCAGTGATACTGGTCTGTAGTTTAGTGTTGTGTGTCTGTCTCCTTTTTCAAAAATTGCGACTACATTTGCTGTCTTCCATACTTCAAGGAGCTGACCTGTTTTGATAGAAGTGAAGATTGTTGTTAGTGGTACTCAGAGTGCCTCTGGTCTCTCTCTCAGGATCCACGGAGAGATGTTATCCGGCCCCAATGCCTTTGAGGTATCTAGTTCGTTTAGTAGCCTCTTCACCTCCTCCTCCTCAATTGTACTCACCTAGTTGTACTCACCTAGTTGAGGTTGCAGGGGTCGAGTCCAAGCTCCTGGCCCCGCCTCTTCACTGGTGGCCACTAGGTCACTCTCCCTGAACCATGAGCTTTATCGTACCTCTGCTTAAAGCTATGTATGGATCCTGCCTCCACTACATCTCTTCCCAAACTATTCCACTTCCTGACTACTCTGTGGCTGAAGAAATACTTCCTAACATCCCTGTGATTCATCTGTATCTTCAACTTCCAACTGTGTCCCCTTGTTGCTGTGTCCCATCTGTGTGTGTGTTTGTGTGTATGTGTGTGCAGTAAGATCAAAAATAAGCCTCACATGTCACACTTAAATTTCACTTGACATGTGACTTGACCAAAATCTTCACCAAATTCCCAGGGTGGGCACACAAAGGGGGCCTCAGACATCGTTTCCAGCTATTATATTCTCCTCCTGTATGTTCTGTCCACACTAGCGATAACAGTATGTCAATTCACGACGCAGAAACAAATGGAGGTATACACAGAAGAAGATCGCGGTCAGCAGGATTTGAACCCACGTTTGGAAGGTGGCATAGATCCCTACGTGACGCCTTAGACCACTCAGCCACAGATGCCTCAAAACACTAGGTAGCCATGTTTCTTCTTGCTGATTACACTGCGTTCTAACTTTCTCTAGTTTTGATTTTATTTCTGTTAAACTTATTCCCTAACCCCTACGTCCTGGACTCTGCTGTGGGTCCAGCGTTATCCCTGGGAAATCCAAGAAACATCTCGTAACCTGAGATATGGTACTTCAAAACTAATGCTCATAGACCACCAGAAATATGTCTCTTACATTTCTTTTCAAATTCAGTATTTCTTCGTATTTCAAGTATAAATAATAAATGTGAGACATAACTTTGACGTGACTTACAGAATGAGTCTGATCACGCTTCCTCCAGTCCACAACTCTCACCAGAAATTTATAACAGCGGTTGCAATTCTTATGTTTGTCACAGTCTCTCTCTCTCTCTCTCTCTCTCTCTCTCTCTCTCTCTCTCTCTCTCTCTCTCTCTCTCTCTCTCTCTCTCTCTTTCTCTCTTTCTCTCTCTCTCTCTCTCTCTCTCGTTCCCTCTCCCTCTTTCCCGTCCACTTGTCTGTATCCAATTTTCTTTTTTGATCCGCCGGCCCGTCAAATGCCTCATCCTTTCAGCATCCCGTCTGTCATATCTCCGTCACGGATGGAACTCCTACTGTGTTTGAACCTGGCATGAGAGCATCTTTCACTTCAGATAAAGACGAGAGCAACAGCAAAAATCTATGGAAGCGAAATAGTATAAAATATTCACAAAACTTTACGAAAAACCTTAGAAAATATAAAATAATGTAATCTATGCAGCTGAGCTAAGCATCCGTCAGATTCAAAAGGCAGATCTCTCTCTCTCTTTCTCTCTCTCTCTCTCTCTCTCTCTCAGGAGATGCTAGGATCTGTCTCGTTACTTCTCAGCGCTGAGGTGATCACCCCACTTAATCTTATCTGGAAGAAGCTTGATTCCTCTCCCTCACTAACCACCACGACTTTTCCATGTCCCATAAATTTGCGACAACTGGAAACTTGCATATTTTAAGATTGCCTTTAGAGATTCGCCTCAGATATTGCCGTGTTTTCTTTACACATCTGCCAAGTAGTTTAACTTTTTTCATAGTTTATTATTTTTTTATTTAATAAAAAAAGAAGAGGGAAGAGAATGTGACTCACATAAAGAAGAGCTGGGAACGTAAAGCTCCCGTCTTTTTATCCTGTCTTAGACGGTTTCTTGATGCTGAGAACTCAGTAATCTTTTTTTCCTTGGATCCAACCTGTTTACCTCCCATTCTCGACTCCTTTCATTAACCCCCCTACGAGTTTAACGCTTCTTATTTAATCCAATACTCACACATCCAACAACAGATAAACAGAAGAGAAGGCAAAAAGGTCACAATGAAGATCATAATAAGAGACGCGCAGTTTGATGCTCACTCAGATGAAATGGACAATAGATACTTACAGAAATATTTTCAGAAAATAACGGGAGAAGAATGACGTAGAAAAGCAGCAACGACAGTGGAAGAGAAGAGAGAGACTAAACTGCGAGAGAGTTTTGAGTGACGGGAGTGAGAGAGGAGGCAGAGAACAGAGAATGGAAAGGAGAAAAAAACCGTAGCAGACATACTCACAATTAACCAGACGGGACGACAAAGAAAATGGTGGCGGTTAATAAGACAACTTGGAGAAAATGGCAGCTAGAAGAGAAATGAAGCTTCAAGATGACCTTTTAGGAGGCTGAAAAGGAACGGAATATCTGAAGAAATAATGAAGGTAAGAAGATTAGTGGGAATCGAACAAAGAAAGGAAAGAATGAAGTAAAGGAGGAAAAAAACAAAAATGTTAGTCGACCAACATTACTCGGTTTCTCCCAGGGAAAACATTGGCAGTATGTGTAGGAGGAATTGCTCATACATCTAGACTGGCCAGGGGATAAAACCAGGGATCTTACGGGTCAGAGTTGAATGCACTGCCACTGAGCAAAGTGCCGCTACAACTGTCCAGCTGGATGGACAACAAGATGTACTTCAGCATCAGTGATGTTAGGAAGAAGGCATTCCTTTACCTTCTGAGCCCAGCACGCAGAAGGAATAGTGCAGAGTGGGGATAAAATAGTAATGCATGAAAAAAAATATGAATATATGAATGTGTGTAGCTGTGTGTGTTAATATTTAGGCAAGTATACTTTTGCATACGAAACTTGGCCATTAGTATATGTATTGTTGAATGAATGTATGTATTTTTGTATGAAGTGAATGTGTGTTCACGTGTACTTTAATGTGTATGTGTGTACAGACACATACTTGTAAATGAATGTGCATATGCGTACGTGTGCATTTGTAACCGAGAGTAGATGTATGCCTCTTCATATGTATGTAGGTACGAAAATGAATGCACCTTATAGTGCGCGCACACACACACACACACACACACAGACACAAGAGGTCACAATTGGAAGTTGAAGACTTAGATGAATCAAAGGGATGTTAGGAAGTATTTCTTCAGTCATAGAGTAGTCAGGCCGTGGAATAGCCTAGAAAGTGACGTAGTGGAGGCGGGAACCATACATAGTTTTAAGGCGAGGTATGATAGAGCTCATGGGGCAGGGAGAGAGAGGACCTAGTAGCAATCAGCGAAGAGGCGGGGCCAGGAGCTGTGACTCAACCCCTGCAACCACAAATAGGTGAGTACAAATAGGTGAGTACACACACACACACACACACACACACACACACACACACACACACACACACACACACACACACTCACACACACACACACACACACTCACACACTCACAATCACATACTCACACACTAACTCACTTGTGTCGCTGACATGCAGTGTATGTAATGTTGTAGGGAAGATCATCAGAAGAGCTGGGGAGCACCTAGAGAGGAACGGGCTCATGACAACCAGTACGGCTTCAGGTAAGGGAAATCCTGTGTCACAAACCTTCTGGAGTTCTATGACAAGGTAACACAAGTATGACAAGTGAGAGAGACATGGGAAGACTGCATATTCTTGGGCTGTGAGAAGGCTTTATACAGTTCCACACAAGAGACTGATCAAAAAGCCAGAGAAGCAGGCAGGAATAGCAGGGAAAGTACTGCGATGGATCAGGGAATACCTCACAGGAGAGAAACAACGTGTGCTGGTACATGATGAGGTGTCAGATTACATGCATGTGTCGATTGGGGTTCCACAAGCGTCAGTCCTGGGTCCTGTGCTGTTTCTAGTGTATGTAAATGACATGACAGAAGGGATAGATTCAGAGGTGTCCCTGTTTGCAGACGATGTGAAGCTAATGAGAATACAAGTTGACGAGGATCAGGTAAGCCTACAAGGAGATCTGGATAGGCTGCAAGCCTGGTCTGAGAAATGACTTCTGAAATTTAACCCCAGCAAGTGCAAAGTCATGAAGTCTGGAAAAGGACAAAGAAGATCGCAGACGGAGTACAGCCTAGGAGGTCAAAGGCTGCAAAATTCTCTCAAGGAAAAAGATCTTGGTGTGAGCATCATTCCAAGCACATCTCGTGAGGCGCAAATCAACTACACTGTTGCAGCATGCGAGCGCCTGGCAAACCTAAGAATAGCGTTTCGACATTTAAGTAAGGAGTCATTCAAGACACTGTGCACTGTGTACATCAGGGCCATATTGGAGTATGCAGCACCAGTATGGAGCCTACACCTGGCCAAACAAGTCAAGAAATTAGAGAAAGTGCAAAGGTATGCAACAAGACTAGTCCCGGAGATAAAGAGGTATGCCCTACAAGGAGAGGTTAACGGAATTCAACCTGACGACACTGGGGGACAGGAAGGATAGGGTAGACATGATAACGACTTATAAAATACTGAGAGGAATTGACAAGGTGGATAGGGACAGAGAGTTCCAGAGATGGGACACAGCAACAAGGGGTCACAGTTGGATGTTGAAAACTCAGATGAGTCACAAGGATGTTAGGAAGTATTTCTTCAGCTTTAGAGTTGTCAGGAATTAGAACACTTAGGAGAAGGATTTAGCGGAGGCAGGATCCATACATAACTTTAAGAAGTTCGATAAAACTCATGGAGAAGGGAGAGATTGGACCTAGTAGCAGCTTACGAAGAGGCGAGGCCAGGAGCTATGACTCTATCCCTGCAACCACAACTAAGTACACACACACACACACACACACACACACACACACACACACCAAGCTCCTACTCTACCCACTGTCTCCTTCACGTATTCTGTCATCCCCAGCACCATAAATCCACCACAGCCCCATCACCACCACTCCCGTCAATCCTGCCATCCCTTCCCGGCTTAAGTTCCCCAGGTGGCACGTGCTTTCACAATTTACAAACACATATTTGCTATTCTTTCTCTCTCTCTCTCTCTCTAAATGTAACCATATATTATGATATTTCTAAAAAAAGACACATTTTAAAAATTGTTACTTCGTATATCTCAACGATAAAGGCCACACTGTTTTTATTTCTTGAGTTAAAACGGCTCGTTAACCCTCCAGAGTAAATCTGTGTAGCACTTGTCATCATTTTGCCTCTGGTTCGTGATTCTTGTAACCCTCAAGTGGAATATTAGGATGCTTAAACGAGTTGCTTTCCAACATTACTTGCGTTCACTGCCATCTATAATCGTTAGAGAAATTATTTTAATATAAATTATTCACGAGATGATCAACATCTTCATTCCAATGGATTATATATGGTCACCATTTTCAGAATTATTTTAAAGGTCATCTTATTAAATAAAGATTGAATAAGATAACTGTGTACGACAGGTATCCTTATTCCGATATATTTCGTCTGCACAGTAAACTTCTTCAGTCGAGTACAGAAGAGGCAACAGAAGCAGTAGAGATGTAAATACGATTTAATCAGTCCATCACCAGATCATGGAACCGAACTCTTCTCCAGGCTGAGGGACTGACCATCTCAAAACTACATCGTCTTCACATCTGAAGAATTGAGACATTCGTGCAACACGTGTCTTCACATCTATACTGCGTCTGCTGCCTCCTCCATACTCGACTGAGGAAGCCTACTGTGTAGGTGAAACGTTTCAGAATAATCATACCTAACAGTTGCACATATACCTCACTAAATAAATATTGTTCATTTACATAAAGATTGTCAGAATGTCATTGATAAAATATAAGGGATTGTTGGAGTGTTACGCAGTGGCATGCAGAAAAAAATATTTTAAATATAACATAGTTCCGGGATTGAACTGAAAGCGAACGCGTTTTATTCCTGTCAGTCAGACAGTGGCCGGGACAGGAGCAGATGTATTCAGTTGAGTACGAGTCGGGTGGTGACGGAGGTAAAGTCATCATGTTTGGGCGATAGTTTGAGTAAGTAATTTTGGTTAAGTTTTTAAGCGTATACTATAGGTGTTTGTCTTTAGGTGCTCTCTTTGTAACACCCTAGTACGCAGGGGCCTGTGTTTTGGAGAGTATTTAACGTTTCCACTGTAGGCTATGTAGCCTGCAGAAAGGAAGGTGGGGGGTCATGGAGCCTCCCTGTTCATAAATGTTCATTTATTTTATTTAACTCATTAGTATCAGTGTGCTAGTGAGCTAATGTGAACAGTAGTGTGGTGGCTTTTTTTGGAGAAGATTGTAAGTTGTATGTAAGTTACTATTATTTATAATATATATATATTTTTATATAGGTGAGTAATTTTATAACCCCCAGACAGCAGTGTGAGCAGCCTTTGTGAACCAGGAACATTTTATTTAAGTTACGACATCGAAGTCGTAACATAGAGGAAAAGTGCATCACTGGAATTAAATACAAAGAGAAGATTTAAAGGAAATACATTCGAAGGTAAATACATTCAAGGTAATCTAAAACTATATATATATACATATATATTTATATATATATATATATATATATATATATATATATATATATATATATATATATATATATATATATATATATATATATATATATATATATATATATATATGTCGTGCCGAATAAGTAAAACTTGCTGTCATGTTCCCCTGTCCTCAAGTGTCAATAGGTGAGTTTCCCTTAACCTCTTCCCGTAGGACATGCCACCTAACACGGGGACCAGTCTCGTTGCAAACCTTTTCACTTTCTCTAATTTCCTGACGTGCTGGAACAGGTGTGAGTTCCAAACTGGTGCTGCATACTCCAAATTACGCCTGACGTACACGGTGTACAGAGTCCTGAACGACTCCTCACTGAGATGTAAAAAAGCTATTCTTAAGTTTGCTAGTCGCCCATATGCTGCAGCAGTTATTTGGTTGATTTGCGTCTCAGGAGATATATTCGGTGTTATACTCACCCCAAGATCCTTTTCCTTGAGTGAGGTTTGTAGTCTTTGGCCCCCTAGACTGTATTCTGTGTGCGGTCTTCTTTGCTCTTCCCCGATTTTCATGGCTTTGCACTCCGGAAGCCAGTTGCTGGATCAGGCCTGCAGCCTGTCCAGATCCCTTTGTAATCCTGCCTGATCCTCTTCCGATTGAATTATCCTCATTAACTTCACATCGTTTACAAACAGAGACACTTCTGAGTCTATTCCTTCCGTCATGTCATTCACATATACCAGAAACAGCACCGGTCCTAGAACTGATCCCTAGTCAGTTCTAGGACCTCTAGTCACTGGCGCCCACCCCGACACCTCGTCACGTACCATACCTCGTTGTTGCCTTCCTGTTAGACATTCTCTGATCCATTACAATGCCTTCCCACTTATACCTGCCTGGTCCTCCAGCTTTTGCACTAATCTCTTGTGTGGATCTGTCAGAAGCCTTTTTACAGTCCAAGAAAATGCAATCTACCCACCCATCTCTGTCTAGTCTTACTGCTCTGTGTACTCACCTAGTTGTACTCACCTAGTTGAGGTTGCGGGGGTCGAGTCCGAGCTCCTGGCCCGCCTCTTCACTGATCGCTACTAGGTCACTCTCCCTGAGCCGTGAGCTTTATCATACCTCTGCTTAAAGCTATGTATGGATCCTGCCTCCACTACATCGCTTCCCAAACTATTCCACTTACTGACTACTCTGTGGCTGAAGAAATACTTCCTAACATCCCTGTGATTCATCTGTGTCTTCAGCTTCCAACTGTGTCCCCTTGTTACTGTGTTCAATCTCTGGAACATCCTGTCTTTGTCCACCTTGTCAATTCCTCTCAGTATTTTGTATGTCGTTATCATGTCCCCCCTATCTCTCCTGTCCTCCAGTGTCGTCAGGTTGATTTCCCTTAACCTCTCCTCGTAGGACATACCTCTTAGCTCTGGGACTAGTCTTGTTGCAAACCTTTGCACTTTCTCTAGTTTCTTCACGTGCTTGGCTAGGTGTGGGTTCCAAACTGGTGCCGCATACTCCAATGTGGGCCTAACAAACACGGTGTACAGGGTCCTGAATGATTCCTTATTAAGATGTCGGAATGCTGTTCTGAGGTTTGCTAGGCGCCCATATGCTGCAGCAGTTATTTGGTTGATGTGCGCTTCAGGAGATGTGCCTGGTGTTATACTCACCCCAAGATCTTTTTCCTTGAGTGAGGTTTGTAGTCTCTGACCCCCTAGACTGTACTCCGTCTGCGGTCTTCTTTGCCCTTCCCCAATCTTCATGACTTTGCACTTGGTGGGATTGAACTCCAGGAGCCAATTGCTGGACCAGGTCTGCAGCCTGTGTGGTGTGTGTGTGTGTGTGTGTGTGTGTGTGTGTGTGTGTGTGTGTGTGTGTGTGTGTGTGTGTGTGTGTGTGTGTGTGTGTGTGTGTGTGTGTCTGTCTGTCTGTCTGTCTATCTGTTTTCATCACTTGTTTCGTCGAAGGACCATCATATTCGGTATATTTAGTCTTCCTCTTTTCTAGTATTTCCAGACTTAGATATAAACATGTTTTCTGTTCCTAGACGTATGGATTTTTATTTCATGTAAATTTTCATTACTGTTACTGCTTTCTGGCGAACCATGTGCAATAGGATGGTAAATATCTTCTTTTTCCTGTTTTTATATCATCCTTAGTCTAACGTACGCTTTATTAAACCACCTTCTCTGTGGGTCTCAGAGTAAGCGACTGTCATCTAACTTTCACTCAGTCTAAAGTAACTCACGCCTCGCAGAAAATACACATTCATGCTTTCTCAAATACTCGCAAGTGTACATACGCAGCCTGTATGTACACTTGCGAGTTAGACTGTTTAAGGACAAGGTATATGCAGCTCGCCTACTCTTGCCTCCCATGACTGTTCTTGCTGTCATAAAATTCAATTAGGCTGACTAGAAATGATTTCCATTTTCTGAGCCTTTGGTGATATTGCGCTACCCCCATGCTTGTGTGTGTTAGTTGCCAGCTGTCAAAGGCACTTTTAGATAGACACGTCAGATACCAGTTGTCAAAGGCACCTGTCGATAGACACTTGGCATATATTAATTTTGTGTGTGTGTGTGTGTGTGTGTGTGTGTGTGTGTGTGTGTGTGTGTGTGTGGCAGGATCCATGCATAGCTTTAAGAAGAGGTACAATAAGGCTCTTGAAGCAGGGAGAAAGTGGACATAGTAATGACTAGTGAAGAGGAGGAGCCAGGAGTTAAGACTTGACCCCTGCAACCACAAACAGGTGAGTGGAAATGGATGAACACGTACAGGAAGGGAGATTACAAGAAACGACCGAGAAGTATGTGAAGAGCTCAACAAGAGTTTTAAAGAAGTATTTACAGTGGAGACAGAAAGGACTCCAGAGAGCTGGATTAGTTGGGTACACCATCAAGTGTTGGACACTATACATACAACTGAGGAGGAGGTAAAGAGGCTGCTAATTGAACAAGGTACCTCAAAGGCGATGGGGCCGGACATCTCTCCATGGGTCATGAGAGAGGGAGCTGAGGCACTCTGTGTACCACTAACAACAATCTTAACACATCTATCAAAACAGGGCGACTACCTGAGGTGTGGAAGACAGAATATGTAGTCTCAATTTTTAAGAAAGGAGGCAGACATGCAGCACTAAACTATAGACCAGTGTCACTGACATCTATAATATGCAAAGTCATAGAGTAGATTATCAGGAGAAGAGTGGAGGAGCAACTAGAAAGGAATGAGCTTATTCACGACAAACAGCACGGTTTCAGAGAAGGGAAATCCTGTGTCACAGACCTACTGGTGTTCTATGACAAGGTGATAGCGGTAAGGCAAGAGAGAGAGAGGCGGGTAGATTGCATTTTCTTGGACACAATTCCACACAAGAGATTAGTGCAAAAGTTGGAGGACCAGACAGGAATAACAGGGAAGGCACTGCAGTAGATCAGAGAATACCTGACAGAAGGGCAACTGCGAGTCGTGGTACTCGAATAGGTGTCAGAGTGGGTGGCTGTGACGAGAGGGGGTTCCACTGGGATCGGTCCTAGTACCGGTGCTGTTTCTGGTATATATGAATGTCGTGATAGAAGATATAGACTCAGAAGTGTCCCTGTTTGCAGATGATGTGAAGCTAATGACGAAAATTCAATCGAGCGAGGATCAGGCAGGACTACAAAGGGATCTGGACAGGCTGCAGACCTGGTCCAGCAACTGACTCCTAGAGTTTAACCCCACCAAGTGCAAAGTCATGAAGATCGGGAAAGGGCAAAGAAGACCTCAGAGTACTGTCTAGGTGGCCAAAGACTGCAAATCTCAGTTAAGGAAGAGGATCTTGGGGTGAGCATAATACTGAGCAAATCTCCTGAGTCACGCATATACCAAATAACTGCTGCAGCATATGGGCGACTAGCAAACCTTCCAATATTTTATATGTCGTGGTGTTATATATGTCCCTTAATCAACGGTATTAGAAATATATATGATTGAATGTCTTAAGTGAAGAATAAAAAAGCAAAATACCGTGACTGGAACAATACACAACCCGCACAGAAGAGAGAGGCTTACAACGACGTTTCGGTCTAACTTGGATCATTTACCGTGTGACTTTGTAAATGGTCCAAGTAGGACCGAAACGCCGTTGTAAGCTTCTCTTTCCTATGTGCGGCTTATTTGTGTATAATGCCTTTAGTCTTCTCATATTATTTTCCCTTTTATTTGATCAACCTGGACATAAATCACTAGACACTGGAGCTTATGTACATATTTGATTCGGTTTGTGCTTTCGCCCAAGTGCAGCATCCCCATGATTGACTAGATAATTGTTGTGTTTTTAGGTTAGTCATTAAGGCTGGCCATTAATGATCTTAAGGTGGCACGTACCAGACAAGAATACGATAATCCCTGTAGTAGGGTAAGGAGAGAGCGAGGAAGTGGCTAAAGACGAGGAATAACGCAGGAGAGGATTGTCTTCAGCCGTAGAAACGGAGTCAGAGCTTAACTCAGCAGGTGAGCATTTGATCGTTGGTGGGTGTAACTCAGGAGTGCAGTTTACTGTCTTATTTGGAACGACCTATTCTTTAAACTTTTGAACACTTCTCTTGTTTGGTACGTGAGTTGTGCATAGTTGTCGCAATCTTGGGCTTGTCGTAGTTTGAAGTTATGTGGCGCATCGGAGGGGTATTTGACAATTTGATAGTAAAGTCGAGAGTGGAGTTCTTTGGCGATCATGGTGTTGTTCTTCGAAGATGTAGTGAGGAATCGATTTTCCCAGGTGAGGCCGGAGTATGGTCGTCAATTTAAATTTCTTTTTCAGAGGTGTGAGAGAGTTGATGTTCAGATAGAGTTTCACTGGGTGTGGAGGTGGTGGCAGAATGAGTAGATGGAGTGGCTTGGGCGGCTGGTGGATCAGGAGTGGATTGGGTGGCTGTGATTCGAGAATGTGATGGGATGATGATGCCTCCTACGTTGGAGAAGACTTTCAGTGTTCCTGCTAGTGGTGCAGTGTCTGGAAAATTGAAACTGGGATGGTTGTTGAGGCGGAAGAGTTCATTTATTGTGAAGTTGAAGGTATCAGGGGATGCGGTGTTCTTCATGTGAGCATACATCATGCAGTACATGATACATGCGTGATTGGAGTGGAGAGTCGTCTGGGAGTGTTGGAATAAAGCTTACAGCAGAAGTAGGCATTTGGAAAACTTGGAAAGAGCTTTCGAGTGTGCGCTTGAAGTCTAGTGACTGCAGTGCAAGGCGGGGTCTCGAGTCTTTTCTTAATGACTTTCCTGTTGTTGGGTCTCTCGCATGTATGATGCCTGGCTGAGGTTGGATATCGCACATGTATGATATTTGGCTTGGGTAGAGTGTCTCACATGATTGATATCTGGCTGAGGTTGTGTGTTTTACATACATAATGCATGGCTGATTTTGGGTCTATTAAAAGTATGATACCTGGCTGTGACTGACCTTGCTAAGGTTAAATATCTCACGTGCATGATGCGTAACTTGTATTAAGCTTGGCTGAGGTTGGCTCTTTCACATGTATGATGCCTGATAGAGGATTGGGTCTCTCATTTATATGATACCTTGCTGTGCTTGCGTGCGCCACACGTATGAAGCCTGTATTGCTGGGTCTCACATTTGTGGCGCCTGGTTATAGTTGGGTTTCTCACGTGTGACACCTGGCTTAGGTTGGATGTTTGACATGCACGACATAGGGAAGGGGATATTTTTCAAATTTAGAATACGCACCAGTTAGTGGGTATCATTCATGCCTGATTCCTGGATGCGGGTTAGTTTCTCACAAATATGTCGCCTAGTTGAAGTCGGGTCTCTCCCATGTAGATGAGTAAGACCCATGTGCAGCTGTTGGGTATGTTTATTGTTAAAGCGTTCCGCCTGCATGATAGGCTTCCTTAGTCAAATACAGACCAGAATAAATTTGTAGACAGCCGTAGTGATGATGTAAAAGATGATATGATCAGTCCATCTGTGAGGAAGTAATGTCTGAGGTTGTAATGTTTGAGGTTGTAATGTTTGAGGTTGTAATGTCTGAGGTTGTAATGTTTGAGGTTGTAATGTTTGAGGTTGTAATGTTTGAGGTTGTAATGTTTGAGGTTGTAATGTTTGAGGTTGTAATGTTTGAGGTTGTAATGTTTGAGGTTGTAATGTTTGAGGTTGTAATGTCTGAGGTTGTAATGTCTGAGGTTGTAATGTTTGAGGTTGTAATGTCTGAGGTTGTAATGTTTGAGGTTGTAATGTTTGAGGTTGTAATGTCTGGGTTGTAATGTTTGAGTTATAATGTCTGAGGTTGTAATGTTTGAGGTTGTAATGTTTGAGGTTGTAATGTCTGAGGTTGTAATGTTTGAGGTTATAATGTCTGAGGTTATAATGTTTGAGGTTGTAATGTCTGAGGTTGTAATGTCTGAGGTTGCAATGTTTGAGGTTGTAATGTTTGAGGTTGTAATGTTTGAGGTTGTAATGTTTGAGGTTGTAATGTTTGAGGTTGTAATGTCTGAGGTTGTAATGTTTGAGGTTATAATGTCTGAGGTTGCAATGTTTGAGGTTGTAATGTCTGAGGTTGTAATGTCTGAGGTTGTAATGTTTGAGGTTGTAATGTTTGAGGTTGTAATGTCTGAGGTTGTAATGTTTGAGGTTGTAATGTTTGAGGTTGTAATGTCTGAGGTTGTAATGTTTAAGGTTGTAATGTCTGAGGTTGTAATGTATGAGGTTGTAATGTCTGAGGTTGTAATGTCTGAGGTTGTAATGTTTGAGGTTGTAATGTCTGAGGTTGTAATGTCTGAGGTTGTAATGTCTGAGGTTGTAATGTTTGAGGTTGTAATGTTTGAGGTTGTAATGTCTGAGGTTGTAATGTCTGAGGTTGTAATGTCTGAGGTTGTAATGTTTGAAGTTGTAATGTCTGAGGTTGTAATGTTTGAGGTTGTAATGTCTGAGGTTGTAATGTCTGAGGTTGTAATGTCTGAGGTTGTAATGTCTGAGGTTGTAATGTCTGAGGTTGTAATGTTTGAGGTTGTAATGTCTGAGGTTGTAATGTCTGAGGTTGTAATGTCTGAGGTTGTAATGTATGAGGTTGTAATGTCTGATGTTGTAATGTTTAAGGTTGTAATGTCTGAGGTTGTAATGTCTGAGGTTGTAATGTCTGAGGTTGTAATGTCTGAGGTTGTAATGTCTGAGGTTGTAATGTTTGAGGTTGTAATGTCTGAGGTTGTAATATCTGAGGTTGTAATGTTTGAGGTTGTAATGTTTGAGGTTGTAATGTCTGAGGTTGTAATGTTTGAGGTTGTAATGTCTGAGGTTGTAATGTCTTAGGTTGTAATGTTTGAGGTTGTAATGTTTGAGGTTGTAATGTCTGAGGTTGTAATGTTTGAGGTTGTAATGTTTGAGGTTGTAATGTCTGAGGTTGTAATGTCTGAGGTTGCAATGTTTGAGGTTATAATGTCTGAGGTTGCAATGTTTGAGGTTGTAATGTTTGAGGTTAGAACATAAGAACATAAGAACGAAGGAACACTGCAGAAGGCCTACTGGCCCATACGAGGCAGGTCCAAGTCCCTACCGGCTTAAGCCAATGCACCCAACCTAGTCAGGTCAGGTCACATTGACTTAAGGGAGGAACGCGGCAACCGACCTGTTAGCACAAGCTATCAGGTCCAACTCACACCCACCCACATCTACTCATGTATTTATCCAACCTATTTTTAAAGCTACACAACGTTCTGGCCTCTATAACGGTACTTGGGAGTTTGTTCCACTCATCCACAACTCTATTACCAAACCAGTACTTTCCTATATCCCTCCTGAATCTGAATTTTTCCAACTTAAAACCATTGCTGCGAGTCCTGTCTAGGCTAGATATTTTCAGCACACTATTTACATCCCCTTTATTTATTCCTGTCTTCCACTTATAAACCTCAATCATATCCCCCCTAATTCTACGTCTTTCTAGAGAGTGCAGTTTCAGGGCCCTTAGTCTATCCTCATAGGGAAGGTTTCTGATACATGGGATCATCTTTGTCATCCTCCTTTGTACATTTTCCAGAGAATTTATATCCATTCTGTAATACGGTGACCAAAACTGTGCAGCATAATCTAAATGAGGCCTAACCAAGGATGTATAGAGTTGAAGAACAACCTGAGGACTCCTATTATTTATGCTTCTTGATATGAAGCCAAGGATTCTATTAGCTTTATTGCGAACACTTATGCACTGTTGTCTTGGTTTCAGATTACTGCTAACCAGAACTCCTAAATCTTTTTCGCAATCCGTAATATTAAGATCTACATTATTTAGTTTATATGTGGCATGGTTATTGTCCTGTCCAACATTTAGAACTTTGCATTTGTCTATATTAAACTGCATCTGCCACTTCTCCGACCACTGCATCAGTCTATTCAAATCTTCCTGGAGTGCTCGAATGTCCTCGTCAGAATGAATTCGACGGCCTATTTTGGTGTCATCGGCAAACTTGCCGATGTCGCTCTTTATGCCCTCATCTATGTCGTTTATGTAGATTGTGAACAGCAGGGGGGCCCAACACTGACCCCTGTGGAACACCGCTCGTGACGCTTCCCCACTCTGATTTCTCCCCATTTATGCAAACTCTCTGCTGCCTATTTGTCAACCATGCCTCTATCCAGGAAAAAATTTCTCCTCCTATTCCATGTGCTTTAATTTTCCTCAATAGTCTCTGATGTGGGACCCTGTCAAAAGCCTTACTGAAGTCCATATACACAATATCATATTCATTACCATGATCTACCTCCTCAAATACCTTAGTGAAAAAAGTTAATAAATTCGTAAGGCAGGAACGCCCCTTTGTAAAACCATGCTGAGATTCGTTGATTAATTTATGCTTTTCAAGGTGGCTACGAACTGCCTCGGCAATTATTGATTCCATAAATTTTCCCACTATGGAGGTTAGGCTTATTGGTCTATAGTTCGAAGCTAAGGACCTGTCACCTGTTTTGAAAATAGGTATCACATTTGCCATTTTCCACTTATCTGGCACCATGCCAGTTTGTAGTGATATGTTGAAAAGATTAGCCAAAGGTGTGCTAAGCTCCTCTTTACATTCCTTTAGAACCCTTGCATACAGTTCATCAGGGCCTGGGGATTTGTTAGGTTTTAATTTATCTATTTGCCTAAGGACCATGTCACTTGTGACCCTAATAGTGCACAGTTTATTTCGTCCTGTTCTACATAATTTATCATTACTGGAATATCGCTGGTATCCCCTGTGTAAAAACTGAGAGGAAGTATGTGTTAAAAATTCTACACATTTCCTTATCACTGTCAGTGAGCTGACCCGAGGAACTTTTGAGTGGGCCTATCTTGTCCCTGATCTTACTTCTGTATACCTGAAAGAATCCTTTTGGGTTAGTCTTCGATTCTCTTGCAACTTTAACCTCATAATCTCTATTTGCTTTTCTAATTCCCTTTTTTATTTCTCTCTTTAACTGAATATATCGATTTCTTAATTGCCCCTCTCCTCTTTTGATTTGCCTATATATGCCTCTCTTTTGACCAATCAGATATTTTAATCTATTGTTCATCCATTTAGGATCATTTTTGTTTGATCTGATTTCCCTATTTGGAACATAATTTGACTGAGCAGCTAGAACTATGCCCTGGAAAGCATCATATCGGCAACCATCACCACCTACCTGACCCTAGTCAGGTCATTCCAGTTCAGCCCACCTAAGTAATTTTTCAGTCCTATGAAATCAGCCAAGCGAAAGTCAGGGACGGAGACTTGATTGCCATTATTAGGGGAATTCCATGATATGTTAAAACTGAGTGATTTGTGATCACTCTCCCCAAGCTCATCATTAACCTCAAGATTATTAATTAGTGTTTCCCTACTGGCAAGAACCAAGTCAAGGAGGTTATTTCCCCTAGTTGGCTCTGTCACAAACTGTTTTAAAAAAACAATCCTGGATCGTATCAAGAAAGTCACCCGACTCTAAATTTCCTGTCAAATTGCTCCAGTCAATCTGTCTATAGTTGAAATCTCCCATTAGCACAACATTTTCGTATGTAGATGCCTTACGAATTTCGTCCCATAGAAGTTTACTGCACTCCCTATCAAGATTTGGGGCCCTGTAAATCACACCCAAAATTAGTTTTTCTCGGCCCTCGAGAAGCTGTAACCAAACAGATTCAGTGGCTGACGCTTCTAATTTAATATCTTGTCTAACACAAACAATTTAAATTGTCTCTGACATACATCGCTACTCCACCACCTTTCCTGTTGACCCTGTCAGTGTGGAGTAATTTATAGCCTTGTATGTGACATTCAGAGGGCATCTCTCTATCTTTCAGATTGAGCCAGGTCTCTGTTATAGCAATAATATCTATGTTTCCTGCACTTGCAATTAATCTTAGCTCATCTATCTTATTTCTAACACTCCTGCTATTAGTATAGTAAACCTTAAGGGAGCTAGTCCCTTGCTGCCCTCTGCTGTCCCCCTTTGTTTGCTGACCTGTTCTATTGTCTTTATTTATAACTTCATGCTGAATGCCTTTTATACATTTACTGTTTCCAACCCTAGTGTTGCAACCTGCTTGTTTCCCACACACACCCATACCTCTATCTTCCATCAGTTTAAAATCATAGGCATTTCACCAATGGCCTTCTCAATCGAGTCTGCAAGTGCTACCACCCCTGCCCCAGAGAGATGAACCCCATCCCTTGCATACATATCATGTTTGCCATAAAAGTTGTTCCAGTTGTCAATGAATGGGATTGCAAGTTCCTTGCAGTATCTGTCTAGCCAGCAATTTACACCAATTGCCCTAGACAACCATTCATTTCCTACTCCCTTCTAGGCAAGATGCTACATATGATTGGGATCCCTCCCTTAGACTTAATGAAATCTATAGCTGACCTGTACTTATCTAGCAGCTCTTCTCTCCTACCCTTCCCAATATCATTTCCACCAGCACTGAGACAGATAATGGGCTTGTTCCCATTACCTGACATGATATTATCCAGTCTGTTGACAATGTCCCCAACACCAGCTCCAGGGAAGCACACTCTATCTCTCATCTTCTTATTCCTATTACAAAAAGCACGATCAACATATCTTACCTGAGAGTCACCAACCACAAGAATGCGCTTACCTTCATTAGCAGGGGCAGTAGTACCCTTACCTTCACTGGCCACTGAAGTACATTCATCCTGGAGAACAGAGAAGCGATTTCCTACCTTCAGATCTGCACTCTTAACTTTCCTTACTCTGATGCGCCTCCCATTACTGTGAACAACTCGCCACTTGTAGCAGGTGCTGGGCTGCACCTGTTTGTAATGTATGATGTTGTAATGTCTGAGGTTGTAATGTCTGAGGTTGTAATGTCTAAGGTTGTAATGTCTGAGGTTGTAATGTTTGAGGTTGTAATGTCTGAGGTTGTAATGTATGAGGTTGTAATGTTTGAGGTTGTAATGTTTGAGGTTGTAATGTTTGAGGTTATAATGTTTGAGGTTGTAATGTTTGAGGTTGTAATGTCTGATGTTGTAATGTCTGAGGTTGTAATGTCTGAGGTTGTAATGTTTGAGGTTATAATGTCTGAGGTTGCAATGTTTGAGGTTATAATGTCTGAGGTTGCAATGTTTGAGGTTGTAATGTTTGAGGTTGTAATGTTTGAGGTTGTAATGTTTGAGGTTGTAATGTTTGAGGTTATAATGTCTGAGGTTGTAATGTCTAAGGTTGTAATGTCTGAGGTTGTAATGTTTGAGGTTGTAATGTCTGAGGTTGTAATGTCTGAGGTTGTAATGTTTGAGGTTGTAATGTTTGAGGTTGTAATGTCTGAGGTTGCAATGTTTGAGGTTATAATGTCTGAGGTTGCAATGTTTGAGGTTATAATGTCTGAGGTTGCAATGTTTGAGGTTGTAATGTTTGAGGTTGTAATGTTTGAGGTTATAATGTCTGAGGTTGCAATGTTTGAGGTTGTAATGTTTGAGGTTATAATGTCTGAGGTTGCAATGTTTGAGGTTATAATGTCTGAGGTTGCAATGTTTGAGGTTGTAATGTTTGAGGTTGTAATGTTTGAGGTTGTAATGTTTGAGGTTGTAATATTTGAGGTTATAATGTCTGAGGTTGTAATGTCTAAGGTTGTAATGTCTGAAGTTGTAATGTTTGAGGTTGTAATGTCTGAGGTTGTAATGCTTGAGGTTGTAATGTTTGAGGTTATAATGTCTGAGGTTGCAATGTTTGAGGTTGTAATGTTTGAGGTTGTAATGTTTGAGTTTGTAATGTATGATGTTGTAATGTCTGAGGTTGTAATGTCTGAGGTTGTAATGTCTAAGGTTGTAATGTCTGAGGTTGTAATGTTTGAGGTTGTAATGTCTGAGGTTGTAATGTATGAGGTTGTAATGTTTGAGGTTGTAATGTTTGAGGTTATAATGTTTGAGGTTATAATGTTTGAGGTTGTAATGTTTGAGGTTGTAATGTCTGATGTTGTAATGTCTGAGGTTGTAATGTCTGAGGTTGTAATGTTTGAGGTTGTAATGTCTGAGGTTGTAATGTATGAGGTTGTAATGTTTGAGGTTTTAATGTCTGAAGTTGTAATGTCTGAGATTGTAATGTATGAGGTTGTAATGTCTGAGGTTGTAATGTTTGAGGTTGTAATGTATGAGGTTGTAATGTCTGAGGTTGTAATGTTTGAGGTTGTAATGTTTGAGGTTGTAATGTTTTGAGGTTGTAATGTCTGAGGTTGTAATGTATGAGGTTGTAATGTCTGAGGTTGTAATGTTTTAGGTTGTAATGTCTGAAGTTGTAATGTCTGAGGTTGTAATGTTTGAGGTTGTAATGTTTGAGGTTGTAATGTCTGAGGTTGTAATGTATGAGGTTGTAATGTCTGAGGTTGTAATGTTTGAGGTTGTAATGTTTGAGGTTGTAATGTTTGAGGTTGTAATGTCTGAGGTTGTAATGTATGAGGTTGTAATGTCTGAGGTTGTAATGTTTGAGGTTGTAATGTCTGAAGTTGTAATGTCTGAGGTTGTAATGTCTGAGGTTGTAATGTTTGAGGTTGTAATGTCTGAAGTTGTAATGTCTGAGGTTGTAATGTTTGAGGTTGTAATGTTTGAGGTTGTAATGTCTGAGGTTCTAATGTCTGAGGTTGTAATGTTTGAGGTTGTAATGTCTGAGGTTGTAATGTCTGAGGATGGAATGTCTGAGGTTGTAATGTTTGAGGTTGTAATGTCTGAGGTTCTAATGTGTGAGGTTGTAATGTCTGAGGGTATAATGTTTGAGGTTGTAATGTTTGAGGTTGTAATGTCTGAGGTTCTAATGTGTGAGGTTGTAATGTCTGAGGGTATAATGTTTGAGGTTGTAATGTTTGAGGTTGTAATGTCTGAGGTTGTAATGTTTGAGGTTGTAATGTTTGAGGTTGTAATGTTTGAAGATGTAATGTCTGAGGTTGTAATGTTTGAGTTTGTAATGTTTGAGGTTGTAATGTCTGAGGTTGTAATGTTTGAGTTTGTAATGTTTGAGGTTGTAATGTTTGAGGTTGCACTTCTCTCAGCCTTTGTCATATATATTTCTCGTATATGCCTGAATGTGGTTGGGTCTTTAAGAGGTATGATGTCTTACTAAGGCTGGATCTCACATGAATGACGCCTGGCTGTAGTTGGATCCCTCTATGTATTATACCTGGGGGTGGTTGGGTGTCTCATATGAGGTCGGGTCGTGGTTGGGTCTCTCATATGAATGATGTGTAGGTAAGGTTGGATGTTTCAGGTATAAGATACCTGGTTGAGGTTGGGCATCTCACATGTATAATGTATGACGTCTCGTTGAGGTGGCGCATTACGCCAGACTGAGGCTTGTTGTCTCACATATATGATGCCTGGCTGTTACAGGGTGTCTCATATGTATGATACCTGGCTGTTATTCAGTGTCTTACATATATGACGTCTCACTCTAATAGGATTTCGTCCAAAAATGCCGCCAGGCTGAGGGTCTGCGATTTAGATACATGATGCAAAGCAGTGGTTCAGTGTCGCGTGGGTCTATTGGGCATGTTCCCTTAAACCTGCTGCCCCTGTTCACCTAGCAGTAAGTAGGCACCTGGGTGTTAGTCGACTGTTGTTGGTCGTATCCCTCAGGTGATTCACATGCATTATGCAAGGCTCAGGTTTGGATATTTACATACATGATGCCTAACTGAGGCTGGGTTTCTCATATGCATGATGCCTGTCATAAGTTGGTTCTCTCCTTTGTAGGATGCTTGGCTTTGGTTGGATCTCTGATGTGTATGAATTCTGGCAGAAGTTGGGTCTCTCACTTGTAAGATGCCTTGCTTAGTTTAGGTGTCTCACAAGCATAACTATTTGCTGAGAATGAGTGCCCAAAATGATTATTTCCTCATCTGCATGGCGCTTTGCTGATGTTGGATCCTTCACTTGAAGGACACCTGGTTTTGGTTAGGTCTGTCACCTGTATGATGTCTGACTAAGGGTTGAATGTCGTGTACGATTCCTAGATGAGGCTTGACTGTGCTTACGTGTTTAACATGTATGACGCCCATGTGGATGGGTCACTCACATGAATGGCTGAGGATGGGTGTCTGACAAGAACGACGCTTAGCTGAGGTTGGGTCGCTAACATATATGACTTTGAGCATCTCGTACGTATGACTCCTGAATGAGGTTAGGTGACGCACATGCATTATACATGGTGCAAGATGGGTGTCTCGTACAGTTTATATGACGCCTGGCTTGACTAACGTTAGATGTCTCACATGCATGATGCATGGATGGGGTAGGGAGTCTTATATGTATGATACCTGGATGAGGTTTGGTGTCTTGACACGCATGACGCCTAGCTGAGGTCAAGTACCTCACAAGTAACATTCCAGACTGTGGCTTTGGTTACCATACATAAGATGTCTGGCTGTCATTGGTTTCTTACATAAATGATGCCTTTCTGGCCTAACATAACCTAATACTTAGCTGATGAGGGGTCGTGTTATTCACATAGTCAGGGCCCAAAGCTGGAAATATTTTTTTTTATCAAATCAGTAAGGAAATATCTTTAAATCTACTTCTGGGAGATATGTGTTCTCCCGTTCTTCTCTTCCTTGATTCACTCACTCCCGTCTCCTGATTTTCTCTATCCCCTTCCCTACCATCCCTTACCCTCCCAGCAGTAGGTGCTGACTCCTTACAATAGCTGTTGACTCTTTGCGGAAAGGTTTTATTATGTTGGTGAAGGATCTGATGTCATTACCTCTCCTCGACTCCTGTGTGATTACATGATGTTAGGTTCCCTTGTGTAAAATCACCTGTCAGAGGCAAGCCTCTAACTCACAAGTGTAAAGACCACCTCTTTCCGTGATCTTTGCCAAGATTACTCCAAAACATCGGCAGAAAGGATGAATAAAGCATTTGACAAGGATTTGCATACCCAGTTTACAGTCAACCACCAAAGAATGTTTGCTGGGAATGTGCCCGAACTCTGCTTTTAATCAACTTTAGACTGATGTGTTGACTCCCAAACCTCATAGATTTTGTCATATTTACACTTAAACTTTTGCCTGTATATTTCCTCCACTAATGCCTCACCTATTGTGTCCACCGCACTCCTACAGTTTGAGGTAATCCTTTTTATTACGAACACAAGTGTAGATACGACCTGCACATCTTGCTGTAATGCTGTTACCACTTAGGAACAAGCAAAGGACAGCAGAAAATAACGGAATTATATTTCCTTCAGCAAAGCAAGCTGGCATTTACCAAATGTTATAGCCTATGTATAGTATTTACACTATGTACACTGAAGCAAAAACGTGCATAAGAAACGGTGATCAAAGAGGCAAATGCAAGTACAAGACACAGTGAACCATGAGCAACCAACAGTGAAGACAAGTCTGCCAACGATGTTTCCACGAGTGTACCACATCGCTTCACAGCTTTGGTGGGCTTCCTTGTGATTGGCTGTTGTTGTTTTTGTTGTTGTTATTGTTGTTGTTGTTGTTGTTGTTGTTGTGTGGTGGTGGTGGTAGTAGTAGTGGTGCTGGTGATGAACAATGGTCTTCCTCTATTCTCACTCTTGCATATCTTTTCAGTTTCATTTTCTTTTTACAGCGTTAACTCCTTTATTTCCACGAAAGCCATGACACAGCCATCCAGACCATGCACCACCAGATCATTATAGACCATCCAGACCATGCATTCCACAGACATCCAGACCCATGCAGACCACGATCATCCAGACCAGACACGCCTCACAGACCTTTTCCAGATCACCAGCCTCACAGACCATCCAGACCACGCCTCACAGACCATCCTCCATGCGTTCAATTCCCCATTCCAACAATGGCTCACCAGCCCCCATCCGCCCGCCTCCACAGACCCTACTCAGACCTGCCTGACAGTTTCCATCCAGATCCAGAGCCTACAGACACAAAGCACGCTAAGAATCAGACCACGTTTCCACAGCTATGTCAGGACCACGCCCCACAACCATTCTGGGACAAGGCTCAAGACGGTCAGAACCCTAATACATATCCTCGGCGTGTTCGATTTTTTCTTAGAATGTGTTACCAGCATTACATTCTTCCTGCGCTCCTAAACGCCTACCATGTTAAATCTTTTGCCTGATTTATTTTCATTTCTTAGATTACGAGTTGAAAAAATGTCACTACTCCGTTGATGTCCACCCTACTCATTTTGGGTTCAATGTACCATCCGCTCCAGCACCACTATATCTTGCACTATGTGCTCACTGACGTCACAGCCATGTACCACTGTTATCCTCGCCTAGTGTGCTGTATGCTTACTAGAACTGTCTGACATTACATTTTTTAAATTAGTTAGTTTAGAAAAATGTGCTACCATAGAGAAATTTTTGCAAGGTGTAGTAGTTTTGAGCTGGTCCACGCCCTACCCTATGTTGGGTTATTTGAGGCTAATGGGACTGGTAGCAATATTTAGGTTGGATGTACCATGCATGGGACATGGTTATTTGGCTGTACTTTACATCATGAGCATATTTATTGGGTGTGATTTAGAAAGGTTAGGAAATGTATTGTTGTGGGAAATGTAGTAAAGGGGAACCTGCCTAGTTGGGCTATAGAGGCTCCTGCAGTTTCGGTCGTTTCTTTAGGTTCATAAGTTCTATTATGCCACCTACTGTGAGTGGTCACTGCTACCACAGGTTATATCCTTGTGGGGTCACTGCTACCAAATGTTGTGGTCGGATGCTATTGTAAAGCCCTGCCACTGTACATTTATCCAACCCCACTGCTCCCTGCATGTTACCTCCTTTCCCCTTATGCTGCTTCACTGTACATTTGTCCACCACTACTGCTGCTGTCACTGCTACCACTGTTATCCACCACTACTGCTGCTGTCACTGCTACCACCACTGCCACTGCTACCACTATTACCCTCACCCCTACTGCTGCTGTCAACACTGCTACCACCACTGCTGCCATGCTACCACTGTTATCCACCACTACGGGCTGCTGTCACACTCCCTACCACTGTTATCCCACCACTACTGCTGCTGTCACTGCTACCACAACTGCCACTGCTACCACTATTATCCCACCAGTACTGCTGCTGTCACTGCTACCACCACTGCCACTGCTACCACTATTATCCCTCCCCTGCTGCAACTCTCACTGGTACCACCACTGTCCCACCCCCGCTGCAGCTACCACTGCCGCTGACCCCACTACTACCACCAGCCCTACCCTGCCACCACTCTGACGATCACAGTCCCCTGCCACCGTCATCACCACTTTTACTGTCCCAGTAGAATCAGAAATAATTCCTAACTTCCAAGAAAGATACAGATCAGGATCACATCAGCTAGTTCAATACGAAGAGGCGGACCCAAGAGCTCAAAGTAACTATCCCCGATGTCAGAGAAGTAAAATAATAGATATATCTCCCCCCTCCATCCTCTCTCTCTCTCTCTCTCTCTCTCTTCTCTCTCTCTCTCTCTCTCTTTCTATTACACAGAGGTTTACAAGGTTAGGTTAAGGATGCATAGTTTTATTTGCAAGCTAAGAGCTGGTACCTACATTAGCCCATTTGAAAGCCTTCTTATTATGAAACACACAAATATGGGACAGGGTGAAGTTGGAGCCATGTGTGGGCCAGCAATTTCATTTGATTAACAGACTTTATTTCGTTGATATCAATATGCTGTACGAATATGTTCCAAACTCGAGTGTTCCTAGGAATAAATTATCTCAGATGAAGTGATGTTCTGGAGAAGGGAAGAGTCAGAGTGAAGTTGCTGCTTGCTGCCCGTCTTGTTGTGTAGAAGCTCACTTCTCGCTGTCCTCAGAGTTGAGCCAAGTGTGGTATTTTGACAATACTGGTCTTGTACTTAACAGTAAGGTCACCCATACCCCACCGGTGTTGAAGGCTCTGCTAAAATGAGGGCTCTATCCTGGCTGGGTCCAGGTGAGAGGCGTCTTGCTCTTGTTCTCTACTCTGTCAAGAAGTCGCAGATGAGATGGGGGGTAGGCAGTCCATGAAAGTGGAGCATACTCAAGATGTGAGGGTACTTGTGCCTCACATAGAATCTTGCAACCCTTACTGTCGAGCAGATGGGAGATCCGTTTAAGTGCTGTAAGCTTCCTGGCCGCCTTGTTTACAAGATTTACAGCATGGTTATTCATGGTCATTTTGAAGTCAAATTTCACTCCAAGGATATCAACTTCGTCCCCTGGTACCAACATTCTCTCACTCATTCTTTCCATTGCTCCATCAATGATATCATGATGCCTAGAGACCATCATCATTTGTGTTTTCTCAGGAGCAAATGTTACCTGCCATCGTTTACCCCAGGCTAATATAGCTGTAAGCTGGTGGTTGATGTAACTTAAAGCAGCTATCATTTCCTCTCTTAGATAAGTAAATGTCAGAATACAGTGTTGCGCTTTTGCCAAGAATTCATTGGTGCCATATTCGGTCGAAAGCACAGGCAATGTCCAGTGCTTCTATACAGCTGACTTTGGATTCATCCAGTGTCTGGTGTCACGTAGTGGAGAGGTTTATCAGCAGATCAGCAGCAGTGTAACCTTTTCTGTAGCCATGTTGACGGAAACAAAGAAACGAGTGGTAACAGAAAAACTCTGTCATCTGCCGTGAGATTATTGTTTCAAGAATCTTGCCAGTGATTGACAGGAGTGACACTGGTCTGTAATTACTGATTTCTGCTCTGCTTTTCTTTTTGTGAACAGAGACGACATTTGTCTCTTTCCACAGAGAAGGCCATTTACACTGTGCTAGGCAGTGTTGACAGATGCGAGTAGAAGTGTTGCTAGCAAGTCTGCACATCTCCTCAGCAATCTTGTGCTCATTTTATCTGGATCAACAGCCTTTTTTCTTGGTCCAGCGATTAAAGGAGAATATACACTTCATCCTGCCCAATTGTCACCACTGACAACTTTGAGACAGGTCTTGCGGCAAGTCAAGGAGGTTCCTTTGCTGGATCAGGAGATGGTCCCATTCTGTAAATTTAAATGTGGAATAATTTCATCAGGCGAATAACCTTGTCGGTCCTTGACCAGGGATCACCAGGTTTAGGAGTTCACTTTACCTGATTTCTCTTTGTGTTAGCCCCCTTGCACAGACAAGCCTACAGGCTTCTTCGTGCATGTTCCTATTATAGATATTGGGATGTCTCTTATACCTTCTCCTAGCCGTGTATTTAGCATCAGCAGCCTATCTACAACGAAAGCCGAAAAAAGGCTGGTCTGTAGGCTTCATTACATACTGCCAGTAAGCGATGTGTTCTTGCTGGAGATTAAGTATGTGTTCAGTGAAGGAATTCACTGAGTAGTCAGCATCCCTTCGGAGAAGAGCATTCCAATCGGAGGTGGCGAGCTCCGGGCAAAGGGCTGGCCAACTTCCTATTCCCCAGAGCCAAGTTGCAAGTATAGATTCTTCACCTCTTTCTGTTGGGATGTTCAGGTTGTAAAGACAGCCTTGTCACCAGATGATCTAACATAGCCAAGGGGTTGGCAAGTGACTAAGCCTTCCGACAAATCACTCACCACTGGACCATGGCAGGAGCCAGAAATGTGAGTAGGAAAATCAACATAATTTCTAATGTCAGACATTGGAAAAAGGTCATCAAAGTACCTTTGTATAAGATGTTGGCTGTCACCAACAATTATGTGTTGACATTTGAGATGAAGCAGAAGGGAGTCAACATTTTCCATAAAGAGAGTTGATGGGGTCTGTATGTTGCCACTGAGGTCTGTAATTGCACATGCTAGTACTGCTTGAAAAACATCATTTCTAGGTAAGTAGGGATGGCAACGCCAATGGGCGGGGCATGTGCACTTTTAGAGAAACACACAGCAACACCTTCGCCTTCTCCTTGCCTTCTTCTTATCCATGAAATGTAGCCAGCAATTCTAGACTTGACAAAGCTCCTGGAGAGCGAAATTTTGCCACAGTAAAACGTCACATTAGTTGTACTTTTGTCCTTTTACCTAATAATTGTAGAAACAATTTCCGGAGTCCTGTCGTCCAAAAATGCCTCAACCGCAGCGATCATGTCGGAATCATTCCAGAGACGATAAAAAAACAGATTTCAGAAGAGAAAACTTACAGGGATTAGAGAACTCGTGAAAGCAGTGTAAATTAAAAGGAAAGTGGAATGAAAACCATTGACTGAGAAGATAGAACATGTAGTTGGTGAGTGTTGGGAAACACAGGAATATTCATAACTAGAAGAAGAGGAAATATAGAGAGCACTCGAAACACACACAGAGGAAAAATTCCAAAAGCGTAAGACATTAAAACGGAAGGAGGAGGAGAGCTCACGAGAATAACTACAGGGTCTGCGGTGACAGAACAAGAAGATCAAGGTAATAATAGCAATGGTGTAGGACTCACCAGTCATCAGCAGGAGGCTAAGGCAGGGTAGGAGGACAGCAGAAGGGCAAAGGTGACAATAGCAGAGGTTGCCAAAAGAGTACATATGGGCAATGCAAAACTTCTAGTCATGAGGGACTAGAGGACAAAAGGACCAGAGGTGACATGATTGCGATGTACATACAATTAGAGAATTGACAGGGTAGGCAGGGAGAGTCAGTTTGAGAGGGGATCTCAGTACAGGGCACAATTGGAGATAAACACATGAGTCACATGCTAGGAAACACTGTCAGCATGGTGGTTAACGCTATCGCTTCAAACGGCGAGGGCCTGGGTTGATCCCAGCCAGAGTAGAAAACATTGGACGTGTTTCTTGTCACTGTTGTCTATGTTCCAATCAAGTTAAAATGGGTACCTGGGTGTTAGTGACTGGTGTGGGGCGCATCCTGGGACACTGGCACCTAATGGAGCATGGTCAAACGGGCCGCGGGGGCGTACCCGGAACTCTCTCCAGATAAACTCCAGAATTAGAATGACCTAAACAGCGAAGTTGTAGAGGCAGAATCCGTATATAGTTTTAAGAATAGGAATGACAGAACTCACGCAACCAGGACAAACTGAAATCATTAACAATCAGCAGAAAGGCGGTGGGCCAGGAGCTAAGACTCGACCCCAGCAGCCACAATTAGGTGAGCACTGCTAGATGAAAACACACACACACACAAAAGCAGGAGCCCAAGACAAGAATATGATGAGAGCATCAGACCAATAGTTGATACACTAGCTGAGGTGTCTAGAAGGGCCATGTGGGCAGAGCAAAGTTACTAGTTATGGCTGATTTCAATCACAAGGAGAATGACTTGGAAAACCTGGAGTCACATAGGGAACCACAAACGTGGAGGGCTAAAATGATGCAGGTGGTAATGTAAAATCTCACGCATCAACACGTTAGGAACACTACCAGAGAAGGAGGAGAGGATGAACCAGCAAAACTGGAACTCATATTCACCTTGTATAATTCAGACACTGAGGACATCACATGTAAAAGGCCCCTTGGAGCTAGAGATCACGTGGTCCTGAGCTTCCAATACAAGTGGAGAAGAAAGCAGGACGAGTAGGATGGGAGAAGTCAAATTACAAATGAGGGGACTAGACAGGCTTGAGAAATTTCTGCATGAGGTTCAGTGGGAAAGAGAACTTGTGGGAAAATCAGTAATTGAAATGATGGAATACGTGAAAACAAAAAGCAGGGGGCAGAGGAAAGGTTCGTACCCAAGGGCAAGAGAAACAATGGGAGACCAGAACGATCCCTTGGTTCACCCAAGGTTGTAGAGTGGCCAAAACTAAGTGTACTATTGAATGGAAAAAGTATAGAAGATAAAGGACCCAGAAAAATGAGGAGATTAGTTTAAGAGCCAGAAACGAATACACACAGATAAGGTGGGAGAACCAGCGGCAATGCGAAAGTGACACAGCATCGGAAGTAAGATCTGACGCGAAGCTATTGTACAGCCACATTAGGAGGAAAACAACGGTCAAAGACCAGGTAATCAGACTGAGGAATGAAGGTTGGGAGACCACACGAAACGACTGAAGAGTATGTGAAGTGACTAAGCCTTCCGAGGTTTAAGGAAGTATTCTCAGTGTAGATAGAAAGGACTCCAGACAGCAGGAATGGTGGGATTTACCAACAATGCTGGACATAATATACACAACCGAGAAGGTGACGAGGCTGCTAAGTGAACTATAGATACCTCAAAGGCGGTGGGACCGGACAACATCTCTCCGTAGGTTCTGAGAGAGGGTGCAAAGGCTCTGTGTGTGACACTAACAACAATCTTCAACACCTCTATCGAAACAGGGCGTACATCAACCAAATAACTACTGCAGCATATGGGCTTCTGGCAAACCTAAGAATAGCATTTCGGCACCTTAGTAAGGAATCGTTCAAGACTGAACACCGTGAACGTCAGACCCATATTGGAGTATGCAGCACCAGTATGGAACTCAGGCCTAGTTAAGCACGCCAAGAAATTAGAGAAAGTGCAAAGGTTTGCAACAAGACTAGTTCAGGAGCTAAGTGTATGTCCTGCGAGGAGAGGCTAAGGAGAATCAACCTTGCGACACTGAGGACAGGAGAGACAGGGAAGACATATTAATTTAACGACATATAAAATACTGAGAGGAATTGACAGGGTGGATAGGGACAGGATGTTTCAGAGATGGGACACAGAAACAAGGGGTCAGAACTGGGACGTTAGGAAATATTTCTTCAGTCATAGTGTTGATAGAAAGTGGAACAATCTGGAGAGTGATGTGGTGGAGGCAAGATCCATACATAGCTTAAAGAAGAGATACGATAAAACTCATGGGGCAGGGAGAGAGTGGGTCTAGTAACGACCAGCAAAGAGGCGGGATGTGAATCGACCCCTGCAACCACAAATAGGCGATTAGACACACACACACACACACACACACACACACACACACACACACACACACCACACACACACACACACACACACACAACACCACCACAAAACACACACACAACACACACACACAAGGTGACAGAAGTAAGACAAGAGAGAGAGGGGTGGATCGACTGCATATTTTTGGACTGCAAGAAGGCCTTCGACACAGTTCCTCACAAGAGGTTACTGCAAAAGCTAGAGGATCAGGCACACATAACAGGAAAGGCACTGCAATGGATCAGAGAATACCTGACAGGGAGGCAACAATGAGTCATGGTACGCGACGAGGTGTCAGAGTGGGCGCCTGTGACAAGCGGGGTTCCACAGGGGCCAGTCCTAGGACCTGTGCTGTTCTTGGTATATGTGAACGACATAACGGAAGGGATAGACTCAGAAGTGTCCTTGTTTGCAGATGATGCGAAGTTAATGAGAAGAATCAAATCGGATGAGGATCAGGCAGGACTACAAAGAGACCCGGACAGGCTACAAGCCTGGTCCAGCAACTGGCTCCTTGAATTTAACCCTGCCAAATGCAAAGTCATGAAGATTGGGGAAGGGCAAAGAAGACCGCAGACACAATATAGTTTAGATGGCCAAAGACTGCAAACCTCACTCAAGGAAAAAGATCTGGGGGTGAGTATAACACCGAGCATATCTCCTGAGGCGCACATCAATCAGATAACTGCTGCAGCATACGGGCGCCTGGCAAACCTACGGATAGCGTTCCGATACCTCAGTAAGGATTCGTTTAAGACTCTGTATACCATTTACGTCAGGCCCATACTGGAGTATGCAGCACCAGTTTGGAATCCACACCTAGTCAAGCACGTCAAAAATTAGAGAAAGTGCAAAGGTTTGCAACAAGACTAGTCCCAGAGCTACGGGGATTGTCCTACGAAGAAAGGTTGAGGGAAATCGGCCTGACGACACTGGAGGCCAGGAGGGTCAGGGGAGACATGATAACGACATATAAAATACTGCTCGGAATAGACAAGGTGGACAAAGACGGGATGTTCCAGAGATGGGACACAGACACAAGAGGTCACAATTGGAAGTTGAAGACTCAGATGAATCAAAGAGATGTTAGGAAATATTTCTTCAGTCATAGAGTAGTCAGGCCGTGGAATAGCCTAGAAAGTGACGTAGTGGAGGCGGGAACCATACATAGTTTTAAGGCGAGGTATGATAGAGCTCATGGGGCAGGGAGAGAGAGGACCTAGTAGCAATCAGCGAAGAGGCGGGGCCAGGAGCTGTGACTCGACCCCTGCAACCACAAATAGGTGAGTAGGTGAGCACACACACACACACACACACACACACACACACACACACACACACACACACACACACACACACACACACACACATACACACACACACACACACACACACACACACACACACACACACACACACACACACACACACACACAGAGTACTGCTACTAGCTATGAGTGGCGTTATGGTAACTTTCACACCTAACATTCCTAAGTGAGTCAGGCGAGGGTCTGTTGAATTATGGAAGAGCATGGACTGATAACGACTAAGCTCATGAGATGAGTCTGACCTACCTGCTGCTGAGGGCCTGCTTGCTGCTGAGTACCTGCTTGCTGTTGAGTACCTGCTTGCTGTTGAGTACCTGCTTGCTGCTGAGTACCTGCTTGCTGTTGAGTACCTGCTAGCTGCTGAGTACCTGCTTGCTGCTGAGTACCTGCTTGCTGCTGAGTACCTGCTTGCTGTGAGTACCTGCTTGCTGCTGTACCTGCTGCTGTTGAGTACCTGCTTGCTGTTGAGTACCTGCTTGCTGTTGAGTACCTGCTTGCTGTTGAGTACCTGCTTGCTGCTGAGTACCTGCTTGCTGCTGAGTACCTGCTTGCTGCTGAGGGCCTGCTTGCTGCTGAGGGTCAGCATGCTGCTGAGGATCAACATGCTGCTGAGGGTCAGCATGCTGCTGAGGGTCTGCATGCTGCTGAGGGTCTGCATGCTGCTGAGGGTCAGCATGCTGCTGAGGGTCTGCATGCTGCTGAGGGTCAGCATGCTGCTGAGGGTCTGCATGCTGCTCATGGTCAGCATGCTACTGAGGGTCTACATGCTACTGAGGGTCAGCATGCTACTGATGGTCAGCATGCTACTGAGGGTCTACATGCTACTGAGGGTCAGCATGCTACTGAGGGTCAGCATGCTACTGAGGGTCAGCATGCTGCTGATGGTCAGCATGCTACTGAGGGTCTACATGCTACTGAGGGTCAGCATGCTACTGAGGGTCTACATGCTACTGAGGGTCAGCATGCTACTGAGGGTCAGCATGCTACTGATGGTCACCATGCTACTGAGGGTCTGCATGCTACTGAGGGTCAGCATGCTACTGAGGGTCAGCATGCTACTGAGGGTCAGCATGCTGCTGATGGTCAGCATGCTACTGAGGGTCAGCATGCTACTGATGGTCAGCATGCTACTGAGGGTCTGCATGCTACTGAGGGTCAGCATGCTACTGAGGGTCAGCATGCTACTGAGGGTCAGCATGCTACTGAGGGTCTGCATGCTACTGATGGTCAGAATGCTACTGAGGGTCTGCATGCTACTGATGGTCTGCATGCTACTGAGGGTCAGCATGCTACTGAGGGTCAGCATGCTACTGAGGGTCAGCATGCTACTGAGGGTCTACATGCTACTGAGGGTCAGCATGCTACTGAGGGTCTGCATGCTACTGAGGGTCAGCATGCTACTGAGGGTCAGCATGCTACTGAGGGTCTGCATGCTACTGAGGGTCTGCATGCTACTGAGGGTCAGCATGCTACTGAGGGTCAGCATGCTACTGAGGGTCTACATGCTACTGAGGGTCAGCATGCTACTGAGGGTCTGCATGCTACTGAGGGTCTGCATGCTACTGAGGGTCTGCATGCTACTGAGGGTCAGCATGCTACTGAGGGTCAGAATGCTACTGAGGGTCAGCATGCTACTGAGGGTCAGCATGCTACTGAGGGTCAGCATGCTACTGAGGGTCAGCATGCTACTGAGGGTCAGCATGCTACTGAGGGTCTACATGCTACTGAGGGTCAGCATGCTACTGATGGTCAGCATGCTACTGAGGGTCAGCATGCTACTGAGGGTCAGCATGCTACTGAGGGTCAGCATGCTACTGAGGGTCTGCATGCTACTGAGGGTCTGCATGCTGCTCATGTTCAGCATGCTACTGAGGGTCTACATGCTACTGAGGGTCAGCATGCTGCTGATGGTCAGCATGCTACTGAGGGTCTACATGCTACTGAGGGTCAGCATGCTACTGATGGTCAGCATGCTACTGAGGGTCTGCATGCTACTGAGGTCTGCATGCTGCTCATGGTCAGCATGCTACTGAGGGTCTACATGCTACTGAGGGTCAGCATGCTACTGATGGTCAGCATGCTACTGAGGGTCTGCATGCTACTGAGGGTCAGCATGCTGCTGAGGGTGAGCATGGTACTGAGGATCAGCATGGTACTGAGGGTCTGCATGCTGCTGAGGGTCAGCATGGTACTGAGGGTCTGCATGCTGCTGAGGGTCAGCATGTTGCTGAGGGTCTGCATGTTACTGAGGGTCAGCATGCTACTGAGGGTCAGCATGCTACTGAGGGTCAGCATGCTACTGAGGGTCAGCATGCTGCTGAGGGTCTGCATGCTGCTGAGGGTCAGCATGCTACTGAGGGTCTGCATGCTGCTGAGGGTCAGCATGCTACTGATGGTCAGCATGCTGCTGAGGGTCAGCATGCTGCTGAGGGTCAGCATGCTACTGAGGGTCAGCATGCTACTGAGGGTCAGCATGCTACTGAGGGTCTGCATGCTGCTGAGGGTCTGCATGCTGCTGAGGGTCAACATGCTACTGAGGGTCTGCATGCTGCTGAGGGTCAGCATGGTACCGAGGGTCTGCATGCTGCTGAGGGTCAGCATGCTACTGAGGGTCTGCATGCTACTGAGGGTCAGCATGCTACTGAGGGTCAGCATGCTACTGAGGGTCACATGCGCAGGGTCTGCATGCTGCTGAGGTCAGCATCTACTGAGGTCTGCAGCTCTAGGGGCAGCATGCTCTGAGGCAAAATGCACGAGGTTTTCCGCTGAGGGTCGCTGCTGCGAGGCACATGGTAAAACCGGGGGGTCTGCATCTCTGAGGGTCAGCATGCACTGAGGGGCTGCAGTCTGAGGGTCAGCATGGACTGGGGCTGCTCGCTGAGGTCAACATGCTGCTGAGGGGCAGCATGCTGTTGAGGTCAGCATGCTACTGAGGGCCGCACTAACTGAGGTCTCATGTGCTGAGGGGCACATCTGCGAAGGGCCGCATGCCCTGAGGGGCAGCATCTGTTGAGGGGCAGCATGCTACTGAGGGTCAGCATGCTACTGAGGGCAGCATGCTACTAGGGTCGCAGCTGCTGAGGGCACATCGCGAGGGGCACATCTCTGGGGTCAACATGCTACTGAGGGGGTGCATGCTGCGAGGGCACATGCGCTGGGTCACATGCTGCTGAGGGTAAACATTTACGAGGGTCAGCATGCTCTGAGTCCCCCAGCTACTGAAGTCTGGCAGCTACGAGGTTTTACGCTACTGAGGGTCAGCATGCACTGAGGGGCTGCATGCGCTGAGGCAGCATCTGCGAGGGGCTGCAGCTGCGAGGGTCAGCAGCTGCGAGGGGCTGCATGCTACTGAGGGGCACATGCTCTGAGGGCTGCAGCTACTAGGGTCACATCTCTGAGAGTCAGCATGCTACTGAGGGTCACAGCTACTGAGGGCTGCATGTGCTGAGGTCAGCAGCTACTGAGGGGCTGCATGCTACTGAGGGTCGCATGCTCGAGGGTCAGCATGCGCGAGGTCACATGGGACTGAGGGGCGCATGCTGCGAGGGTCGCATGCTCGGGGTCACATGCTACTGAGGGTCAGCATCTACGAGGGCAGCATGCACTGAGGGTCACATCCGAGGGCACATGCTATAGGGGTTTCATGCTGCTGAGGGTCAGCATGTACGAGGGTCTGCATACTGCTGAGGGGCACATGCTACGAGGGGCTGCATGCTACTGAGGGGCGCATGCTGCTGGGGTCAGCAGCTGCTGAGGGGCAGCAGGTACTGAGGTCACATGCGCGAGGGCACAGCGCTGAGGGGCACAGCTGCTGAAAGGGGCAACATGCTACTGAGGGTCAGCCATGCTGCTGAGGGTCAGCTGGTACTGAGGGGTCCAGCTATTGCTGTTGAGGGTCAGCATGCTTACATGGTGGTCAGCCATGTACTGAGAGTCAGCATGCTTACTGAGGGTTCGCATGCTACTGAGGTTGCATTGCTACTGAAGTCAGCAATGCTGTTGGGGTCACATGCTATATGATGGGTCAGCATGCTGTTGAGGGTCACATGCTACTGAGTGTCAGATACTTACTGAGAGTCAGCATTAACTGAGGTCAGCATGTTACTGTAGGGTTCTGCATGATACTAGAGTCAGCATGCTAGTTGAGGGTCAGATTGTATGAGGTCATACATGCTGCAGTCAGATTGTACTGAGGGTCAGCATGGTATGAGGGTACATGCTGTTGAGGTTCAGCATGCTATGAGGTAATTGTTATGAGTAGTCAGTATGTCTACTGATGGTCAGCATGCTTACTTAGTGGTCTGCATCTACTGAGAGTCAGCATGCTGTTGGGGTCAGATTCTACTGAGGGTCAGCTGATAATGAGAATTCAGCATGCTGTTGAGTCGCATGCTACTGAGATCTGCATGCTACTGAGAGTCAGCTTGCTGCTGAGGGTCAGCTTGCTACTGAGGGTCAGCAGCTACTAGAGTGCAGCATGCTACTGAGGCGTTCAGCATCGCTGCAGGGTCAGCAATGCTCTGAGGCGCTCACATGCTCCTGAAGCGTCAGCATGCAAAAACCAGGGTTATCATGCTACTGAGGTCAGCATGCTGCTGGAGGTCAGCATCGCACTGACAGGAGTTTAACACCTGCTATCAGGGTCAGCATCTTACTGAGGGATAGCATGCTGTGAGTGTCATCATGCTGCGTAGGGTCTACATGCTCTGAGGCATCAGCACTACTGAGGTTAGCATGCATACTGAGTGGTTCAGCATGCTGCTGAGGTCAGCATGCTGCTGAAGGGTCTGCATTGCTACTGATGTCAACATGTGCTGAGAGGTCAACATGCTGCGAGGGTCAGCATGCTACTGAGGGTCAGCATGCATACTGAGGGTTCACCATGTGCTGAGCGTGGTTAAACATGCGCTGAGGGTCAGCCTGCTACTTGAGGAGTTAGCTGCTACTAGTGTCAACATGCACTGAGGTCAGCATGCTAATGATGGTCAGCATGCTACTGAGGCCAGCATGTACTGAGGGTCAGCTATACTGAGGTCAGCATACTACGGGGTCGCATGCTGCTGAGGGTCAGCATGCTACTGAGGGTCAGCCTGCTACTAGGTCTGCATGCCTTGTAGGTCTCGCAACGCTACTGAGGGTCAGCATGCTCTGAGGTCAGCAATCTGCTGAGGGTCAACATGCTACTAGAGGGCTGTGCTACTTGGTGTAGCATGCTCTGAGGGTCACCATGCTCTGAGGCGTCTGCATGCTTACTGAGGTTACAGCATGCTGCTAGAGGGTAACATCACGTGCCGAGAGTCTGCTCTCGCCTGACTTACTGGTTTCTAATGTTCTCTTTCTCTCGCAATTATTTTTTATTATGTTTAGAATAATATTTTACGAGTTTCTGCTTGTTAAACATGTGCATATTTTTTCTGAAAGTGTTGTAATCAGTAAATGGTTAACCATCTTTTGTTGCTATTTCTGTTGCTTTCTTTACTTCTGGTTACTGTTTTTAATTACCGTTGTTGTTCATCTTCTACTGTTTGTTTATTCTCTTATTTTGGTACTTTCTCTGTTTTATTGGTGGCTATTATTTTTCAGTGTACTTATCCCTTTATTTTTTGCTCCTGTTGCGTTTCGGCTTTGTTGCGTGTCATTTATTCAGATTACCGTTGCTGTTTGCTATTGTCTGTTGCTCCTGTTGTTTATGTGGTTGTGTTTGTCCGTTGCTGTTTTTTGCCTGTTGTGATCTTATTCTAATGTCGGTTGTGGATACCGTATGTTGCCTTGGCAGCACCTGCCTGGCGTTAAAGCTCTCGCTTCACACGGCGAGGTCCGGCTTTAATTCCCAGGCGAGGGTAGAAACATTGGGCGTGTGCGTTCTGTTACACTGGTTGTCTATTCTCCGCATGCAGTAAATGGGCACTCTGTGATGTTAGTGGATGGTGTGTAGTCGCATCCTGGGACTTAAACTGACGAATTTGCCCGAAATGCTCAGCATAACCAGCGGCTTTCTATGTAGTAGTTTGGTTATCTTGTTGTCAGCTAGGACTGCTATACCTTGTCATGTACTTGTAGTAATCAGTGTTTTGATTATTTTTTTTTTTATTTTTTTATTATTTATTTTACTAATTATTCATTATTTTTACTATTTATCTATCTTTAATTATTATTATTATTATTATTTTATTATTATTATTATTATTATTATTATTATTTCTTTATTATTATTTATTATTACTATTATATTATTATTATTACTATTATATTATTATTATTATTATTATTAAATCTTATGTTATTCATGCTCCTATTGCTAATTGATGGTGTTTATTATGTGTTCTGCTGCGTTGCAGCTTGTACTGTTGCTGCTGCTGTGTGTTGCAGCTGCTGCTGTTGCTGCTGACTGCTCTGTGCTTGCTGCTGCTGCTGCTGCTGGCTGCTGCTGCTTCTGCTGCTGCTGCTGCTACTGTGCTGCTTTAGTCATTGTTTTCTTCCTCCTATATTAATTAAAATCAATAACTAATACACTCTATTAGATTTTAGGTATTAAACTCCTTGAGCCCACACTCAGTTAATGACACCTCAACACACTCTGGCGTCTAGGATTTCTCTACTAGATAATGTCGTGTGTGTGTGTTATACTGTCTCTTTACTTACCTCTGTCTCTCTCTTTGCTAGTGTCTCTTCTTCTCTCTTTCAACATCTTTTCCTCAGTTATTTTCAATAACTATTTCTTTCTCTGTCTGTGATCTCTTTCAGCAATCCCCCCTCCTCTCTCTCTCCTCTCTCTCTCTCTCTCTCTCTCTCTCTCTTTCTCTCTCTCTCTCTCTCTCTCTCTCTCTCTCTCTCTCTCTCTCTCTCTCTCTCTCACTCTCCTCTCTCTCTCTCTCAGCATTACCTTCATTAATTTCTTTATTGTTATTAATATACAAATAGTGAATAAGTGAATAAGATAAAGTTGGAGCCAGCCGTATGGTTAGACATTTTATTTGGTCAGATAAGGTTATTTCACTGGTGTTGTGCTGCAAGAACCTGTTCTATACTCAAGTCATTCTATGAAGGAATGATCCCAGATTAATTTATGGTTGCTGTCTGCTGTCAGTCTTGTGGGTAGAAGCTGTCTTTTACATAACATTAATTCTGACATTTAAGCGTATATTTTACGTAAAATTTAATGTATCAGTAACACCTCAAAGTACTCCGAAAAAAATGCAATATAAAGCGAAAAACGGCTTCGGTAACTGCGAAGTGTACTCAGTATTTTCCTTTTGCCTAACAGGAAGATCACCCACTTCTCTGCATACTAGACAGTCATCAACGCCATATCATGGGGAGAGGTAAGTCGTCTTGCACTGTTCTCTATTTTGTCCACAAATAGTGATTACAGAGGGCACAGGCGATCCAGGATAGTGGAGCATATTCAAGGAGTGAGTGCAGTAGTGCCTCTTGCTAAGTCTCGTAGCCTGTACTGTCAAGCATGTACCACATACACCTTAGCATTGCTAGCTACTTCGTTGTCTTATGTGCAAGATTTACCTTGAGGCTCTTCATACACATATTGGGGTAAAATTTCACAACAGAGATATTCACTTCATCCCGGGTTCTAACACTCTTCCATTCACTTTTATCTCTGCTACAGTATCATCATCATGCTACCCAGAAACCATCATCATGCGAGTTTCTCATATGCAAATTTAACCTGCCCATCGTTTTTCTCAGATTGGTAAATTGTAAGCTGATGATTCATGTCCCTGAGAGCAACAGGTTTTTTCTGTCTTGCATTAGTAGTGTTAGTGTAAGGGATGACTCACCCTGAATTTGTCTTTTCTGTAGCTACCTAGCTGACTACAGGGTATATTTACAGTCCCCTGTAAGTTAGAATCAGTAAAATATTCTAGGATATTATTATATTTATCATATTGATCGGCGTGGGATTCTGGGATGCGATGAAGTAGGTCACTGAAGTAGATATTCCATAACAATGGACCAAGCACACTGTCTTGTGGAACACTGACGCTGATTGTCTCGTGGATTGTTCCACTGCGAACAACTCTTCAAAATTTCCCTTAATTGTTATGGTTTAAGAGATGATGTTCAGAGCCAGAGACTCCAAGTTCTTACAGTTTTGTACTAGAGTCCCCGATCAAAGGCAACAGCAGTGTCTGGAGCTACTATCACAGCTAGTCTTGCAGTCATTCATTGACTGATAGCACATGGTAAGAGAGGTTAAACGAGTGATCAGCTACAAAGCGATAATTTCTGAAACTATATTGATGGTCACAAAGAAGTGAATGATGTCAAACAATGATGTTTTTAGCCGTAAGATTATTGTCTCAAAAATTTTGCCAGTGACTGACGGAAGTGACACTGGTCAGGGACTATATTTGCCTCTTGCCACGTGTCTCTTGCCATGATGCCTATTTTCTTCGGGCTTGACAGTGTTGATTGATGCGGGTTAGAAGAGACGCGAGCTCGTCTGCAAATCTGCTCAGCAATGATGGACTCACCATTTCCGGACCCACAACTTTTCTGGCAGAGGATCTTAAGACGACGTCCCTTTCTGAACTCTCACGTCTGAAAAGCTTAGGGAAGTTTTTGAGGCTTAAAGCGTAGGTTCATGATAAGATTAAGGACTTGCATTCTGATCGCCAAACATTCTCTCTTCTATTACTGATAATTATTCTCTCTCTCTCTCTCTCTCTCTCTCTCTTCTCCCTCTCTTCCTTTTCGTTCTCTACTCTCTCTCTCTCTACTCATAAAATAACAATTTTGGCCAAGTGTTTCTTCTTTAACTGTCGGGTTTCTAAACTAAAACCAAACTCAACTTATATATATTTCGACACATAAACAAAGGTTACTTTTAAAAAATGGGATGTCAATCAAATAATAATATATAGTCCTGACACACCCGCGCATGGCAGCCACATCAGCAGCGCAACATCAGCATCAGCAGCATTGCAGCAGCAGAGCAGCAGCGCACCAGCATCAGCAACACCAGCATCATCATCTCAATCATCATCAGCAGCACACCAGCAGCAGCAGCAGCATCAACACACAGCATCAGCAGCAGCAACATCAGCATCAGCAGCTTACGCAGCACAGCATCAGCAGCACAGCATCAGCAACACCAGCATCATCATCACAGCAGCAGCACACACGCACCAGCAGACAGCACAGCAGCAGCTACATCAGCTCAGAGCATAGCAGCAGCAGCATCACACACCACAATCAAACACCAGCATCATCATCATCATCACGCAGCAGCGTCAGCAACAAAAACTAGAGTACCCAAGACTCAATGACCATTTTTAACATCATTTCATTGATACTTACATCACTTTGAAACGATCGGTAGATCTGACGGACCTGCAAACACTAGTCATTGACTCTGTACTGTCAAGGCATAACACTCGTTTTAGAATGACAAAATACAACGATTTAAAGCTGGTTCTGACGTACAATTGATTTCACAGTGGCATCTGACGGTTAAAAGACACAATGAAAAAGAATTTGACAACATCGATATTGAAGAAATTCTTATTTTCCTTCGTTTCAAGGGGAAATTTGGGTTATGAAACAGAAGAACTAATACTGACAATGAGAAATAGACACTTGGCAATCTGGTTTCTTTAAGTGTGTTTCCATCCAGGGCTTTAAATACAGATTCTTGGACATAATTGAAAACAGAAGACATATAAAAGATGGGTATTTCCCACTTGGAGGTGGTGTTTACAACACCGTGGTTGTGAGTTCTGAGACGGAAGAAGGGACTGGTTATTGGCGTCAAGATAGGGAGTGAGCAGACAGGGCAAGCCATGGTAGCGGGATTCCCCAGTGGAAGTAGGTCCTTCCCAAATTGATGGGCTAGTTGTAGAAGTCTAAATCCAGTAGTTCCTCTGAAAATGATTACCCATATTAGCGCCCCCTTCCACCTTTTAAATTTATATATTACAACACATGTTGCGTGTGTGTGTGTGTGTGTTTTTTTCTCCATATGTCTTTAAATTTACAAGTTGCGTTCTCGGAAATTGATCTCCAGCTTTGCCTCAATATTGCGTATACTTCTTAAGCTATTTCTTTTTATGAAACTGGGCCAGCCCGGTGCACAGTTTCCACTACTCCCATACTGTGCAATTCCAAATTTGGTTTGCTGCGGCTTTTGATGGCATCAATTTCTCCCGTGTGGGTCCCCGCGCTGTGTGTGTGAGATTGTGTGCGTTGGTGGAGGGGATCACTGGGAAACGTGACTTCCTGGCTGTCATAAATACATCAGGGCAGAGGTCGGAATCGGTGTCTAGCATCTTTACTGAAGGATGTCAAGTGTTTAGGTCGTACGTGGTCTCTCTCTTTTCTACAACATTGTGAGAACTTTAAATTTAGGCAAATTATTTTGTCTCCGACAGTAAACACAGAGGACCGATTCGGCCACATTCAGGAAGTTGAAACCTTTCCCTTAAATATTTTGTAGTAGTAACCTAACCATTAATTTTATTATTTAGTGATTTACAAGAGTGAGGGGAATTTTAACTGAAAAAGTTCTTTGTTCATAGATTGAGATTATGAGGAGATGGGTGAATATAATAATGAATTTCATAAATAATTTATATTATATTATTTGTAGTTATATAATATATATATTATTATATATAATAATATAGAATATTAGAAGAGAGAGAGGAGAGAGAGAGAAAGAGAGGGAATTATTTCCCAATGTAAAGTAGCCTTAGACATGGATATGTGTTTGTAGTTGTTCAATATATTATAGATGGGGTTGTAAAGAAGTGAATGCGAGGGTCTTGGCAAGAGTGTGGCGAAAAGATAAAGAATCTAACAAAAAAGTGTGAATTGTCACAGTTGCTCTTGCTGTGGCATGTTTTGAGAATTTAAAGAGAAGCTGCAGATGGTTTGGTGGTGATTTGGAGGGTACGTAAAAGAAAATTAAAGTGAGTATCCGAAAGAGTAAGGTGATGAGAATAAAAAAATTATGGTAACAAAAGATTGGAGAGAAGAGTATGGAGGGGGATGTATTCAGAATTTAGTTGAAGTGTCACAGGATGGGTCTTTGACAGTGAGTGAATATAGAATGGGGGGAAAGAGGTGAGGATGTGTGCACTGAGAGGAGTGGATCAAACAACTTTTTCCAGGAAGCAAGAGGGGAAGTATGAGAGTATTTATGTGGGTGTGAAGCGTGGAGTGGAATGTTGCAAAGGAGAAGGCTGGAGGCAGTGGGAGGAGCTTGAGCAATGGGTGGTGTGAATATAATCAGAGTTCGTAGTATGAGAGGAGGGAAAATTTCCAAAATATTTTTTCAGAGGGCTGAGGAGGGTTTTTAGGTGGTTCGGACAGAAAGAGTTGAACAAAAAGAATGACTGGAGAGTATAAATTAGTGGAGGGAAGGGCGTGGTAAGGGTGGCCTACGGAAAGGTTGGAGGGAGGAGGGTAAAGGAATTTTGGGAATAAACATATCAGTATAAGTATCCTTTATTGACTACGTTTTACCCACACAGTGGGCTTTTCAAGTTCAAACAGACTACCTGGGGTAAGGGCGGGTAGTTTTATGTCAGTTCAGAATGCTGAAGTCGGTGAAATATGTGATTATGATTTTCTATGAGTGTGGTTCGTAGAGGTCTAAAATCTTGGTAGTTGTAATGAATTGGATAAGTTTGGGAACTTCTACAGTGTTCTTGTGGATAGCGATGAAGAATTTCTTGGGTACATGTTTGGAGTCACCTATGTTCGCCAGTTAATTTCAGCATACAGGTTATTTTGAAGGTTGGATATCGAAATAAGTGATGTTCCAGGATTCTTCGTATTGAGTGTTGTCCTTTGGCATTACGTTTGAGTTTGCTAGTTTATCAAGTGGTTGTGTAAATACGGTGTTGTACAAGGCCTTGGCGTCAGTACTGGGACGTATAGGGATTCAAATACGATTCGTTGGAGTCACCTGGTTGCCCAACGTATAACTTGTTGCAGTATTACAAAATTTTCCCTGCAGAGGGTGGAAGTTACCGTCTATCACTGTAAGCCTTATCCAGATCCTGAACACACTCAAGGACATTACAGTTGAAGCAGACAAAGGCTTCCAACCCTCAGGGTATACATAATCCCTTGTAATGACCCAAAAGTTAACGTGACGGAAAAATCAAGGGATCACAAACACCTATTCACCAATACCAAGATAGATCTGACTACACCAGGATCATTAGCAACACGTAATTCACACTAACCACTTGAAAAACTATCAAAACTCGCATCCACAGAAGACAACCAAACCGAATTTTTGGAATCATCACTATTTTATATCCGACAACTTCAACAAATATGGCTTCTATAACATGCTGAACCATTGTCAAAAACTTCTTCATCGCTACCACGTAAGAACACAGGAATGGAAGAACACTGTAGAAGGTCTGCTCACAAACTTATCCAATCTCCTTTCCAAGCTACCCAAGATTTTAGACTCTATAACCCCACTCGGTACATCATCAGATGCAGCATTCTCCACCTGACCTCAGCATTCTGAACCTGACTATAAATACTCGCGTCCCTTCCACCCCAGGTAGATCTGTTTGTGACTTGAAAAAGCCCACTGTGTGGGCGAAACGTAGTCAATAAAGGATCACATTATACTGCATATGTGTTTATATTTCCATTGTGTCGGTATTTTATACCATTTATTTCCATCGAGTCAGGCTATTGTTGACAGCGGCCAGCTGACCTCCCAGTTTTCAGAAAGAGCTCCACTTTCCTCTTTAAAGGCTCTGCTATTGTTCTAGCAAAATTTCTTATATCGGCTGGTACATGACTGAAGAGACAACACTACCTCGACCTCGGTTGTCCATGAATCTGTAACTTTCTTTCATCAGATATATGAAATATTAAGCATCAAACTAGGAAATTTTAAGACGGAACGAGCAAGTATTTGTATGAGGTATCTAATAATGCAGAATGAGATACTTGTTCAACATTTGGGAATCTTATTGAGGAACGTTTCGCCAGCCAGTGGCTTCTTCAGTACAATACAGAGATGAACGGTGAAAGATGAAGAACAGAATGAGGTAATCAGTCCCCTCAGCTCAGAGTCGATGTGTTCAGTCAATCAATCTTTCACCGTTCTAAACCATTACATCACAGGATGGAATTACTCTAAGGTAGTAATAGTCCTGTTGGTCAGATAGTGACAATGGCCAAATGGGAAGTTTGGCCACAGGCTGGTCTGAAGAAGTAATATGATTCTTGAATCCCGGCCAAAAGTGTATCACAGGCCAGTTTCGTCCTGGACTAACTCTTACCCTTCCTAAATCAGGACAGCAGTCTGGGTCAGCGGAGTCAAGTATCGTCACAACCGTTGGTGTAATACATTTCAGACCTCCGAACAACTTTCACTGAGAAAACGGAAACGAGGTTTTGCTCATCACTGTGTCTGTCTCCCGACGCGGGCGTCAGTCACATAGTGACCCGCTCAGTGACGAAGGAACCTCTCGTGTACCTGTATCATGGACCCGTGGTTAAGTATCCATTGGTTTACCGGAACTAAATTTATTAGACGTTTAATAGTAATATTCATAAAAATTTATACAAAGATTTTGTCAATGAAACACACCAGAATCGCAGTTCATGGGGAAGCAGACTCTCCTGACTGGTAAGTTGTTTAACGTGCTTGTTCTCGGGAATCTCAGTAGGGATCACAGCGGCTCGGGGCTTCTCAGGACACACTCGTCAACTACTTAATTGTCGAAGTTGCCGCTTCACACTAACTTTAATTGCAGTTTAGCTAACATACTTAAACTTCCAGTTGAGGGGAGCAACTTACACTGACTTCAAGCTACATATAATCCAGCACGTCTCGCAATGGCATCTTCATGCAATAGAGTGCTAAACGTAAGATGCATCTCAGGGCCTCTCACTGTTATATGAGCCCCTCGTAGTCTTGACAAACGACACGGCTACATCTTCATAACGTAGAGCGCCGGGCATATTTATATATTTGAGCCGACTGCTTGCAGCTGGGTGAGGTAAGAGTCAGGCTCACAACTGATGTGTTCCAGGTTACACCACATAAGTATTACGTATAGGCAAATGTAACATTTTCTGTCCCATTACCTGGAAGTGTTTAGGTACCTGGGTATTGGTTGACAACTGTGGATCGCAATTTGGGGGGGGGGATAAAATACGAATATAAATAGTAGTGACAATAATAATAAAAATGTGAGACTCCAGGATGAAGGACTGATTCTCTCAAACTCCTCCTCGTCTTCCACCATTCATCTCTATAAGGACTGAAGAAGCCACTGGATGGCGAAACGTTTCTCTCTCTCTCTCTCTCTCTCTCTCTCTCTCTCTCTCTCTCTCTCTCTCTCTCTCCTCTCTCTCTCTCTCTCTCTCTCTCTCTCTCTCTCTCTCTCTCTCTCTCTCTCTCTCTCTCTCCCAACAATGTAAATACTTTATTAGTTTCTATACTAGTAGTAAATTATCTCTATTTGTTTCTGCCTTAAACTGAGTCGTCAACACAGGACAGTACTCTAAGCGAGAGTGCATAAGAGATTTGAATAGTATCACTATTGGAAGTATCTCCATTGTTCTGAGAGTTCTAATTATTCACCAAGTAATTTTCCTAGATTTCGTGATATAAACTTTATCGTATTCTCTGTATACAGCGCCACTTTGAATTCCTCTTATTTTTCTATATCTGAGCACATGAAATTAGCCTCTACTCAACATAATGTTATTTCTGCTACCTACTAGTAAACACTGTGTGAATTTAAAAGTAATTCAATTGGCTCTGCTAAATTTGTCACTGGAATGAATACTAATAATTGAACAGACTTTGCTACTGTATATTCTGCCGCTCGACTCACCAACCCTTATATGCTATTCCGTGTAAGAAATGCCAAAATAATAATTTATACAATAATTAACTATTTTTTTTTGTGGCGGAATATGGATAGCATTGGATTTAAAAAAATTTACTGAGTAAGTGTTACGGTAAATATTAGGGTGTCTTTGTCCATCCTGTCATCTCTTTGTGTCTTTGTCCATCCTGTTATACATTCATGGGTTTTTATCCAGTGTTCCTTTTATGTCTTTGTTCGTTCGATTTACTTTGATGTTTGTTATAGTTTCCCCTTTTTTCCATTTGTGATGTTATCTCTTCTAGTTAAAATTCATAGACAGGTCGTGGGTCATCATGGCTGCAGTTTACTCACAATAACTTTCAAGACGAGATTAGTGCAATCAACTTTGATTCAAGGGAGGAAAGGATAGCTCTAAATCCTTGGATCAACAGCTCTTCGCCAGCATCAAGGCACCTCAACTTGAAGGGAGTAATCAATATGAAAGAGGAGAGGACAATGGAAGCGAGAAAATGAATAGAGGAGATAAGAGATTTGGCCTCTCAGTTTTTAAAGTTAACTTCCCGGAGAATAAAGATAACACCAGGGGAATTTATGGCTGCTATTTAATATGGGACTTTTCAAGAACCACGTAAATAGGTAAACTTTTTCAGACATTGACACGAAAATTATCACCTTTAAACGATGCAATGTCTTATAAATATTTTCTCTGGTGCAAATATCGTTGACTTACAAATCGAGTTTTTGCTAAGTATTCACTGATGTGCCTAGCATAGGTCGTTAGGTCTAAGGCAGTACTCAGGTTTTCTAGTTCTTCCTTCTAGGCCTAGTTTCTAGTACAACCCCTTCGACATATTTTTAACTCTATTTTTAACTCTAGTAAACTGTTTCCTTCTGTCAGAACCAAACTAGTAACTAATCTAGCTTCGTCTTATTTATTACGTTTGTCTTACGTAGATAATTCCCTTTAAGTACGTAATTATAATCAATAATAGAGTCTGTTTCTCTCTCTCTCTCTCTCTCTCTCTCTCTCTCTCTCTCTCTCTCTCTCTCTCTCTCTCTCTCTCTCTCTCTCTCTCTGATAAATTAAACACATGTCCGTTCTCTAAGCCATTTATCTACACTCTTTCTCATTACTTTTATCTTCGTCTGTAAGCAGTTTTCTCTTCTCATTCCTGTACCTATTCTCTTCTCTCTGCCTTTGTCTATTTCCCCCCTCATCGTTTAAATTCTATAGTTTTTCTCCTTTGACATCTTACCTTCTTTGTCAGCCATTCCTCTTTTTGTTTTCTCCTTCAGACCTTCCCCTCTCCCTATCATCTCTTACACTCCTTGTTGTCATTTCTTTTCATTTCTCCCCCTCTGTTTACATCTTCCAAACACACACACACACACACCACACACACACACACACACACACACACACACTGTGACTGTCTCCAAGTATCTATAAATTGACAGATATCATCACAAATGCCTACCATCGTCTCCGTTGCTTTTATTTCCTTGTTCTCCTCCTCTACCTTCTCTTAATGCTTCGCTTCCTGCTTCTCCTCCTCCTCCTGCTCTTCTTTTCTCCAGTTCCTCTCATTCTTCCTCTTGTTCATCGTGCTATTAATGCTTCACCTCTTCTTCCTCCTTGCAGCTCTTTCTTCTCTTCTACTTTCTCCTTTTCTCCTTTTCTCTCTTCATAATCCTCCTCTTAATCCCAGTTTTCCACCCCGTCCTCCTAATCATCCTTCTTCTCGTCGTCCTCATTCTTCACCTCCTCGTCCTCCTTTACCTCCTCTTTCTCGTCCGCGTCGTCGTCTTCCTCCTACCGTCCTTTGTTTTCCTCTTCTTTCTCTGATCCTCCACCTCCTCCTTCATCTCCTCTCCCACCTCCTCCTCCTCCTCCTCTTTTCCTACTTATATATTAATACTTAATAAAACCCAAAGATATCTCCTCTTATTTCTTTCTAGTTACTTTTTTTCAAATAATGACTATTTTGACAAAATTGTATGCTCACAAAAGTTGTATTATACAGCAGTGTCTTAGGCGAGGTCAACATTAAGAACCATTTCTTGAAAGAATCAAATCCTTTCCACATAATGTTATCTCAGATTTACTACTGTTGTGATGTGGCTTCAGCTGCAGAATCCGATACCACAACTAAATCCTAACTTTTTAACTTAAAAAAATCCTTTTATCTTACTTTTCCTTTTCCAAGTTAATCTGCTTTTGTCTTTTTGAGTTTCTCATCGTATCTTACCAAATATATAGTTTTAAAGGGGTGGAGAGGTAAGCCAGGAGAAGGTCTCGGTCAGATGACCTGCAGCACCAGTGGCGGGTTGTCATAGGACTAAAACCCGCGTCAGGAAATAATTGTCTAGTTCCCCGACAAACCTCAACCCAACCTAACCTATCTCACCCACTTGCTTAGAACTGCGAGAACGCAAAAGACGAACCTTTCAAAAGATCCAGTGTTTACCTTTGGTCATTCTTTAATGTCGTCACTGATTTAATCCCATGAAAATATTGGTTGTCAGTACAAGCAAAATAAGATGGTGTGTAAACATATACACAGCACAAGTTCTCACGACATTTTTTCTTTCCAGCGTATATCGTCAAATATTCTTATGATCACTGCCAGGTTTCTCTCTTCCCTTGGGAAATTACACAGCACGAGAGACTTGAAAGAAAATGTAGGCCAGTCCTCTGCAGGAACCTAATTATGGTAATGAGGTCAACAGGCTCGATAGCAGATTCTTTATCTTCTCAGTTAAAATTCCAGAAGCTCTTAATGTGTTCCAGAGGTCTCTTTAGAAGGTGATTATCATGGTGATATCTACATTTTATGTGGCCACACATGTGTCAGATAAACATATATATATATATATATATATATATATATATATATATATATATAATATATATATATATATATATATATAATATATATATATATATATATATTGACTCCATCACTGTCTTACCGGAGGCATGCTTACACTACAGTTATAAAACTGCAACATTAACACCCCTCCTTCAGAGTGCAGACACTGTACGTCCCACCTCCAGGACTCAATTCCGCCCTGCCGGTTTCCCTGAATCCCTTCATAAACGTTACCTTGCTCAGACTCCAACAGCATGTCAAGTCCTAAAAACCATTTGTCTCCATTCACTCCTATCTATCACGCTCATGCATGCTTGCTGGAAGTCCAAGCCCCTCCCTCTCATAACCGCCTTTACCCTCTTCCTCTAACCTTCCCTAGGCCGACCTCTACCCCGCCTTCCCTCCACTCTCCAAGTCATTATATTTTATTTCACCCGTTCTGCATGTCGAAACCAACTCAACAACCCCTTCTCAGTCCTCTGGATAATTGTTTTGATATTCTCGCACAGCATTCGAATTTTGTGCATTATATTCACACCACACATTGCTCTCAGAAACGACATCTTCAGTGCCTCCAGTCTTCTCCTTGTTTCAACATTCACCACCCATGCTTCACACCTATATAAGAGCGTTGGCATAACTATACTCTCATACATTCCCCTCTTTGCTTCCATGGCAACGTCTTTGTCTCCACAGACTCCTCAGTGCACCACTCACTTTTTTCCCATCGTCAGTTCTGTGATTCACCTCATCTTGCATAGACCCATCTGCTGACACGTCCACTCCTAAATATTTGAATACATTCACATCATCCATACTCCTCTCCCTCCAGTCTGATATCCAGTCTTTCGTTACCTAATATTTTTGTTATCCTCATCACCTTACTCTTACCCATATTCACTTTTAATTTTCTTGTTTTACATACCCT
>NC_069485.1:8684776-8817276 GCF_026875155.1 Cherax quadricarinatus
TTCTGTTCCACTCCCCATGGAATAAGAGGAAATAAACACGAATAAGAACAGAAGAAAATAGAAGAAAACCCAGAGGGTGTGTATATATGTGCTTGTACATGTATGTGTAGTGGGACCTAAGTGTAAGTAGAAGTAGCAAGACGTACCTGAAAACTTGCATGTTCATGAGACAGAAAAAAGGACACCAGCAATCCTACCATCATGTAAAACAATTACAGGCTTTCGTTTTACACTCACTTGGCAGGACGGTAGTACCTCCCCGGGCGGTTGCTGTCCCACCAACCTACTACCTATTATATATATATATATATATATATATATATATATATATATATATATATATATATATATAATATATAATATATATTATATATATATATATATATATATATATATATTCATTCTTGAACATTCAAGTTTCGATGTTCACTTAATTGAATCACTTATAAAAGAAATGAAAAATTATTTTGTAAAAGCTTGATTTTCCTCTCCCTGTTCGTTTTTGCCTTTTCTCAGGTGTACTATAGTCACGTTGGATCTCAAACTGAAGGACACTCCAGTATTCAGGTGAATGACTCCGGTGTTCAGGGCATGGTATACTGTTCCCTCTCAACCCCTCGTCACCAACACTCGACCTGTAACCTTTACTCTTATCCTGACATTCTCTTTACCTGTATCTTCACCTTAGTCATGTCTGGCTCATGTTTTATGCTCGCATTTGCTTAGCATTATGCGGACAGTAAGAGGATGACACCATCATATACTTTCCGACAATATGTCATACATGACCGTGAGATCTGACTGGCACAGCTCAGGCATCTACAGAACCTCAGCCAAGGACTGACATCATTCAGACACCTACAACACTCCATGTTTTTGTTGACACAGATCTGACACCTACAGTACACTGCAGAGACCAGAACTGTTGAAGATGTGTATTTTTCTGTCTCTGCAGGATCTGAGGAATGTAAACATGTCCCTAAAAATTTTTGTCCTCTGTACTGAATGCACGTGTCTGGAATATTGCAGTAACACAAATATGTAATGCAATATAACATTAGCTTTGAAGACGTGAAGCAAATCAGGAGAGACATTCACTAGTTATCATATGGAGACAAATATCCTAATTCGTTTAATGAAAGTTGGTAAATTAAGACATACACAACCCAAATATAATACAAACCTTCCACAAAGAAGCATCATTTGAGGAGCTAAACTGAAGATGCTTTCTCTTGCTGGACTCGGGAAAGCATCCACCCAACATACAGTGAAGAACTTGTATGAATTATTTATGAATAATTTATTGAAATACCCCATAATTATAGGTGTATGCAACGAATACAGTCCTCTACCTCAGTCTACAATATTTTCCAATATTTCTGCTTTTCCAACGAATACAGAGCTAAAGAAACACAATTTTCTGTGAGACATTAATGATAACAGTATATCCAGTAGTGAATATACAAGCAGATATGAATATCTTAAATACCACTTGTGAATTTAGGGGAAGTAATCGAAGGGGAGTTATACTGAGAGACGCAGCTCCTGCGCTCTAAAATAAAGTCTACAATCGCTATCAGAGAAAGCTGTCTCCTGAGGAGCAATGATACAATGGAATTCTTTGTTTCATCTCCAAGTACAGGACTAACTGAGTGACAAGTATCACGTAGCTGAGTGACACGCACACGTACATACACACGATACCTCAGTAAGGAATCGTTCAAGACTCTGTACACCATTTACGTCAGGCCCATACTGGAGTATGCAGCACCAGTTTGGAATCCACACCTAGTCAAGCACGTCAAGAAATTAGAGAAAGTGCAAAGGTTTGCAACAAGACTAGTCCCAGAGCTAAGGGGATTGTCCTACGAAGAAAGGTTAAGGGAAATCGGCCTGACGACACTGGAGGACAGGAAGGTCAGGGAAGACATGATAACGATATATAAAATACTGCGCGGAATAGACAAGGTAGACAAAGACAGGATGTTCCAGAGATGGGACACAGAAACAAGAGGTCACAATTGGAAGCTGAAGACTCAGATGAATCAAAGGGATGTTAGGAAGTATTTCTTCAATCATAGAGTTGTCAGGCAGTGGAATAGCCTAGAAAGTGACGTAGTGGAGGCAGGAACCATACATAGTTTTAAGGCGAGGTTTGATTAAGTTCATGGAGCATGGGGAGAGAGGACCCAGTAGCAATCAGTGAAGAGGCGGGGCCAGGAGCTATGACTCGACCCCTGCAACCGCAAATAGGTGAGTACGAGCTATGAATCGACCCCTTCAACCACAGTTAGGTAAGTACAAGTGCATTCTCAGTCATAGATTCACACTCACACATTCTCTCTCTCTCTCTCTCTCTCTCTCTCTCTCTCTCTTTCTTTCTCTCTCTCTGTCTCTCTCTGTCTCTCTCTGTCTCTCTCTGTCTCTCTCTCTCTGTCTGTCTCTCTCTCTCTCTCTCTCTCTCTCTCTCTCTCTCTCCTCTCTCTCTCTCTCTCTCTCTCTCTCTCTCTCATTCTCGCATTCTCTCACTTTTACCGATGATTTAAAGAGATGTTAGGAAATACTGCAAAGTGGTAGAGGAAGACTCCATACATAGCTTTAAGAATAGCTATGACAGGACTAACACAACAGCAAAAAAGTGATCCAAAGAAGCGGCCGGAGAAGCGGGGCCAGGAGCTCAGACACGACCCTTGCAACTACAGTTACTTCACTACAGTTAGGTGAGGATATTCTCTTACATTCTCACACACAAACGCACGCAAACTCACTCAAATACATTCTCACACTCTCGCACTTACACAATCTCACACACGAGATTGATAAAGGTCATGGAGCAGGGAGAGAGTGGACCTAGCAGCGACCAGCGAAGAGGGACCAGAAGCTATGAATCAACTCCAAGCAACCACAAACAGGTGAGTACAAATAGATGAGTGCACACACGTGTCCCTCCACTAAATAACAGGAGACATAGAAGTACGACAACAGCAGAGCGATGGTGGACACGAGAACGGTGGTGGAAGACTTAGCCACACGGAGACAGATTTGGAGAACCTCTGGCCACACCGGCGACCAGGACCGTGCAGGGATAACATGCTGATGGTGATAATGAAGAACTTGGAGCCACTAATAAGTCAGGAACATAAAAACTATCACTATTACCACCACCACCACCACCACCACTATAGCCACCACATCCGCAGCCACCATCACCACCACTACCACTACCACCACCACCAAAATTAACATCACTAATACTACTTTCACTAAAGCAACACCCAATACCACCAGTACAACCACCATAACTACACTCCTGCTACCGCCACCACCACCACCACCACCACCACCACCACCACAACAACAACAACAACAACAATGTTTAATATTTTTTGCTTACCCAAATATCAAATCCCTCATTCATTCAAGGACTTCAACGAGTTCCATCAGTTTTCTGTAGTGTTCACATTAGCAATGGGAATTATAGGATGTTTTTCTCTGCTTCAATGGACACAGTTGATTCACCTGCCACTTGTATAATTATACTGAAAATTCATCCAAATGAGTTTTCTATGCAAACAGTCTTGTCACCACAAGTACGCACTCACGCACACACACACACGCAAGGACGCACGCTCGCACGCACGGCCAAACACACGAGAATGCATGCACAGAGAAAAGGTTACAAATAGATCTCAAATAAGTGGTTCCCTAAATTCAACCCCATAAATGCAAGATTATGAAGCGGCAAGAAGACCAAACACGGAGTAAAGACTCAGCGGATCTAGGCTACAGATTACACTGGTGGAAAGAGACCTATGGCATGAGCAAAGTGCCAGTCATATCGCTAACGACTCACATCGACAAAATAAGATCTGCAGCCAGTGTTCGTCTGGTAAATCTGAGAGTAGCTGTCAGGAGAATTTTGATCGAGTCATTCATGGCGTCTCCACACCAAACATGGGTACCAATTTAGGAGATCCTATGATCCACGCATTAAAACAAATGCTAAGAAACTTGGAAAAACTAACAGAAGAAAGAAAAACCAGGGAAAACACGATAATGACTTATAAAATATTCAGAGAAGAGTTACTTTTGACAGAGATAGGCTGTGTGAGAGGCACAACTGAAAGTTCAAGACCCTGGTGAGCCACAGCGATATCAGGAAGATTCTCTTAGTCTCGGTGAGGTTGGCAAGTGGAATGACCTCTACGGAGAAGTGGTAGAAATAGGTTCCATACATAATTAAAAGGTGGTACGAGGGCATGAACATGGGTTGTGGCAACTTGAGTGGTGAAGCACGGAAACCTAATCCTGTAATCACATTTAGGATAACACACACACATACAGAAACACAAATATATATATATATATATATATATATATATATATATATATTATATATATATATATATATATATATATATATATATATATATATATATATATATATATATATATATATATATATATATATATATATAATATATATATATATATATATATATATACACACACACACACATATATATATATATATATATATATATATATATATATATATATATATATATATATTATATATATATATATATATATATATATATATATATATATATATGTATATAGTTTGATGACAAACACATACACACAAGTGTGTGTGTGTGTGTGAGTTTGTATAATCAACAGTATGTACTCGCCTAAATGTGAATATGCATACACATAACACACACACACACACACACACACACACACACACACACACACACACACATACACGCACATGCACACACACACATACACGCACATACACACTGGGGGACTTTTTATGTGTATACTTGACCGATTATGTTAATTAGAGTCTTCCTATTCACGAGGAGTTGTCAACCTCTCCACTTGCTCTGTCAAGTCAGTGGTGCACGCCACCCCTCTCCACAGGCGTCTGTTAAAAATACTCCTAATTTTATACAAAACAGTCTGATGTACTCGATAACACCTGGTTCCTGGTTCTGGTTCCTGGTTCTGGTTCCTGGTCCATTACCAGGCTGAGTGTTGCAGCCTAACTGCTCGCTGAATTAAGCCGGGCTGGTACGAGGGTAGAGAAAAGGTGCTTGGAAATTATCACTTAACCATGTCTAGAGAATATTCATCTCACTTGCACTACACTTGCCAGTATATTTATCAGGTCCCTAGGCACCTTGCACAAGATGATGAATTATAGTCTAATTAACACACCAAGGAGAGAGCTTTTAACTGCCCCTCAGGTGTATTAATTTTACCTGAGGGTTTGATTTAACGCTGAACGGTCATCGTATCTGAATTTCAGAAATCATTATACCTGACACTCACTCCACTTGAAGCAACTCGCTTTCAGCATCCTCGTAGTCGCAGTCTACTTCCAAGAGTGTGGACTCTGGCTTAAGTCCGTGAAGGCCACTAATAACACTGAGTCGTGACGCTTTCTCACGCACGTCGCTGAATAGATGTCTGCAGCATGTCAAATTATAGGAGTCAGTAAGTATATTAATCCTGCTGTCTGGTGTCCATGTTACCGAAGACACTCAATATGATGTGTCCTGTCTGGCGCAAAAACGTGGACTGACACTTTGGGCATTCAAAGACCCAGCTCCACTAAACACTGGCGGTGACCTGAAGCAAAATTCGTAAATGGATGATAAACGAGAGTTAATCCCTCGCAATATGCTAGCTAGAATGTCAGTATCATTATCTCATTTATAAAAATTTTAGGTTCTGGGATGTAGTGAAAAATAGTCTACGAGAGGATGAAAGGATGACAACTAATGAGATGTTAGCTGTGGTTTAAGGGGAGATTCTTACATCATTGAACATTTAGGTGCTGAGACTCAGGTGGAAAATTTTCAGAGGATAAAAAGTACGCAAGGGCCAACATGCGACTAGTGACACTGACACAAGAGCCAACATGCGACCGGTCACACTGACGCCAGGGCCAACATGCGACGGGTTACGCTGATCCTTGCATCAGAAGCAGTTCGAGATCAGATCATGAGACTGAAATCCCTGTTAAGGGGGACTACCAGGTAACATTGTGTGTACCTCAACCGGGACAGAACGTTACAGGACAGAAAACTACTGACGGAGAGAATAAGAAACAACAGATGAAAATGGGATGGAGATCCAGTCGATGCAATGACAAGTGCAGAAGCATCACCTCCATGTGAACGTCGCACTCAGCGGAGGACCAGGAAAAGCTATAAATGGCTCTGAACAGGCTGCAGGATTGGTCTAACAAATAGCTCCTGGAGTTTAAAACCACAAAGTGCAAAGTTATGAAGCTTGGGGAAGGACAAAATAGGCCGCAGACTGAGTACACGCTCGGAGGTCAAAGGCTGCAAAACTCACTCAAGAAAAAGGAACTTGGCGTGAGTATCATACTCAGCACATCTCCTGAGGTGCACATCAACCATGTAACTGCTACAGCAAATGTGTGTCTAGCAAATCATTCACGACATTGTACACCGTGTATGTCAGGCCTATATTGGAGTATGCTGCAGCATTATGAAACCTACACTTGGTCAAGCATAGCAAGAAATTGGAGAAAATGCAGAGGTTTGAAACAAGACTAGTCCCAGAGGTAAGGGGTATGATCTATAAGGAGAGATTAAGGGAACTCAACGTGATGACAATGGAGGACTAGAAGACTGGGGAGGGATTATGACAATGGCATATAAAATACCAAGAGGAATAGACAGGGACACAGTGTTTCAGAGACGGAAAATAAGAATGAGAGGGCGCAACTGAAGTTGAAAACTCAGATGAGTCATAGGGACGATAGGAAGTATTTCTTCAGCATTATAGTTGTCAGAAGGTAGAATAATCTGAACAGTGAAGTGGCAGAGGCAGAATCCATACAAAACTTTAAGAAGAGATACGATAAGGCTCTTGAAGCCAGGAGTGAGTTGACTTAGTAACGACCAACAAAAAAGGTTGGGCCAGAAACTGTGAATCGACCCCTGCAACCAAATATAGCTGAGTACAAAAAGATGAGTACTCACACGCGCGCGCGCACATACATACACACACAAACCCATACTCACATACAATGATATATACACACTCATACATATATACATACACTCGGTTCCAGGACATTTCTGCATCAATTGAACTTACAGAAGTGACTGATCCCCTTACACAGACTAGGGCTGGCATAGCCGGTGCGGGCGTTTCTGGCAGAGGAAGTAATTATAACTCTGTCAAAATTCAAAGGATGGAGGTAGAGGAAAATTATATTTTCTGGATTCAAGCACATGATGTATGAAATGAGGAAAAAAAAAAAAGCTCTTCCAACTCTGCACAAATGTGAAAGGAAAATTGAAGAAAGTAATGGAGGCGAGGGAGGGCGAAGGTTGCTGCGGAGAAGGTGCACAGCCTGGAAAGTCAAAAAGTTGAGGATGGAACTTGAGGAAATGAAGGGATGGAGGTGGAAGGTAGAGATAGAACCAAATACAACAGGTGGGATCGAAGTGGTTGAGACAGTGTAGGTATGAAGGGTTTACAGACAGCCAGGAAGGAGTCAATCTGCAGCAGCCTGCTATGATGAGTGTCAAGCCCTGAGACTCGACCCCTCAACCACACACAGGAGAATACATATACCCCCCCCGCACACACACACACACACACACACACACACACACACACACCACACACCACACACACACACACACACACACACACACACACACACACACACACACACACATCAACACACATCAATGTTGATTAGAGCCGGGCAGAGCAACAAGTGCAAACACAGACAGAACCACTCTCAGACCCCCCTCAGCCAAACATACTATCCCAATACAAGCCACAATCCAAACTCACAGTCCCCACCGTACACTATGCAGTAGAATCCCACAGCATCCTTCCAGATCCCCCTACTCCCCCACTCCCCCAACCTCCACAAACTCCCCAGAACACAGTGTTGGAGAGGAAACTGTAGGTATGGTACACCAATGCTGATGGAATAACGAACAAGTGGGAGAAGTGGCATGAAAGAATCAAAGAGGCATCACCGGACATCATAGCTCTCACAGAAACCAAGCTCACATGAATGATAACAGATGCCATCTTTCCAACTGGTTATCAAATCCTGAGGAAAGGCAGAGGGAACAGAGGGGGTGGAGGAGTGGCGCTGCTCATCAAAAACCGATGTGATTTTGAGAAGCTGGAGAGAGGAGAAAGAGGAGAAGCAAGAGACTACATAATAGGAACGTGTCAGAATAGCAGTAGGCAAAGACAAGAAAATGATGAGAGTAACAGAGCAATGGTCAACACGCTGAAGTGGCCAGAAGGGCTCATGAGAGCAGGGCAAAGTTACTGATTGTGGGTGACTTCAATCGCAAAGAAATTGACTGGGAAAACCTGGAGCCACAGAGGGGCCCAGAAACGTGGAGGGCTAAGACGATGGAGATGGTACTGGAAAACCTCATGTACCAACATGTAAGAGACACTACCAGAGAGAGAGAGGAGAGGACGAACCAGCAAGACGACCTTGTAGTCACCTTCAGTAGTGCAGAAATTAAGAACATCGCATATGAAAGTCCCCTCGGAGCCAGTGACCACGTGGTTCTGAGCTTCGAATACATAGAGTTGCAAGTGGAGAGGGAAGTAGGAATGGCAGGAGAAATGGAGCCAAACTACAGGGATGAGGAATTTCCTGCACGAGGTTCAGTGAGACCGAGAACTAGCAAGGAAGTCAGTAAATGAGATGATGCAATATGTGACAACAGTATGCAAAGAAGCAGATTAGAAGTTTGTACCCAAGGGTAACAGAAATAACAAGAAAGCCAGGATGGCCCCTTGGTTCACCCAAACGCCAAAACCAAGTGTGCCAGAGAATGGAAGAAGTGTAGAAGGCAAAGGACCCAGGAGAATAAGGAGAGCAGTCGTAGAGCCTGAAACGAATATGCTCAGGTAAGGAGAGAGGCCCAACGATAATGACATAACAGCAAAAGCCAAATCTTACCTGAAGCATTTGTACAACCACATCAGAAGGAAAATAACAGTTAATGACCAGGTAATCAGGCTGAGGAAGGAAGGAGGAAAGATCACAAAAAACGACCGAGAAGTATGTGAGAAGCTCAACATGAGATTCAAAGAAGTATTCACAGATGAGACAGAAGGGACTCCACAAACACGGAGAGGTGGGTACATCAAGTGTTGGACACAATACATACAACCGAGGAGGAGGTAAAGAGGCTGCTAGGCGAGCTAGATACCTCAAAGGTGATTGGGCCGGATGACATCTCTCCATGGGTCCTGAGAGAGGAAGCAGAGGCGCTCTCTGTACTACTAACAAAAATCTTCAGCACGTCTGTCGAAACAGAACGACTACCTGAGGTATAGAAGATAGCATTCTATGCATGTCACTGACATGCATAGAATGCAAAGTCATGGAGACGATTATCAGCAGAACAGTGGTAGAGCACCTAGAACGGAATGAGCTTATCAACGACAACCAGCAGTTTCAGGGACAGGAAATTCTGTATCACCGACCTAATGCAGTTCTGTGACAGTGTGACAGCATTTAGACCAGAGAGAGGGGTGGGTAGATCGCGTTTTCTTGGACTGTAAGAAGGCTTTTGACACAGTTCCGCAAAAGAGATTAGTACAAAAGCTGGAGGACCAGTGTGAGGGGAAAGAGAGTTGTAATTAAGGTCAGGGTTGTTCAGACAGCCAGGAACGATTAGCGTGTTACAGCCCGCACTTGCATCTAGCGGGCTGGGGCGAAACTCCAGTTTCTGGTTGCTAGAGTTGCTTTAATTTCTACTCCTGGTAGTATTAACCTTACCTGGTGTGGGTTGAAGTTTGGAGAGTCACTTCACCTCCACTCTTCTCCTAATCAGGTAAGGTGATCTACCAGGAGTTTCTCTGTTCGTTGTTCTTTTATTTTTCTGGTTACCAGTAATGAGTTGTCCATTGTATACCACCCTTTTACTTTCTTAAGTGTTACTCGCTTAACTGTTGGTAACCAGTATATTTTTCTTTATCAGCTCTGCTGCTGGCCTGGTCCTCCAGGGTAGAGGCCAGATAAGTGAGCAAGTAACATACTCCGACTAATCCTCGCCTTTTTTCACCTACTGGTGGTGCTTCAACCACGTATTACAGGAGATTCCAGAAGATCGGACAATCTTCACCATTTCTTAAACATCAGAGAACCATCCTGGGCCTTGCATACTCCTGCCCAAACACCATACCAGAGCCAACAACGGCCATTTTTTTTTTTTTGTATTTAAAGTTTAAGTAAAAACCTTGAAAAACTAATTTCTTTATTATTCCTCGAGTCGTTTATTTATTTTTATTTATTTTTCCATGATTTTTTTTGTTCAGGCGTTTCCCTGACAACCAGGCAGGTATAACAGGGAAGGCACTGCAGTGAATCAGAGAATGCCTGACAGGAAGGCAATAGTCTTTGTACGTAAAGAGGTATCAGAGTGGGTGCCAGTGGCGAGCGGTGTTTCACAGGTGTCAGTCCTAAGACCGGTGCTGTTTCTGGCATGTGAGAACGATATGACGGAAGGAATAGACTCAGAAGTGTCCCAGTTTGCAGACGATGTGAAGTTAATTAGGCGAATTCAATTGGAGAGCCAGGCAGGACTACAAAGGGATCAGAACAGGCTGTATGCCTGGTCCAGAAACTTAACTCCTTAACTTCAACCCCACCAAGTGCAAAATCATGAAGATTAGGGTAAAGACAAAGAAGACCGCTGACGGAGTACAGTCTAGGGGGGGCCAGAGACTACAAACCTCACTCAAGGAAAACGATCTAAGGGTGAATATGTTGAATTAGACACATGTGCAACTCTTGGGTATCTTAATTGAGGAAACGTTTCGCCACACAGTGGCTTCATCAGTCCATACATCTACCATCCTGTCAGACACTGCAACTTCTTGGGATCTTAATACTTGGGAATTCTTCACTTGCCTAACCCTTGGGCACGACCTACTTCCACATTGGACAAATGTGACACCACCTACAACTGCTACACCTCTCCTGTCTACGGTTTATAAGCTGCTTCTCCGCTCATATGCCGTATTCTATTCAAGATTGATGGACTGACCACATCGACTCAAGGCTGAGGGACTGATTACCTTATTCTCCTCCTGTTCTTCAAGTTTCTCCTTTGTATGGACTGATGAAGCCACTGTGTGGCGAAACGTTTCCTCAATAAAGATACCCAAGAGTTCCACATGTGTCTAATTCAACAACATGTAGGTTCTCTGAACCATTCATCTACCGAGGGTGAATATAATACCGAGCATATCTCCTGAGGCGCACATCAACCAAATATCTGACGCAACATATGGGCGCCTAGCAAACCTAAGAATAGCATACCGATATCTCAGGAATAACCATTCAGGACACTGTACACCGTGTACGTCAGGCTCATATTGGAATTTGCAGCACCATTTTGGAACCCACACTTACCCAAGCACGTAATGAAATGAGAGAAAGTGCAAAGGTTTGCAACAAGACTAGTCCAGGAGCTAAGGGGCAGATCCTACGAGGAGAGGTTAAGGGAAATCGACCTGACGACACTGGAGGACAGGAGAGAGAGGGAGTATATGATAACGACATATAAAATACTGAGAGGAATTAACAAGGTGGACGGAGACAGGATGTTCCAGAGATGGGACACAGAAACAAGGGGTCACAATTGGAAGTTGAAGACTCAGATGAGTACCAGTAGTGTTACTATGTACATGTACTGTGTACTCAGTTCAACGTTAGACTTAGACTCGACGGCAGCCTTCTAGGCTACTACTCTAGACTCTTAATTATTCGCCTTCAAGACATCCAACGTGTGTATTTCTTACTCTAATATCTCCTGACGAACCTCCACGACTTGAGTCACAGGGATGTTAGGAAGTATTTCATCAGCCACGAGGTGGAATAGTCACGGTATTGTGCCTTTTTTTGTTATTTATGTAGTGGAAGCAAGATCCTTACACAGCTTTAAGTAGAGGTATGATAAAGCTCGTGGAGCAGGGAGAGGTACCTAATAGCGTCCAAGTGAAAAGGCGGGGCCAGGAGGTGTGAATCGACCTCTGCAACCACGTCTTGGTGAGTACATCAGCACACACACACACACACACATCAACACACTCACACATCAACACACACACACACACACACACACACACACACACACACACACACACACACACACACTCACACATCAACACACACACACACACACTGAACTTCCACTTTTGTGGAACTAAATATTGAAGGTAGAGAAGCAGGAGTTGGTCGCAAGACACCAGACTTCAGAAGAAGAAACTTTGAATGGAGGTGAGAAATCCTGAATGCAGTTCAGTGGAAAAGGAAGCTGGAAGGAAAGTTACCTAATGAGATGATGGACTTCGAGGTGCGAAGTGCAAGGAGGCTGATGAGAAATTCATAGCCAGGAGAAGAGCTGGAATTCACATAAAAACAAAGCGAGCTCTTGGTTCAGCCAAAGATGCAAATATGGGAAAAACAACGAGCACATGGGCTTGAAAACGCTGTGGAAAACGAAGGACAGTCGGGAACGAATAAGTGAGGGTGAGGAAAGAGACTCAGTGACAATTTGAGAATGGAAGCGGGAAAAGCCAAGACGAAGCCAAAACTGCTTTACAGTCACGACAGGAAAAGACCACAATAAAAGTACAGATAATCTGACTCGAAAAGGGAGGAAACCTCACGAGTAACGACAACCGAGTCTGTAAAGTATTAAACAAACAATTGTGTATACTGGAAAATGTGCAGTACACACAACAGGCGAAGAGGTAAAAAAAAAAAAAGACTTTTGAGTGTACTGGAGACATTGAAGGCAATAGGACCCGACAAGGTGTCACCATGGATTCTGCTAGAGGGAGCAGAAGCACTATCTGAAGCATTAACTAGAAGCTATACCTAGTCAATGGACATTGCTCAGTTACCAGAGATCTTGAACACAGGAAATGTAGTCCGATTATTTAAGAAAGGAGACAAATAGGAAGTGTTCAACTACAGGACAGAAACACTGACATACTTACCATGTCAGGTAATTGAGAAAATAATCAAGGGAGTGGTAGAGAACTAGGAAGTGATTTGAAATCTAATCTTGGTAATCTGTAGGAGTTTTATGACGAAATGGCAGAAGAGAGAGAGAGAGAGAGAGAGAGAGGGTGGGTGGATTCCATATTTATAGACTGCAAGAAATCATTATATTGTATCTCGCAAGAGACGAGAGGAAAAAATTTGAGGTGCAAAGAGGAATAACATGGAATGCACTTCAGTGGGCAATAAGAACCTTAGCGGAAGGAAACAAAGTGTGTTGTAGAGAAGAGATATCAAAAAGCAGAAAGGGAAAGAGTAACAAGCGAGATTCTGAAATAGTAAGTATCAGGGCAAATAATGCTTCTGATATACTCTCGGTATTAAACGCACAGATAGCAATTCAAAGTCTGCAACACCTGGCCATCAGTAAAGTTAGCGATATTTCGATTAATAGTGCAAGAGAAGGGCAAGGCAAATACAGCATGGGTAGAGTTCTTTACCCATGTATTCCTTTACCACCAAGAACCAAGAACCACTCAAAGCAACTATTGGATTCGACCAGAGTTGGGGAAAGTCTGCTTCTCCAGTCAGGCAGGCAGGTGTGACGTCACCTTGGCTAGGGAAGTGTGCTTTCTGGAGGGTTGAACTGGACAATAACTACATCACTGGGGTCCCAGAACTGCTATACTCTGAACTGCCTGTTCACTGGTCGAGAGGGTTACGTGACGAACATCGAATAAGTATCTACTTTATTAGATACTCTCTTCTAGTACTGGGTAGGAACTCCCTTTGTCTCCAGAACAGCCTGAATTTTTCGTGGCATGGATTCAACAAGGTACTACAAACATTCCTTTTAGAGTTTCTGGTTCATGTTGACATGGTAGTCGCTGCAAGATTTGTCAGCTGCACAGTCATGCTGCGAATTTCCCGTTCCACCACATCCCAAAGGTTTGCGCCAAATTGTGACCTTGCCATCTGCATACCGCAGCAGAAATCGCGATTCGTGAGACAAGGGAAAGTTTTTCCAATCTTCAACTGTCCGCTTTTGGTGAGCCTGTGACCACTGTAGCCTAATTACCAGTGTAAAGTTCTGCTGCTGCTGTAGTGCATCCACTTCAAGGTTCAGCCTGTAGGGTATCATTTTGGCAATTACCTTAAGAGATGGTATTCTGCATACCACTGTTGTAACGCGTGGTTAGTTGAGTTACGGTCACCTTGCTGTCAGCTGGAACCAGTCTGGCAATTCTCCTTTGAACTCTTTCATTAACAAGGCGTTTTCGCCAGGAGATCAACAGTTTCTAAGATACTCAAAACCAGACCGTCTGGCACCAGCAATTATTTCATGGTCAAAGTTACTTACATCACATTTCTTGGCTATATCTGCATGATTTTATGCATTGAGGTACTGTGACGTGATGGGTTGATCAGATATTTACATAAACATGGATACCTAATAAAGTAGCAACTGGATGTATGTGAACTACATAGAGGAAAAGGCTACAAGTGAATCTGGATAAACTGAAAAAATAGCCAGTTAAGTGGTGAATTCAACCCCAGCGAATGTACAGTTATGCAGACTGGGGAAGGGCAAGAACATCTAACACGAAATATAGACTCGAGGGACAGAGACTACAAACCTCACTCAAAGAGAAAGAACTAAAGGTAAGTATAGTGCCAAGCATATCCCCGGTGGCACATGTAACCGGATTAAAATCTCAAAGCTCGTCACACACTCTCACTCGCACTCAACACTCAGGTTAGTTTATGTTAGATTACATTACGTTAGGTTAGGTTATATTAAGATAGGTTAAATTAGGCTAGGTTAAGTTACGCTGGGTTGGGTTGGGTTATGTTAGGTTAAACTATATTACGTTACGTTACGTTACATTGCAATCCGTTAGCTTAGGTTAGGCTAAGTTACGTTACGTTGCGTTAGGTTACATTACGTTACGTTAGGTTACGTTAGGTTAGGTCTAGACATCTTAGATTGTCCTCCATCAATAAATATTAACCAATTATAACTTACCACAATGGCAATAACTGAAACAAAATTAAGGCGATTAAAGAAATCTTGATGATGCTCGAACAGAAAATGGGATGCACAGAGCACAGGAGAAGATTAAGTCATAAAATCACTGTTTAAGACGTGTTCAACAGTGACTTGTTTGGCTGTGTATTATTAAGTGGAGGGGGTGCTTTCTCACACTCATAAACACACTCTTACAAACTCACACACATAAACACACACACACAGGAAGGCCAGGACGAATGAAGCCAAACTACAAGAAAGGGGATTACACAGGAATGAGGAACTTCCTGAACGGGGTTCAGTGGGACAGCGAACTGGCAGGGAAGCCAGTTAATGAGATGATGGAATATGTAGCAACAAAATGCAAGGAGGCTGAGGAGAGGTTTGTACCCAAGGGTAACAGGAATAATGAAAAAGCCAGGATAAGCCCATGGTTTACCCAAAGGTGCAGGGAGCCAAAAACCAAGTGTGCTAGGGAATGGAAGAAATATAGAAGGCAAAGGACCCAGTAGAATAAGGAGAGCAGTCGTAGAGCCAGAAACGAATATGCACAGATAAGAAGGGAAGCCCAAAGACAATATGAAAATGACATAGCAGCGAAAGCCAAATCTGACCCGAAACTGTTGTACACCCACATCAGGAGGAAAACAACAGTCAAGGACCAGGTAATCAGGCTATGGAAGGAAGGAGGAGAGAACAAGAAATGACCGTGAAGTATGTGAGGAACTCAACAAGAGATTCAAAGAAGTGTTCACAGAGGAGACAGAAGGGGCTCCAGAAAGACGGAGAGGTGGGGCACACCACCATGTGCTGGACACAGTGCACACAACCGAGGAAGAAGTGAAGAGGCTTCTGAGTGAGCTAGATACCTCAAAGGCAATGGGGCCAGATAACATCTCCCCATGGGTCCTGAGAGAGGGAGCAGAGGCGCTATGTGTACCCCTAACAACAATATTCAATACATCTATCGAAACTGGGAGATTGCCTGAGGCATGGAAGACAGCAAATGTAGTCCCAATCTTTAAAAAAAGGAGACAGACATGAAGCATTAAACTACAGACCAGTGTCACTGACATGTATAGTATGCAGAATCATGGAGAAGATTATCAGGAGAAGAGTGGTGGAACACCTAGAAAGGAATGATCTCATCAACAGCAGCCAACATGGTTTCAGGGACGGGAAATCCTGTGTCACAAACCTACTGGAGTTCTATGACATGATGACAGCAGTAAGACAAGAGAGAGAGGGGTGGGTGGATTGCATATTCTTGGACTGCAAGAAAGCGTTAGACACAGTTCCACACAAGAGATTGGTGCAAAAACTGGGGGACCAAGCAGGGATAACAGGGAAGGCACTACAATGGATCAGGGAATACTTGTCAGGAACACAGCAGCGAGTCATGGTACGTGGCGAGGTGTCAGAGTGGGCACCTGTGACCAGCGGGGTCCCACAGGGGTCATTCCTAGGACCAGTGCTGTTTCTGGTATTTGTGAACGACATGACGGAAGGAATAGACTCTGAGGTGTCCCTGTTTGCAGATGACGTGAAGTTGATGAGAAGAATTCACTCGATCGAAGACCAGGCAGAACTACAAAGGGATCTGGACAGGCTGCAGACCTGGTCCAGCAATTGGCTCCTGGAGTTCAATCCCACCAAGTACAAAGTCATGAAGATTGGGGAAGGGCAAAGAAGACCGCAGACGGAGTACAGTCTAGGAGGCCAGAGACTACAAACCTCACTCAAGGAAAAAGATCTTGGGGTGAGTATAACACCAGGCACATCTCCTGAAGCGCACATCAACCAAATAACTGCTGCAGCATATGGGCGCCTAGCAAACCTCAGAACAGCATTCCGACATCTTAATAAGGAATCGTTCAGGACCCTGTACACCGTGTACGTTAGGCCCATATTGGAGTATGCGGCACCAGTTTGGAACCCACACCTAGCCAAGCACGTAAAGAAACTAGAGAAAGTGCAAAGGTTTGCAACAAGACTAGTCCCAGAGCTAAGAGGTATGTCCTACGAGGAGAGGTTAAGGGAAATCAACCTGACGACACTGGAGGACAGGAGAGATAGGGGGGACATGATAACGACATACAAAATACTGAGAGGAATTGACAAGGTGGACAAAGACAGGATGTTCCAGAGATTGGACACAGTAACAAGGGGACACAGTTGGAAGTTGAAGACACAGATGAATCACAGGGATGTTAGGAAGTATTTCTTCAGCCACAGAGTAGTCAGTAAGTGGAATAGTTTGGGAAGCGATGTAGTGGAGGCAGGATCCATACATAGCTTTAAGCAGAGGTATGATAAAGCTCACGGTTCAGGGAGAGTGACCTAGTAGCGATCAGTGAAGAGGCGGGGCCAGGAGCTCGGACTCGACCCCCGCAACCTCAACTAGGTGAGTGCAACTAGGTGAGTACACACACACACACACACAAAGCTCAGGAAGCAGAGAGAGAGAGGATCCAGTAGCGATCAGTGAAGAGGCGGGGCCAGGAGCTGAGTCTCGACCCCTGCAACCACAATTAGGTGAGTATAATTAGGTGAGTACACACACACACACACACACACACACACACACACACACACACACACACACACACACACACACACACACACACACACACACACATGCAGCTCTCTCTGACACACTTTCCCTGGAAGTCCATTTAGAAGGACAAAGATAATTGGGACAAGGCTTTCTGAATAAACTTCAGTGTAAATTTGGAGGTGAACAATTTAACCTATACTTGGGACAGCATATTGGACAGCCTGGGCAGGAAGATAATAAGGAGTTCAAGGGGTAAGGGAACCCTAAACACCCGACACCACCTTATATGCTTATATCTCGTATTGTTGCACACTGTTACCTGGTATTTGGGAGCGTGTGGTGGAACTCAAACAGAATGAAATCCTGGAAATATAAACACATATGCAATATAATGTGATCCTTTATTGAGAACGTTTCGCCCACACAGTGGGCTTTTTCAAGTCACAAACAGATCTCCCTGGGGTGGAAGATCTGTTTGTGACTTGAAAAAGCCCACTGTGTGGGCGAAACGTTGTCAATAAAGGATCACATTATACTGCATATGTGTTTATATTTCCATTGTGTCGGTATTTTATACCATTTATTTCCAGAATGAAATCATATTTTGATAAGACCCTTTTGTGGAAATTAGTTTACCTTCGTGAGTCTTGTAGCTCTGTGAAGACACACACACAACACAAGTTGAGGAAAAGGTTTAATTGGTCAACGTTTCGCTCTGTGTAGAGCGAAACGTTAACCCAAATGACCTGTGTAGAGCGAAGCAAATATTATCAAGTCACTGACTTGATAATGTTCTACTCAACGATAAATATTTTCCGATTAAAAGCTTATTTTTATTGTTTGTGTTTATGTTTTTTCCTACTTGTAGGTGATGCTCTATTTCACCCACATTACAGATGTTACACAGGCAGCTGTTATCTAGCTACATAATGAGACTAGACGAAAATCAGGTAATGACATGCCTCTTTGTCGCTTTTAAAGTCTATATGACGTGATGGTACTGAAACCACTAGTCGGGACTGTAACTCATATTCTCTGACCAAGAACCGTGGAATGATATTTTTTTTTTTTTGTGACGTTTTGCCGAGTGAGAGAATTTGGGTCGTGGCTCACATCTGAAGCTAAACCCGTGAGGGGCCTTGAGTGTATAATGGGACCTCACGCCTGAGAGACTGCCCATTCTAACGTTTTTGTGTGTTGATTTATATAAATTTATGGTAGCCATGTTGTAACTTCCCTGAATATCCCTTTTATTTTCCTGTTCGAATCCAGGAGCTATAATAATGTTATACGAGTGAGTAAAAGACACAAAACCAGCATGAAATTGTTTATTAGACAACGACATCAAATTTTATCATATATTTTATACAATATTTGAAAAAAAAAGCGTGTAAATGATCCATTCAGTCAAGAAGCTGGTCGAGCAGAATCTGGGTAAGAGATTCAGCAAGTCTAAAGCTTTTCATACTGTTTGTAGTGCTAAATAGGGCTGATTATAAGCACCAGCTTTTGTTTCAGTTTTCTTATGAAAGCTTTGCCGTAGCCCATTTCATGAGGTGAAGGCTTGTGTTACAATGAATGACATTTTTTCTTTTGCAATCACTTGTTTTACCTCACTCCATTTCATGAGGTGTACGAGCGTGTTGTGATGACTGATACAAGCATTCAAAGTGTCTTTATGCTCTCTTATGAGTGCGTTCAAATCCTTAGCTGACTCACTACCTTGTCGCAGCCACAGCAAGGAATGTTGTCAACCTCTACTTTACTTTTCATAATAATAATAATAATAATAATAATAATAATAATAATAATAATAATAATAATAATAATAATATCTTTATTTGCTACAAGGTATACAGACCATAGCTGACATCAGTGACATACTACTATATAGAAAGCCCCTTGTTATGCTGAGCATTTCGGGCAAATTAAGTCTGTTTTGTCCCAGGATACTACCCATACCAATCGACTAACACCCAGGCACCAATTTTAAACTGATGGGTGAACAGGGACAGGGACAGCAAGTGTCTTATGGAAACACGTCCCTAATGTTTTTTCCAGCCGTACCGGAGGAGATTCGAGCCCCTGACCTCAGTGAAGGCTAGACGCAGGCTCCTGTGATTCTCCGATAGTGAAATAAATATGGTGGTGATATTAAGGTTGGTCGTGTGGAGAAATTTCGCAGCATCTAAGTACAGTTTAGGTGGGAAAGACGCTGAAATTACTGGGTTTTTTTTTCTGCATCCTATGCTGTGTGGTGTTTTGGTATGTCCTCTCGTTTTTTTTTTTTTCAAGTATTTTTGTTAATGATCACTCGATGAGCTCTACTTGCTAACAAACAGCATCTCTAAAATATATATAAAAAAGAGTATTGTTATTAACTATGTACTACACGTCCGCTACGCTACAGTGGAGATGTGTTTTTTTAAAAAGAATTCGCCTACTAGGTATATTCGGCTAGTATTTTTTTTTAATAAAATTAAGTGAAATTATTGCTGCACTAACTACTTAAAATCAGTCTGAGTATCGCAAGAATATTATAATTAATGAATAAGAGTCGCAATACCAAGTATACAACAATTTTCAGATAGTAGATGAATGGTTCAGAGAACCGACACGTTGTTAAATTAGACACATGTGCAACTCTTGGGTATCTTTACTGAGGAAACGTTTCGCCACACAGTGGCTTCATCAGTCCATACAAAGGATAAACTTGAAGAACAGGAGGAGAATAAGGTAATCAGTCCCTCAGCCTTGAGTCCATGTGGTCAGTCCATCAATCTTGAATAGAATACGGCATATGAGCGGAGAAGCAGCTTATAAACCGTAGACAGGTGAGGTGCAGCAGTCGTAGGTGGTGTCACATTTGTCCAATGTGGAAGTAGGTCGTGCCCAAGGTTTAGGCATACGGTTTATAAGCTGCTTCTCCGCTCATATGCCGTATTCTATTCAAGATTGATGGACTGACCACATGGACTCAAGGCTGAGGGACTGATTACCTCATTCTCCTCCTGTTTTTCAAGGTTATCCATTGTATGGACTGATGAAGCCACTGTGTGGCGAAACGTTTCCTCAATAAAGATAGCCAAGAGTTGCACATGTGTCTAATTTAACAAAAATTTTCAGATAACTTAACACTGTCTAGAGGAAACAATTTACGACGTTTCGTCCGTTATGGATCATTTCCAACTAAATTTAAGTTTATTTTAAGTTATTTGGTCAGAATTAAGCTAAATTATATAACGCAAATTTTATTAAGGGTTCTCTGACAGTTTTAGTGCAAAATAAAACATTGTAAGCCAATATTAATTTTGAAAGTACATGTATATATAGCCTAGTTTTACATAAATATTAGAAATAATCTATTTTTTAGTGAAGATTAATTTATTTGATCTACTCTGCCTAGGTGGCAGTAATTTATTTGTCAGGAGAATCTCGAAAATTTCTGTGGATTAAAGAGGTCTTAATCATACGAAGGACCCCACTCAGTGGGTCTTTTAATTATGTACTAAAGTGACTCACGAAATCGTAATGACACGACTGTAAACAAATGATATACCTCTGGTTTGCAGGTCCACTCATTACAAAATTAGAGATCACATCACAAGTTGTGATGCTGGGTTTTCCACCCCATTTAAAAAAGGTGCACAACACAGTATTCTCCTAAGAATGACTGTGTTTAAGTGGGATTTGTAGTGATGATGGTTAAATTTGTGGTCGAGTGTTTGTGAAAGCGTTGGAGGATTTGATGAGGTGATAGAGGAATCGTGGTTTAAAGAGCACGACATATACAGGACACCCGGACGTAAGTTAGACAGCGTTTACTATTCAACGTTCCACCCTCAAATGAGATGCTTTGATGCCATAAAGGGAGCTCATTATCTAATGAATTGGATCTGCTTGTCCCCTACGTATTTAGCGCTTTTCCACGACAATTATAGTACAGTAATTAGCCTCTTTGTTCAGTGACTTTCCAGGCACTGCCATCCCTCAGGCCTGGTCACAGACCGGGCCGCGGGGGTATTGCCCCCCGAAACCCTCTCCAGGTATACTCCAGGTACTGGCCTCCTCCCTCTGCTTCCTCCACTTAAATTCTTATGTAAAGTGGTCACTGAACTTGAGATAAAGAATAACTAAATAGTCGGACAAAGGTAAGATGAAATCCAGTTATTCATGGCACATATTTCCCTGTGATAGCATCCTAAAGAATCATCCTGATGCGGTTTCTCGGGGCATCAATCTACTGTAGTATTCTTGGATATCATCCTGCTGAATATGTAGTTTTCTGAAGCTCGGCTTACCTGGAGTTTACCTGGAGAGAGTTCCGGGGGTCAACGCCCCCGCGGCCCGGTCTGTGACCAGGCCTCCTTAGGTCAGTGTCCCAGGATGCGACCCACACCAGTCGACTAACACCCAGGTACCCATTTTACTGATGGGGAACATAGACAACAGGTTGAAAGAAACACGTCCAATGTTTCTACTCTGGCTGGGAATCGAACCCAGGCCCTCGCCGTGTGAAGCGAGAGCGTTAACCACCAGGCCACCAGAGCTTGGGCACAGTCACTGGTATAGTGTGTATCCTGTACTTCTGGTTACTATATCACACTTTCACATAGGGTTTGCTGCCCATTTCTAACTTAGGTTGGGTTATATTAGATTAGGTTAGGTCAGGTTGGGTAAGGTTACGATAGGTGGGGTTAGATTAGGTTAGGATATATTAGGTTAGGTCAAGTTGGTTTGGTTACGATAAATGGGGTTAGATTAGGTTAGAATACATTAGGTTAGGTCAGGTTGGGTTAGGTTACGATAGGTGGGGTTAGATTAGGTTAGGATGCATTAGGTTAGGTCAGGTTGGGTTAGGTTACGATAGGTGGGGTTAGATTAGCTTAGGATACATTAGGTTAGATTGCAGCGGGAAAAATGCAAGAATAAGATAAAATGTTAGTTTAGGATAGGTTAAAACGAAAAAACTGCTCACGGCTCATGTAACTGTCGTCGACAGTCACCCATATGACTGTTTATGCGGAAGTGCAACGCCGTCTGTGGTTAAAAGGACGAGCTGTCAGTGTGAGATCACGCTACGAGGGCGACTGTCACCAGTCATTTACAGGAAATAATCCGTGTAGCTTCGTCCTTGAGTAGGATCCTAAGACATCAGTTTTTTAGTAAGATTCTCAGACATCATTTTTGAGTAGGATCCTCAGACATCAGTTTTTGAGAATGATACTCAGACATTTTTGAGTAGGATACTCAGACATTTTGGAGTAGGATCCTCAGACATCAGTTTTTTAGCAAGATTCTCAGACATCATTTTTGAGTAGGATCCTCAGACATTTTTGAGAATGATACTCAGACATTTTTGAGTAGGATACTCAGACATTTTGGAGTAGGATCCTCAGACATTTTGGAGTAGGATCCTCAGACATCAGTTTTTTAGTAAGATTCTCAGACAACATTTTTGAGTAGGATCCTCATACATTTTTTAGTAGGATACTCAGACATTTTTAGTAGGATACTCAGACATTTTTGAGTAGGATCCTCAGACATTTTTGAGTAGGATCCTCAGACATCAGTTTTTAGTAAGATTCTCAGACATCATTTTTGAGTAGGATCCTCATACATTTTTGAGTAGGATACTCAGACATTTTTGAGTAGGATTCTCATACTGAGTAGGATACTCAGACATCATTTTTGAGTAGGATCCTCAGACATTTTTGAGTAGGATTCTCAGATATCATTTTTGAGTTGGATCCTCAAACATCATTTTTTCAGTAGGATTCTTAGACATTTTTGAGTAGGATTCTCAGACATTTTAGAGTAGGATTCGCAGACATCATCCTTGAGTAGGATCCTCAAACATTTTAGAGCAGGATTCGCAGACATCAACCTTGAGTAGGATCCTCAGACATTTTAGAGTAGGATCCTCAGACATTTTAGAGTAGGATCCTCAAACATTTTAGAGTAGGATCCTCGTACATTTTTGAGTAGGATCCTCAGACGTTTTAGAGTAGGATCCTCAGACATTTTTGAGTAGGATCCTCAGACATTTTGGAGCACGATTCTCAGACATCATCCTTGAGTAGGATCCACAGATATCATCCTCGGCTAGGATCCTCAGACATTCTTGGGTATGATCCTCAGACATTTTTGAGTAGGATCTTCAGATATCATTCTCCAGCCTCATCCTCAAGTTGGATCTTCAGGTATCCTGCAGCATCATCCTCGGATAGGATCCTCAGACATCATCATGGAACATCATCCTTGAGTAGGATCCTCAGACGTCATTCTTAAGTAGGATCCACAGATAATCATCCTTGAGTAGGATCCTCAAACTTCATTGTGGAGTATCATTCTTGAGTAGGATCTTGAGACATCCTGGAGCATCATCCATGAGTAGGATCCTCAGCACCATCCTTGAGCAGGATCTTCAGACATCATCCCAAAGCATCATCGTGGGTATCAAACTGGGGTATCACCCAGGGGGCATCACCCAGGGGGCATCACCCAAGGGGCATCACCCAGGGGGCATCACCCAGGGGGCATCACCCAGGAACATCACCCAAGGACATCACCCAGGGACATTACTCAGGGGGCATCACCCAGGGGTCATCACCCAGGGGTCATCACCCTGAGGACATCACCCAAGGGGCATCACCCAGGGGCATCAACAATGGGTCATAATCCTCCATCTTTCAGTCTAACATACCTCGTCAGGCGGCAGATGGTGGCAGCCCGGCCATGATAGTGGGTCGAGGGAGCCGGATACTCCAATCAAATATAACGAGTCTGCCAGACTATAGTAAAAGGGGAACTCGTGTAATGGAGGCCGCTGCGTCCGACCATTGCTCGCCCCAGTTTCATTATTTGCATGAAATGAGAAGCAAGGTCTTTGTTTGCGTGTGTGTGTGCGTGTGTGTGTGTGTGTGTGTGCGTGTGTGTGTGTGTACTCACCTATTTGTACTCACTCATTTTTGGTTGTAGGGGGACGAGTCTCAACTCCAGATCCTACCTCTCTATATGGAACCTGTCTCCGCTACATTTCCGTGGTCGTTCCTGACCACCTAAGGCTGAAAATATAATTCATGACATTTCCTGTGACTCATCTGGGTCTTTAACTTCCAACTGTGTCCTCGTGGACCCGTTCCTACCTATCAAGTCCTCTCTGTATTTTGTATGTCATTATCATGTCTTTTCTGTTTGTTTTTTTATCTTCTAAGATCTTCAGATTCAATTTCATTAGCCTCTCCTCAGGTCATTATCCTTAGCTCTGGGGTTAGCCTCATTGTATACCTCTTCAATTTTTCCAGTTTCTTATCTTTATCAGCTGAGGGGTTTCCATGCTGGTGTTGCATTTTATAAGATAGGCCTAACATATGTCGTACTTAGACCCATGAATGAGTGTGAGATTACTAAACGCCACTCTTAGGAGACATTCCTAGCAGAGAATATTCGGATAATCTGTAGCTTCGCCAGTTTGCTCTGTGCTAACTCCAAGCAATTTCTCTTTGAGTGAGGTTTGCAGCGTCTGCCCCAAAAGTCTATACTAGGCATCCAGTCTTCTTGCCCTTTCTCCAATTTTCATTAAGTTACAATTGCTGGGGTGAATTCAAAACAGCCTTCTGACGAACAACTCTTGTAATTGGTACAGGTCCATTTGTCCTCTTCAGTTTTTCCCTCTTTTTTTTTTTAGCTTCTTCTGCAAGGAGAAATGCATTTAACTATCTCTTCAAGTATGCCATTCACATTCACCAGAAAGGATAATGGACATAATATTAAACCTTGTGGAACTCCACTTGTTACACTCCGATTCTGACATCTGTTCTCATACAGTCACTCTTTGTCTCCTTTCCATGCGCTACTCCTTCATCCACTCCAGTACATTCTTTCTTTCTTAGTCCTTCCTGCTTCTCATATTTTTGTTCCAGTTTCTTAAGATATAATTAGCATCAAATTTACTTACATTCCAGAAATATACATTTAACCCATTACTTTTTTCTACTGCCTTAAGTCTCATACGCGGTCCAGCAGGTTCCTGAGAAAATATTTGTCTCTGAACCCATGCTGGATACTGTTGATGAAACCCCTTCTCTCCAAGGGTTCTACCACTCTTTTCTTCATTACCTCACATTGTATACTTCATAGTATTATTATTATAATCACAACTAAACGTTAAACCCACAAGGGTCATACAGATACTTCTGAGTAATACCGGTCATTAGTTCAATGTTTTCCATGTCTTCTTTCTTAAATATAGGAACTATATTCAAAATCTTCTAGATCTCAGGCAAGAGTCATACATCCAAGGACTTTAGTCATTTCAGCCGGTGGTTCCTCCCTCTCGCCGAATTCATGGTAACACATTGTATGATCCCATTGCTGTCAATGTATCCAGATCACTGAAAAGTGATCATTCTCTTTCCCTGTTCTTGGTTTGGTGTTCGGTACCCATTAGTGTATCCCTTCTCCGGTAATCTGATGATGCCCCTTTTTTTTCCACTCACCACAGACTTTCTAGTCCTTTCTTGTAACTTTCCTTCTCTGTCTTATAATTCCATATTTTTAGTATTGTCTTTCCTGCGATGTGACTTTGAAAGAGTCTACTGGTTTCTGATTAGCAATGCAACTCCTCCTTCACCCCTGTGGTCTCTTTCTTTCCACATTTCTTGATATCTTGCAAGGAATATGGCGACTGTTATCATTTCAGTTAGTTTTGTCTCTGTAATAGCTATGATGACTGAGAGTGCTCCATCTTCTTCAAACTTTCCTCTTCTGATATTTGGTGTGTGTGTGTGTGTGTGTGTGTGTGTGTGTGTGTGTGTGTGTGTGTATTCTTCTCACATACAGAGAACCACACATAGATTTCCTGTATGTGGTTGCAAGGATCATGTCTCAGCTCCCGGCCCACCTCTTCAATGGTCGCTACTAGGTCTACCCTCTCTTGGCTTTGAGAGCTTTTTGTAACTCTTCTTCAAGCTGTGTGTGGATCCTACCTCTACCACTTCATTTTCTAGGTCGTTCCACTTTCAGAATATTCTAAAGCTGAAGAGATACTTCCTAAAATCAATGTGATTCATCAGAATTTTCAACTTCTAGCTGTGCCCTCGTGTTCCTGTTTCCCATTTCTCAAACAATCTGCTCCTGTTCTTATAATCTTCTCCATGACTTTTGCATAATATGCAAGTTAGCGACACTGGTATGTAGTTTAGTGCTGCCTGTCTGTCTTCTTTCTTAAAAAATGTGACCACATTTGCTACCTTCTACTCCTCCAATAATTGTCCTGTGTCTATAGACTTACTGAGGATTATTCCTCGAGGCACACAAAGTACCACTGCTCCTTCTTTCAAGACCAACGGAGAGATATTTTCTGGTGTTACTGACTTCAAGGTATCTAGCTCACACAGTAGCTTCTTCGCCTCCTCCCCAGTTGTATGAGTTGCGTCTAGCGTGCTCTGATGCACTCTACTGTTTCGGCTTGCTAGTAACCTTCCTGTCTCCTATGAGAATACCTCCCTTAATCTCTTGATGAGCTCCTCGTATTTTTCCTGGCCATTTCCTGTGATCTCCCTTTCTTCTTCAGCTTGATTTCCTGGTACTTTACTGTTTTCCTCCTGATGTAGCTGTATAAAAAATCTGGGTCGAATTTGGCTTTACATGCTCAGTCATTTTTAAATTGTTTTAGCCTCTCTACACCCCAGTGTGAATTATGAGCTCACTCTGTTCTTCCCATTGTTTCTTTTGCTCCTGGGGACGAATTTCTCCCCTGCTTCCCTGCACTTTCCGGCCACATTCTCTATCATCTAGTTCTCTTTCCCACTGCACCTCGTTTAGAAATTGTCTCATGCGTGTGTAGTCCCCTCATTTTAAGTTTGGATTCTCGCCTCCTTCTTATGCTGCTTCTTTTTCCACTGTTACTTCCAAAAGGTACTCTGATCACTAGCATCGAAGGACCTTTCATATGTATGGAAAGATTCCCTATATCAAAACAACTCAGGGTGAATACAGGGTCAAGCCTTGTTGGTTCATCCTCTTCTCTCTCTCTGGTTGTATCCCTAACATATTGGTGCATGACATTCTCCATTACCACCTCCAGCATCTTAACCTTCCATGTCTCTTGGTCCTGGTGTGGCTCTAGGTTATCCCGGTCAATGTCCATGTGGCTAAAGACACCCATGATTAGTAGCTTTGCCCTGCCCATGTAGCCCCTTCTCGCCACCTCGGGTAATGAATCCACCATTGCTCTGGTTTTCATCATTTTTTTTTATCTCTTGCTGTTTAGTGGAGGGTTTTATATTACTGCTGTCACCACCTTGAGAACTCTTGTCGTCAGTGTGCCTACTATGTAGTCATCTGCTTCCCCTCTATCTATTCTTCTTATCTCCTCAAAACTTCATCGGTTTTTGATAAGCTGTGCTAATTCACCTTCCCTGTTCCTTCATTCTTAACTCAAAATTTGATATCCAGCTGCGAAGATTGTATTTGTTATCTCTGAGCTTTCTCTGTGATCGCTATAATATTTGGAGATGCTTCCACTATTCGTTTGTGCCGCTCATCACTCTTATTTGTAATTCCTTCATTTGTATACCATGCTTTCAGCTTCCTTTCCATGAATGTGTTCCAGTTTGTGGGTTCTGAATTCCTGCTCCTTGCAAACAGGTCAAGGGTGAAAGGGGTTAGTGTATGTTGGGGTTCAGGTGGAGGTGCACTTTTTGCCTGGAAGAGATTCAAGATCCTGGATGTAGCTGGAGGTGAATAAGGAGCTTGGGGGATAAATTTGTACATGGGGAGTGGTAGTTGGGGAGAAGGGCAATTGTCAGGAAGGTACTTGTGCTGGGAGGATGGGGACTGTGAGTGTGGGAAGAGGAGTGGGATATGGCTTGCTTAGTGTTATTGTGATTGAGAAGGACTTGACTCAAGTCCATATTTGTTGATGCATGCGCTCTCTTTCCTTCCTAACTCTGGCGTCCTTGTGCTTTCTCTCAGTTATTCCTGCTCCTTTCTCGTTCTGACCAGTCGAGGTACATAGGCGATATTTTTCTGTCTGCCTTAAACGTGGTTAAGACAGCTATTACAGTTGTGAGGAATCACTCTGATTGGTCATATTTTTTTTCCCTCGAGTACTTGCCAAGTCTCTCAAAATTTGTTACATGGACCACTTCAGCCTCTCCACCTGTTACTGTTGACATTTTCAATCTCCTGGTCTTCCACCTCCCATATTTCATCGTGAGCTTTTCCTTCATCCTCCTGAAGCCCGTGAGAAATCCTCTCACATCAGTCTTTAGCAATTTGTGTTTAACAAAATTCTTCCTCATTAAGTTAAATGGTACATACATGTGGATGATGTTCTATACCCAGGAAAATAAATGTAAACCAATTCCTGCTTGAATTAAATAGTTTAGCTCCATCCATAAAGTTTACTGTTGAGTTTGAACATAAAAATTTCATTGCCCCTTTTAGGTGATTAAATTATTAAAAGAAATCAAGAATTTATATGCAGAAAACCAAGAAATATTTATTATGATGTACAGTACTATTCATCACATCAAGACAGAGTTAAACGTTCTGTGATCTTATTCTTGAGACTCTGCGTCCTTGCCGCCCAGAGTTCATACATAAGGAAATGTTAATGATTTATGAAATAGTAAATGATCTAAAATATCTGTAAAAAAATTTAAAATTGCCATAAATCCATTTTATAATTCTAATAAGGACAAAGAAATATACTCAGAAATATGTTGGCTTTACTTTATCATGGAAACTTAATAGTATGCCTTCTCAGAATCCAAGTTGCATTAAAAAATCTAGACACCATAAATTTTAATTGTTTAAAAATCCCCCTCCCCCCCAAAAAAAAAAGTTGAAGACGGTGTCTATAGGATTTCACGCATAAAAATACAATAAATTTTACTTCAACGAAACTGGAAAAGTCTTAAACTAGGATTACAAGAAAATAAATGTAGTATCTGAACTGAGCAAGAGTTAAATGCTCTGTTTATTCACGTGAGAGATTTTCAGGATTGCGAGCACCTGTGAGTATGCAAAACGATAATTAAGATACTGGTGTATCACCTGGGTAACTTTATTCGGAAAATATTTCACCAGTAGCCTTATCACTTGAATACAGAGACAGTTGAAAGTGTTGCAACTTGAGACAGTAGAAGAAGAGGTATTCAGTTTCACATCCTAGATGGCGTTCACAACCTGAATCTTGATGATTCGTCAAGTCTAAGGTTGTGAAGATGTTTATCTACTCTAGGCTGAGACTAAAGATCTCGTCTTCACAGTCTTCACTGTCCTCATCTGCAAATACCTCTGTGATGAATTGAGAAAGTCGTTGGCTGGTGAAACTTCTTGAGAATAGACACGCAGGTGTTGCACATGTCTTACAAATCAACTTTTATGAATGTTGTCGACAAGTCAATTCTTAAACTTCAGATATTCAAAATATCTTTCATAAAATTTATGTTATTCCAGAGGAAATGTATTGTCGTAATTTTATTTTCAATAAAAATTTTTCGTATATTCATGCAACTATCTATTCATTCCCAAATTACTAATTAGAAAGACCAATAATCTGGCTACGGACTAATTAATAACAAGTAATGTACAGCCATTGTGAGGCTCCATTCTAAATCACTAGGGAATTTATCTTTACGATGAGCCTTGATGTCATCACAGTGACTTAGCAAACCTTGACAGCGCCCTGGTGTTGCCAGGGCGCTATAAATCTTATTAACAGCTAGCCCTAAATCCTAGACTCAAAATAGCTTTCAACAAACTACACTTTTAATTCGATTTCTTACTTAAACATAGACCAGAGAAGCATAACAAGTAATCTGCACTTGATATCGCTGGTTGTTTCAAGACTTTGATATGTTCGCTTTCAACAATTTCTCATTTCGACCTCAATACTCAAGTTCGTCTCTACAGCTTTTTACAGTTCCTCCATCGCTAACGGTCCAAGTGACAGCTGTAACTCTTGTCCCTCGAAGCAAATTAGTCTATATGCCCCGAATATATATATATATATAATATATATATATATATATATATATATATATATATATATATATATATATATATATATATATATAAATATATATATATCTATATATATATTATATATATATATATATATATATATATATATATATATATATATATATATATATATCTTTTCTTTCTTTCAACACACCGGCCGTATCCCACCAAAGCAGGGTGGCCCAAAAGGAAAAACGACACCTACCCCGCCTTCCCTCCACTACAGATTTATACACTATCGAAGTCATTCTGTTTTGTTCCATTCTCTCTACATGTCTGAACCACCTCAACAACCCCTCCTCAGCCCTCTAAATAATAGTTTTTGTAATCGCACACCTCCAGATTTTCAAACTACGAATTCTCTGCATTATATTCACACCACACATTGCCCTCAGACATGACATCTCCACTGCCTCCAGCCTTCTCCTCGTTGCAACATTCATCACCCTAGCTTAACACCCATACAAGAGTGTTGGTACAAATATACTCTCATACATTCCCCTCTTTGCTTCCATGGACAAAGTTCTTTGTCTCCACAGACTCCTAAGTGCACCTCTCACCCTTTTCCCCTCATCAATTCTATGATTCACCTCATCCTTCATAGACCCATCTACTGACACGTCCACTGCTAAATATCTGAGTACATTCACCTCCTCCATACTCTCTCCCTCCAATCTGATATCCAATCTTTCATCACCTATTTTTATTGTTATCCTCATCACCTTACTCTTTCCTATATTCACTTTTAATTTTCTTTTTTTTACATACCCCACCAAATTCATCCATCGATCTCTGCAACTTCTCTTCAGAATCTCCCAAAAGCACAGTGTCATCAGCAGAGAGCAACTGTGGCAACTCCCACTTTGTGTTTTATATATATATATATTATATATATATATATATATATATATATATATATATATATATATATATATATATATATATATGTCGTGCCGAATATGTAAAACTGGTCAATTAGCAAGAACTCATTTAAAATTAAGTCCTTTCTAAAGTTTTCTCTTATACGTTTAAATATATATTTTTTTCATTAATGTTGATGTAAAAATTTATAATTTTGCACCAAAAGGAACTTAGAAAACTTACCTAACCTTATTATAACAAGAACAATTTATTTTAGCCTAACCCAACTAAATATATTTTCGATTTGTTTACAATAGTTTATTTAATACTAAACAAACATAGTGAAATATATTTTTTTCGTTAGGTTCAGAATGATTTTGGCGAAATTATTGCATACACAAGTTTTCACTTGTCCTATATGGCAAGATGAGCGCTGCTATTTAAGCCAAGATCGCAAGTTCTGCCTATTCGGCACGACATATATATATATATCTATAATGTCGTGCCGAATAGGCAGAATTTGAGATCTTGGCTTAAATAGCAACGCTCATCTTGCCATATAGGACAAGCGATAATTTGTGTATGCAATAATTTCTCCAAAATCACTCTGAGCCTAACAAAAAAAAATATATTTCACTGTGTTTGTTAAGTATTAAATTATTGTAAACAAATCTAAAATATATTTAGTTGGGTTAGGCTAAAATAAATTGCTCTTGTTATAATAAGGTTAGGTAAGTTTTCTAAGATACTTTTGGTGCAAAATTATAAATTTTTACATTAACATTAATGAAAAAAAATATACCTTTAAACGTATAAGAGAAAATTTTAGAAAGGACTTAATTTTAAATGAGTTCTTGCTAATTGACCAGTTTTACATATTCGGCACGACATATATAAATACATACATATATACGAGATAGAGAAAGAGAGAGGGACAGACAGACAGAGAGAGTAAGAGAGGGAGAGGGAGAGAGTGAATAAGTGAGTCAAGACAACGGCTTCTCTCGGTGGTAGTCTATAATTCCTGGAGACTATCTATACAAATAGAATTTGGTACTTTTGTTAATTAGGCTCAACCAGGCAAATATATCTGTACCCCCTTAAATATAAGTTAAACTAAACTCTCGCTGGACCTACGCTGCTCAGTTTACATCTCTATATCCAGTTTTCAGTTTTGTTTCTTTGATATCTTTCCTTGAGATAAATAACAACTAATATTTTTGAGAGTATTAATGAACATCTGTATTTTTTGGGGGGTTTCACTTAATCACTTAATTTTTTTATTTTATACCTCGTTTTCTCGTTGAATTACCTTTCCTCTCGTCCATTTTTTAATCTGCTCTCCATAACATTATTACTTTTAAACACAGATATCTTTAAAAAAAAAATTCTCATTTCGTCCATTCCCTTCAGCGCATCCTGAGGAAAACCTACTTGCGTCTTCCTCTCGTGCCTTGACTGTCTTATCTGCACCGTCAGTCTGCACAACTTGTTTGCTGCTCCAGATCTTCCAGTGTTTTATCTTCTTAACTTTCTCGTTGCTCCTTGACCGTGCTGCTGACTTTCATCTCAGATGAGCACTGCAACCAGCGACTCAAGGCCTCAACTGCAGTCATTTATTGTTATTTGCAATGTGTAGTCCATTGATACCTAGGTATGTGTAGTCCATTGATACCTAGGTATCCATGAAGTGCCTTCTGATGAATTATATTTGAAATGTTATAAGGGTTTAGGAGGACCAAAGTCCGTAGATAGAGACCTGACTGGTCAGTCAGGTCTCTATCTACGGATACTAGTCGGGAAAGGAAATATATATGTGGTGCAGAATTGGTAAAACTTGAGATTTTGGCGTAAATAGCAACGCTCTTCTTGCCGAATAAGGCAAGCGAAAATTTGTGTACGCAATAATTTCGTAAAAAAGTAATTCTGAACCAAACGAAGCGAAATATATTTCATTGTGTTTGTTTATTATTAAACTATTGTAAACTTATCTAAAATTAAATTAAACTGCGCTTGTTATATTAATGTTAGGTAAGTTTTTTACATTAACATAAATGAAAAATATATCTTTAAACGTATAAGAAAATTTTTTAGAAAGAACTTAATTTGAAATTATTTCTTGCTAATTGACCAATTTAACCTATTCGGCACGACGTGTGTGTGTATATATATAAATATATATATATATATATATATTTATATATATATATATATATATATATATATATATATATATATATATATATTATATATATATATATATATATGCGATCTTGGCTTAAATAGCAACGCTCATCTTGCCATATAGGACAAGTGAAAATTTGTGTATGCAATAATTTCGCCAAAATCATTCTGAGCCTAACGAAAAAAATATATTTGATTGTGTTCGTTTAGTACTAAATTATTGTAAACGTATTTAAAATATATTTAGTTGGGTTAGGCTAAAATAAATTGCTCTTGTTATAATAAGGTTAGGTAAGTTTTCTAAGATTCTTTTGGTGCAAAATTCATATTTTTTACATTAACATTAATGAAAAAAATATATCTGTAAACGTATAAGAGAAAATTTCAGAAAGGACTTAATTTTAAATGAGTTCTTGCTAATTGACCAGTTTTACATATTCGGCACACACACACACACACACATATATATATATATATATATATATATATATATATATATATATATATATATATATATATATATATATATATATATATATATATATATATATATATATATATATATATATATATATATATATAGTGAGGTACCACTTCTAGAACTGTTATAGGGACGCTCATCCTCAGAGAAAAAATAAACTTGCTTCAGGGAAAACTCAAGGTTCTCCCTGAAGCTGTTTGAGAATTTTCTCCGACCACCCTCTATATTTAATTAATGTATATTTTATTTAAAAACAAAATACATTAACAAAACATTCACAAAGGTGCAATAGAAAGTAAAACAACATAGGTAACTCAGAGCTACATCTCGAATACTTCGTCCAACTCCTCGGCTGTGGGCTGCGTGCCCAGAATGCTGCAGGCATTTCCTCTCTGGATCGCTACACTGAGTCTCTGAAAGAGGAAGTTGGTCGCCCTGTGGTCCTTGGTTTCTATGATGAGCTTTTCACCCAGCTCTTTGAGGAACTTTAGAGCACACTTGCCCCATGCTCCAAGGGTCTCCGACCCTATTGGGATGAAGTTATAGCAAGGGGGAAGGTCTTCATATTTGCGGATCTTCTGGGTCTCCCTGTGGCTGGCATCTCCACTCCCTTCCACTACGGAGTATGGCAAGTAGGTGTCTGCCAATGTGGCGGCACAGGTGTAGTCCCAGGCAATCTGCTTTCCATCCTTCCAAGGCAGCATAGTGGCTCCATCAGGACGCTTTTGACTTCCCTCAGACCTCTGTACTTAGGGTTCCCGTTGAGCTGAGCAACGGGCTGTGGCGAGGCTTCTCTTTATAATGTCATTGACCTTCTCATGCCTGGCATACTTCCCTTCTGCTGTGTGACACACGAGACCATGAAGTCCGAATTGATCAGCTGTCGCCCTGCCGCAAATACACCTATGTTCGGTGAGGATGGGGGCAGCTAGGCGAAGAGCAACACCAATTCGCATAGATGAGTTTGGGAGCGAGTGTGAGAAGGATTTAGCTGGTAAGGAAGGAATGGTCGCCAGCAGAGATAGTGGCAGCCGCTCTAAGTGGCAAGTAGTTCAGCTAGCCACAATAAGATTCGTCCAGCTAGGTATATTTCTACACTATAGGAAGGTTAGCATAGGCCCCAATGTGACCACAAATGCAAGTTTTTACAGACGAATCTCCAGCTAGCGTGGCCGTGACGAACTCTAGCTCAAGTCCCCTCACTGCCGTCAACATGACTCACGAAATCGTAATGACACGATTGCAAACAAACCATACCACGGGCGGGATTTGAACCCGCGGTCAGAGAGTCTCAAAACTCCAGACCGTCGCGTTAGCCACTGGACCAGCTAGCCACAATAAGATTCGTCCAACTAGGTATATTTCTACACGATAGGAAGGTTAGCATAGGCACCACTGTGACCACAAATGCAAATTTTTACAGACGAATTTCCTATGGTGTAGAAATATACCTAGTTGGACGAATCTTATTGTGGCTAGCTGGTCCAGTGGCTAACGCGACGGTCTGGAGTTTTGAGACTCTCTGACCGCGGGTTCAAATCCCGCCCGTGGTATGGTATGATCCCATGTATCAGAAATCTTCCCCATGAGGATAGACTGAGGGCCCTGAATCTGCACTCCCTCGAAAGGCGTAGAATTAGGGGGGGATATGATCGAGGTTTATAAATGGAAAACAGGAATAAATAAAGGGGATGTAAATAGCGTGCTGAAAATTTCCAGCCAAGACAGGACTCGCAGCAATGGTTTCAAGTTGGAAAAATTCAGATTCAGAAAGGATATAGGAAAGCACTGGTTTGGTAATAGAGTTGTGGATGAGTGGAACAAACTCCCGAGTACAGTTATTCAGGCTAAAACGTTGTGTAGTTTTAAAAATAGGTTAGATAAATACATGAGTGGGTGTGGGTGGGTGTGAGTTGGAGCTGACTAGCTTGTGCTGCTGGGTCTGGTACAGTGCTCCATCCTTGAGTGGGGATGACCAGACTGGGTGGGTCATTGGGCTAATACGGGGAGGGGGCCATTGGTCTAATCCGGGGGGGACATAAACCTGCTCCGCATGGGTCAGTAGGCCTGTTGCAGTGTTCCTTCTTTCTTATGTTCTTATATATATATATATATATATATATATATATATATATATATATATATATATATATATATATATATATATATATATATATATATATATGTATATGTATATATATATATATATCATGCCGAATAGGCAGAACTTGCTATCTTGGCTTAAATAGCAACGCTCATCTTGCCATATAGGACAAGGGAAAATTTGTGCATGCAATAATTTAGCCAAAATCATTCTGAACCTAACGAAAAAAATATATTTCACTGTGTTTGTTTAGTATTAAAATATTGTAAACAAATCTAAAATATATTTAGTTGGGTTAGGCCAAAATAAATTGTTCTTGTTATAATAAGGTTAGGTAAGTTTTCTAAGATTCTTTTGGTGCAAAATTAAAAATTTTTACGTTAACATTAATGAAAAAAATATATCTTTAAACGTATAAGAGAAAATTTCAGAAAGGACTTAATTTTAAATAAGTTCTTGCTAATTGACCAGTTTTACGTATTCGGCACGACACACATATAAATAAATATATATATATATATATATATATATATATATATATATATATATATATATATATATATATATATATTTATATATATATATATATATATATATATATATATATATATAAGAACAATAATTATTAATATGTACGAAAAGAAAAATAATCGGATGTTATATACAGGAAGAGGTAAGATTTACCTTTTGAATTACATAATCATGAGACAGAAAGAAAAAATCGGTAATTCTGGCACCACGGAAAACATTTAACAAGCTTCCACTCCAGTCTCAAATGGCGAGGTACTAACGACTCCCTTGTAGTTTACTATACAGTGTTTAGTTGTATAGTTATGTCCTGAAACTTTAAAAAAGGGTTCTACCGCTCACTTATATTGGACGCCAGTCACTAATATTGTACACAAATCACTAATATTGGACGTCAATCACTTAAACTGGACGCTAATCGTAAACATATGACTGCTACTTCTCTGCCATCATTACCGCCTATAAAAACATTCTCAAGTCTGAATTCTGTCAGTGGCATTGTGAGACAAACTTTATATAATTTTTAGAATCTGGTTCTCCATAAAGCGCATCCTTGGTAATATCACGTAACAGCTTCGAAAACTGACTCATTTTTCACCACGATGTGAGAAGCCACTCACAGTATCAGCAGTTGTCATGATGTATGCTCCACAAGAGGATTTTTTGGGCTCCAGCTTCTTCGGACATTCACCCTACGATAACTTCTACTGTCGTAGAAGAGAACCACTGTCCACCACTACACACTTTACAGTGGTTTTTAAATCAGACGAACCGTAAATTACATTGGTGTCTTCTAAATTTAATATATATTAAAAGCATGTCGATTTGCGTTTTATCTCGTGCATTAATAAATTTCTGGATTTTTGCTATTTTCTAATAACACTTATCTAATATGAAATGATTAATGATTTTTAATGAGGGTACTTAGTAATTAATTATCGCTTTAAAGATATAAAATGATGTTTAAAGTTTTTAGTTTTTAGGCCGAACAGTGAGAGTTTACTTATTTTTTCCTGTGAGCTGGAGAATCGATTTGCAAAAAAAAAAAAATGCCGTCATTATTTACACGATATCTTTCCTATCCAGTTTGACTATTCTGTACGCTTCACCTGTTATATTGGATGATCTTTCAAAAGCGTTAAAATTAGCTAATATATATATATATATATATATATATATATATATATATATATATATATATATATATATATATATATATATATATATATATATATATATATATATATATATATATATATATATATATATATATATATATATAAATATATATATATATATATATATATATATATATATATATATATATATATATATACAAACAACCACTCTGAAAAAATAGAGAAATTCCAAGTGCTTTTGTGACTACTCACATTATCAAGGAACAATTAGTTCCTTGATAATGTGAGTAATCACGAAAGCGCTTGGAATTTCTCTATTCTTTCAGAGTGGTCGTTTTGCATATTCTGAAATCACCTGTTTACTGTGATTTTATTGCATATATAAATATATATATATATATATATATATACAATATATATAATATTATATATATATAATATATATATATATATATTATATATATATATATAATATATATATATATATTATATATATATATTATATATACAAAACAACCACTGTGAAAGAATAATGAAATTCCAAGCGCTTTTGTGACTGCTCACATTATCAAGGAACAATAAAAGTAATGCATCAAAGGAAGGCATATAAAGGGTCTAGACCACACCTCACCATCACATCCCACAACAAACCAACACCTGATGCACGACTCATAAGAAAGAGAACACTGCAGCAGGCCCGCTGGACCAACTAAACAGGTTCTTCAAACAACCAACAAACAAACTATTCTACCTTAGAAATAAGATTTATTATTGTCCAATGTATTATTAAATTCTTAATTCTTGAGTAGAATAGTTTGTGGGTTGCGTGAAGGACCTGTCTAGTTGGGCCAGTGGGCCTCGAGGTTCGATTTTCTGACCGAGCTTTGGTAAAGGGGAGGGGGGGAAAAGGATGGGTAAGGATGGAATTTTGGGATGGTTTGGGGGGGGGGGGGGGGGTAGGGGGGGTTTAAAAGGTTTGTGGCCCTATCCACTTTTGGGTAATTTGAATATCGTGTGTGTATTGATGTTTTTTAAGAGGTTGGTTTATGGGTGGGTGTACCTCCTGCCCATCAAAATTTCGCAATGCTATATTGTGTTATACCACTGCGTCATTGAATTGGAAGGGTGGTCGCAAGAATTGTTTTCTTTTTTTTTCCCCGCAAGAGGGGTCAGGAGGGGCAGTGGGCGAAGGTTTTCCGGGGATTCGATGGGGTTGGTTGTCACCTGGAGTCGGCCAGCAAAAGGGAGTGACGAGTGGGGACCTCTGTTTGTAGTAGTGATTAGAAAGTCAGTTGGAGGTGTTGGTTGATCGAAGTGGTCACCCGGAGAGGGGGAGGGTTTGTCCGTGTTACTGGACATAGAATGGTTTCCGGGGGAAACCATTTTATCTGCGGGAGGTCGCTTAAGTTTTGGGGACGGGGGGAATTTTCCCCTTGGGGATAAAAGCGTCGAACTCTTTGGGAGGGTCATTTTTTGGGGATCTGGGGGTGGGTGGTGATGGTATAGTCGGTTGTGTTCACGGGTTGGGGGGGGATTTCTCTCTGTAGGCAGTAGAGTCCGCATTCATATAGTTTCTCTTAGTAATTTGTCTAATCGGACGTTGATTGGGGGGATTCTCTGTTGTATATGTAGGTCCTGATCTGATTCTTTCCTGAGTTGGTTTCGGTGAAGCAGAGGTTTTTTTTGGGCTTTTGGAGTTTGGCAGTTGGTTTGGTTTGAGTGACAGGGTACCGGGGGTTTTCTGGGGAGGTCTGATCATTCTTGACAGGTGAGTTTGATGGGGGAGGGGCTCTTTGAATGATAAAGTTGGCCGGGCGGGCTTTATATTTTTTACCTTTTTGGTTCGGGGGTTGTAGAGTGAGTAATCCCCCATTCGATCCTGGGATTTGTTTGGGTTTTAAATAGCAATGCAGGTACCCGATGGAAATGCCCCCCCTTTTTCTTCTATTTTTGATGGAAAGCACCCAACTGTGCTGATGGGGCTTTGTCAGGGTTGGTTGTGATTCCCCCCATTTTTTTTTCCCCACCTGGCGTTCTATTTAGTTCTTTTTCTTTTCTCAAATTGCTCTCCTTGCTTGTTTCCCCTGAGGGGTGGAGGGACAACAGGGATGACATGTCGCAAATTGGGTGATGGGGTGGGGTATTTTCGGGTTGGGGGTCGTTGACGTTTATGTTGAAGGGTGGGCGAGGAGGGCTTTGGGGTACCCCTGCTGTGGTGGAAGAGGGTTGCTTCCGCCCTTTGGGGGGGTGATTTTTTTCCTGTTAAAGTTTTTGATGAGCCTGAAAACCCTTGGTCGGGGAGGTCTAGGTTTGAATGGACCGCGGCCAAAGGCTGTCGAAGGCCTTGTGTACGTCCCGGGGTGGCGAAAAGGGCCCAGGTTCCCTTGCTTCTTCAGGCTGGCCACCCATCTAGATGATTTTTATGGCATGCGGGTTTCTGCAGGGGGACTAAAGCCAAACCCCTTTTCAGAGAATGGTGGTTTACTCCTGTAAAGTTGAGTCTTTTGGGGAATTTTTCTTTCAAAGATTTTTCCCCGTGCTTCGAGTAGGGAGAGGGTCTGTGTTCTCAGGATTGGGGTTGTCCTTTTTTGGGTTTTTGGCGATGAAAATCATCTTAGCGTCTTAAAAGCCACGGGGAAGTGCCGGGGGATGCCAAGAGGCATTGGATATTCCCAGAGACATCTTGCATTTTTTCGGGGAGTACTTTATTTGTTTGCTCTTTGCCTGAGGGGCCCGGAGCGGTTTTCATTCCCCATGACTTGGGATATTTTCCTACGTGTTGGGTCTGGTGAGGGGATGTTCGTCTTCAAGGTAGCTTTTCAATTGATGGAATAGGATGAAAGTCTTCTTTTTCTCGTCACCCCATTGGTTGACCCACTGTTAGGGGGTGTTTTTTTAAAAACTTTGCTTCTTGTGTGAGAGAATATTCTCCCATATTTTCCCCTTAGCTTGGCTTGGCCCCGTGGGTCCAAGAGGGTAGTCACTGCCTCCCCTTTTGCGTGGGTAAAGGATTGAGAGGTGTTGAGTGGGAGTGTTTTGACCCCCAGTGTCTTGGATCGTGCTCCAGAAAGGTCAGGGTGGCGTTTGCTGGTTAGCTTGGCACACCCAAAATTCCCAAAGATCTTTTTATGTTGGGTTTTTAAAAGGGGGTTTTCTTTTCTCGATCTTTTGTGGGTTCCCGGGGGGTTGCCCGTAGGAAGGTCTCTGCATTCAATTGGTACCTGTTCATTCGTCCTTGATTTCCCTAGTTGGTTTGTATTGTTTAAATCTTGGACGATGTTAGTGGCGCAAATTGTGGGCCTCTTTGATTCTGGGGAAGGTAGTTATTTTCCCCATTTCAGGGGTTTCTTCGAGAGAGATGGTTTGATCTTACCAAGAAGGCTCAAAGGGATCGAAAAACCTAGATCTTCAAGTTGGGGTTTTGGGGGGGGGGGGTACGGAACGGGTGGGGGGTCCTTGATTACCACAGGGGTTGTCGGATCCGCGTTTCCACCTGGAGAGACTCTACAATGGAAAAGTCACAGTCTCTGTTGGTGAGGACTAGTCTGGGTGCCTGGGGGGGGGTCCCCAAACGACTTGAAGAAGGGGGCCCTTTGGAAATTTTAGGCTTTCGCGGCCCTTTTTGGGAAAAGTTTTTTTTCCCCCGTGGTCCCCCTTTGGGGGAGGGTGGCTCCACAATTGAAGAGGCGGTGGTGGGCATTGAAGTCCCTGGGTAGGACGGTGGGGAAATTTCTATTTAGGGAAGTCTGTGTAAGGGAAAGGATTCCCAAAATGGCCACCCCCCCTGTTGGTCCCCCTGATTTTCCAAAGTTGAGTACCCCCCGTATCTTTATGTCTGGGCAGGTCTGGCTGAAATTTTTATTTTGGGTATGTCTGGGGTTTTGGTTGAGAGTTCGAGTTTAAAGGGGGTAATGGGTTTTTGAAGAAGTGATGGTGTTGATTTGCAGAAATTTTGACCCCCATTTTGACGTGTTTCAGAGTTGCGTGCCCAGCGGGTGGGTTTTGGTGGGACAGTCACGTGGCGGGTTTTGTCGCGTTCTGTTGGGAAAGCGGGAGGGGGGGGGGATTTTAGTTTGGGTGGACTTCTGAGTGTAGAATTGGTCGTCGTCTGTGCTGTTAGTAGGTGGATCTGAAGAGGGGGTCTTTTCGTCTGAATCGTCTTTGGGGGGCCTGTGGGGAAATGGGGGGCGGGTTGTTTTGGTGGCTGAGACGTCAGCTCACTTTTGTCGACGTGTCGACTTTGGGGGACTTTGGGGGTTGAGTAAGGTTTGGATAAGCTTGATATAGGTCTTGTTCAGAGGGTATTTTTCAGGGGGGTGGCGGGGGGGGCCCAGGTTGGCCTTGGTCAGCCTCAATGGCGGTTGGTTGTGCATCGGCTAGTGGGCAGATGCAGGGGGGGTTCCATGCGGGTGGATGGGGGGCGGTGGGGGGATAGGGGTTTTGGCTCATGTAGGGCCCCGGTCGGGGATGATTATGGCTGAAGTGCCTTTGCAATAAAACAATTCTTGAGGAGGGTGCAGCAGAGGGGGTCATTCCCGGGACCATTTTTGGGCCCACATAAGTATGCCGTGCTCTTTATTATCCCTTTTTGAGAGACCGGGGGGAGGGGTAGGGGGGGGCCCTTGGGGGGGTGGGGTCTGGTTTTTGGAGGGGTGGGGGGCCGGGGGGGGGGCGGGGGATCCGGGGATTGGATGGGAGTCTGGAGAAAGGGCATTGCTGGATTGGGCGGGTTGGGGTAAATTTGTGGGACATGGGGGGAGGAGGTGAGCTGCCTTTTTTTTTGGGCTTTGGCCCATTTTCTGTTTCAAGGGCTTTGGGACTTCGTTTTTTGTGGGCAATTTTGGTGAGCAGCTGGGGGGACCTGCCACAGAGGATACATTTGGGGTTTTTATTCCCTGTTAAGGAGTCCTTGTAACAGGGCTTCCCCAAGATGCTATACAGGTTTTCTTTGGTGCTTTTTTTTTGTGTTATCCCAAGGGGTCATTTGAAGCATTGGGTAATGGGACGAATCTCCCCTGCCGCGGGGGCCCCGGGCCTGGTGGTTAACGCTCTCGCTTCACACGGGGAGGGCCTGGGTTCGTTTCCCCAGCCAGAGAGAAAATTGGACGTGTTTTTTCCCCTTTTTTGTCTATGTTCCCCATCAGTAAAAGGGGTACCTGGGTGTTAGTGACGGGTTTGGGTCGCATCCGGGACACTGACCTAAGGGGGCCTGGTACAGACCGGGCCGCGGGGGCGTTCCCCCCCGGGAAACTCTCTCCAGTAAACCTCTCAAATGCTGACTTTTGGGCTGGCGTGCATTTGGTCCAGGTTTTTAGGGCCCTGGTCCAAAAACGTTTGGGGTTCCTCAGGGGTTTTTAAGGACAATTTTCCCGCGATTTTTTGGTTGACAGAGTTCTTGGGAAAATTGAAAACCTTAGAAACCCTGAATTCGAGTTGTCTTGGTTGATTCCCCACGACTATCGCCAGTGTATTTGGCAGATTTCGTTTATGTGTGTACAAACACTGAGGCTGAGCCCGGAAATTGAGGTGGGATGGGGGAAAATGCCCCCCTCAGCGAGTTTGTCTAAAAATCCTTTTTGAAGGGGAGAGTTTCCCCCCTTCCCAGGAGAGCGTAGTATGCACAAGGTGGGGTTTTTAATATGTCCACAGGTGCAATGGTAGCCTTCTACGAATGCAGTCAAAAATCTCTTTCGGTTTCGGGTCACCCGTACCCAAGTCTCACTTTATTTTTGGGGATTTGCCCACAATTTAAAAGCTGACTCGATAATATGTGAAAAGGGTCAGTTGCCCGTGGGTGTGCTCCTAATTCCTATTTTTGGCGACTTTGAAGGACAGCCCCCAAGTAGCCCAGCCCTCGGCCTTGTATGTTTTTTTTCTTAGAGTTTCCCCGCAGGGGTTGCTTTTTTTGGGATGTGATGTGGAAAAGGGGTGGTCAGTCCTTTATATCCTTCCTTTGAGCATTACTTTTTGTTCCTTTAGGGTGTGAGTAGTCACGAAAGCCTTGGGAAATTTTATTATTTCGCACAGTGGTTCTTTTGATATTCTGTAATCACCTGTTTGCTGTGATCTTATCGCATATATATAATATAATATATTTTAATATATATATATATAATTATATAATAAAATATATATATATTATAATTTAAAAATATAAATATTACAAATATTATAATATATATATATATATATTTTTATATAAAATTTATGTTTTATATATAAAACATATAATATAATTATAATTATATAATAATATATTTTTATATATATATATATATATTTATATATATATATATATATTTATATATGTGTGTGTGTGTGTGTGGCAGAAGTTGCAGGTATATGGTGTAGGAGGTAGGTTACTGAAAGCAGTGAAGAGTTTTTACGAGGATAGCGAGGCTCAAGTTAGAGTATGTAGGAAAGAGGGAAATTATTTCCCATTTAAAAGTAGGCCTTAGACAAGGATGTGTGATGTCACCGTGGTTGTTTAATATATTTATAGATGGGGTTGTAAGAGAAGTAAATGCGAGGGTCTTGGCAAGAGGCGTGGAGTTAAAAGATAAAGAATCACACATAAAGTGGGAGTTGTCACAGTTGCTCTTTGCTGATGACACTGTGCTCTTGGGAGATTCTGAAGAGAAGTTGCAGAGATTGGTGGATGAATTTGGTAGGGTATGCAAAAGAAGAAAATTAAAAGTGAATACAGGAAAGAGTAAGGTTATGAGGATAACAAAAAGATTAGGTGATGAAAGATTGGATATCAGATTGGAGGGAGAGAGTATGGAGGAGGTGAATGTATTCACATATTTGGGAGTGGACGTGTCAGCGGATGGGTCTATGAAAGATGAGGTGAATCATAGAATTGATGAGGGGAAAAGTGTGAGTGGTGCACTTAGGAGTCTGTGGAGACAAAGAACTTTGTCTTTGGAGGCAAAGAGGGGAATGTATGAGAGTATAGTTTTACGAACGCTCTTATATGGGAGTGAAGCATGGGTGATGAATGTTGCAGCGAGGAGAAGGCTGGAGGCAGTGGAGATGTCATGTCTGAGGGCAATGTGTGGTGTAAATATAATGCAGAGAATTCGTAGTTTGGAAGTTAGGAGGAGGTGCGGGATTACCAAAACTGTTGTCCAGAGGGCTGAGGAAGGGTTGTTGAGGTGGTTCGGACATGTAGAGAGAATGGAGCGAAACAGAATGACTTCAAGAGTGTATCAGTCTGTAGTGGAAGGAAGGCGGGGTAGGGGTCGGCCTAGGAAAAGTTGGAGGGAGGGGGGTACAGGAGGTTTTGTGTGCGAGGGGCTTGGACTTCCAGCAGGCATGCGTGAGCGTGTTTGATAGGAGTGAATGGAGACAAAGGGTTTTTAATACTTGACGTGCTGTTGGAGTGTGAGCAAAGTAACATTTATGAAGGGATTCATGGAAACCGGCAGGCCGGACTTGAGTCCTGGAGATGGGAAGTACAGTGCCTGCACTCTGAAGGAGGGGTGTTAATGTTGCAGTTTAAAAACTGTAGTGTAAAGCACCCTTCTGGTAAGACAGTGATGGAGTGAATGATGGTGAAAGTTTTTCTTTTTCGGGCCACCCTGCCTTGGTGGGAATCGGCCAGTGTGATAACAAAAATAATATATATATATAATATATATATATATATATATATATATATATATATATATATATATATATATATATATATATAATATATATATATATATATATATATATATATATATATATATATATATATATATATATATATATATGCAATAAGATCACAGTAAACAGGTGATTACAGAATATGCAAAACAACCACTGTGCCAACATTCCCATGAAAGCAGCTCAGACAGATGTGGAGTGACACATAATGATTCATGCCATAAGCCATGAGCCTAGATATCTGGACAAATTAAGACTAAGTACCCAGTGTTTTAAGATGATCTTCCGACGCACTGTTACACATTCCTCTCCACAAATAACCTCTCACTGTAGAGTCGAAACTATACATAACGTTTCGATCCTTCTTCCACCATTATCAAGTCATTACTTTTACATTCTTGTTACTCTGAGAGTCATCCTCGATTATGTTTAAGTAGCCTTGTTAACGGCAGCGTTTAAATCCACAAGAAGTAACCCCGCTTTCTGCTCCCACCATGTGACCACAGAATCACACACCATGTGACTACACAACACAAACACACACATCGTACACAGAGTAGGTATAACTCCTACACACACACACACACACACACACACACACACACACACACACACACACACACACACACACACATGAACAGACCAACAAATATCTTTCAGAGAAACCAAAACAGATGTTAAAATCAAATCAAATTAAAAACAATATTTCTATAAGGAATGGTTTACAACTGATACAGAAAAGGTGATATTGTTGACATACTTCATAGAGCCATTTCGTTAAGTGCTGAAATAACTTAAAGCTACTTAAAACACATTACTTCTAGCAAATTTTTTAAAGGGACAGTTTGTTAGAAGTTTTAGTTAGCAGCTATAACATTTGTAGAGGTTATTAATGTTCTTCAAATATAAATGCAGATGTTAATCTAAATTTCACGATTATTGCTCAGAAGTACACTAGGCTAAAGAACTGAAGACTCCAAGAACTGAAGACTCCAAGAACTGAAGACTCCAAGAACTGAAGACTCCAAGAACTGAAGACTCCAAGAACTGAAGACTCCAAGAACTGAAGACTCCAAGAACTGAAGACTCCAAGAACTGAAGACTCCAAGAACTGAAGACTCCAAGAACTGAAGACTCCAAGAACTGAAGACTCCAAGAACTGAAGACTCCATAGCAGCTCGGGCAAAGCCAAGCCTTTGCTATACTTAAAATTTACTCTTTTAAAGCAGAGTAAGGGGTACTAGTTACTTAAATAACAGTACGGATATGATGAAATAGTATATGCTTCTAATAATAAATGGGAATAAAAAAAAAACGCAGAAAGAACAGCGACGGAGTTTGAGGAAAACAGCAATGATCGAGTTGTCTGTCGTAGCATAATGCTGTCGAGATTACATTAAGTTGCTTTTTCAGAAGTAGTTTTGAATCGGTTGGCAGATAGAGAACCTTTAGAATCAGGGAGGAAGTTAATGATTTAAGGGCCTTTTATGTGCACTGAGTTTCTACTTAAACTGAGTAGGAGACGGGGGATATCAGAGACTTATGTGTCTTGTGTTAAACCTGTGAATTCTGTTGCAGCTATCAAGAAAAGTTTCCCAGTAGAAGTTTTATTTGAATTGATTGCCCTGTATATATAGTATGCGCAGTAGGATGAGTGAAAATTATGTACACTGAGTACGTTTAAACTTTGAGAGAGTGGGGGAATGTGTTGTCTGGCACTAGACTGGGTAAGCGTTCGTACAGCCACTTCCGTTGAGTTTTTATTGGTTTTAGGTGATTTGTTGATGTAGATCCCCAATCACAAATACCTTAGGTAAGGTATGATAGTTCTGAGAATAGTACAAAGTAAACAGTGTTGTCTGAGGTACAGAGTAAAGTATCTTAGAGAGGATGGCTGCTGATTTGGAGGCATTTTTGTTATGTATTGGATGTGGGCGTTAACTTCAAGTTGCAGTCAAGGTACAGATATAAGAATTTTTTGTCGGTTTATCTTACATTGGGAAGAGAGTTGATCATTATATTTATATAGATATTTGCAGCTTTGGCCCCAAACATCAGGTCTTGTCATTATTAAGAGAGAGTTTACTGGTAGTCATCCACATAGATGCCCTTATGAGCTCCTCATTAACAATGTTATTGAGATAACTCGGAGTTGAATGGGATATGACAAAGGTTGTGTCGTCTGCAAACAAACCAGGCTCAGGTGAAGGAGATGCGCTGGGAAGATCACTGATATATGAGGAAAAGCAGAGGACCAAGAACACTGTCCTGTGGCACCCCTATGTTGATAGGCCGAGATGAAGAGGTTATGTTCTTGGTTGAGACATACTGATGAGTGTTAGGAATGATTATCCCTTCAGTCTAATGATGACAGGAAGTGGAATGAGCTAGTGAGTAGTGATGGCAAATTTAGAACATTTCAACCACTAATATTTCCAGCACCTTCCACGTCTCTTGCACCTCCCACGTCTCTTGCATCTCCCACGTCTCTTGCACCTCCCACGTCTCTTGCTCCCCACGATTCTACGTCCCACGTCCTTTGCACGCCTCCCGAAGCTGCAGCTCCCACGCTTCACCTCCCACGTCTTCACCTCCCACGTCTTCACCTCCCCTGTCTTCACCTCCCACGTTTTCACCTCCCACGTCTTCGCCTTCCACGTCTTTCCCCACCACGATTCCATTTCCCATGTCCTCTGAACCTCCTACACCTCCTCTTCTCTTCCTCATCTTCTCTGACCTTCCTTCCTGGTAATTCAGCTCGGGGTTTCTTGCACGTAATTCTCGCTGATATTGTGGGCTCTGTGATCAATGGCGCCAGCGACCTTCAGGTCTCTTTTTTTCCAAATATTTCTTATTTTTTTAAAACTAGCGACTCACCTATTCTTTTATATACTATTTTTGACACAAATTGTTACAATGGATAGTTTGAATTGAATCAATTATTATTTTTTTTCATGTGTATTTGTCTTCCATCAACTAAACTGATTTGGGTTTATTACGATTTGTTACCTAGTGGTCAACAATGGCTTTTTTTTCCTTGACAAAGTTCAATGCCAAGATTGTTTTGATACAACACAGACTGGATAGTGGTTTCATCAGCACCAGCAGGAGATGGGCAGTGTTTCAGGAGCACCAGCAGGAGAGAAGTAGTATTTCAACAGCACCAACAGGAGAAAGGACAGTGTTTCAACAGCTGCAACAGGAGAAAGACAGTGTTTCAACACCACCAAGAGGAAGAAGCGTGTTGCACCAGCAGCACCAACAAAGAAAGTACATTGCTTCAGTAGCACCAGCGGAGGAAGAACAATGTTTCAGCAGCATTGATAGAGGAAGAACAATGTTTCAACTGCATTGATAGAGGAAGAACAATGTTTCAGCTGCATTGATAGAGGAAGAACAATGTTTCAACTGCATTGATAGAGGAAGAACAATGTTTCAGCTGCATTGATAGAGGAAGAACAATGTTTCAGCTGCATTGATAGAGGAAGAACAATGTTTCAGCTGCATTGATAGAGGAAGAACAATGTTTCAGCTGCATTGATAGAGGAAGAACAATGTTTGAGCAGCACTGATAGAGGAAGAACAATGTTTGAGCAGCACTGATAGAGGAAGAACAATGTTTGAGCAGCACTGATAGAGGAAGAACAATGTTTGAGCAGCACTGATAGAGGAAGAACAATGTTTGAGCAGCACTGATAGAGGAAGAACAATGTTTGAGCAGCACTGATAGAGGAAGAACAATGTTTGAGCAGCACTGATAGAGGAAGAACAATGTTTGAGCAGCACTGATAGAGGAAGAACAATGTTTGAGCAGCACTGATAGAGGAAGAACAATGTTTGAGCAGTACAAGCAGGAGAAAGGGCACCATTCCTGTATCACCAGCAGCACAAGAATAGTGTCCAGCACCACCATCAGAAGAACAAAACTTTCTAAAATCACCAGCTCCAGCACGAGTAGGTACATGTCATTGACGGTGATCCGCATAACGTGGATGGTGATCCGCATAACGTGGATGGTGATCCGCATAACGTGGATGGTGATCCGCATAACGTGGATGGTGATCCGCATAACGTGGATGGTGATCCGCATAACGTGGATGGTGATCCGCATAACGTGATGGTGATCCGCATAACGTGGATGGTGATCCGCATAACGTGGATGGTGATCCGCATAACGTGGATGGTGATCCGCATAACGTGGATGGTGATCCGCATAACGTGGATGGTGATCCGCATAACGTGGATGGTGATCCGCATAACATGGATGGTGATCCGCATAATGTGGATGGTGATCCGCATAATATGGATGGTGATCCGCATAATATGGATGGTGATCCGCATAACGTGGATGGTGATCCGCATAACGTGGATGGTGATCCGCATAACATGGATGGTGATCTGCATAACGTGGATGGTGATCCGCATAACGTGGATGGTGATCCGCATAACGGTGGCCTGGTGGCTAAAGCTCCCGCTTCACACACGGAAGGCCCGGGTTCGATTCCCGGCGGGTGGAAACATTCGACACGTTTCCTTACACCTGTTGTCCTGTTCACCTAGCAGCAAATAGGTACCTGGGTGTTAGTCGACTGGTGTGGATCGCATCCTGGGGGACAAGATTAAGGACCCCAATGGAAATAAGTTAGACAGTCCTCGATGACGCACTGACTTTCTTGGGTTATCCTGGGTGGCTAACCCTCCGGGGTTAAAAATCCGAACGAAATCTTATCTTATCTTATCTTATCTTATCCGCATAACGTGGATCCTGCTCCTCTCTGTGTATATTATCATTATGGATGTCTAACATTTCTGTGTTGTAACTGTCTGCCACAGTCTTGGTTCTTTCAAAACTTCACGTGTTTTTAATTTACTGCATCGCTCGTAAATTCCTTGGTTGAAATTTTTAGTGAGATTGTCAATATAGGCTTTTTAATTAACTTTTTAATAGATTTTTCCCGTTGTATCTTTTAATGGTTTAATATCTATGTTTTATGGTTTTTCTTTTCTTATCTCATTTTTATTTTCCATAGAATTTTTTTTTTTACATTATTATTACATGAGAATTTTGATTTATTTATTATTGAATGAGTAGCTTGTGGAATTATTGGGGACTGTTTTATTTGAGTGTTTAGCGTTCTTGTACTCACCTAGTTGTGGTTGTAGGGGTTGAGTCATAGCTCCTGGCCCCGCCTCTTTATCGGCCGCTACTCGGTCACTCTTCCCGCTCCATGAGCTGTATCTTGTGTTTGTGCGTGTGTGCTTTGTATGTCTGCAGCTTACTGTTCTGAGCTGTGAAGTACCACATAATTCCAGTGCTTAGTAGGAGAAAAGTATTTCAGCAGCAGCAGTAGTAGTAGTAGTAGCAGCAGCAGCAGTAGCAGAACTGTTTTAATAACAGCAGCAGTAGCAGCAGTAGCAGCAGGAAGATTATGTTTCACCAGTCTAAGCATCAGCAGTAGCAGGGCAGTATCTCTGCTTCAGCAGCGCCACCACCGGCTGTAGCAGGAGAGTGTATTAGCGCCACCACCGGCAGTAGTAGGAGTGTTTGAGCACCACCACCACCACAACCAGCAGTAGCAGAAGTGTTTTAGCACCATCACCACCAGCAGTAGCAGGACAGTGTTTTAGCAGCAGTAACAGAAGCAGCAGCAAGAGCAACAGCAGCAGCAGAGCGTTGCATCACAGCTCAAATCCTGAACCTCGGCAGCTCACCAATCACGCCTCGCCTCCCTAATCCTCATCCCCTCGCCTTTTCTTACCCCCTCCTTGATCCCTTTACCATAGCTTGCTCCCCCTACCTCTTTCCTTCCTTTCCTCTTATTTCTTCCATCGTTCTTGAGGTTTATCGCCTTCCCCACTAACCTGGCTCATCCTCACCCACTTCCTTCGGTCAACTCTTTTTGCTTTCATACTTTCCTGGCCCTATTTTTCCCTTGTCCCTCTCAAGGACTCCCTTACTCTCCCTGGACCCTCTTTCCCGTCTCACTCATGAAGGGGTCTTGGAAATACTCCCTGAGCCTCAATATCCTCCTAGGTCGTGCCGGGTCACTAACCTTTGGCGACCTCAGTCTTCCTGTTGCAAAACAATAAAATACTATTGAAAAGCAATAACATAGTATCGAAACACTAAGAATCTATTTCAGAACACTAAGAATATATTTCAAAACATCAATAATCTATTTAAAAACACTCACCTCTTATCACAAAACAAACTTTTTCTTTCAAAACACAAATTTCCTACGAGAGGGCACAAATGTTCTTAGGAAGCACATTTGTATCTAAGGGTTAGGGTTAGGGTCAGGGGTCAGAGTCAGAGTTAGGGTCAGGGGTCAGAGTCAGGGTTAGGGTCAGGGGTCAGAGTCAGAGTTAGGGTCAGGGGTCAGAGTCAGGGTTAGGGTCAGGGGTCAGGGTCAGGATTAGGTTTAAAAGTCATGAGGTTACGAGCACGTTTTCGTTATATGATGACCAGTTCAGAAAAGCAAGCGCTGACCTCCAGTGTTACGGACCGTAGCATCGCCTGACACTTGTAGATGTGTGAAGACCATGATGTCTGAAACACATGTAGATGTTGTATAGACAGAGGCGTTTACTAACACACTTTTGGTATCTTGAGGTCATTGACTACTAGGTACGGTAGCGACCAGACGCTCACCCGCCTGACTCAGCGACCAGACGCTCACCCCTCTGACTCAGCGACCAGACGCTCACCCGTCTTGATTCAGCGACCAGATGCTCACCCGTCTGATTCAGCGACCAGACGCTCACCCATCTGATTCAGCGACCAGACGCTCACCCATCTGATTCAGCGACCAGACGCTCACCCGTCTGATTCAGCGACCAGATGCTCACCCGTCTGATTCAGCGACCAGACGCTCACCCATCTGATTCAGCGACCAGACGCTCACCCCTCTGACTCAGCGACCAGACGCTCACCCGCCTGACTCAGCGACCACACGCTCACCCCTCTGACTCAGCGACCACACGCTCACCCCTCTGACTCAGGGACCACACGCTCACCCCTCTGACTCAGCGACCAGACGCTCACCCGCCTGACTCAGGGACCACACGCTCACCCCTCTGACTCAGCGACCAGACGCTCACCCATCTGATTCAGCGACCAGAAGCTCACCCATCTGATTCAGCGACCAGACGCTCACCCGTCTGATTCAGCGACCAGACGCTCACCCGTCTGATTCAGCGACCAGACGCTCACCCATCTGATTCAGCGACCAGACGCTCACCCGTCTGATTCAGCGACCAGATGCTCACCCGTCTGATTCAGCGACCAGACGATCATCCGTCTGATTCAGCGACCAGATGCTCACCCGTCTGACTCAGCGACCAGACGCTCAGCCGTCGTGACAAATAGGTAAAATTGGTCAATTAGCAAGAACTCATTTAAATTAAGTACGTTCTAAAATTTTCTCTTTTACATTTAAAGATGTATTTTTTTCATTTATGTTAATATAAAAATTAATGATTTTGTACCAAAAGAACCTTAGGAAACTTACCTAACCTAATTACAACAAGCGCAATTTTATTAAACATAATCCAACTGAACATATTTTAGATAGGTTCATTCTGATTATTATTATTATTATTATTATTATTATTATTATTATTATTATTATTATTATTATTATTATTATTATAATCAAAGGGGAAGCGCTAAACCCGGAGGATTATACAGCGCCTGGGGGGGGGGGATGTGGAAGGCATTCAGGCTTGATTCGGGGAACTGGAACACAGATTCTGAACCTAACAAAAAAAATATATTTCATTGTGTTTGTTTATTATTAAATAATTATAAACTTACATAATATATATATATGTATGGTGGTACCACCTCTGGAACTGCGCTGGGGACCCTCATCCTCAGGGAAAAGAATAATCTTACTTTTGGGAAGGCCGACGAAGTTTGGTAACTCGGTGAGAATTGATGCAGATGTGCCGAGTACTGGACTTACCATCTCTTTTAGGTGTTGCGGTCGAATTCCAGTGTAACCTCCTGCAGATTCTGCTGGAAATGACACTGTCGCCTTAATTATAGACTTCTGATTCTGGCAAAATTAATTGTCCATTGAAATGGTCTTCCTCGGGGTTCTTGTTAACGACTATGGTGTCCCTTGATGGGTGCTTGTCTGTTAGTACTTGGGTTGTGGCCTCATCTTTGGGGCCTACAGTGTCCTCACTTGTATTTATTCTGATTGCTCCCACTGTGTTACCTTCAATTTTGTTTTGTTTTTTTTATTTTTTGCTGACTTGTGCGCAGATGTTCTCGTTTTCAGTGGAACTTTTCTTGGGTCTTCCTCTGTGATTCCTGCGGTGATGCAATTATCCGTTCTTGTTTTGTTGTGCACTGCCTTGATAACTGACGTGGTTAGCAGTTTGCCTCGTCTTTCAGGAACTGCAAGACAGACATTGCCGAACAGGAGTAGGTTGCGCCATGCTTTGATGGTGCCTCTCTCAGTAGTAGTACCAGTTCCTAGCAACCAGTTACCAGTAACTGGTAACTGGTAACGGGGAATTGGATCTGTGCTCCAGTTCCCCGAATTAAGCCTGAATGCCTTCCACATCCCCCCCCAGGCGCTGTATAATCCTCCGGGTTTAGCGCTTCCCCCTTGATTATAATAATAATAATGCTGACCATAGCAGGATTTCAAACACCCTCACCCGTAGGCACTATGGGTCAGTCGACGATAGGCAGCAGAGAGAGACAGGTCGGCTGTTGGTGCTCCCCATACTTTCTGTTATATTATACGTACTACCAGCCTACATGAGTATTCTTACCCCATCCACGTTATCGAAACCCACATGACACCTCGGGCTTCAAAGTTGGTGGAACCTCCATTCACCTGCTTAAGAAGGTCTGTGAATTTCCCTTCTGCATATGGGCGAGCCGCTTTAGGGATGTGGGATAGGGTACTGCTAGTAGTGGATTTGAATGCCAGCAGATCTTCGCAACTGAGGAGGTTACCATTGGAACTTTCATCTGCCTGTGGAGGCTATGGGCTGTTCTCTGCAAGGACCATATGTGATCCAGCACACCCATTGGTCACGTATTAGGTCATTCCTGTTGAGTGCCCCATGCCCTCCACACACCTAACATGTGGCTCTTCTTTCATTGATAGGTGCACTGTTTCCCTGAGAGTGAAGGGAGAATGGCAAGTGTGGGTAGAGGCAAATAAAAACCCTGGGTTGTTCATGGTGGGGGTGGAGAGGGGTGGAGGAGAGCGTAGGCCTAGATCTGGCTGGTGGTCTCAAGTCCTCGTGGAAGGCAGAGCAGGGAGGAGGTGGAGGTGGTATGAGGTGATAAGAGTGAGGGAGCAGTGGAGGAGGGGTGATGACCTGGGGAGGCAAGCCTGGCAGAGTTGCCCACTCACTGCACTAAACGACACCTCATTATACATGACACAGCACTATACACGCTGCTATACACTCTTCCACATCCCCCCCAGGCGCTGTATAATCCTACAGGTTCAGTGCTTCCCCCTTGATAATAATAATAATAATAATAATAATAATAATATACCATACACCCAAGGAGAACAAACACTGTCATTGAAACGAGTCTTCATACAGAGAAGGAAGACTAAACGCAAATAATAGTAAAATTTTCATATATATACTATTTATTCTCCTCAGATCAATAACAAGAGTTTTTCATAACCTAAAAATGAGAAAAATGACGAATTACGTCTACTTGATAGACATTCGGAACTTATATACAGCATTAGTACTGGCGCCACTACTGGGTTACTGGGTTGAGAAGGACCTGCCAAGTATGGGCCGGGGAGCCTGATGCTGCAGTGTTCCTCTTGTCTTATGTTCTTATCAGCAGATTACTTCCAGCACCATCAGGATACCAGCACTACTACCATCATTAGCACCACCAGGATACCAGCACCACCAGGATACCAGCACTACTACCATCATTAGCACCACCAGGATACTAGCACTACTACCATCACTAGCACCATCAGGATACCAGCACCACTACCATCACTAGCACCACCAGGATACCAGCACCACCAGGATACCAGCACCACTACCATCACTAGCACCATCAGGATACCAGCACTACTACCATCACTAGCACCACCAGGATACCAGCACCACCACCACCATGATACCAACACCACTACCATCACCAGCACCACCAGCATACCAGCACCACTACCATCACTAGCACCATCAGGATACCAGCACTACTACCATCACTAGCACCACCAGGATACCAGCACCACTACCGTCACCAGCACCACCTGGATACCAGCACCAGCACCACCACCACCACCACCACCACCACCACTACTATCACCAGAACCTCCAGGATACCACTACCACCGCTAGCACAACTACCATTACTAGCACCACTATTATAACCATCACCGCCACCACTACACCAGGCTACTCAGCACCACCATTACCACCACAAATACTAACAGGTCACAAGCTATTACTCACCACAACAAAGCACCAGCAGCAATAATGTGTACACCCCGAATGGCACTGTAAATCTCCTCTAATCACCTACACTCCTTGATTATCAACAACCTCTCAGACTCCACCACAAGTCTTTCCTCATTCTTCCCCAACATAATTAGCACTCCCAGCCCACATCTGTCAATAACTCAATCATCACGAAGAGGAATAGACCAGCCTCCAGCCTCACGGGGACCATACATCACCCAGGCAATCTGAAACCACATCGCAATCCCCTCTCTTCTTCCCTGGTATCCACTCTTCTTTCTCCCCTCTTCTTTACCTTTTCCTACCATCCAAATCTTCTTAACCCATTTCTCTCTTCTTCCTTCAGAAAACTTGTGGAAGTTTCTAGCTCACACCGCCATTAAAATGTTTGTATTCCGTGTTGCGATATGAAGTGTGTGTGACCATTGTTGGATAGTGTGGCTTGTGCGTGGTCATTGTTGTATAGTGTGGCTTGTATGTGACCATCTCTGGATACTGTGTCTTGTGTGTGACCATCTCTGGGTAAGGTGGCTTGTATGTCACCATCTCAAGGTAGTGTGGCTTGTGTGTCACCATCTCAAGGTAGTGTGGCTTGTGTGTCACCATCTCAAGGTAGTGTTGCTTGTGTGTCACCATCTCAAGGTAATGTGGCTTGTGTGTCACCATCTCATGGTAATGTGGCTTGTGTGTCACCATCTCAAGGTAATGTGGCTTGTGTGTCACCATCTCAAGGTAATGTGGCTTGTGTGTCACCAGCTCAAGGTAATGTGGCTTGTGTGCCACCATCTCAAGGTAATGTGGCTTGTGTGTCACCATCTCAAGGTAATGTGGCTTGTGTGTCACCATCTCAAGGTAATGTGGCTTGTGTGTCACCATCTCAAGGTAATGTGCTTGTGTGTCACCATCTCAAGGTAATGTGGCTTGTGTGTCACCATCCTCAAGGTAATGTGGCTTGTGTGTCACCATCTCAAGGTAATGTGGCTTGTGTGTCACCATCTCAAGGTAGTGTGGCTTGTGTGTCACCATCTCAAGGTAATGTGGCTTGTGTGTCACCATCTCAAGGTAATGTGGCTTGTGTGTCACCATCTCAAGGTAGTGTGGCTTGTGTGTCACCATCTCAAGGTAATGTGGCTTGTGTGTCACCATCTCAAGGTAGTGCGGCTTGTGTGTCACCATCTCAAGGTAGTGTGGCTTGTGTGTCACCATCTCAAGGTAGTGCAGCTTGTGTGTCACCATCTCAAGGTAGTGTGGCTTGTGTGTCACCATCTCAAGGTAGTGTGGCTTGTGTGTCACCATCTCAAGGTAGTGCGGCTTGTGTGTCACCATCTCAAGGTAGTGTGGCTTGTGTGTCACCATCTCAAGGTAATGTGGCTTGTGTGTCACCATCTCAAGTAGTGTGGCTTGTGTGTCACCATCTCAAGGTAATGTGGCTTGTGTGTCACCATCTCAAGGTAGTGTGGCTTGTGTGTCACCATCTCAAGGTAATGTGGCTTGTGTGTCACCATCTCAAGGTAATGTGGCTTGTGTGTCACCATCTCAAGGTAATGTGGCTTGTGTGTCACCATCTCAAGGTAATGTGGCTTGTGTGTCACCATCTCAAGGTAGTGTGGCTTGTGTGTCACCATCTCAAGGTAACTTACTCCAAAAACTACTTATTGTCTTGGCCAATTTTTTGGACATCCGTAGACAAGCAGCTTTGCTGAGTTGCTCTAGAGACTGATTGTCTGCCAACGCTTACGATATCATATTGATTTCCAGAAATGCAGGTAACCTGTTATCAAATTTTGGCGAAAAGTGTCAAAGAGATTAAGTACACTGCACTAAACATATTTTGAGGCACTTATTATAATTCAGACATGTGCTGTAGTATTCTCTGTCACAACTGTCTCCATTAGTTGACATAACTTGTTCTTGACTTCGCCACCAGTATCATCTGAACTTGGAGTGTTACATAAATCCTTTCCTAATTTGCTTCGAAATGCCGAAATTGTAGTCATTCCTGAGGAGGAAAGAACCAAAGTGTTCTAAAAGTCTGGCAATGATTAATGGACGATATACTGCATTGCCTCCGTATCCTTTGTTCGATGCGTGCAGATCTACTGCATTAAAGATTCGTAATTGTTCGTTAATTACAGCCCTCATAACAATTTGTAATGCTACATCTTGCACTTCAGGACCTTTCAGTTTAGACAGTGATGCCTTTCCTTGCAGATATAAGATGGCCTCCAATGGCTCGATTTTTTTTTTATCTTTCTCATCCTTACAGACTTCTCTGCTAAAACAGAACTTGTATATATATATATATATATATATATATTTTATATATATATATATATATATATATATATATATATATATATAATATATATATATATATATATATATATATATATATATATTAATGATATTGGGTGTGCAAAAGAAGAAAATTAAAAGTGAATACAGGAAAGAGTAAGATTATGAGGATAACAAAAAGATTAGGTGATGAAAGATTGGATATCAGATTGGAGGGAGAGAGTATGGAGGGGGTGAATGTATTCAGATATTTGGGAGTGGACGTGTCAGCGGATGGGTCTATGAAAGATGAGGTGAATCATAGAATTGATGAGGGGAAAAGGGTGAGTGGTGCACTTAGGAGTCTGTGGAGAAAAAGAACTTTGTCCTTGGAGGCAAAGAGGGGAATGTATGAGAGTATAGTTTTACCAACGTTCTTATATGGGCGTGAAGCATGAATGATGAATGTTGCAGCGAGGAGAAGGCTGGAGGCAGTGGAGATGTCATGTCTGAGAGCAATGTGTGGTGTGAATATAATGCAGAGAATTCGTAGTTTGGAAGTTAGGAGGAGGTGCGGGATTACCAAAACTGTTGTCCAGAGGGCTGAGGAAGGGTTGTTGAGGTGGTTCGGACATGTAGAGAGAATGGAGCGAAACAGAATGACTTCAAGAGTGTATCAGTCTGTAGTGGAAGGAAGGCGGGGTAGGGGTCGGTCTAGGAAAGGTTGGAGGGAGGGAGTAAAGGAGGATTTGTGTGCGAGGGGCTTGGACTTCCAGCAGGCATGCGTAAGCGTGTTTGATAGGAGTGAATGGAGACAAATGGTTTTTAATGCTTGATGTGCTGTTGGAGTGTGAGCAAAGTAACATTTATGAAGGGATTCAGGGAAACCGGCAGGCCGGACTTGAGTCCTGGAGATGGGAAGTACAGTGCCTGCACTCTGAAGGAGGGGTGTTAATGTTGCAGTTTAAAAACTGTAGTGTAAAGCACCCTTCCGGCAAGACAGTGATGGAGTAAATGAGGGTGAAAGTTTTTTCTTTTCGGGCCACCCTCCCTTGGTGGAATCGGCCAGTGTGATAATAATAATAATATATATATATATATATATATATATATATATATATAAATATATATATAATTATATATATATATAATATATAATATATATATAGTAAATAAATATATATATATATATATAAAATAAAATATATATATATAAATATTTTATATATATATATATATGTAATTACATAATAGAAAGAAAGAAAGGAAAATTTAACCTGAACACTCACCATTGAATTACTGGATCATAATTATTATTTTTGGAATCACGTCCTAACGTTACCACTACAGCTAGAGTTTACGGTGGCCAACGCAAAACTACTGTACGTTATGGGTAAGCATTATTAAGCTAAGGTGTGTTACTGGGAGAATTGGTGTCCTCTATTTTTCCATCCTTGTTGCCGAATTGTAAGGGTTTTCCACACTGTTTATCCCAATTCTTCAGCGAGAACGTGTCAGCAATTTCTAATTTATGGATTAAGTCTGATTTACACCCATTAAACTTCCATAACGTCTGATTATTAGCTGAATTTTAAGCAACAACCAGTGCTCACAAATTACAAATGGCGTCCTATGCGGCGTCATTCCCCCGGCTGTTCTGCCTCCCCCTTCACTTAAAACTTCTCGAAGGGTCCAAATAGCATCACATATTAATACGCAATTATTATATTATTTATTTATATGTTCTACATTTAGGAAAATTATGTAGAAACTTTTCACAGCTCCAATACAAAAAAGATGTGCCCCCCCCCCAAAAAAAAAAAAAATATAATAAAAATATTAAATTTACTTCCAAGGCCGTCTCTAAAAGATATTTTGGTAACCATAATCCTTTTTTTTTTTTTAACCATATCACAAAATACTTCATACTGACAGAGACTCAGTAAATATATTTCTCAGTCTGATGTTCTCGTCAAGTTTAATTCACTCAATAAAAACCTAAGAGACTAAAAGAAGGTATAGCAAAAAAAAAAAAATGCAATCTACCACAGCATCAACAACAACACGTAGAAAGACAGGCAAGAATTTTCCTTTGCCCGACAACGCCCTCTGAAAGACAGGATAATATATAGATGTCTTGGTGGGACAATAGCGTAACGCAACTCGCATTTATATTTCATCCTCCCATGATCTAACACCGTCGGGGTCGATGAAGGAGTACCTGGGTTAATGTGGCCGGGAACACAGTCATCACTCTTGTAAGTTAGGGCGGGACACTGATCAAATATGTAAACTTGCGTTGAGTTTTCTTTGGATTTTTTTGGCCCCAACCGCAGATCCCGGGCCCGCCTGCCGCCCCGGGCTGCGAATGTACCAAAAGCCTGTCAAATTAGTTTTTGGGCCCTTTTCCCAAACCGAAAAACCCAGGTTCGATTCTAAAAAGTTCCTTTTTTCCCTTTCCATCTTTTTTTAACTTAACAGTAAATGCGTACCTGTATGATGTCCCCTTCCCTGGGGGATAATTCCTAACACCCAAAAACATTGCTTATCTTTTTTGGGGTAAAACCTAGTGGCTGTATATTTTTTCTGCTTTTAAATTTTTAAACCCCAACTGGATTTTTTAAAGACCCCCCTTCCCACACGGGAAAACTACGGGTGAAAATTGAAAAGTGACAACTAATCTAAAGACAAATTTTTAATACCCCATCCCATCTTTTATATTTTCCCCTTTGGCCCCTGTCCTTACCCCCCGGGCCTGTAATACTGGTTTCCCTCACTCTTTTGTGTTATTTTGATTTTATAAAGGGTTTCAAGCAACCAAAAAGGGCGGGGGGGGGGTTAAGCCTTCTCTCCCCTAGTGCGGGTTTCTTGGGGTTCATCATGTACTTAAACCCCATCTTTCAATGTATCAAAAAAATTACAATGCACACAATGAATTCAGGACAAAAAACCAAAATTTTTATATTGTAAAACAATTTGCAGTGATAAATGAACCGACAGAAAAAAAAAGAGAAAATGGATTCAGCACCAAATTGCTAAAATGGAATCAATGATTAAAAAAAATTTTATTATCAAAAAGAGGATCATAGTAGATTTAGGATGTGAGCACTGAAATTTAAATTGAAAATAAAGAGACATAACACTAATGACCAGGTTTTCGAAACCCCGTTAATTCGGGGCAAATGAATCTACAGTAAAGGGAAACGTTCCGTGTGTTTTCATTTTTTTTTAAATTAAGTTAAATTCCAATATTTAAAATTTGACAAAGAAACAAAGAGAATTTTAAACCCAAATATTTGAAACAGTCATTAAAGAAATCTGAAAAGGTAACCCTTTTTAAAATTTGGGGTTTTAGAGTTTTTCTCTAGATGCGTAGGGACAATGGGGGGGGGGTGGATCGGGGGTAAAACAAACAAAACCCGGGGATCCCCCAGCACTGGCCCGGTGTGATGTGGGCTTGGGGTTTTGGGCTGGTGTTGGTGTGGTCGGATTTGGGTGACTGGTGTGGGCGGGTGTGGTGTTCGGGTGTGTTGGGGTAAAGGAGTGGTGTGGGGTTGGTTTTTCTGTCCCTTTTGGGTGGGTGGTCTGGTGCGATAAAATAAGCAGAGGCAGGTGAAACGGGGGGGGCTATTGGGGGGGCAGGGGGGGGTGGGAGAAAAGATGGGTTTTTTAAAAGGGGGGGGCTTCCGGGGCCCAAAATGGGTGAAAGTGCAAGTGGCAGTGGTTGGGGGGGTGAGGGAGGTAAATAAAAGGGGCTTGGTTAGGGTTGGGGTGGCTAGGGGGTGTGTGAAATGCCCCTTTTAGTCGGCATGGGCGTATGAAAGGGTAGTTCCTGGTTTGGGAAAAGCCCTCAGGCGGAAAATAGGTGGGGTTAATTTTGGGAAGGGGGGATAATGGGCGGTTTTTGGTCCCCGCGGGGGGCTTTGGGAGCACAAGTAATGGGCCGTGAATATCGTTGAACGAAGTGGGGGAGTAAATTTTTCCTGGGTAGACAAAAACTGTATTTTCAACTGGTGTCTGTTTTAACGCTAAACTAGTTGAACAAAAGGGCGGGCCATGAACATGTGGGTGGGTTACTGAACGCCCTGAAGGGTGGGTGACTAAAACATCTTGAGGGGTGGACGGGTGATGTGCTGAAGGGTGGGTGAGCGTCTGTGCAGGAAAGTGAGAGATATGGAAGTGAAAATTAAATCCAATGAAAAGCAAGGACACAGTGAGCAAAATAATGGCCCCGGACTATTTAATATCTTACCAGAAGATGTCAGAAACATTATTAGGACAATTGGAGAAGTCTTCCAGAGGAAACTGGACAAGTATTTTAACAAGGTGCCTGATAAATTCGGGCTGTGATGGATATGTGGGTAAGCGGGACACCGGTAGCAACAGCCTGGTTGACCAGGGAAGTACCAGACGAGCCTGACCCAAAGCCGGGTTCTGGGAGTAGAAAAACTCCCGGAACTCATCAAAGGTATATCAGAGGAAGGGGCGTGAGCATTTAGGCGGGCTTATGAGCGTCGGGGTGGATTTGACTCCTAAACGGCGGGTGAGTGTTTGGTTGATGAGTGGACGTCTAAGTGGGTGAATGAATGAGAGTCTGGGCATGTCGGTGAGTGTATGGTTGACGGGTGGACGTCTGGGCGGGTGGATGAGTAAGCATCTGGGCATGTGGATGAGTGGTTGACGGGTGGACGTCTGGGCAGGTGGATGAGTGAGCGCTATAGTAAACGAACCTACCAAATGTTTGCGCAACGCTCTCACAGACATTAACAACTTCGACAGGACACAACAATTGGTAGTGTCAACCTGTCTGCGTAAAACAGGTAACAATAGACAGCACGAGAGTGTCCAGTAGAGCATTGTTCCTGTGACTATTTCTGGTGAAAGACTGTCAAACTCCCACTTCTTGACAAATCTTTAACATCTCGTTTCTAATCTGAATGGCTCATTTGGTTCACCACTATCCTTAAGCATAGTTCTGAGAGACAGTGAAGCAAAAGGCTGCAATTAAAGAACACAATACAGCAGCCTTAGTTAGCCGCAACATCAGCCATCTAGTTATCTGGATCATAACATGTCAGTACATTAACTTACCTGCACATTCTTGTGTCTGTAAATATTCGTATCACTCAACCCCATAAAAACTCTCGGAACGTACTCTGCAACGAAGCGACAGAAATATCCATAATCTATACGCAGAAAATACTCAACGACTAAGCTCCTAAGTTCCATGCTAAAATAATAACTTACTGAATTGAGAGGTAGATGAGATGTAGAATGAACTAAATGAGAAATATGTGGTCTATATGCGCAGATGAGAATATAGTCAAAACTCGTAGCCAATTGCTCATCAAAGTTTTACCAACAGATAAATTGTTAATTTATTGTATTTACAAGCTCTAGATCCATTTCCTAATTGACTGCTCTAAATATTCAGTTTCTTATAGGTTCTTCACTCTGATACTGTCATTACCAGCGTTCTGCCATCGAAACCCATTCATCCTCATGTTGCAGAAATTATCCCATTCCACAGCATTGTGTAACCATTAATGATTTAACGCGTCTCATTTAATTTAAAAACTAGATGTGTTTCGATAACTGCACGGACTGAGAAAGGTATCATAATATTTCACAACCATAGTTCCATGGTTGTGGAATCTTATGACTGAAATGCGACATAAGATGTTAATGCAATTGAAGATTTGAAGGGAATCATAAATCATCACTTGGAAATTAATGTTTAAAAATGGTAACTTAGGAGGTCATATACAGCCAAAGTCTAATTCAATGAGCCTTTAGCAGAGGCCAAAGATACCATTATCCTAAAATACAGAAGCACAATAAGCTTCAGTTCGCTCAGGAGTTGCATTATCAAGTTGTCAGAAAGGTAAGGTTAAGTTGCGACACTCAGAAATTATCGCATGAACAGTTGTGTTTAAATTTTTCCAATTTCTCCCCCCTCCCCCCTTTCAAGAAAATGGGGCCTACACAAACTGACCAGCTTTGAATAATAAAAAAGACTAGTAATTGAGTAAGTAATAAGTAACTTTTATGTAAGCTTAGAGGGTTTAAAGAGCATACACGTTATAAACGCATAAAGGAACATTAGATTGATTAACATAGGATAGATAAACCAAGTTAAACACTAAACCAATTTCTGATCAGAAGAGACTTTTTCCAATTATTTCAGAAACTAATCTGATTAATAAAACTAGCACGTGATAACGAACCCAACCTAACATTAAGAGATTGTTTACCATGAGGAAAACATCCAACAACGCATCAGCCACTGAATAGATTTGTTTACAAAATTATATCAACCCACAAGGGTCATAGATCTAGTGCCTGTGGAGGGGAAAGGGGCTTTGAAATCGATACAAGAAGGAAGAAAAAATAAATCCAGATTATTAAATTAAGCCCCTCATGAGCATTAAAGCAAAATTATACAATAGCCTAAGATAAGATAAGATTTCGTTCGGTTTTTTAACCCCGGAGGGTTAGCCACCCAGGAAACCCAAGAAAGTCAGTGCGTCATCGAGGACTGTCTAACTTATTTCCACTGGGTCTTAAACCCCAGGATGCGACCCACACCAGTCGACTAAACACCCAGGTACCTATTTGCTGCTAGGTGAACAGGACAACAGGTGAAATGGAAACGTGTCGAAATGTTTCCACCCGCCGGGAATCGAACCCGGCCGGGCCGTCCGTGTGTGAAGCGGGAGCTTTAGCCACCAGGCCACCGGGCCACTATTTCGAGATTTTAAACAGGAAAATTTCATCTAAAACCTTCATTAAATATGCCGTATTTTTTTAAGTTGGAGCCACGATCGTGAAATTGAAGACGATCAGAGGTACCTGTCTTCACCTAACACACAAGAAAATAGGACTGACTTATGTAGTAATGTGCAGAGAGCATCCAGGCGTGGATATAGTCCCATCATTCTTGCTTGAGATATTGACACAAGTGTTGACAATATGAAGCCTATCGAATAGGGCGTTCTCGAGTAAAAACAAAATAAACATTCGTCAGAAAACAAACGAAAATGTTGGTGAGAATGTTCCGAAAAATGGAAAAGTTTCTGGTCTAGGAAGTAAAAACACTATAAAACTTGGATTTGATTTTTTTCCCTTTTTTTCTCATTTTCTTTTTATTTAAAATTCCTACAAATCTTGTACCAGAAAATATTGGTAAAACTTAACAAATCTTTGAGGACAATTGTGCTGCAACACAAAACTGAGATAAGTAATCTTGGCTTTCCCAAAACTACAATTAACCAAGTTCACAGTGAAGTTGTTGTGTGCCAACTTTTCCAAGAGCTTGATCCTCGTTCTGTATATAAATGCTGAAGATTTGAAGGTGATTGAATAAGGCTTTCCAGAATTACGAGCGAAATAATATCGAAATGTTGGGGGTAGAAAAAATCAGGTTACCTCTTAGAGTTACCCTTTCGGGGATACCTGTTAATAATTACAAACGAAGCCAAATATTCAAAGCAACTACTTACACGTACACTTGTACATGTTCATTCAAAATCGATATTTATAAATCACAGTCAGTATAAATGAATTGGAAGTTATTCCCTCCGTTTATGACGAATGAGATGCTGGTTTCTTGCTTTGACAAGAACTCTGAGGAGAAGCCCCCAACCAATGAGAACAAGTAACTCTAAGCTCCCCACTTCGTTAACTCACATCACACTGGAAACAAATATACAGTATTAAATTTTTTCTGGAAACAAGAAGTGTTCAAGAGTGAGCCATTGAAGTTTCAACTGGGTAGGTCCTTATCAGCCGTGTTGTAATAACCATAAACCAGTAGACCTGTTGCAGTGTTCCTTATTTCTTATGATCTTATGTTCTTATGAGGGCAAATATTCTATTAGTGGGATGGATATGTGAAGAAACCCGCCTAGTATGGGCCAACAGGGCCCGCTGCAAGTTTTCCTCTTTTCTTATGTTCTTATGTTCTTATGTCGACAAGCAGCAACAGCATAACCGATTAGTCGATTACCCGCGAAGCTTGACCTCAGTCACAGTGACAGTGGCAGCGTACTTAATGAATCTGCAAGACATTAAAGGAACAACTTTTCCGAGAGACAGTGACACCGCAAAAGTGAACTGATGATTCCCTGAGGGACAGTTATACTATACACATTACAAGTAATGTAAGAGAGTGGATTATTGAAAAAGTCTTTGTATAAACATAAACACCCGGAATGAGCGAACATTCTTTAGTCAATAATACGAAACTCAAAAGTTGTTAAGTGCATTTACAGTATCTGTAATAACAGGGTTTAAAAAGCAACTCTTTTGTCTCTCTCCGTCTATCACTGTCTCTTTTTCCCCATTTCAACTGAAATCTGTAAGCAACAGTACGCGGCAGACATACCACAGCATAGCACTGTAAAGCCCTAGCAAACATCCGTAGCGGCACCATTACTTAATAACGTTATATCACAATTCATTGATAGTGAGTAAAAATAAAGTAATAAATGGAACTGATGCAAAATATCAAGTAATGCGAATAAATGAAAGAAACTGATAAAAGGGGTACATGATAAAGCGAGTTAGTTATTTTGATTATCCTCGAAACATGACTCAACGCACCGGAAAAAGAGATGACCTGGGGAGTAGTGTCGTTAAACCAAAGTCTTCTAACTTTATGACCTCATTTTACCTTATTGACCATATTAATGCCCTGACCTCCTTCTTCAGCTTTGCTATGCGAGATTCCCACCATTAATTCTGATTCCTTATATGAAATCTTAAAATTCATTTCATCGACAGAATTCCTCCATTCACAAATTTTTTGTCACTCTCCACGTTTCTGACCCATGACGATAATTTTATTATTCGAGTTAGGCGGAAACACTAAACGCTTAGAGGGTCATACAGCCCCTGGGGAATGGGTGGCAATCAGGTTCCAGCGGGGGAATGGAAGACCAGACGCCCATTGACGATAGCACAAAAATTGCCATGTTGCGTTTTATGACCCACCAAGTGTAATACTTTTCTGTGGACTTATAAGTTTAAAAATCAACGTGCGGGTTATTTGTATATTATAACCAGTTCTAATTGTCTGTGTTCCACTGTTGTTTTATTCAGTGAACCAGAAGATGCTTGTAGAATGCCTCAGATGTGCTATAGCATAATTATAATGCATAGTACTGCTATGGGTATGATCTATCCACGGGTAACCTTTTATCCAGACTAGGTCAAGAAAGCTGAAAATCACTATAAGTAGTTATTTTTGAAAAGTAAAATTCTGTGCTTCGAGGTATATTTTGTGAGAATTAAACACGGAATATGTATATATATATTATTTTATTAATACATCGGCCTTTTCCCACCAAGGCAGGGTGTCCCGAAAAGGAAAAACTTTCATCATCATTCACTCCATCACTATCTTGTCAGAGGCGTGCTTACACTACAGTTATAAAACTGCAACATTAACACCCCTCCTTCAGAGTGTAGACACTGTACTTCCCATCTCCAGGACTCAAGTCTGGCCTGCCGGTTTCCCTGAATCCCTTCATGAATGTTACCTTGCTTACACTCCAACAGCACTTCAGGTCTTAAACACCATTTGTCTCCATTCGCTCCTAATTCACTCACTCATGCTTGCTAGATATCCAAGCCCCTCGCACACAAAACTTTCTTTACCCCCTCCCTCCAGCCTTTCCTAGGCCGACCCCTACCCCGCCTTCCTTCCACTAAAGATTTATACACTCTCAAAGTCATTCTGTTTCGTTCCAGCCTCTCTACACGTCCAAAAACCCTCCTCAATAACCCCTCCTCAACACTCTGTATAATAGTTTTTGGTAATCCCGCACCTCCTCCTAATCTTCAAACTACGGATTCAATGCATTATATTCATACCACACATTGCCCTCAGACATGAAATCTCCACTGCCTCCAGCCTTCTCCTTGTTGCAACATTCACAACCCATGCCTCACACCCATACAAGAGCGTTGTTATAACTATACTCTCATACATTCCCCTCTTTGCTTTCATGGATAAATAGTTCTCTGTCTCCACAGACTCCTAAGTGCACCACTCACCTTTTTCCCCTCGTTAATTCTGTTTCCAAAATAACATTAACAACCCAATTAAAATCTGCTAAAGTTATCATACTACACTTTATGTTAATCCTACCCAGCTAACCATAATTTTAAAAGGGGTAGACCAGTAAGCCAGCGGAAAGCTTCAGTCAGATGACTGAAACACATGTCCTGTTTCTTGGCAAATCTTGCTTAACCTATCCAGCCTACCTAAATTTAGTGAATATTATTTAACGCAAATGAAAAAAAAATCATGATTAGTGTCTATCAAATAGTCACGAGAACAGTATCTGGCAGAACAATCAGTGATGGCTAAAATACAGGATAATATATTATACACTTTAATAATAGATTCCGACAACACTAGGATATATTTATTAAAAAGAGTTTCGGTCCTGGAACCTAATAAATCTAGTGTTGGTTCACGAACCTTTTTAAAACCTGGAAAATGTGAGAAGTACAGGCAGAGACAGGTGCTCCGTGTTATGTACCGAGCTCCTGACTCTTTCCTGTGTTTTCATCCCTTAAAAACTAATCCTGCTACTGACCAAATTAATATACAGTTTCAAAAGTTTGCCGGAAATCTAAAAAAAAAAAGTGCATAAAAGAATTTACATAGGTTTCATATAACATTGCGGAATTTCTCCACATAATTGTATACGACAATTAGAATTTAATGTGCGTTCATTAATGAATAATTAATTACATGCAAACGTTAGTGTTGCCACTAAAGCAGGATAGTGTCCGTTTCCAAATGTTTCATCTTTAATACTGAATTTTTATGGACAAATTATGCATTGGAATAAATATTGCATACAATGTCATGTTGAAGAGTCCCGGTACCTGTAAACTATAATTTGTAATATTGTTCTTGCAGTAACATTGAACATAGAGGCGACTCTCAACACAGTCATCGTTATAAACCTTTAAGATCCAGCAAAACATTTTTTTCTACCTTCCCTGAGAAACATTTATAAAAATATCGTACCGTGAGGCTTGGATGACGAGGAAAAGAAAAAGTGAAGAAATTTCAAGAAGAAATTAGGAACTTTTCCATCGTTGGATAATTATACCTTATGTATGGTGGGAGGCAGTTGAACAGTCTTGGGTCCCTGACACTGTTTTGTTGCATCTACTGTCCAGTCTTTTACTTTCGTAAGGAGTGATTTCCGTGTGCAAATTATGCATACACAGTTACTTACATATACACAAGTTATGCATACACAGTTACTTACATGTACACAAGTTATGCATACACAGTTACTTACATATACACAAGTTATGCATACACAGTTACTTACATGTACACAAGTTATGCATACACAGTTACTTACATATACACAAATTATCCATACACAGTTACTTACATATACACAAATTATGCATACACAGTTACTTACATGTACACATGCGAGCATACACAGTTACTTACATATACACAAATTATGCATACACAGTTACTTACATGTACACAAATTATGCATACACAGTTACTTACATGTACACATGCGAGCATACACAGTTACTTACATATACACAAATTATGCATACACAGTTACTTACATGTACACATGCGAGCATACACAGTTACTTACATGTACACATACGAGCATACACAGTTACTTACATGTACACATACGAGCATACAGTTACTTACATGTACACATACGAGCATACACAGTTACTTACATGTACACATACGAGCATACACAGTTACTTACATGTACACATACGAGCATACCAGTTACTTACATGTACACATACGAGCATACACACTTACTTACATGTAAACACAAACAAAGCATACACATTTTAATTACATGTACACATACGAGAAATACAAAAGTTATTTAACATTTTACCATACAGCATAAAACCGTTCCCTACATGAACCATACGAGCATACCCATTTTACTTACATGAACACATACGAGCAAAACACATTATTTACTGTACACATAGGGACAAACACATTATTTTACATGTCCCAACAGAATACCCCGGGTTATTTTCCCTTTTAAACCAAAACGAGCATACACATTTACTTACATTTACACATACGAAAATAAACAGTTACTTAAAAGTACACAAAAACAGCATACACATTTACTTACATGTACACATACGAGCATCCCAAAATTTAATTTACAGTACACAACGACAACACATTTATTACATGTAAAACTCCGGGGCATACACAGTTACCTTTACAAGAACACAAACGAGCATACACATTTACTTACATGTAAACATACGACATACACATTACTTAATTTTACACAAAAGACAAAACACAGAAACATACATTTTACACATACGAGCATACACAGTTACTTACTGACACAAAACAGCAAACACATTTTAATTTTACATGTAAAAACATACAAGCATACACTTTTCCTTACATGTATACTTTACACATACAAAATTACTTACATGTACACATAAAAGCATACAAAAGTTACTTACATTACACAACAGCTAAAACGTTATTTCCCATGAACACATCAGCAAACCCATTTAATTAACATTACACAAAACGAGCATACACAGTTACTTACATGAAACCCAAAACAATACACAGTTACTTAAAATTAACACATACGACATACACAGTTTACTTACATATACAAAATACGAGCATACCCAGTTACTTACATGTAAAACAAACGAGCATACACAGTTACTTACATGTACCCATACAGCATACCAGTTACTTACATGTACACAAAACAGCAAAAACATTACTTACATGAAAAACATACAGCAAACACAGTTATTTAAACATCCCCCACAAAACAGCATACACAGTTACTTACATGAACACATACGAGCATACACGGGTTAAACTTACATGTACCAAACAGCATACAATTTATATTTTACATGAACACAAAAGGGAGCATAAACATTTAAACTTACATGAAACACATCCCAGCAAAACACACTTACATTTACACAAAACCACAACACCCTTAAAATGTACACATACCACATACACACACAACCGGGACGAATTAATTTACAAATAAAAATTTAAACCAAATTTTTTTTTTATAGATTAATAAATATTTTTTTTTCCCATTAAAAAATTATGTAAAAAAATTATTTTTTCCCAAAATTTTTAAACTTAAAAACCCTAACCAAACCTAACCTAGCCTAGCCTACCAAAAACCTACCCCTAACCAGCCTACCTAGCCTCCCCCTAACCTAGCCTAACCTAGCCTCCCCCAAAACCAAACCTAGCCAAAACCCCCCCCAACCTAGCCTACCCTAGCCAAAACCTACCCAAAACCCAAAGCCAAACCCTAGCCTAACCTAGCCAAACCCTACCCCTAGCCAACCTACCAAAACCTAGCCAAAGGCCTGGGCCCAAGCCTAAAACCTAGCCTAACCTAGCCTGCCTACCAAACCCAACCCTAACCTAGCCTAACCCCAAACCTACCAAAAGCCTAACCTAGCCAAACCCTACCCTTTAGCCAAGCCAAAACCTAGCCTAACCACCCCTAGCCTTACCTACCTACCCCGGGCCTAACCTAGCCTAACCAACCTACCCCTAGCCTAACCAAAACCTTTAACCTAGCCTAGCCTACCTACCTTAGCCAAACCCAACCCTACCCCTTGGCCTAACCTAGCCAAACCATCCTAGGCCTAGCCTACCCCTAACCTAGCCTAACCAAGCCCCCCCTTTTTTACCCTACCCTAACCTCCTAGCCAACCTAGCCTACCTGGCCTAACCCCTTTTAGCCAAAACCAAACCCTAACCCTAGCCAAAGGGGGCCTGGGGCCCAAAAAAAAGCCAAATAACTACCCTTTAGCCTACAAACCACCCTTTTCCTAGCCACCTACCCCTAGCCTAGCCAAAACCTAGCCTAGCCTAGCCAAAACCTAGCCTAACCTAGCCAGCCTACCTAGCCAAACCTACCCCAACCTACCTACCTACCTAGCCTAACCTACCTAACCAAACCTACCCCCTAGCCTAACCACCTAACCTACCTAACCTACCCTAGCCTAGCCTACCCCCTCCCTAGCCTAACCTAGCCTAACCTAGCCTAGCCTACCCCTTACCTAGCCTAGCCAAGCCTACCTACCAAACCCCAGCCTAACCTACCCTGCCTGCCTAACCTACCCTACCAAAACCACCCCTAGCCGCCTAACCTACCCCTAGCCAAAACCAAAGCCTACCCCAAAACCTAGCCTAGCCAAAACCAAAACCTAGTTTAAAACCTACCCCTAGCCTAGCCTAACCTAGCCTAGCCTAAACCTAGCCAGCCTAGCCTACCAAACCCAACCCATAACCTACCTAAAAAAACCTATTTTAAAAACCCTACCCTCCCCAAAGCCAAACCCTAGCATAACCTAGCCTAGCCTAACCAAACCCTAACCAACCAACCCCCTAACCTAGCCTAACCTAGCCTACCCTAGCCAAACCCTACCAAACCTAGCCAAAGCCTAACCTAGCCTACCCCTACCCAAAGCCTAGCCAAACCTAGCCAAACCTAACCTAGCCTACCTACCTACCCTAACCTACCCTACCTCCCCTACCCCTTCCTTCTTCTTCTTCGATGACCAGAGTTTTGGGTAAATGGGTAAGGAAAAAGGATGGGAAAGGGAAAGGAAAAAATTGGAAAAGGGTGGAGGGGGGGGAGAGGTGTAAAAAAAAAGGTAAGGGGCCCAACCATTTTGGGAGTAAAAAAAAAAAGTAATGTGAATTGAAAATTTCCCCTTTTAAAGGGGGTAAAAAATACTAACCCATCAAGTCACATAGATATAATAGGTAAAAAGTACGATTTCTAAATTTTGGAATTATTTAAATCCCGGGTTGCAATTGCTTTTTTTCGAAAATTCCCAAAACGGATTTTTTAATACGACAAGAAAGGCAATGTTTTTTCTAGCCATTTTTATAAGTTCGTGAAAATAGCTTCTTAAAGGGGTTGTCCAACAATAGCCCAATACAAAATTTTTACATTAAAAGTTTTTTTAAATGTCCCCTAAAGGGGGGCCCGATAAATTTTTCCCAGATACAAAAAAGGGGTTTTCTGGGGAATCCAATCTTTTTTTCGAAAGGTAATTTTGCCAAAAAAAGGGCAAAGGGGGTAATCATCTTTATGAAAAAAAACGACGGACCCTCTGTGGGAGAGTCATTCTTTTGAGTCCTGTGAGGGAGAAATTGATGGGGGTAATGGGTGGAAATTTATCACTTGTATAGGATTTTCCAAACCGGCATGTATAGTTTTTTGCATTGAATAAATTTGTTTTTTTTTTTGGGGTGTCAAGGCGTACAAAAAATGGCAGTAATATCTTTTTGTGTATGTAAATCTGCCCTTTTTTAACTCTGCCCTCCCCTTCCGGGTACCCATAATAAACGAAAGCACTTTTCCCTGGACCCTTTGAAACCGTAGAAATGTTGGTTTTTGGGTTGTTAATGAAAATTGGGGACACAAGGGTATTCGAAAAAGGGTCTTTTATAAATTTAATACAGAGGTTTTTTGACATTGGGGGGCTTGATTGAATCAAAAAGAGTCTGCTAAGACCGGTTTTGGGTTTGTGTTGATCTTTTTAGTTAAAATAATGTTGAGGGGGAGCACCCTTTTAAATTTTTATATCCCAAGATCTTGTTAGGGTTTTTTAATAGCCCACAGGGTACCTCTGATGGGGGATACCCCCTTTTTCTTTGGGGGTTTTATGCAAAAAATCCAAACGTGCTAACAAGGACCTTTCAGGATTAGTCGTAAATTTTCCATTTCTTCTCCCAATTTGATGTACACGAAAATTCCCAAAATTCTTTTTTTCCCATTCCCCTTTTCAACCCTTTTTAAATTTTTCCCGTTACTTGGGGTTGAAAGAACACATGAATAACGTCATTTTGGGAAACCCGTGGGCACAATTGTGTCATTAAAAATCTGGGTTGGGGGAAGGGGCATTCACATAAATTTTAAACAGAAATTTGGGCCGAGACAAGAACCTTTTGGGACACCAGCCGCGGGATAAAAGGTTCTTTCGACTTGCCATGGAAGGGGGAAAAAGATTTTTTTTTGAGTTAAGGGAAAATTTTAAATTAAATCTGAGAAAAGTCCCCTTTATGGTCCCGGGAGGGCAAAAGAGTTTATATTAAGGGCCCCCCAAACCCCTAAGCTATCAAAGGCTTTTTGGGAAAATCTCTGGGGGGCAATTAAGGCAAGAATTTCCCCGCTATTTTAGACTTGCTACAGTTCAAAAATAAAATTTATTTGCATGATTGGGGACCCCTATGTGTTTTTAAAAACCCAAAAAATTTTTCAGTAAACAAGTGATTAAACTTTCCCTAAGTAAATTTTTAAAACTTTTGGAAATGACTTTTTTCAAGAACTTTTTCCCGTGCTTCAATAAAAAATAGGTCTAAGTTTTCCCCGGTTGGGGAAATTCTTTTTTGGGCTAAGCAAGAAAGAACATCCTCCTTCTTAAAAACAACCCCGGAAAATGTCCTGAGGCAAAATGGATTTAAAAAAATTTACCAAAGGGCTGTTTTGCAATTTCTAGGGAGGTACTTTATTTGTTTTTATTGGGTTTTTCCCCGAAGGCCCCGGGGCTCTAAATTCCCCAATTTTTTTCCAATAACCTGACTTAACTCTATTAAAGAAAAAGGGCTAGTAACGGGGGGGTATCTTTTTTAAAAAGTTAAGTATCGATGTAATAGTGGTTTGTAGATCTCCTAAACCCAACCCAACTAGCCTAGGGCCTTTAAACCCAACCTAGGGCCCAACCAAACCAAACCAGGGCCCAAACCCACCTAACCTAACCTATTTTAGCCAACCAAAATTAGCCTAGCCTAGCCCAAAACCCCCCCTAGCCTAACCAGCCTTTCCAACATAAACCCACCTAACCTAACCCACCTAAACCTAGCCCAACCTAACCTGCCTAGCCTAACCTAGCCCCACCAAGCCTAACCCCCAAACCAAAAACCCAGGGCCCAGCCTAACTTAACCTAGCCCCAACCTAGCCTAGCCCCAGCCTAACCAAACCTAGCCAAGTCTAACCCCAGCCTTCCTAACCAACCCAAACCCAGCCTAGCCAAGCCAAAACCGGCCTAACCCAACCTAGCTTAGCCTAGCCTAGGGCCCCCCCCCAAAAAACCCAGCCAAACCAAGCCTAACCTAGCCTACCTAACCAACCTAGCCTAGCCTAGCCTTTCCTAACCTAACCAAAACCAAAACCCAATCTAACCTAACCCAGCCTAGCCTAACAAAACCTAAAACCAAACCCCAGCCTAACCTTTAAACCCAGCCTAGCCCAAACCTAACCGGCCTAACCCAACCTAGCTTTGCCTAGCCAAAACCTAACCCAGCCTACCAAGCCCAAAACCCAGCCCAGCCAAAACCCAACCCCAGCCTAGCCCAGCCTAGCCTAGCCAAAACCCAAACCCAACCTAACCTAATCAAACCCCAACCTACCAAGGGCCCAAAAATAACCTAACCTAAACCCAGCCCCCAGCCAAAAACCCAACCTAGCCTAGCCTAGCCTAACCTACCTAAAACCAACTTGACCAAAACCCAACCTAACCAAACCTAGCCAGCCTAACCCCAGGCCCGACCTAACCTTTGCCCAAGGGCCAAAACCCAACCTAACCCCAACCTAGCCTAACCTTTAAACCCAACCTTTTCCTAATGAAAAAGTGGCATGCAAAGAAACTTTAACCTTTATTCGGGGGGCAAAGTACAAACCCTCATTTACCGGCAATTTTCCCCCCCAAACCCGCGAACCAGGAGACTGAGGGGTTTTTCGAAGGGGGCCCCGTCGTTCAACCAGTAACCCAGGTTCCAGCCAAAGATAAAAGGTTTTTTGGCAATCGCAGGGATTAAAGTGGGTACCACTCCCCCTTTCTGCCCCCTTTTCTTTCCCCTTCAAAAGCTGGTTGAAGCACGGTCTGGGTCTTTAGTGGGTTCTAAACCCTTTCTTTCGGGGGAGGGACTAAAACCTTTTGAAGAAAATATTAAATATTTTTACATACTTCTTTTCTAAATTTTTTAAGGGTAACATAAGTTTAAAAAAATTTTTTTTGCTGTGTTTTTTTTGGACCCTTTTCCCCCCAGGATAACAAAGGGCCCTTTTGGGCTCCGGGTTTTTTAATACTAAAACCCAGCCTAAACTAACCTAACCTAACCAACCTAAACCCGCCCAGCCCAACCAAGCCTAACCTAGCCTAGCCCCAAAAACTTAGCCAAACCTAGCCTAACCTAGGGCCAAAAACCCAACCTAACCTAACCGAGCCGAGCCTAACCTAACCTAGCCTAGCCTAACCTTTCCCTAACCTAACCTAACCCCAGCCAAGCCCAGCCTAACATAACCTAACCTAACCTAAAACCAACCTGGGCTAAAAACCCAACCTAAAACCTAACCTAGCCTAAACTAAGCTAACCTAAAACCCAACCTAACCTAGTCCCAGCCCAGGGTTAACCCAGCCCTTTAAACCCAACCTAACCTTACCTAAACCCAACCAGCCCCGCCTACCTAACCTAACCTAGCCTAGCCTAACCAAGCCTAGCCCCAAAACCCAACCTAGGCAAAACCAACCCCAAACCTTTGCCTACCTAACCAACCTAATCTAACCTAACCTAACCTAACCTAGCCCAACCTAACCTAACCTAGCCTTCCCCAACCTAACCTAACCTAAAACCAAAACCTAACCTAATCTAACCAAGCCTTTAAACCCAACCTAACTTAAAACCCACCTAGCCAAAACCCAACCCCAAACCCCAGACTAACCAAAACCAAACCAAACCCCAAAACCAAACCCCAACCTAAACCCAAACCCCAAATTTGCTAACCTAGCTTTAAACCCCTCATAACCAACCTAACCTAGCCTAGAATTAAACCAAAACCCCCAACTAACCAAAACCCAACCTAAAATTAGCCAACCTACTTAAACCCACACTAAACCCAACTAACCTGCCAACCTAGCCCCAACCCAACCCCAAACTTTAAACCCAAAAACCTTTAAACCCAACTTACCCAAAACCCAGCTTAAAAACCCATCCTACCTAAACCCAAAATAAACAACCTAACTTAACCAAAACCCTTTCTTTAAACCCATCCCAACCCAACCAAAACCCAGCCTAGCCCAACCTACTTAACCCTATCCAAAAAAAAAACCCAAAAAAAAGCATATCCTAAACTAACCTATCCTAAAACCCAACCCCGACCCCAACCTAACTTAGCCACCCTAACCCCAAAACCTAACCTAACCAAACCCAAACTAGCCCCAAACCCAAACCCAATCTAAACTAACATAAACTAAACCTAACCTTTGCCTAACCGTGCTTAACCCCATACTAACCTAACCTAACCTAGCCTAGCCAAAAACCCAGCTTTAAAATATCCTAACCTAAAACCAGCCCCAGCCCCAACCAAAAAAAACCTATCCTAACCCAACCTGACCCTTTAACCAAAATTAGCCCAACCTAGCTTTAAAATAAACCAAAACCAAAACCCAACCTAGCCTAACCTTTCCTATCCTTACCTAACCTAACCTAACTTAGGGGGTAACCTAACTTAAACCTATCCTAACCTAACCTAAACAAAAACCCCAAACCAAAACCAAAACCCAACTAGCCTGCCCCAAACTTTAAACCTTTTCCAAAAACCCCAAACCAAACTAACCTAACCTAGCTTAACCTATCCTAACCATCCTAACCTAGCCTAGCCTAAACCTAACCTCTCCTAACTTAACCCAGCCTAGCCTAAAATTAACCAAACCCCAAAACCCAAACCCAACCTAACCTTTCCCTAAAACCCAAGCCAAAAATTTGCTTAAAACCCACCTAACCTAACCTAACCTACCTAGCCCCAACCTAGCCTAAACCCAACCTATTCCCCAAACCCCCCACCTAAAACCCAGGCTAACCTTACCTAAAACCCAAAACTACCAAACCTAACCTAACCAGCCTAACCTAACCCAGCCTAACCCCCAACCTACCTACCCCAACCTAATCTACCTAGCCAAACCCCAAAAACCCAACCTACCTTACCTAGCCTAACATAAACCTTTCCTAACCTACCCTTGCCTCACCTAGCCTAAAACCAAACCTTCCCCCAGACCCCCCCTACCTAAGCTACCTAACCCCAACCCAACCAAACCTAACCTACCTTAGCCTAACCTAAACCCCAAATTAACCTAGAATAACCCCAACCAAAACCCAGTCAAACCTAGCCTAAAACTAGTCCCAACCTAACCTAGCCTAACCTATCCTAGCCAAACCTTCCTAAAACCAACCTAGGGCCCAAACCTAACCTAGTCCCAACCAAAACCCAATTTTTAAACCCAACCTAAACCCAGCGTAACCTAGCCTCGCCTAACCCCATCCTAACCTAGGGCCCAACCCAAAACCCAACCTGCCTAACCTAACCTAACTTTAAACCCAAACCCAACCCAGCCTCACCTAAAATTTTAAACTAACCTTAAAACCAACCTAACCTAGCCTAACCAAAACCCAGCCAAACCAAAAACCAACCTAACCTAAAAATATCCAACCTAACCTAACCTAACCTAACCATCCTTCCTAACCTAACCTAACCTAACCTATCCCACCCTAAACCCAACCTAACCTAACCTAAAACCTAACCTATCCTAACGTAACCTAACCCAACCAACCTAACCTAACCTAACCTAACCAACCCAACCTATCCCCAACCTAACCCCAACCCCAAACCCAACCAAAACCCAACCAAAACCAAAACCCATCCCAACCTATCCTAACCTAACCTAGCCCAACCTAACCAAAAAACCCAACCTAACCTAACCAACCTATCCTAACATAACCTAACCCAACCCAACCTAACCTAACCTAACCTATCCTAACCTATCCCAACCTAACCTAGCCTAACCTAACCTAACCTAACCTAACCTAGCCTAACCTAACATTTTATATTTTTGTAAACAAAATTTATCTTGAAACATCACAGATCAGTTTAAGTAGTTAATATTACTTAAAATCAATGAATGAATGAATGAATGAATGAATGAATGAATGAATATATATATATATAATATATATATATATATATATATATATATATATATATATATAATATATATATATATATATATATATATATAGTAGGTTGGTAGACAGCAACCACCCAGGGAAGTACTACCGTCCTGCCAGATGACTGTGAAACAAAAACCTGTAACTGTTTTGCATGATGGTAGGATTGCTGGCTTCTTTTTCTGTCTCATAAACACGCTAAGATAACAGGGATATCTTGCTACTCCTACTTACACTTTGGTCACACTTCACAGACACGCACATGCATATATATATATACATACATCTAGGTTTTTTCTCCTTTTTCTAAATAGCTCTTGTTCTTTTTTATTTCTTCTATTGTCCATGGGGAAGTGGAAAAGAATCTTTCCTCCGTAAGCCATGCGTGTCGTATGAGGCGACTAAAATGCCGGGAGCAATGGGCTAGTAACCCCTTCTCCTGTATACAATTACTAAAAAAGAGAAGAAGAAAAACTTTATAAAACTGGGTTGCTTAAATGTGCGTGGATGTAGTGCGGATGACAAGAAACAGATGATTGCTGATGTTATGAATGAAAAGAAGTTGGATGTCCTGGCCCTAAGCGAAACAAAGCTGAAGGGGGTAGGAGAGTTTCAGTGGGGGGAAATAAATGGGATTAAATCTGGAGTATCTGAGAGAGTTAGAGCAAAGGAAGGGGTAGCAGTAATGTTAAATGATCAGTTATGGAAGGAGAAAAGAGAATATGAATGTGTAAATTCAAGAATTATGTGGATTAAAGTAAGGTTGGATGCGAGAAGTGGGTCATAATAAGCGTGTATGCACCTGGAGAAGAGAGGAATGCAGAGGAGAGAGAGAGATTTTGGGAGATGTTAAGTGAATGTATAGGAGCCTTGAACCAAGTGAGAGAGTAATATGTGGTAGGGGACTTGAATGCTAAAGTAGGAGAAACTTTTAGAGAGGGTGTGGTAGGTAAGTTTGGGGTGCCAGGTGTAAATGATAATGGGAGCCCTTTGATTGAACTTTGTATAGAAAGGGGTTTAGTTATAGGTAATACATATTTTAAGAAAAAGAGGATAAATAAGTATACACGATATGATGTAGGGCGAAATGACAGTAGTTTGTTGGATTATGTATTGGTAGATAAAAGACTGTTGAGTAGACTTCAGGATGTACATGTTTTATAGAGGGGCCACAGATATATCAGATCACTTTCTAGTTGTAGCTACACTGAGAGTAAAAGGTAGATGGATACAAGGAGAATAGAAGCATCAGGGAAGAGAGAGGTGAAGGTTTATAAACTAAAAGAGGAGGCAGTTAGGGTAAGATATAAACAGCTATTGGAGGATAGATGGGCTAATGAGAGCATAGGCAATGGGTCGAAGAGGTATGGGGTAGGTTTAAAAATGTAGTGTTAGAGTGTTCAGCAGAAGTTTGTGTACAGGAAAGTGGTGCAGGAGGGAAGAGGAGCGATTGGTGGAATGATGATGTAAAGAGAGTAGTAAGGGAGAAAAAGTTAGCATATGAGAAGTTTTTACAAAGTAGAAGTGATGCAAGGAGGGAAGAGTATATGGAGAAAAAGAGAGAAGTTAAGAGAGTGGTGAAGCAATGTAAAAGAGAGCAAATGAGAGAGTGGGTGAGATGTTATCAACCAAATTTTGTTGAAAATAAGAAAAAGTTTTGGAGTGAGATTAACAAGTTAAGAAAGCCTAGAGAACAAATGGATTTGTCAGTTAAAAATAGGAGAGGAGAGTTATTAAATGGAGAGTTAGAGGTATTGGGAAGATGGAAGGAATATTTTGAGGAATTGTTAAATGTTGATGAAGATAGGGAAGCGTGATTTCGTGTAATAGGGCAAGGAGGAATAACATCTTGTAGGAGTGAGGAAGAGCCAGTTGTGAGTGTGGGGAAGTTCGTGAGGCAGTAGGTAAAATGAAAGGGGGTAAGGCAGCCGGATTGATGGGATAAAGATAGAAATGTTAAAAGCAGGTGGGGATATAGTTTTGGAGTGGTTGGTGCAATTATTTAATAAATGTATGGAAGAAGGTAAGGTACCTAGGGATTGGCAAGAGGCATGCATAGTTTCCTTTGTATAAAGGCAAAGGGATAAAAGAGAGTGCAAAAATTATAGGGGGATAAGTCATGTTGAGTGTACCTGGTAAAGTGTATGGTAGAGTTATAATTGAAAGAATTAGAGTAAGACGGAGAATAGGATAGCAGATGAACAAGGAGGCTTTAGGAAAAGGTAGGGGGTGTGGACCAGGTGTTTACAGTGAAACATATAAGTGAACAGTATTTAGATAAGGCTAAAGAGGTCTTTGTGGCATTAATGGATTTGGAAAAGGCGTAGACAGGTGGATAGGGGGCAATGTGGCAGATGTTGCAAGTGTAGGGTGTAGGAGGTAGGTTACTGAAAGCATTTGAAGAGTTTTTACGAGGATAGTGAGGCTCAAGTTAGAGTATGTAGGAAAGAGGGAAATTTTTTCCCAGTAAAAAAGGCCTTAGACAAGGATGTGTGATGTCACCGGGGTTTGTTTAATATATTTATAGATGGGTTGTAAGAGAAGTAAATGCGAGGGTCTTTGGCAAGAGGCGTGGAGTTAAAAGATAAAGAATCACACACAAAGTGGGAGTTGTCACAGCGCTCTTTGCTGATGACACTGTGCCTTGGGAGATTTCTGAAGAGAAGTTGCAGAGATTGGTGGAGAATTTGGTAGGGTGCAAAAGAAGAAAATTAAAGGTGAATACAGGGAAAAAAATAAGGTTATGAGGATAACAAAAAGATAGGTGATGAAAGATTGAATATCAGATTGGAGGGAGAGAGTATGGAGGAGGGGAACGTATTCAGATATTTGGGAGTGGACGTGTCAGCAATGGGTCTATGAAAGATGAGGTGAATCATGAATTGATGAGGGAAAAAGAGTGAGTGGTGCACTTAGGAGTCTGTGGAGACAAAGAACTTTGTCCTTGGAGGCAAAAGGGAATGTATGGAAGTATAGTTTAACCAACCCCTCTTATATGGGTGTGAAGCGTGGGTGATGAATGTTGCAGCGAGGAGAAGGCTGGAGGCAGTGGGGATGTCATGTCTGAGGGCAATGTGTGGTGTGAATTATAATGCAGAGAATTCGTAGTTTGGAAGTTAGGAGGAGGTGCGGGATTACCAAACTGTTGTTTCCCGAGGGCTGAGGAAGGGTTGTTGAGGTGGTTCGGACATGTAGAGAGAATGGAGCGAAACGAAATGACTTCAAAGTGTATCATCGTAGTGGAAGGAAGGCGGGGTAGGGGTCGGCCTAGGAAGGGTTGGAGGGGGGGGGTAAAGGAGGTTTTGTGTGCGAGGGGCTTTACTTCCAGCAGGCAAGCGTGAGCGTGTTTTATAGGAGTGAATGGAGACAAATGGTTTTTTAAAACTTGACGTCTGTTGGAGGGGACAAAAGGAACATTATAAGGGATTCAGGGAAACCGCAGGGACTTAGTCCTGGAGAGGGAAACAGTGCCTGCACCGAAGGAGGGGTGTTAAGTTCAGTTTAAAAACTGTAGTGAAAGCACCCTCTGGCAAACAGTATGGGTAAATTTGGGGTAAATTTTTTCTTTTGGGCCACCCCCCTTTGGGTGGGAATCGCCGGGGTGTTAATAAATAAATAAAAAAAAAATATATAAAATATAATTATACAAGGAATTCGCAAGCAGGCGAAATGTACACAAACCTGATCTCTGCTGAGGAGACTCGAACCACGAACCTTGGCACAAGGTACCAGTGCTATACCAAAAACCACACTGGACAGTTTTTGGCGTCAACTTGCCTAAAAAACGTTTATCCAAGGCAGCCACTTTCAGGAAAGGCTTAATATATATATATATATTTGGGGTGTGGTGGTGTTGGGGTGTTGAAAGTATTGCATTTATGGTTTAGAAAAGGGAAAAGATAGAGTGGGTAGGGGGGCAATGGGCAGTTTGCAAGTATATGGAATAGGTGGAAGTTACAAATGCGTAAAAAAGTTTTTTATGGGAATGAGGCTCTTAGGGTGTGTAGAAGAGAGGGGGAATACTCCCGGAAAAGTAGGGCTTAACGGGATGGTAATGTCATCAGGGTTTTGTTTAAAAATTATAAATGGGGTTGTAAAAGAAGTAAATGCTAGGGGTGTTCGGGAGAGGGGTGGGGAAAAATTTAGGGGGAAATTTAAAAAAGATGGGAATTAACATATTTTCTTTTTGCTGAGATACTGTGCTTATGGGAGTTTCTTAGAAAATTGCAAGGGTTAGTGGATGAGTTTGGGAGTGTTTTGAAAGGGTAGAAGTTGAAAATGAACATAGAAAAGAGTAAGGGAGAGGGTATCAGTGATTTAGATAAAGAAAAAATGGATATAAATTGGAGGAGGGTTGGAAGAAGTGGATGTTTTCAGATACTTGGGATTGACGGGTCGGCGGAGGGATTTAGGAAGGATGGGGTTAACCATAGAATTAAAGAGGAAAGAAGGTGAGTGTGAAATTGAGGTATATGTGGAGACAAAATACGATATCTACGGAGCAAAGAAGGGAATGTATGAAAGTAAGTAGTACCAACATCTTATTTTGGGTGAAGTTTGGGGTTGAAATCTGCAGCGGGGAGACGTTGGAGGCATGGAGATGTCCTGTCAAAGGGCAATGTGTGGTGTAAATATTACAAAAAAAGGGAGGTGGAAATTGGGGAGAAGGGGGGATTAATAAAAAGAAAGGGGGTTAAGGGGGGTTGTTGAGGTTTTTGGGTCTTTAAAAGAAAAAGGATAAAAGTAAATGACATAAAAACCCTAAGAACAAAACGAAGGAACACTGCAGAAGGCCTACGGCCCCCTTCGAGGCAGGCCCAAAGTCCCTCCCCCGGTTAAGCCAAGCCCCCCAACTTATTGGTCAGGTCACTTTGACTAAGGGGGGAACCCGGGCAACCGACCTGGTAGCACAACTATCAGGCCCAAACTCACACCCACCCACATCCACTCATGAAATTTTAACCAACCTATTTTTAAAGCAAACACAACGTTCTGGCCTCTATAACTGTACTCGGGAGTTTGTTCCACTCATCCACAACTCTTTTACCAAACCAGTACTTTCCTATATCCTTCCTAAATCTGAATTTTTTCCAACTTAAAAACCATTGCTGCGAGTCCTGTCTAGGCTAGATATTTTCAGCACACTATTTACATCCCCTTTATTTATTCCTGTCTTCCATTTAACACCTCAACATACCCCCCTAATTCTACGTCTTTCTAGAGAGTGCAGATTCAGGGCCTTTAGTCTATCCTCAAAAGGGAAAAGGTTTCTGATACATGGGATCAACTTTGTCATCCCCTTTGTACATTTTCCAGAGCATTTATATCCTTTCTGTAATACGGTGACCAAAACTGTGCAGCATAATCTAAATGGGGCCTAACCAAGAGTATAGAGTTGAAGAACAACCTGAGGACTCCTATTATTTATGCTTCTTAAATATGAAGCCAAGGATTCTATTAGCTTTATTGCGAACACTTATGCACTGTTGCCCTTGGTTTCACATTACTGCTAACCAAGCTCCTAAATCTTTTTCGCAATCCGTAATATTAAATCTACATTTTTTAAGTTATATGTGGCATGGTTATTGTCCTGTCCAACATTTAGAACTTTGCATTTGTCTATATTAAACTCATCTGCCACTTCTCCGACCACTGCATCAGTCTAATTTAAATCTTTCCCGGGGTGCTCGAATTTCCCCGTCAGAATGAATTCGACGGGCCATTTTGGGTCACGCAAACTTCCGATTCCTCTTTAATCCCTCATCTATGTGTTTTGTAGATTTTGAAAGCAGGGGCCCAACACGACCCCCGTGGAACACCCCTTGTTATGCGAGCATTTCGGCCAAAAAAGGTCATTTTTGCCTAGGATCGACCCCCACCATTGACAACACCAGGGACCCATTTTAAGGTTGAAAAGGGGCAGCAGGGTCTTTGGGAAAAACGTCCGTATGTTTTCCAGCCGTACCGAAAAAATTCGGATCCCCAACCCAATACAGCTGAGCGCTAGCGATCGACTACGGGATCCATGTCTTATTCTTGGTGTATACTCCGGGTTAACACCTCTGGATATTGGATTAGTTTTTCATAACGGGATCTTATTTTTCCCTCCCTTAAAACCCCTTCCATTACCATACAGGGGTTATGGCGGCAACGGGTTTAGTAATTTTTTTTAAAAAAGCAAAAAAGATTTTTACGGCCAATATCTGTTTTGTACAGAGGTTTGGACGGGGTCGAGGGGAAAAAAAATTTTTTTTGGCTAAATTTAGCGAGTAAAATTTAATTGGGATGAGAAGGGGATAGAGCCCAAACCAAATATCTTTTTAAGTGTTGGGTTTATGACCCCCCTTTATAAAAAGTGGTTGCTTATATTAACGACCTGTCTCCCCCCAACCCCGTGGGTTTTTAAACGGTTTTAACAAAAATTTTTAAAAATGCCTACAGTAAGGGTGAACACTTTTCATAAACATTTTTTTTTTGGTTCTGGGGAATCCGAGAAAGATTTTCCCCATTTTGGGTGTTAACCCCAGCGCCCCCCGTATCAGGACTCACAAAATTTCGTAATTACCCCATTGCAAAGAAACCTTACCCGGGTTTTGGGTTAAAAACTTTCAAACAGAGAGCCCCAGAAACCCAGACCGAGTTTTTTTACCCCACGGGGCTAGTTTACCAAATTTAAAGATTCACTAACAAGGTAAAATTTATACACCAGGGGGCAAACAGGTCTTCTGGAGATTTATAACTCTCTAAACGCGGTTCTAAACCCTCCCGGGGATAGTTTGGCCCCTTTGTATGTCAATGATGCGCGGGAACATGGGAGATTGCGACATAAGTTTGTAAAAACATTTAAAAAAATTTCCCAAACAAAAAATTTTTAAAAGGGCAAATCTGAAGAGCATTCTTTATATCAAATAAAACTAATATACAATTTCCCAATAAAAATCCCAAAATTTTGGGAAAATTTTTAAAAATTTTATGCCCGTTTTTTTACCTTTAAAAGATAAGATAAGATAAGATTTCGTTAGTTTTTTAACCCCGGAAGGGTTTTAGCCACCCGGGGAAAACCCAAAAAAGTCATGCTTAAATCGAGGATTTGTTTTAACTTTTTTTCCTTTTTGGGGGCCTTTAATCTTGTCCCCCGGATGCACCCACCCCATTCGACAAACACCCAGGTACCTTTTTGCGCTAGGTAAAAAGGAAAACGGGTTTTAAAGGGAAACGTGTCGAAAGGGTTTCCACCCCCCCGGGGAAACAAACCCCGGGGGCCCCCGTGTGTGAAGCGGGACTTTAGCCCCCCAAAGGGCTTTTTTCCCTTTTTCGTCTCAACGGACCACTATCCCAACAGGTCAAGCAAAAAAAGCTTAAATAAACCACCGAATCGGGCTTAATAAAGTTACAGTTTAAAAAAGGTTGAGGGCAAAGCTAAATTTGTAAAACTCGGGAAATTTAAACAAAAGAAAAGCAGTTTTTTCAATTTTCTCCAATTTTTTTTTTCCCAAGAACAAGAAATTTGAAAACCTAAAACAGGTCATGTAAATCCAAACACTTTCTAAGTTTAAACCCAAACCATTTAAAAAAAGAAAAATTAATACAAATTTTAATGAAAACTTAAAAAGTAAATTTTTTTTTTAAATTTAACCCTTAAGTTTCCAAAATACTCCCCCCATGAAGTAATTTACCCTAAATAATATATTTTTAAAAGGGCCCCAAATGGGCTAGGGAGCCCAAACTTTAAGAAAACAGGTCCTGTGTCATGGGTTCATCGGCGGGGTATACCAACATTAAATAAAAAAAGGTCTGTATCTTGGTGTTTGCAGTACAAAAAAATCTTGTGTGTGGGGGCACTGTGGGGGGTTTAAGGGGAATTTCATTTTGTTTACCTTTCAAAGTCATGAAACCTCTTTCCCTAAAAAAGGGGGTTAACCTGCCTATTTGACTCTTTGGATGAAAATAACGATGACAGCGGTAAGGACCTGGATTTTTCGTGAGTTTAGGACTTATTTTAATGTGGGGGGAAAAAAAAACGCGGAAACATTTCAATTAACAAACCCAAAACGCCCGACCAAAATTTTTTTTTCCTTTCTCCTGGGTTTTTCCTAGCAAGGGGAAACCGAGGTTTTTCCCTCGTTTTTTTTAAAGGCCAAGGGTTTAAATGTATTAAAAAAAAAAGGGGAAAGGATGAGGACTAACGTGAAATTTTTTGAATTTTTTTTTGGGGAATTTTTAAAAAGCGAAAATTTTTCGCCAGGGGAACCCGTTTTTTTTTAAAAAAATTGTGAACCCCCCTTTTTTCCGTACCTTGAGTAGGGCTTTTTAAGAAGGCATGGACCTGTTTTTTTCCCATCTATAAAAACAAGGGATATGGTCCCCACCCCAAAAAGGTGACAGCAAAGAAATGGAAAAAACTATAGATCAATAGATCTGATTTCCCAACCTCATAAAAATTTTTGGAAAGAGCTCTAAGAAGAATAAACGCAAATAAACTTGGCTGCTAACACTTCCACAATCGGGGGGTAGCATAATTTTTGGAGCGGGCAAACCCGGGTCTTTCACAACTACGGGGACTACTATATAGTCGGGATGACAGGAGGATAAACAGGATGCGATGTTTTTAAAAAAGGGTTTTTAGCAAAATTCTTTGACAGTGCAGTCTTTTTTGGGTTTTTAAACCCACAGAAGCGTGCCCAAAAAAGATAACTGAGAAAAATGGGCGAATTTCATGTTCAACTTTCTAACCAAACGAATACATTAAAAAATGGAAAACAAGTTAAGTCGAAACTTCCAAACCATTGAGGACAAAAGTAAATAAAAAAAAAAAATAAAACCCAAGGGTTTTTCCCCCGGGAAAGGAAAACAATAAAAAGTTTTAATGAGGACAAAATTTAATTAAATCCATTATGGAAAGTGGCAAAATACTAAAAATCTCTAAAATACACAAAAAGAGGAAAAAAAAAATAGTGTTAAGGACTGGGGAAAATTCATTTCCCAAAATCTTAACTTCAAGGACACAGCAGTGGGCACGGGCACAAACTGTGAGGAAAAAAGATTTGGAAAGGGTAATTTAAAAAACCTTCAATAAAAGGGGGCCATGCCAGTGATGTTCTTTTTTAAAACACAAGTTCCTTTAGGGCCCGGAATTTCTGCCTTCGCAAACCCGCTACATTAAAAGGAAAGGGGAAATCGCAGATTTAGAGAAAATTAAAAGAGAACCCTTTTCTGCACAACAGATAAGTTCCCCCCCGACACTTTAATTTCTGGGAAAAGGGAAAAATCCCCAAGACCACTTGATCACTCTCTACCTTGTCCACTGTAGCACAAGCTGGAGGGGATATATTTAAAATCTACACCTTGGAAAAACCAAAAGGGACTCGTTTTTAAATCTGCGCACAAAAAATAATTCCTTACGAAAGCAAAAAAAAATTTTACAGATTGGGGCAACATTTCCTCCAGTGAAAAGTAAAGGGGGCATTAGTACCCAAGAAAAAAACTATGTGACCGGGGGGCCCAAACCTTTCAAAGGGGGTTTCCCCCCGGCATAAGGGAATTAACCCCCAAAAAGAAAACCCCCCCCCGGCTGCCTTTTATGCGAACTGGGCAGGTACATAAAGTTCGTATCGGGAAAAGCCGGGTTGGTTCATAAGCGGGTTGCATACGCCAGCAGTAAAAAGCTGGTTGCTTTTAGGCCCTTACCCCCCGGGGGAAACCGTCAAGAAATGGGGCCCCGGGGGCGTTTGGGTTCTCGAAAAAAAAAATCCCACTTAAAAAAACCAATTTTGATTTCAGGAATTTTCAAAAAGGGAAATAGATAAAAATTCCGTTCCCGGTATTTAAATATTTTAAGGAAAAGCGCAAAAAAAGCTGGGGGTTTTTATACCACCTTTTGGAAAAGTGAAACCATTCCCGCTTGAACAAAGGAAGGGGAAGAAAAGAAAACAAGTTTTCCCTAGAACAAGACCCCCTCACCAGACCTTCAAGAAAAATAAACCCTTAAAATAAAGAAAAAATATTATTACAAAAACCCAAAAAAAATTTAAAAAAATTTCAAAAAAAGACTTCCCTTAAAAAAATAACCTTCTTCGTGTGAAAGGGAAAGAGTGCCGGGAAAACCCCTAAGCCAACAGGAAAACGCTTTCTAAAGCAATTTTGTAGAAAGCAATTTTTGAAATGGTCTTTCACTATTATTAATTTTTATCATTGGGGGAAAGCAAAAAAAAACCCAAGGGGTTAAAAAAGTACCTTGGGGGGGGGTAAAGCATTTAGGGTCAATTTTTAGGGAACTGGAGCACAAAATCCAATTTTTTCCCAATCAAGAGCCCCTAAACCCGCACAAAGGGAAACCCCCTTGTTTACCTGGAGAGTTTAACCCCAGAGAGTTCCGGGGGTCAAAAGCCCCCACGCCCCGGGCTGTGACCAGGCCTTTGTGAATGGGCTACATAAAATTAAATTTTTTTAATTCTCATTTTTTTTTTTACATTTTTCGAGTTTAAAAAATTCTCTGTAATCTTGTAAGCGACCCGATCAATGTTTTTTCAGCAATTCCCCAAAAAGAGAAAAAGTCTATAAAAAGGGGGAAATTTGGGAAAGGGACAAAGCCTAAAAAAGTGCAAAAATACTTACAATTTTAAAATTCATAAACGTTTAAGAGTTTTTTAAGCCTACCCGATGAAACATTCTTAGTTTTTACATTTGGGAAAACCAAAATTTTTTTTAATAAAATTTTGCCCTTTAAAATTTTAAAAACTTTGAGTGAAAGCAATTTTTCCTTCAAACCCTGTTTAAAAGTGAAATTTGAAGTTTATCTTAAAAGGCATTTGTCCGGAAAAAGTTCAGAAAACCAGGCCCTTCCCAATTTTAAAAATTTTTGTTAAAATTTTTCCAAATTTTCAACTAAATAATTTTGAGCCTAAAAAAAAAAAATTTTATAATTTAAAGTCTGCCTTTTTTAAAATAGGGATTTAATTTCTAGTGAAAATTAAAATCACTATTTATTTAATATTATTTTTCAAATTGATAATTTTTGCACCCAGTTTTTCTAAAAACAGCTGGGAAAAATTTTAAGGGCCCAACAGGAGAGGCATTCTCCCGTTTTTTAAAAAAAAAACTTTTAAAAAATTTCAATTTTAAATAAAAAAAAAAATTGTGCAATTTGATCAATTTACCCCATATAAACTAAGTTATTGAAACCACGGTGGTCGGGGGTTTTTTCACCACTCAAACCCCGAGTTCCCCCGCCCCACCCGAACTCAGGTTTGTTTGGGATTCGTGTCATTCCCAAAACGAGAGCCCCAAAAACAAAATTTGGGTTTCAGTCACAGCCTAAGATATATCAAACTATTTCAATTTAAAAACAAATGGGTAAGAGGCAGACTAAGATATTTTAACGTTTAAAAAAAAATTTCTCTTTTACAAGAAAGTATGTAAGATACGCATCAACATACTTGAATCTCACTCTCCGTCGGAGTCGAATTAGGAGACAACAATTATTGCAACTACGCAGAAGAGGGTTCGGATGTTATTTGAGCCATTCCGGGATGCTGGAAGTGAACCCTACAACATCTGTCCATTGACGGAAACCTACACATGCGAAGTGTTCCTGCAATATTGGCTTTGAAAAGTTGAAGCCGATCGGATGCCTCGTGTTAGGAGCAGATTGAAAATGAAAAGTTGGATGAAGATATAAAACCAAATATAATCTGGTAAGTGGATATATATGTATTAGATATTCACTACAGGGACACCTAATAAATATATCCACTCCATCTAAGTGGCATTTACTGAATTTTGTCGTTATTTTCATACTATGCCAGTTCCAATAGTAGTTATTATTGGGTCTTCGTGGCAATCAACCAATCACAGTTAAAAACAACATACTCCAGGGCCTAGACAGAGGAAATTTAAGAACTATTGGATGGGCGCAGGCAAAGGAGGCAGATTGAAGATAATTGTATACGTGCACAATTGAGATATTAGAAAGCAGTGTCAAAATACTTTTTAGTGTGGAAGCTGAATGAACACGGGAAAAGTAACTGAGGCTAAATCAATGAATCATTTCAACAGGAAATATACGAAGTAACTAGATAACACTAGTCGACCGTAAGAGACGATCCCATGAAGTGTTACTCAGCTCTCGTGTATTCAGGTAAATTCACTGAAGTGGGACGAGCGTTATGTAAGTAATGAAGATAGATTTGTTTAGAGCATTCTTGTGTTTACGTCTTATCTAGGCAGATGTGCCTCTGGCTCTCAACACATGGAGATCTTCAGAATCTTGAGCGTTCTGTACCCTGGCAGGTGAGCCAACCTTACTCTTCCTGACAGTAGACGAAAAATTTATGTAAGGTGCAGCCTTTAAGGCTCGAGTTGTGAAAGGGGATGACCATGCAGCCTCATCCATAGTCAGCCATCCAACTGTTGGCCATCATCGTCAACATTACCTCCATCAGCAATATCATCACTGCTGCCCACCCCCAGTTGTCGTTCCTGGTTATAACCCAGATGTTCTTGAGCGGCCAGGGAAGGAGCGTCAGGTTCCTTTAAAAAGAGGTATGCAGAGGGAAATTTAGTGAAGTTTGGGGTAGAGTTGTCAGGTAACCATTTTATGAATAATGTTTTAAATAACGTTACTATTGCTTTTAAGCGATATATTTAATTAAAGGAGGACTTTGATAGAGGATTCGGGAGAGTTTGGCAGGTCATGGGGAAGAGATGATGGAGGATGAACTGGAGTAAGCGGAGGATGGGCTCTAGCCTCTGGTCCGAAGTAGGGGGTATCTTTCCTGGGGATACAGCTTCTGGGTTCATAAATCATAGTTAAAAATCATTAGAAAGAGGAGAGAGAGAGAAGGGGGGGCGGAAGGTTGGAGGCAGAACGGTTAAAGAGGAAAGAGATGGAGGAGGAAAAGGTAAAGAGTTTAGTTGAAATTAAGAAGGCAACCAGGAAGGTTGGGGAGGACACTTTCTCTCCTCGTTCATCTAATTTACGCATCATGTATGGTGGCTCATCAGCTGCTCTGACGACCCTCCTGTAGCCGTGTTATTTTAAGTGTTACTCACATGTTTCTTAATACTTATAATCATTGAGTTTTATAATATTTTTTTCACCTAGATGGATTAATAACAGTTACATTTTAATCTTATATTAAGAATCTTTATAAAATAAAAATATTTATAGAGGATATCTCAACCATATTTTTTTTCAAATTTCGCTTCTCTTCTTTCAGGCGATTCCAAATTATATCAAGTGTTTTGTTTTCTCCTTGTTCTCGCTCGTCACTCCCATTCGCTAAAATAACATGTTGAGTTATCATTGTTAACGATGGTAGTCTATGTTAATATCTTTCATCCAGAAAAAAAAACTGTGGTCTAGGCTCCTCCTTCCCTATAGTGGGAGTGACCACAAGCAGGAAGTCTCAGATGTTATTCAGATAGCTGTTGAAGTTTGTCCTGTGTTTTTTTCCACATTCCTTGGGTCATAAATAATTATTTTATGACTAAGGATTTTTTGGCTCCTTAGATCGCGATCCTGAGAAGGGCCAAAAACATACCTTAGTCTCTCCACTACAGTTATAAAACTGCAACATTAACAGCCCTCCTTTAGAGTGCAGGCACTGTACGTCCCATCGCCAGGAATCAAGTCCGGCCTGCCGGTTTCCCTGAATCCCTTCATAAATGTTACTTTGCTCAAACTCCAACAGCACATCAAGTCATAAAAACCATTTGTCTCCACTCACTCCTATCTAACACGCTCACGCATGCTTGCTGGAAGTCCAAGCTCCTCGCACACAAAACCTCCTTTACCCCCTCCCTCCAATTTCTCCTAGGCCGACCCGTACCCCACCTTCCTTCCACTACAGATTTATGCATTCTTGAAGTCATTCTATTTAGTTCCAACCTCTCTAAATGTCCGAACCACCTCAACAAGCTCTCCACAGCCCTCTAGATAATACTTTTAGTAACCCTACACCTCCTCCTAATTTCTAAACTACGGATTCTCTGCATTATATTCACACCACACATTGCCCTCAGACATGACATCTCCACTGCCTCCAGCCTTCTCCTTGCTGCAACATTCACCACCCATGCTTCAACCCATATAAGAGCACTGGTATAACTATGCTCTCATACATTCCCCTCGTTTGCTTCCAAGATAAAGTTCTTTGTCTCCACAGATTCCTCAGTGCACCACTCACATTTTTCCCCTCATCAATTCTATGATTCACCTCATCTTTCATAGACCTATCAGTTGACACATCCACTCCTAAATATCTGAATACATTCACCTCCTCCATACTCTCTCCCCTCCACTCTGATATCCAATCTTTCATTACCTAAATTTTTGGTTATCCTTATTACCTAATCTTTTCTATATTCACTTTTAATTTTCTTCTTTTACATACCCTACCAAACTCGTCCACCAACTTCTGTAACTTCTCTACAGAATCTCTCATAAACACAGTGTCATCAGCAAAGAGCAATTGTAACAACTTCCACTTGTGTTAGATTCTTTATATTTTAACCCCACAACCTCTTGCTAACACCCGAGCACTCACTTCTCTTAAACCTCAATCTATAAATATATTGAACAACCATGGCTACGTCACACATCCCTGTCTAAGGCCTACTTTTACTGGGAAATAATCTCCCTCTCTCATACATACTCTAACCTGAGCCTCACTATCCTCGTAAAAGCTCTTCACTGCTTTCAGTAATCTACCTTCTGTTCCACACATTTGCAACATTTGCCACATTGATCCCCTATCCGCCCTATCATACGCCTTTTCCAAGTCCATAAATGCCACAAAAAAAACTCTTTTTCCTTATCTAAATACTGTTCACCTATATGTTTCACTGTAAACACTTGTATACACACCCCCTACACTTCCTAAAGCCTCCTTGTTCATCTGCTATCCTCTACATCTTACTCTTAATTCTTTCAATAATGCCTCTACCATACGCTTTACCAGGTATACTCAACAGGCTTATTCTTTATAATTTTTACACTCTAATTTGTCCCTTTGCCTTTATGCAAAGGAACTATTCACATTCTCTGCCAATTCCTAGGAACCTTACCCTCTTCCATACACTTATTAAGTAAAACAACTAACCATTCCAAAACTATCTCAAATCCCTTGTTTTTAACATTTCTGTCTTTATACCATCAATCCCGGCTGCCTTACCCCCTTTCATTCTACCCACTGCCTCACTCACTTCCACCACACTCACAATTGGCACTTCCTCACTGCTACAACATGTTATACCTCCCTGCCCAGTACACGAAATCACAGCTTCCCTTTCCTCATCAACATTTAACAATTCCTCAAAATATTCCCACCATCTTCCTGATACCACTAACTCTCCATCTAAAAACTCTCCTATTTTTAACTGTCAAATCCATTCGTTCCCTAGGCTTTCTCAATTTATTAATCTCCAAATCTTTTTCAAATTTTCAACAAAAATTGTTGATAACGTCTCACCCACTCTCTCATTTTCTCTCTTTTTACATGCCTTCACCACTCTCTTAGCCTCTCTTTTCCTCTCCATATATTCTTCCCTCGTTGTATCTTTCCTACTTTGTAAAGACCTTTCTTATGCTAACTTTTTCTCTCTTGTGAGGGAAAGGTTCAAAAGATAGGAGTAGCGAGGGAGTATATAGTAACAATAGTTTCATTGCCGGCTACTTGTTAAGGTAGGGTAAGTCAAACTCCCGCTATTCCCGCCTTTTTTCCCCCACCCCGAAAGTGATAGTTTGACTGCCGGCTGCTTGTTAAGGTAGGGTCAGTCTATCTCCTGCTATCCCTTCCCCTCCTTCTTCCCCCCCCCCCGAAAGGTGACGTATGGGGCTCCGGTCCAAACAGTAATCACTAGACTCGCAGCTCCACACTACTTTAAGTACATGCCTCCTTGTTTTTCTAGTCATTTTTTGGGTTAAAGCTTCACTTTGCCCAAAATAAAAAAACTTATCCTTTCATCTTGCTCTAAGTTACTTTTTGTAATAATCACCATCTTTTAGGTTTTGGGGTACTTATCAGGAGAGTGATTTCTTAGCAGGGGAAACCCCTGTCTATCTTTCCAGCTTGGTTTGACAGAGGGGGCCACCTGCCAATAAATTTGAGTAGAACGATGAGTTTGGACTAACTCCTGAATTTCCCCTTTTTTTTGGATTAATTCCCCTGGGGCACCTGTAAAAATTGCAGGACGAAACCCCTCATCACTAGAGGGGAAAGAACCTGTTTTCCCCTTGTTATCGGGATAAAAATACTCAAGGCTAAACTGTGAAGAACAAAGCGGGGGGTTTTGTAACCAACACCTGCGACCCCCCCCCCCATCATCAGCAAGGGTTTACGTTTTAAACAACACGCAGTGTCCCCAAACACCAACCCCCAAAGGGTTTTAATTAGCGTTAAAATTCAGTTATCATTTATTTTTTTCCCATTTTTCATTTCTTTAATATAGGTTAATATTTCATATTTAAGTTTTTTATATTTTTAAAAATTTTCAATTTTAATAAAGTTTTTATGTTTTCGTTTTTAAATTTCTTTTTTATTCAAAAATTTTTCCTGAGGAGGACCCCCTTTGGTAAAACTGCGAAGTTTTTTTAAGAGCTGAGTAACCCCTTCACAAGGGGCCCAACCTTGCCAGGATCAACCTACTGAATCAAAAATTCAACTCCCACCGAACTACCATTGGAACTTCAACGCTGCATCCCAAAAGAGGGTTTTTAACCACCACCAAAGAGAAAATAAATTCTCTATGGGGACTACAGTACGGGTATTTAAAAGATTTGGGTTTTTTACCTAAATTTTATTGTAATCAAGTCAAGGCGGGAAATTTACTATTTAAAATTTCTGCCACTTTTTTGTGGAGTTTGAAACACTTTGGGGGAAATTAACCCCTGGGGCCCCCCAAAATTTTCCAGTGAAAATTTTTGTTTCATTGAGCCTTTATTATATCAAGGGAACTGTCATAGGAAAACTTTTTGATTTTTTTGGTTTGAGAAAATGGATGGTCAAGTGACCCCATTCTACTTACTTTTTTGCTGGGAGCCGCAAAAACCCCCTTCTTTTTAATTTTTTACATATTGTTTAAATTGAAGTGGGGATGGGGAGCCCTCGGGGGGGTTTATTTACATTTTGGGGGCGGACAGGAATTGAACCCCCCTTTTTTCCTTTAACCCCCTTTTTTTCATTTCCCCCGATGTTTTAAGTTATTCTTCCCAACCATGGAGGAAAAACCAGTTTTGGATAACCGGAAGAAATTTAAAAAAATAACGGGGAAAAAATTTAGAATCTTCATTATGCTAAGATCCAGGAAAGACTTGAAAGAGAGAAAAATTTGAGAGAAATAAGAAGTTAGAAAGGGAAAGAGAAGAAAAAAAGGGAAAAGAGAAAAATTTCGAAGAGAAAGAAAAAAAGAGAAAAGAGAATCGAAAGAGAAGAGAAAAAAAAAAAGAAACCTTGAAAAAACGGGAGAAAAAGGAGAGAGAGAGAATTGAAAAGAAAAATTTCCAAAAAAGGGACATTAGAAAGAAAAGAGAAAAAAAAGGAGGGTTGATAGACTTGATCGTGAAAAAAGAGCTAGAGGACGTGGGGAACGGGTTTAAAATACGTGGGGAACGGGTTTAAAATACGAGGGGAACAGGCTAAAAAAAGAGAATTTGGGGGAAAAGAGCAAAGGATAAGAATTGGGAGGAAAAAGCAAGAACTTGATTTAAATAGAGGAAAAAAGGGGCGCAAGCTCGAAAAACCCGGGCCCTTGAATTAGAGAATAAAAAGTTAATTTTTACAAAACCAAAAATTAAGGGGAAGGATAATGGAACAACGTGCATTTCAGTGCACAAAATTCCAACACCTAATTTACCCCCCCTTCACGGGGGGGAAGACATAACTTCATACATTATCGGGGTTTTAAAAAATACCGCAAACCCCTCGTGAGGGCCCCTGCAACACGGGGGCAAAACCATTTAGGAATGTTATTTTCGGGTAAGCCTTGAATATCATGCAATTTTGTCGCGGGAATTATCATAGTAATTAAAAACCTACGGGAAAAGGGCAATCCTTAAAGCATATAAAAAAACCACTAATTTTTAAACGGGAAAAAATTTCGGGTATGCCACCTTACACCCCTGGCCAAAAACTTTCAGCAGTTACAGGAAAACCCCTTCTTTTCTTTTTTTTTTGACTTTTGGATAGAGAGTTCGGGAAATTTTGGGTCGCATTTATAAAATCTCTTAGAGACTTCAGGGTTGCTAAACCATTTCTGACAGCTTTTCCCCATCAGATACGAACATTCATCAAGAACGTAACCTGAAAAAAAGCGGGGAAGTTGCTGAGGTGCTGACCTGTATGCGGGAGGCTCAAAATTCCTATAAAGACCTAAAGGGATCGAACCCTAAGGGCAAGGGTTCACCCGGAATTTTAAGAAACCCAAAGCCCTAGTGGAAGAAAAAATACTTTTTTTTAATTTCGGGTTTGTCTTTTGTTGTGGTTTTAAAGGGGACATAAACGTCCAGATTGCCTTTCTAAGAAGGCCAAAAATTTGGGAAGATTTTTAAAGACTGTAAAAAACCCAAGCACCCCCTGTTAGGAACATTTAAAGGGACTTAAGTATCCCCCATTTTAAAGAAAACTGGATGCACTTGAATTTCATTTCTGATAACTGTTCCCAAACCCTTTAAAGAAACTCATTCCCTCAAACTTTCGACTACTTGGGCCAGGGAAACATTTTTTTCCCTCCCAAACCCTTTGGGTTTACATTAGGTCAAAATGGTTCCCCAGGTTATCTGAAGCTGTAAAACCCTCCCATCACTTCCTTTGCTCCATACAATAGGAAATGAAAAAGGGTTTCCCCATTCTTTTTCTGGGGTTTCCCTTTCGCCCCAAAAGATGGACAAAGCTTTTCAGTTTCCCATTTTCCTGTATAGCCAAAAGAACCCCCCCAAAAAGTTCAGATGTGAAAAATGTCTCGTAAAGATTCATGGGGGGAAATTAAAAAACCGGGTGTTTATACTCTGAAAGCGAAGTAGTAGGATCACCATTTCATTATTAGTTTGAAGGAAGATATCACCTCCAAAACTATAAATGTTTTTGACTAGGGCTCAACCAAAGCCCGGCTTCTCCAACTGTCCTTTTTTGTTTTTTTCCCTGATTTTAAAAGCCTTTAAAACAAAACGAAGGATTTCCTTTTGGGCCCAATTTACAACGTAATTCCCCCTTCCCCCTTCCGAATTGCCATAAGCCGCAAAAAAAATCAAGTGATAAAAAAGGAAAAAATTTTTTCCAAAATAAATTTGAATATAAAAAAAGGTATCTTTTACAAGCCCATATTAAAAATTAAAATTTCAATGAGACAGACTTTTCCCATAGTTTTTCCCCAAGCCCCAATGCAGAGAGACTGTTCTTAAAATGGCTCATGACCTCCCCTTTGGGCCCCATTTTTCGCACGTAAAAACCCTTTAAAAAAAAATTAGGGAAACCTAAATTTTTGGGGGCCCAAAAAAGTCCCAATGTCACCCACCTATTGTAAAACGTGTAAAGTTTGCCAACTTTCATCCCCCCAGGTACCAGGGAGTACCTATGGTTAAAATGCCAGTCTTTACGGTACCTTTGAAAAGAGTAACAAATTGGGGGCTCGTTGGTCCTTTTTCTCCACTTTTTATTTTGGGGGGCATAGATATATATTTAAAATTAGTTGATTAAACTTTGAGTTTTTCCCGAAGCCCTACCCCTTTAAAAACCATTTAAACCCCTACAGAGGTGGCCGAACCCCCTTTTTTCCATCTTTTTCCCAAATGGGCATTTCCCCAAAGAAATTTTTTTCTGACCGTGGGGCACAATTCACATCTGACTTAAATGCAACATCATACCCAAATTTTGGAGTGAAGCCTCTCTTTACCAAAACCCCTCAAACCCAGTTTTTAATGGGGGGGATTGAGCGCCAGCATTCGATTCTCAAGTCCATTTTTTTTTTAAAAGGGAAAATTTTCCCCCCTTAAACCTAAGGAGTGGGATCGTTACCTATCCTTGCTTTTTTTTGCCCTGAGGGAAAATTCCCATGACTCTTTGGGTTTTTTACCCCTTTTTAAAATTCTCTATGGTAAAACGGGCCCGAGGCCCATTGTCCAAACCTTCCCGACTTATGGGCAAAAGAGGAGTGAGTGCGAGGTTTTTTTTTCTTACCAGTTTCTCCCTTTACCTTAAACCAAACTTGAGGAGACCCTGACATAGGTTTTTTGAAAACCTTTAAACCTTTTCAAAGAACCCTACAAAAACCCAATTTTTTTCCAAAAGTCAGAGGAGAAAATTTTAAATAGGGGAAGAAGTTCTTGTACTTTTGCCGATCAAGCAAATAAAATTTTTATAAACAAAGGAAAGGTCCCCAAAAAAAGTATTAAAAAATTTTTGGGGAAAATTGACTACCTGCCCTTTGAAGTCAAGGGGAAACCTAAGCTTTATCAAAATCAACAACCTTAAGGGAAAAATTAACCCCAAGAAATTCGGGTTTAAATGCCTTAAAAAAAAAAAAGAAAAATTTTTCAGTTTTTTCCCCCCCAACTTGTTACGAAACCGAAAAATGTAAGGTGTGCGTTTAAATTTACACCTCTAACTTAAAAACTATGATGAAGAAAACATGACTTGGGACCTTGACCCCTTTGGACGCAAAACCCAAAATTAAAAAATTAAAGAACTTTGGAAAAGACCAAAAGGGTATGAACTACTTCAATGTGTGAGTAACCTTTTTAGACGTCTTTACTGTATTCCGGGTTACCCCCCACGGGAGTCCCCAAAAATTGACTTAGTGACGACATTCCTATCCCAAAAGAAAATAATACCCATTTCCAGTTTACCTTAGGGAAAAAATTTTTACCGAGAGGGAGACAAATTATTAAAACTAAAGATCATTGAACCCTTTAGTATCTTTAAATTTTTTCCCCCAGTTGTCATGGGTTTTAAAAAGGGATAATTCATATAGACTTGCTATTACTTCAGAGGCCTTAATGCCCATAACTCGGGGGGATGCTGAGCCTATCCCTTAAAAAAATAGCCCATCACACAAAAATTTTTTTTACGCTTCCTTTTTTTCAGAGATTGATATTCGCAGGCCCTATCATCAAGAAAAGTTAGAAAACCTTTCTAAGGGAGTACAAACCCTTTTTCCCACACCCCCAAGGACTGATGCAATATAGAACAGCCCCCTTTGGTTTGGTAACGCCTTGCTACCTAATGAGACTGATGGGAAAAAGGGCTTGGGTAATAAACCAAATGTTTTAAATTTATTTTGAAAAAAACATTTTCGTAAAGACATCCCGTGGGGCCCAACATATCCAAACATTAAAAATCATTTTGGGGTAGGGGTTTGCTCAAGGGCATCACTGCCAAGCCGAAAAAAATGCTTCCTTGGGGGATAACAAGATTAGATATCTTTGGGCTGATACTTTCTTTTTAAAAAACTCTCCAACCCTCACCTTCTCCCCAGTAAACAAAGCTTTATTAGAATTTAAATTCCCCCAAAAACCCAAAAAGCCAGCATAGCTTTTTTTGGTTTTTTGTAAATTTTTTGCATGGGGTTTTTTTTCCCAACCTTTCTGACTTACAGGCATCTTATCCGACTTCCTTTAAAAAATCCGGAAGGAACTTCTTTAACTTTCCCCACGTAACCGGGAAAAGTTTAAAAGAGATTAAAAGATCTTTTTGAAAGACCCATACTTAAGATTCCCAATTTTTAATAAAACATTTTGTTTTAAAAACGAGCCTCCAATACTGGGTTAGGTGTGGTGCTACTACAAAAAACCTGTGGACACCCCCCTTTCCCTGTAGCTTCCTAAGCCGGAAAAATCCTTCCCCAGAAACAAAATACTCCCCATAGAAAAGGAATGTTTGGGCCTTGTGTGGGAATCTCCAAACTTAAAATTTTAATTTTCTGGAAAAAAATTCATTTTAGAAATGGACCACAAACCTTTGATTACCTAGAAACTTTAAGGGAACCAACAGTTGCCTCTTTTAGGGGGACTTTTCACTCCAGGCTTTTAAGTTTCCCTATTGTGTTATCAAAGGTTTCCCTTCCCAAAATTTTTTCTCTGACTGGTTAAGCCGGGGAAAGTCATAGAAAAATTTCCTTTCCTTACGCGACTTTTCCCTATGTTAGAACTTTTTTTCCCCGCCTATTTTTCTTATACTCCTTGACTATAAGTTTGGTATAGAGGGGTGGTTGGGAAAAGTTTCAATAGATAGGGGAAAAGCGAGGGAGTAATAGCCAAAAAATAGTTTCATTGCCCCTACTTGTTAGGGGAGGGTAAAATCAAGCTCCCGCTATTCCCCCCCTTTTTTTTTTCCCCCCCCCGAAAGTGATAGTTTCATTGCCGGGGGCTCGGGTTTAAAGGGAGGGGAAATCAAGCTTTCCCCCTATTCCCGCCTTTTTTCCCCCCACCCCGAAAGTGATAAATTTGGCTTTCCCTGCTTGTTTAATTTTTCTGGGCCGGGTGCTTGTTTTAAAGGGAGGTCCCTTTTTAGCCCCCCCACTATCCCCCCTTTCCCCCCCTTCTCCCCTCCCCCCCCCCCCGAAAAAAGACGTGTGGGGTCCCGGGGCCCCAAAAATAAAACACTAGACCCCCGCAGCTCCCCGCACTACTGAAATAACCCTGCCTTTCCCTTTTATTCCCAGTGCATTTTTTGGGTTTAAAGCTTCACTTTTTTACCAATAATAAAAATTAATTTCCCTTTTAGTCTTGCTCTAAGTTTTACGTTGTAATAACAAACCCCATCTTTTTGGTATTGTTTCCCAAACATGGAGAGTGAAATTTTTTAATCGTGGGTTTAAACCCGTCTATCTTTCCCCTTGGGGTGACCGAGAGGGGGCAAACCCGCCAATCAAAGAGTAGAACTGAAGGGGATGGAAATAACGTCCTGAGGGCTTTCCCCCCTTTTTTATTTAATTACCTGTGCACCTGTAGAAATTGCAAAGGGGTAACCCCTCATCACAACAAAAACGGGAAAAGGGAAACCCGCTTTCCCCGTTACGGGATAGAATACTCCACGGGAAAGCTGTGGGAAAAACGAAGCGGTGGGGTTTTAACCAACACCTGCGATCCTCCCCCCCCCCATCAAACAGCAACGGCAAAAGATTTCCCAAAAACAAAGCAGTGTCACCAACACCAGACACCCAAGTTTTATAATTTGCCCTTGAATTCAAATTTTCATTTTTATTTTTTATTTTTTATTTTCTTTAATATAGGATTAATATTTCATATTTAAGTGTTTTGTATTTTATATTTTCTATATAATAAAGTGTTTATGTTTGTCTGTTATTATTTCTTTTTCTATTCATTAATTTTCCTGAGGAGGAGCCAGCCTTGGTAATACTCTCTGAAGTTATTACAGGGCTGAGTAAGCCTTCACATCTCTTACTACTCTCTTTACCTCATCATTCTATCAATCGCTCTTCTTGCCCCCTGCACACACTTTCCTAAGTTGATATACACTCGGGTGAGATTAAATTTCCTCGTTTCTGACCAGCCCAGGCTTGGTTACTGAGCAGTACTTTAACAGGTCATGTGAACGGCAGATTACGTTTACACTATGCATTCATGCACACTGTATCAACAATGTTGCAAGATCGGTTTAGCAAGCAATATTTTGAAAAGTAGCAAGGCAAGTTTCGCTGCGTTCGACTATTCCGTTGAAGTTAAACGGGCATTTCTTTTTTTGTCATATTGTGTGTGTGTGTGTGTGTGTGTACTCACCTATTTGTGATTGCAGGGGTCGAGTCTTAGCTCCTGGCCCCGCCTCTTCACCGGTTGCTATTGGGCCCTCTCTCTTCCCGCTCCATGAGCTTTATCAAACCTCGTCTTAAATCTGTGTATGGTTCCTGCCTCCACTACGTCATTTTCTAGGCTATTCCACTGCCTTACAACTCTATGACTGAAGAAATACTTCCTAATATCTCTCTGACTCATTTGTGTCTTCAACTTCCAATTGTGGCCTCTTGTTTCTGTGCCCCCTCCCTGGAACATCCTGTCTTTGTTCACCTTGTCTATTCCACGCAGTATTTTATATGTCGTTATCATGTCTCCCTGACCCTCCTGTCCTCCAGTGTCGTCAGGCCGATTTCCCTTAATCTTTCTTCATAGGACATTCCCCTTAGCTCTGGAACTAACCTTGTCGCAAACCTTTGTACTTTCCCCTAGTTTCTTGACGTGCTTTATCAAGTGCGGGTTCCAAACAGGGCTGCATACTCCAGTATGGGCCTGACATACACGGTGTACAGTGTCTTGAACGATTCCTTACTAAGGTATCGGAATGCTGTTCTCAGGTTTGCCAGGCGCCCATATGCTGCAGCAGTTATCTGATTGATGTGTGCTTCCGGAGACATGCTCGGTGTTATACTCACCCCAAGATCTTTCTCCTTGAGTGAGGTTTGCAGTCTTTGGCCACCTAGCCTATACTCTGTCTGTGGTCTTCTGTGCCCTTCCCTTATCTTCATGGCTTTGCATTTGGCAGGATTAAATTCGAGAAGCCATTTCCTGGACCAGGTGTCCAGTCTGGCCAGGTCTCTTTGAAGTCCTGCCTGGTCCTCATCTGTTTTAATTCTCCTCATTAACTTCACATCATCTGCAAACAGGGACACTTCTGAGTCTAACCCTTCCATCATGTCGTTCGCATATACCAAAAATAGCACTGGTCCTAGGACCGACCCCTGTGGGACCCCGCTCGTCACAGGTGCCCACTGTGATACATCATTATGTACCATGACTCGTTGTTGCCTCCCTGTCAGGTATTCTCTGATCCATTGCAGTGCCCTTCCTGTTATATGCGCCTGATGCTCTAGCTTCTGCACTAATCTCTTGTGAGGAACTGTGTCAAAGGCCTTCTTGCAGTCCAAGATGCAATCAACCCACCCCTCTCTCTCGTGTCTTACTTCTGTTATTTTATCATAAAACTCCAGAAGGTTTGTGACACAGGATTTGCCTTCCATGAATCCGTGCTGGTTGGCATTTATACTCTTGTTCCGTTCCAGGTGCTCCACCACTCTCCTCCTGATAATCTTCTCCATAACTCTGCATACTATACACGTCAATGACACAGGTCTATAGTTTAGTGCCTCTTTTCTGTCTCCTTTTTTAAAAATTGGAACTACATTTGCCGTCTTCCATACCTCAGGTAGTTGCCCAGTTTCCAGGGACGTGTTGAAGATTGTGGTAAGTGGCATGCACAACATATCTGCTCCCTCTCTAAGGACCCACGGGGAGATGTTGTCCGGTCCCATTGCCTTTGAGGTATCGATGTCCCTTAGCAGTTTCTTCACCTCCTCCTCATCTGTATGTATGTCGTCCAACACTTGTTGGTGTATTCCTTGCTGGTGTCCCCATCTGGTCTGTCCCCCCAGAGGCCTTCCTGTCTCTACTGTAAATACCTTAAATCTCGTGTTGAGCTCCTCCCATATCTCTTGATCGTTTCGTGCGAGTTCTCCACCTTCTTTCCTCAGCCTTATCACCTGGTCCTTGACTGTTGTTTTCCTCCTAATGTGGCTATACAGCAGTTTCGGGTCAGATTTGACTTTCGATGCTATGTCGTTTTCATACTGTCGCTGGGCCTCCCTCCTTATCTGTGCATACTCGTTTCTGGCTCTTCTACTAATCTCCTTGTTTTCCTGGGTTCTATGCCTCCTGTACCTCTTCCATTCTCTGTTGCACTTAGTTTTTGCCTCCCTACACCTTCGGGTAAACCAAGGACTCGTTTTAGTCTTCCTATTATTTCTGTTTCCCTTGGGAACAAACCTTTCCTCTGCCTCCTTGCACTTTGTTGCCACATATTCCATCATCTCGTTTACTGATTTTCCTACCATTTCTCTGTCCCACTGAACCTCCTGCAGGAAATTTCTCATACCTGTGTAGTCCCCACTTTTATAGTTTGGCCTGTTCCCTTCAGTTCCTGTTACCTTCTCCACTTGTAACTCTACTATATAATCAAAACTCAGAACCACGTGATCGCTAACTCCAAGGAGCCTCTCGTAAGTGATGTCCTCAATGTCTGAACTGCTCAGGGTGAACACAAGATCCAGTCTTGCTGGCTCATCCTCCCCTCTCTCTCTGGTAGTGTCCCTGACATGTTGATGCATGAGGTTTTCAAGTACCACATCCATCATCTTGGCTCTCCATGTTTCGGGACCCCCATGTGGCTCCAGGTTTTCCCAGTCGATCTCCCTGTGGTTGAAATCGTACATTACCAGTAACTTTGCTCTGCTCGAGTGAGCTCTTCATGCCACCTCAGCCAGTGTGTCCACCATCACCCTGTTGTTTTCTTCGTACTCCTCTCTTGGCCTCCTGCAGTTCTGTGGTGGGTTATACATCACTCCAATGACTACTTTATATTCTCTGGACTGAATTGTACCTACAATGTAGTCTCTTTCTCCAATCATGTCCATGCCTTCCATTTCCTCAAATCCCCATCGGTGTTTTATGAGCAGTGCAACCCCTCCTCCCCCTCTACTCCTTCTATCTTTCCTCAGGATCTGATATCCCGTTGGGAAGACTGTGTCTGTTATTGTCTCAGCGAGTTTTGTTTCTGTGACTGCTATGATGTCTTGGGATTTCTCACTGATTCTTTCGTTCCACTCCTTATGTTTATTCGTTATTCCATCCGCGTTTGTGTACCAAACTTTCAGTTTCTTTTCTATCATTGTGGTCATGCAAGAATATTGGGGTTGGGGAAGCGAGAGCCTTGGTGGGGGCCTATACGGGGCTGTGGTGTAGGTGGTGTTTGTGATGATGATGGTGGGGTCAGAATGCCCATAAGGGACAGCTGTTGGGGTGAGGTTTGTGATATGGGGGTTGGTGGCAGAGGGAACAGTGAGTGGGTTGTAGTATAGGTTGCTCAGTTGCGTTGGGAATGTCGCGGTTGGAGTCTTTTGGTGGGAGATTCTGTGGGGTGTGTTTGCCCTTCCTCCTGTGTCTGGGTCCTGCTCATCTTCGTGTGTGTGTGTGTGTGTGTGTGTGTGTGTGTGTGTGTGTGTGTGTGTGTGTGTGTGTGTGTGTGTGTGTGTGTGTGTGTGTGTGTTTGTGTGTGTGTGTGTGTGTGTGTGTGTGTGTGCGTGCGCAATTCTGTTTCAAGCTCGGTAAAATGCTTAAGCAAGCTTTTGGTGACAAATCAATGGGTCAGACACATTTTTTTTTTTTAATGTTTTTTAGATTCATAGTGAGACGAACCTCAGTTGAGGATGATAAACACTCTGGTCATTCATCAAAGTCAAAAAGAGACACCACCACTGAAAAAAAGTGAAAAAGGATATTAATCAAGATCGTCGTCATAGTGTTGTGGGAATTTCTTTTTGGTCGAGTCAAAGAATTTTTGACTGAAAATTTGAAAATGAGGAAAGCGGTTGCAAAATTTGTGCCCCACTTGCCAGAAAAACCATCGTTTTTTGGCCACGGACAACACAGTGTCATCCCTCACTCTTCCTACTCCCCAGATTTTGCACCCTGTGACTAAAAATAACAATAGGGGTGGCGTTTGAATGATGTAGAGGTGATTCAAGCAGAACTGCAAGCTGCGTGAGACGCTGTTAAGAAAAGAGAGTTCTAGAAATGTTTTGAGAAGTGTCAGAGGCGCTGGGATGAGTGTACAGCCGCCCAAGGATAGAACGTCCAGGGAGACAACTTCTGCTAGTTTATTAGATAAATGCTTGTTTTTCGCGGTATTTCAAGAACTTTTTGGTAGTACCTGGTATTTACAGGCAGCACACTAAGACTTCATGTATTTAATGTGATTCTTTGTCTCTTTTTCAGATTCCTTTTAAATAGTTACCAAAATGAGTTGTTGTTGATGTCTACTGTGTGAAAGATCTAAATTTGATCCTAAATGCCCGGCTTTCAATCGAAATAAAGGCTTTTGACGCCTTTCCCACTGACAGTCATACGTATTTGCTAGCGAAGTTGGTGTATGAAGACTGACATTTCATTTACGCTCTGTTAAAATTTTCAACAAGCCGAAAGCCAGTGGCACAAAATTTGTCGGAGGAATTTTTGAAAGGATAGATTGCAGTATCTTCTGCATCAAGAACACTAAGATGAGCTGGGATGCCAGGAGTTGTAGCTCCCAGGTTATGCTTGTTCCGTAACAAAGACAGCACTTGAAATTGACCTCTCCATAGGTTCCTGAAGATCAGTTTTTGCAATGAAGTCAGGCGGAAGGCATTAGACTGTTAGTAATTACCACTGACTTCTCTTTTTTGGATGAATAAATGTGAGTAAATGGTTTAGAAAACTCACAAGTGTATAAATGAGACACTTGTGCAACATTTGGGTATATTTATTCTGGAAACTTTTCGTCAGCCAGTGGCTTCTTCAGTCCAATACAGAGACGGGTGAAAGATGAGGAGGGGTTTGATACAATCAGTCCCTCAGCCTGGAGTCTGTCTTCATTCCATCAATCTTGGACTAAATTCTTGATGTTATTATAATAATTACGACTGAATTGATTATTCGTTAGAGGTATATTAAACACTTTTCGGTAATGGGCTCGTGGGATGGATTGGAGGTGGGGAAAGAGGTACCTTTAATAATTTAGGAAGTATTGATATAACTACAGCGTTTGGTTATCCTAATATTCATAGGTTTCTCGTTAATATTCTAACATACATGAATGTCTTCATTGTTCAGGGAATGAATTCTGTAAGCCTGAGTTTGGAAACTTCAGTAATGAGGTGTAAATTTGAAATTGAAGAATGGATGGTAAATGCAGTGGGAATTACAAAAGACGCCAGCTGGATGCTGAGGTTTGGCAGGGTGCAGGTACAAGGAGAGGCTCCAGCTGGTTTACTGGCTATAATGGAATTTGAAACTGAGGTGTGAGTTAGGGTACTCTAATTGGGATGAGTTGTGCACAGGACACACGTAATAGATGGTGGGAATGTTTACCTAAGGAGTGTGACTGGGTTGGGGATGTGATGGTGAGTTGTGATATGCACAGTATTGTTACCACAGAAAGGTGGAATGTGCATAGGAATAGTTGTGATAGAAAGCAGGAATGTGAATAGGAGGACTGCGACAGAAAGCTACGATGTTCATAGATGGACTGCGACAAAAAACTGGGATGTGCATAGGACGGCTCCGACAGGGACCTAGGATGTGCAAAAGAGGGTTGCGATAAAACGCTGGAATGTGAGTAGGAGGACTGCGACAGAAAACTAGTATGTACATAAATGGGCTGCAACAAGAAACGGAGGTGCATAGGACGGTTGTGACAGGAAGCTGGGATACTCGCACCAAATGCTGTTTGCACGTACACGTCACAGTAATAGGTGCAGCACAGACGTTGGTAAAGGTACAGAGTTTTGACAGGGAGTAAAACGACGTACTGACACCGAGGACTTGAAGCTGATTAAGTTCCGTTAAGGAAGATCGACAGAAGGTGCTCGCGTCACTCGGTTATCCAGACTGATTCATGCAGACAAGGTTAATCCAAGCCAGCAAAAATTACTTCACAGTTCAACGAAGAAAACATCACTCGCCAGGACCGAAGAATTAGTCATACCATTCCATCAAGGAATTTCCTATGAAAACAAAGGCTTCACGGAACTCGCATATTCTTACCCAGTCAAATTAAGCAATTATTTTTCTAGGAACATAAAAAAAATCAGATTGAAAAGAGACACAGTATACCAAATCCATTTCAACAACTGATTTGGTGTACCTAGTAGAACCTGGCAGGGATACCAGAACCAGGATAACTGAGTACAAGTGCTTATTTATTCAGGGCAAGAAAGCTCAGGACTGCTTCATCAAATCAAGAATGTACTCTACACAATTCGTGTGGGTTGAATTCACTGGTACGACGCCAACATCATTTATTAAATGGAAGACCCACACAAACGCATATCATCTGAAGCCACACTAAGTGAAACCATGCCTAGGTTTAACTTATCAAACTGAAAGTTGAAACTGCATGTGATAAGCAAATATGTATTAATGAAACACAGCTCAAAATCACCTTAAAATAAAACCACAATCAGCAAGAAGATAATGGAAGGGAATACTGCAGGAGCAATCAGACTAATCACCAGCAATGAAAGAAATGCTTCTTAGAACCCCTTTCAATTTTTTTTTATATGTAGGATGTTTGGGCTATCGGTGTATAATTCTTTCCTAGTGCTTTACTGCCACTTTTGTGAAGTGGGATATTATCCGTTATTTTTAGCAACTGTGGCTTGTGTTAAGGCTCCCACTCCTTGAAACGGGTTTCTTACCATTCTTGATGTAAATGAAGTTCAACAATTCTGGGCCTGAGGCAGAGTGAATATACATAGTGTCAACGGCTTTTTCAAAGTCAAATGGTTCTAGGATTCTGTCAGAAATTTTGGAGATGTTGACACTGCTTTGGGTCTCGTTCATAAAATAATCATTAGGATTGTCTATCCTGAGTCTGATTAACAGACTCAAGATAGACAATTGGGACTTAAGTATATCATTCATTTATTTCCTGGCATCAATTTTTGATAACAGATATTTATGGATTCTTTCAGTTTCATTTGTGACTTATGGCTCCCATCTCTTCTGGGTCCTGTAGGATTCATTTAATTAAAGTTCGATATTTTCCATTTCCCTAGTCTGTTTCCTTCCGCATTTCGGATATCCCAACCCTCTTGATAAACTCTGTGATTCTACGTCCTCGTCTGTAGAGAAAGCGTCTCTTTCTAGTTTACATCTTCTCTTCATTTGCCTTAGGGAAATGTACGTTGAGAATACTTCAGCCACAGCGTTGATCCTTTATAGTCACTGGTTTGGATCCACGTCATTTAGGATATTTTACCAACATGTTTCATTAAAGACATGACACATTTGATCCTGGTCGATGTTCTTCCTAAAGTTAAATTTGGTGACGGCAGCTTCGTCACAGTTTGCATTTTGCTGGCCACGACGCCTGTGCATATAAATCTGAGCTTCCAATAGATTGTGATCTGAATTTACTGTCTTTGATACTATTATATTTCGTATCTGGTCATCATTTTTTGTCAAGATAAGGTTAAGTGTATTTTCCAGTCGTGGTGACTCCACTGTATGCTGGCTTAAAGTGTTTTTATTACAGAGATTCAGCAGCTCAGTTTTGTGAGAATGTTCATTTGAGCTGCCTCCTGGGATTATCTCTGCTATAGCATTATTCTCTGCGTTCTTCCGTTTTAAATATCTTAAACTGAAATCACCAACCAACAAGTTGTTCAGAGTTTGAAGACTTTCCAGTTATAGTTTTTAACAGCAATTCCTTGAAATGTTGGGATGCTGCATCTGGCGGCTTATATACAGCCACAAAGACTAAGTTTTGGTTCTCAATCTTTACTGCCAAAACTTCAACTGATTCATTGGTGGTGCCCAGTTACTGTGAGCAGATTAGTGACTCTGACGTAGAGTCCAACCCAGTATCCTACTTATTATCTGTTCTTCCTGTCGTATTTTAATATATTGCGCCCTAATATTCATATTTTGTCGAAGTAATTTTTTATTTATAAATATATAAATAGATGTACATGTGTGTGTTTCTGAGTTTGAGAGTGTGTCTTCATAGGTCTCGCGAGGACTACCAGACCACAAAGAAATTATATATTAGCGTTGTTATACCTCATAGCTGAAGTGTGACTCAATATCATGCCACTAGCATGCCAGCCAATCAAAAAAATATTAGATGTGTGGTAACCCCGGATCACAACGTCAATTGGATTAAAGGTTCCAACCTTCTCATGGACGCTATCGTAGTGTGTTATATGGGAATACCTTCACTTTCTCACACTTGGTGTTGTCAGCACTGAGAATACATTCATCTGCACTGTGTGATGCATTTCAAATTCCCGTTGAATAATTTTTGTCCGAGTGCATCCCTTTCAGCAGCAGAAGTGTCAGTCATATCATGACTGGGGAATGGAAAGCTAATGCTTTGATTTCCATTGTATACCTGGTTAATTACGAGCTTGCCTGAAACACCACGTTAAAGTGACGCTTTCCTGATGCTAATTTCGGGTAATGTTGTTAATGTTGTTATCTGATGTTTTTATTTCCCGTGTGTGCCAACTGGTTCAGGATTGTCGGCTTGTACTTTGAATACCAGGACACAGATCCACTTAAATTACGACTATAGTCTGAAGACCAGTCACCTTTTTTTAGGAACGGAGACAACAGGTAACAAATTCGAAACAGAACTATGAACAAAACAATCAAACCTAGAACATATCAAGATATACTGACGTTACATTTCACGAAGGGATGTATCCCGAGACATCAGACTTTCCATTGGCTAATCATGACCTGATCTTTCACTATTTAGATTGCTGGTGATCGTCCACATGTAATGCCTAAAACATCTCAGAGAATGCAATCCACTGAAGACATTCTATATTCCTAGGACGGAGACAGACCCTTTTAATATTTTCAGTGTAAGAGTTATGAAGTCTTGGGATAGCAGTGAATAATAGTTATTTAAGCAGTCAATGAAGAATTTTTATAATAATCAGGGGGAACGCTAAACCCGTAGGATTATTTAGCGCATGTGGGGGGGGGGTGGAAGGCATTCAGACTGAATCCAGGGAACTGAAGCATAGATCCAATTCCCTAGATCAAGAGCCCCTCACCAGTATAAAGGAACCTCCCTTGAGGGAAGCCAACAAGAAAAGCTGGTCTTCGTGAAGAGTTTCCAAGAGAGAATATTTGAAACTGCATGAAGGTTAGTCACTGATGATGCTGGAGAGAAAATTCCGTATACAGAACCTTGCAAGTTGTGTTGATCGTAAATTAAGAGGTCCAACTACCTACCTGGAGTCTACCTTGAGGGTGTTCCGGGGGTCAATGCCCCCGCGGCCCAGTCTTTGACCAGGCCTCTCGGTGGATCGGGGCCTGATAAACCAGCTTGTTACTGCTGGCTGCATGTAGTCCAACGGACGAACCACAGTCAGCTGATCGGGTACCGACTTTAGGTACCTGTCCAGCTTCCTCTTGAAGGCAGCCAGGGGTTTACTGGTAATTCCCCTTATGGCTGGAGGGAGGCTGTTGAACATTCTTGGGCCCCGGACACTTATTGTGTTTTCTCTTAGTGTAATAATGGCGCTTCTACTTTTCATAGGAGGAATGTTGCAACGTCTGTCCAGTCTTTTGCAAATTTGAGAGCAATTTCTATAGGATTTTCCAGGTGTAGATAATGTTGTATCTCTCTCGCCTATGCTCCAGTGAGTACAGGTCAAGAAACTCCAAGCGTGTTCAGTAATTAAGGTGTTAGACGGAACTTATATGTGTAGTAAAAGTTCTCTGTACATTCTCTAGATCTGCGAGTTCACCTGCCTTGAATGAAGATGTTAATGTACAGCAGTATTCCAGCCTAGAGAGAACAAGTGATTTAAAAAGGATCATCATTGGCTTGGCATCTCTTGTCTTGAATGTTCTCATTATCCATACTATCACTATTATGATCCTTCAAGGTGAGATCCTCAGACATTACCACTCCCAGGTCCTTCACATTACTTTTCCACTTTATTGTGTGATTAGATTTTGTAGTATATTCGGTTCTAATTATTATTTCCTCCAGTTTTCCACAACGAAGTAGTTGAGTAGTATTTCACTGTGGAAGCCTCCGACTTAACTCTGTTTACCACTACTCTTTGTGTTCAATTTGTTAGAAAGTTGAAGATCCATCTGCTCACTTTGCCAGTTATTCCTTTAGCACGCAATTTGTGCGCCATTACACCATGATCGCACTTCTCAAAAGATTTTGCACAATCTGTGCATAACACATCTGCAGTTTGTCTTCCAGATCATCAAAAGTATCATAGTGGTCCAGTAGTTGCGAGAGGCAGGATCGATCTGCTCCACGCCTATGCTGCCCTGGATTGTGCAAGTGTTGAGAATGCAAGTGATTTGCGATCATGCTTCTTAGTACTCTTTTAATGAATTTTATGATGTGGGATGTTAGAGCTACCGCTTTGCTGCCACCTTTATCTAGTAGGGCTATATTCGTTGTTTTTAGTATCCGTGAAATTACACCCGTATCTATGCTCCCTCTCCATAGCATACTTGAAGCGCGAAAGGGTTTCTTGTAATTCTTAATGAGTTTCACGAGTCTGAAAGTTCAGTGTTGTTAGAATTATGTCAGAAATTTGACATATATTGACAGGTTTTTGAGGCTCATTCATGAAAAAAATAATTTGGATTGTCGATCTTTAGACTGATTAATGGCTCGTAAAACACAGAGTTATATTGAAACTTCAGTATCTCACTCATTTCTTTGTTGTCATCTCTGTAAGTTCCAGCTTGTCTGAGTAAGGTCCCGGTACTAGATGTGGTTTTTGCCTTGTTTTTTGGTAAATGAAATGAAATATTTTTAATTCCTTTCGACTTCACTAATTTCTTTTAGTAGGCTTCTCCAGTCACTCCTGGACCTGTATGAATCATTTAACTTAAGCTCATTATTTTCCACTTTCCTGGTCAGTGCTTCCTTCCGTATTTCAGATAATTTAGCGTTCTTGAGGAGCTCAGTGATTCGCCTTCTTCTGTAGAGGGAGCGTCTCTCTCTCTCTCTCTCTCTCTCTCTCTCACTCTCTCTCACTCTCTCTCTCTCCAATTTACTACTTTTCTCATTTTTCTTAGGGGAATATACCTTGAGCTTACTTCAGCTCCAGAAAGTTGATCCTTTCAAGGCACTCTATTGGATCCATGTTTCATGATTTATCTGATCCAAGTTGATGTTGATGAAGTTGAATTTGGTGAAGGCACCCTTCGTAGCTGTATACATTTTGCTGGTCAGGACCCCTGTGGATATAAGTCTGAATTTCAATCAGACTGTGATCCGAATTAGTTTTAATAGTGTTATGTTTCTTACCAGGTCCTCATTATTTGTGGAAATAAAGCCAAGTGTGTTTTCCAGTCTTGTTGGCTCCGCCAACAAGACTGGCTTTATTGCAGAGATTCAGCAGCTCGTGTGTGTGTGTGTGACTTTTCATTTGAGCTGCCTCCAGGGATTGTCTCTGCCTATTCGTCTATTTGCTACATTCTTCCATTTTGTTTGTCTTAGATTGAAATCACCAAGCAGAAAGATGTTTGGGGATAGGGCTGGAAGGTTTTCCAGACAGTAATCAATTTTCAATAACTGTTCCTTGAACTGTTAGGAAGTTGCATCTCGTGGCTTAAGTACAACCACAGTGACTATGTTTTGGTTCTCGACCTTTCTGTCAGAACTTCAGCTACATCATTTGTGGTGTTCAGTAACAAATGAGAGATTCTGACATACAGGCCAGCCCCCATTATTTCCTGTTCTTTCTGTTGCATTTGAAAAAAATGCACCATGTTATCAAAATTTCGTTGTCAAAATGTTGTTTTGTGTGGGTCTCTGTGAAGGCCGCAAACATCGCATTTGGCTCTAGAAGTTCACTGATGAAAGGTATTTTGTTGGTGGTGGATGGTTTAAGACCCTGTATATTAGTAAATACAAATGAAGTCGTATTGCGTGTTCGTTGGGGTGATTTTGTTGTTGGCATCAGCAGTTGTGGTTCTGGAGGGAAGGCCACCCGCTGTGCCTCCGGTCTAAGAAGGCTCCAAGGTGATGGAATATTTTAGTTATTTCTTTCCATTTTCTTTTTTTTCGTTTCCTGCCATTAAAAAATTACTTGGAGTTGGATTGTCCTAACTACTATGGTTTGTTTCATAGGGTCTCTGTCTCCTGGTCCTTATCTCTAGTAACCATTCTAGAAACGCCTCCACCTTCTGTTTCTAGAAGCAGACCAACATTTTCCCCCGAAGTAATCTCTTCCTCTGCTACATCTGTTACGGAGGCTGTGGTTTTGTGTGGTGGCTGTTTTATTAACGCTGGAGTGGTGGCTGTGGTAGAATCTTCAGCGGGATCTGGATCAGCACTAGGGTTGGGAGCAGAGTTGGCTAAAGTTGTCTGTTTCATGTTTTTTTTTTTTTTACAGTGGGTCAAGTCATCTGATGTGATATGGGCATTTTGTATGTTAAACTTTGCTTCTCTCCCTTCCTCCCATGTTCTATATATCTTGAGTAGACTATCCAAGAGTGCCTCTTTGTTTTCTTGTTATTATCCACTACCCTCCTGAGTACTTTTCTGAAACCTGTCCGAAGCCTCATATCCTTATTGGAGATCCAAAAACACCTTGCTAGTTGAATGTCATTTTTGGAACCAATGTTTATTCTTGTATACGAGACATGGTGTTTAGAAAGACATAGGCTGCATGTGATAGTGGATTTCTTCCCATGAACTTTATCAAATGTCCCACGGATATACTGTACTGCCATCCTGCCCGTTTAATACTTGCAATCTGGGTGCCACGAAACCTGACACGATCGCGAGTTCTAACCCCACCCGTGGTATGGTTTGAGGGTGACAGCGATACGGGTATATAGGGGGTATTAAATGCCGAGACTTAATACCCATCAAAAACATTAATGGTGTATAACACTACACAGTCTTTTCCAATTCGGGTACAATTGATTTCTTTCTGAAGTTAGTTTATTGTAGTTTGTGGTGGGTCAGAGATTCCTATGTGGGTCCTCGGGTGGGTAATGCTGCCAGGCGTATGACGGTAACCGAAAACTACCCGTGGTGGGACCAAGAGCTGGAACTACACCCTAACAAACACAATTTCGTGTTTGTGTGTGTGATACTAAGTGGTATCACTGGCGAAACCGGCATAAATCAACGGCACTGAATTTGTGATGAATGGTTTTGAAAACCGACAAGTTGAAGAACTAAGACACTTATGCAACATATGGGAATCTTTGCTGAAGAAACGTATAGGGCTGATGAAGCCACTGTGTGGCGAAACGTTTCTTCAATAAAGATTCCCATATGTTGCTTAAGTGTCTCAATTCCGCACTGAATTTATCAAGTTTGTGACTTACTGGCGCACCCAAAAGTGCTAAAGGAGTTGCAAATCTGATGATGAAGGAATTCTGGGTGACTGTGGAGATAGTTCTCTTGACAAGTTCGCTTGTGGTGTAGACTGAGACGATACTGAAGGAAGACTTCACGTAACTGCAGCATCAGAGTCGACAACTTCCTAAACCATTACAGTTAGTTGACCCAAGACAAAAATGTGGGCTAGGGAGAGAGAGAGAGAGAGAGAGAGAGATAAGTAGGCTAACAGAAAAAAAAGCTTTAGTAAACAAATAATGCCTCAAAACCCTAAAGAAAAAGGCTACAGCCGGTTACGTTAAATAAAAAGATATAACTTCTGATAACTAAACAAAAATACTGAGTAAATATAACCAAATAAAAACCCCGAATAAGTAAATAAGCAATAAGGACAGAGAGGCTTACGTTCTCAGGAGTGCAGTTGAGAGTGAAGTGTAGACTGAGCCGGTCAAGTTAACAAGAAACAAAAAAGAAAAAGAAAACGACAGAAAATACCTGCAGGTCACCTGGGAAATCACAATGTGAGTTCGAGACTTGGTTCATAGATGGCACTCACATACATGCTTCTCCAAGGACAGAGAAAAGTAAGAAAGGCTAAAACCACATGCACACATCGTAATATAAATTGTGGAAAATTACATTTATCTGAATGTAACTCATTATGTACATAACAGTAAATGATAATTAAGATAATTATTATTTATCATTTACATAGACAAGTAGGAATTTGGGACACCTAGGTCGCAAAAATGTCCCCCTTCGATACCTACAACTGTCTTATGCACAAGTTGCTCTAGACCTATTAATTACAAATAAAATATACATCACCAGGAATTCTGGTAAATATATAAATTTGTGGACTGTATATTAACTTGATAAAGGATTATATATATATATATATATATATATATATATATATATAATATATATATATATATATATATATATATATATATATATAAAATATATATATAACATTTACATAACAGAAGAAAAATATCTTAATATCACTCATCCAATTTGACTGGAGATCAAAGTATATCATACTCAGAAAATCTCACTAAGTTTATGAAAATACTGGCCAGAATTATAACACAAATCTAGATAGCTCATCTGAGGTTCCTGGAGTTGTCTTGTCCAGTCGCCTGATATCTCAAGTTATGCAGGAATGCACATCCAACAATTTCGTCTCCTATTTGAGAGGTGTCAGCCCAATTTTACCTCTAGAGCACGAAAATTCTTCCCAATATTCACTAACGTTTACGTCCAATTCAAACAACAATGGCGAGTCTCGTCTGCGCAGGCGCAGCTTCCCATTTTTTAAAACATAATTTTTTATTAAATACAGTATGGCCATCTATTTACATATAACTACTGTATTTCTGGAAAATATATACAGTATTTTCCACATAAATATTAATACCCCGAAGAAAATGATCTTTTTCCTCACATAGGCTTCCATTATTCACAAGTCTGGCTAAGAAAAACAACAAAATGCTGAATGGAATACTTATGTAAAGCCGTATGACCCTTGTGGGTTTAGCGCCTAGTTCTGATTATAATAATAACAATACTACTGTAAAGGGGACAACTATTAATGATGATCCCATCATAGTAAGACACTACAATATCTCTCAGCTCGTCTGATTTATCTTTATTATTACAAGTTAATTATATTTTCAAAAAATAAAGCAACATGGAAGCAAGAAAAATTTCAAGGTTTTAACAATGGGGGCTAAAATAATGTGTCATCCAATATTAGCCAAGAATTACCAGTTATCGTTGTTTATTTTTATATATATATATATATTATATATTTATATATATATATATATATATATTATATAATATATAATATATATATATATTTTATATATATATATCTATAGTTTCCTGCCAAAAAGGTAAAATTGGTCAGTTAGCAAGAACTCTTTTAAACTTAAGTTCTTTCTAAAATTTTCTCTTAAACGTTTTCATTTAGGTTAATGTAAATATTTGTAATTTTGTACCAAAAGAACTTCAGAAAATTTACCAACCTTATTATAACAAGCGCAATTTAATTTAGCCTAATCCAACTAAGTATAATTGAGGTAAGTTTACAATAATTTAATAATAAACAAACACAATGAAATATATTTTTTTGTTAGGTTCAGAATGATTTTTGCGAAATTATTGCATACACAAATTTTCAATTGCCAATTTTAATGGTGAACTATTATTTTTCTTTCAGTTACTTCAGTTTGCCTCTTCGTAATGTAATCAAGTCATTAATGATTGATGGCGTTTGATTATATATTGAATATGTTCTAATTTACCATTTTATTAAACAAATGGGTTTGTGTGAACTGGTTAATGTCTCCTTTGATCGTCTTTAAACTTTAAACGTACGTAGAGAAAAGCGGTAATTTATTTTTGCCTTTGTAGCTCCCACGTTGAGAGTTTTCCAAGAAGACAATGGGGAAAAAACACAGGTTTTTCATGTGATAATTTGTGAATACCTGATCTAATTAACTATGAAACTTCACCATCGAAGCTTCTAACTTCAGGTTCTGGGAAACTTTGATGTATTTGAAATAACAAGAGAACTCCTCTTCAGATCGGATTTAAACATTCAATATCGGTGTTTCTGAGTCAAAGTTTTGATTTAGTTTTTGCTGCATAGGTCTTAATTTGCAAGTTTTATTGAAGCAATAGGAACATTAGTTCCAGTCGATAAATTGTGAATGCCTCTTTTGGTTCGAATAAACTCTTCAGCTCTAATACTTAATATTTTTTCGCGTGTATTGAGGTTCAAGAGGCTGGGTTTATGCAATAGTGGAATACCTTTCTCGGATCTCACGGTGAACGAAATATATCTTGCTGGAATAAATTTAGCCAGTAATTATATGTAAACAAGGGTGGATAAGTAGAATCCTTAATATTTCAATAGCAACTCGGTGTTGTAAGTAAATAAATGTAAGTACATTAATGTGATAATTAGCTTGTAAAACAGCCAGGCAAGAGTGTGTGGTAATTTATTCCTTGTGAAGTAACTGCAGGAATTTTAGTGTCAACACTGAAAAGTCTAATTATTTTATGGAGTGGTTGTGTAAGCTAAACAATGGTTTTATTGATTTCTTTAATAATATGAGTTTAGAGAGTAATTGTTGTACTTGTGAACGTGATAATGGCACATGCTACCGACAAGTTGATGAGTAAGACACATGTGCAACAGTTAGGTATCTTAATTCCGAAACGTTTCGCCTACACAATAGGCTTCTTCAGTCGAATACGAAGGAGGCAACAGAAGCAATAGTGACTTCAAGACGATGTAATAAGTCCACCAGTCTCGAAGACGTAGTTCTGAGGTGTCAGTCACTCAGCCTGGAGAAGAGTACTGATGCATAGTCTACAGCTTCAGATTGTTCCAGAATATGGAACAGAACTCTTCTCCAGGCTGAGGGACTCGGGTATTTTTTATGTATATATGAATATTTACCTAAACTTTATGGTTGTATATTTTAATTGCAATTCCAGTGTTTGAAAACTATAAATATTATGCATGAAAACAAAATATGTGGAAAAATCTGTTATTGTAATAAAATGTGTGGAAATAATACCGTTTTGTCCCATGTTGCGTCAAGAGTTAGCGCCATATTGTTTAAAACCTTGAAGCTACCGTGACTTGAGACACACAGTGACGAGAGGTTCAAAGAGGTTCTTTTACCAGCTGGCTTCTAATTTTTTTTTTAGAGCTTACAGTATCAGAGGTAGATGGGAGCACAGATGGAGCACTTTCACACTTGAATTCTACTCTCCATCCTCATCGAATTAGGAGAGACATCATTTGAACATCTGAACCTACACCATTGAGGATTTTGGAAGTTACTGGAAACATTCCTGGACGCTGGGAATGGATTCAATAACGGAGCATAGAAGCTGCAGACCTCACTTAAGGAGAAAGACCCAGGAGTGAGTATTGTGGCGAACACAGCGCCTGTAGTATACAGCTGAATAACCTCTGCGATGAATACTCGTTTGGCGAAACACATAAACAATGTTTTCAAGTGTCATTCGTAGCCATTTATACGACATATGCCAGACCCATCTTAGAGTATACAGCACCAACATAGAGCCCAGATCTGACAAAGCACATCAGGATCAAACACCTAGAGAAAATTTAGAAGTATGTCAGAGCTAAGGTATGTCAGAGAAAACTAAAAAAATGAACGTAGCTGGATATGAGGATATAAGTACTAAGATAAATATGCCGATATATGGAATACTTAGAGGAGTCAATAAGACGGACATGGAAAGAATATTGGAGAGGCGAGAAACGGACACACGAGGGCACATTTGAAAGTTAAAAACACAGAGGAGTCATAGGGATGTCATGAAGTAATTTTTCATCTTAAGGTTGATTAGAAAGTGGAATTACATTAACGACGATGTAGTTGAGGCAGGTTTAATATAATGCTAAATTTAAGAAGTTGTATGACAGGGTCGGGGAGGCTTGGAGGGAGTAAATTCAGCAATTTACAAGGTTGGCCAAGGTGCGGTGTGTGTGTGTGTGTGTGTGTGTGTGTACACACACACACACACACACACACACAGGGCCATCCACGTGGAACCAATATGCTAGTAGTTGGCACCATTAATCATTGTCACTTTCATCAGTGGCGCTCAGAGCTCGGCGTCCAATAAAGTAAATAACAGATATATTGCCTGGAAGCAAAAAACAATGAAATTTAAAAAGAATTAAACTTTATTAAAAACGTTTTAAATGTAACACGTAAAAACGCTAATAATGGCAGTCAGCGGTCACAGATACCTCAAAAACTGGGCACATTATTTACAAGCCATAAATAACAAAAAAGGCACAATTCCGTGACTGGAACGATACACAGATAACCCGCACATAAAAGAGAGAAGCTTACGACGACGTTTCGGTCCGACTTGGACCATTGACAAAGTCACCAGTGAGCCTCAGGCCTGGCTTCGAATCCTGCTGACTGCGTTTATTCTCTATACATACCCGTTTGTTTCTGCGTGGTGCACTGTTATAAAAATCGCTTGTGATGTCAGAATATACAGGAGGAGAATGGAATAGCCTGAAACCATGCTCGAGGTGCACTGACGTGCCCGGGCCTAGAGAAACATGACTTGTAAACAAGACTGGCCGGCTTTTTGAGGCATCTAAGGCCGAGATATGTAGAGCGTCACCTGGTAACCTTGCCAGCCTTCCTAACGTGGCTTCGAATCCTTCTGACTGCGGTTATTTTCTGTATATACCCGCCTGTTTCTGCATGTTACATTGATCACAGTAAACAGGTGACATCACAATATGCAAAAGAACCCCTGTGAAGAAATAGTGACCTTCCAAATGTTTTCGTGATTTCTCTACATACACTTGAAGTGGTGAGCTTGGAATATGGGACAGAGTAAGAATATATTTTGTGTGAGAAGTGATACTGGAAGCATCAAAGAGGACTACAATTGGATTGACAGAGAGCAGTGATTGGCTTCACACGGTGCAGTGATTCCCTTCACACGGGCAGTGATTCCCTTCACACGGGGCAGTGATTAGCTTCTCAGGGTCGTGATTGTCTTCTCACGGGACCATGGTTGACCTCTCAGGAAGCTATGATTGGCTTCATACAGGGACGGGTTGACTGGCGCCTCAAGGAAGCGCTGTCCTATGATTGAAATACGTATTTTTACATCGCTGTGCCAACTACTTCAGCAGAAAGAAAAATAAACGTGTCGATAGGATGTTTTTTTCCTTACTGTTCTGCCCTCTCTTCATCGTGATATGAAGAAAGATCTCATCCCAAACATTGATCAGCGCAGCCTCGCCAGCACAGGCAGCCTCGCCAGCACAGGCAGCCTCGCCAGCACAGGCAGCCTCGCCAGCACAGGCAGCCTCGCCAGCACAGGCAGCCTTGCCAGCACAGGCAGCCTCGCCAGCACAGGCAGCCTTGCAAGCACAGGCAGCCTCACCAGCACAGGCAGCCTTGCAAGCACAGGCAGCCTCGCCAGCACAGGCAACCAGAGAATATCTGACGAACTGCACTCACGAACGCTCGTCTGAAACCTTATCGTGCATCAGCCTGTGACCGCGAAGTAGAAATGCGATGGCGGATGCTGCCACCAGCATCGAGACTCATATCTTGAGATGAAAATCTCCTAAAATAGACCTTCGGGAGATTCATCTTAAGATGGAACTCTCCAAAAATAGACATTTAAAACTCTTCTCCTTAAATGGAAACTTTCCGAACTGCCGAGTTTATATATATTTTCAGCGTCTGTGTGTATGTGTATCTCAGCTGCTGGGTATTGTAAGAGCAAGATTATTTCACCTGCTGAGCCAGGAAGAGAGAGTTTGACTCACCTACTGAGGATGGATGATGGATGGATGGCTCACCTGCTGAGGATGGATCAGAAGGGATGGTTGACTCACCTGCTGAGGATGGGTGATGGATGGATGGCTCACCTGCTGAGGATGGATGATGGATGGATGGCTCACCTGCTGAGGATGGGTGATGGATGGATGGCTCACCTGCTGAGGATGGGTGATGGATGGATGGCTCACCTGCTGAGGATGGATCAGAAGGGATGGTTGGCTCACCTCTGAGGATGGATGATGGATGGATGGCTCACCTGCTGAGGATGGTCGAGTGAATGGGATGGCTCACCTACTGAGGATGGATGATGGATGGATGGCTCACCTGCTGAGGATGGGTGATGGATGGATGGCTCACCTGCTGAGGATGGGTGATGGATGGATGGCTCACCTGCTGAGGATGGGTGATGGATGGATGGCTCACCTGCTGAGGATGGGTGATGGATGGATGGCTCACCTGCTGAGGATGGATCAGATGGGATGGATTGCTCACCTGCTGAGGATGGGTGATGGATGGATGGCTCACCTGCTGAGGATGGGTGATGGATGGATGGCTCACCTGCTGAGGATGGGTGATGGATGGATGGTTCACCTGCTGAGCCAGGAAGAGAGAGTTTGACTCACCTACTGAGGATGGATGATGGATGGATGGCTCACCTGCTGAGGATGGGTGATGGATGGATGGCTCACCTGCTGAGGATGGATGATGGATGGATGGCTCACCTGCTGAGGATGGATCAGAAGGGATGGTTGACTCACCTGCTGAGGATGGATCGAAGGATGTGATACCGTGGATGGTCAAGGATGGTGACTCACCTGCTGAGGATGGATCAGAAGGGATGGTTGGCTCACCTACTGAGGATGGATGATGGATGGATGGCTCACCTGCTGAGGATGGATCAGAAGGGATGGTTGACTCACCTGACTGAGGATGGATGATGGATGGATGGCTCACCTGCTGAGGATGGATCAGAAGGGATGGTTGACTCACCTGCTGAGGATGGGTGATGGATGGATGGCTCACCTTCTGAGGATGGATCAGAAGGGATGGTTGACTCACCTACTGAGGATGGATGATGGATGGATGGCTCACCTGCTGAGGATGGATCAGAAGGGATGGTTGACTAACCTGCTGAGGATGGGTGATGGATGGATGGCTCACCTGCTGAGGATGGATCAGAAGGGATGGTTGACTCACCTGCTGAGGATGGATCAGAAGGGATGGTTGACTCACCTGCTGAGGATGGATCATAAGGGATGGTTGACTCACCTGCTGAGGATGGGTGATGGATGGATGGCTCACCTGCTGAGGATGGATCAGAAGGGATGGTTGACTCACCTGCTGAGGATGGATAAGGGATGGATGGTCACCTGCTGAAAATGGATGAGGATTGGATAGCTCACCTGTTGAGGATAGCTGAGGGATGGTTGGCTCATCTGCTTGGACGGGAAGACCTGAGAAGAGATTGAAGGGAAGAGAGGGGAAGGAAGAGAGGAGAGGGAAGAGAGAGGAGGGAAGAGAGGAGAGGGAAGAGAGAGGAGGGAAGAGAGGAGAGGGAAGAGAGAGGAGGGAAGAGAGGGGAGGGAAGAGAGGGGAGGGAAGAGACGGGTTTGATTGGTGGATCAGGAGAAGAGGGTAAAAATATCTTCCTCTGGGTTTTGGTACTAATCTCAGCTGCAGCATCTTAACGCGAAGAATTTTTATATATTGAATATAGGCGGTGTCGAAGCCAATTTGTAATTTTGATTGAAATAATTACCAAATTGGACTTTTATAAATAGCAATATGGATATTTTATTAAAAGATTTGACGAGTTTTTTTTTAAATACAAAAACTTTAGAAAAAATAAAAAACGGGAAATGTCGAAATCTCATGTTTTATTATGGATTTTTTTCTAAATTTCACGAGCTTATTAGATAATATATTTTTTGCACGATATTTTTCTCAGCTGTCACATCCATGAATACTGCGTCCTTAATATTAATTACCCTTATATAACCCTAATTTTTTAAGGGGTGGACAGATAAGCCAGCAGAAGGCCTCGGTCAGTTGACCAACAGCTCCTTACCTAACCTAACTGTACATCCATGTTTCCTGCGTCCTTATTTGTCACTGACTTCCTCCAAAACTATCGTTTATAATTTTAGAACGCCTTGTCCAGTAATCCTCAGATTATCAATCTTAGTTAACTATAGGATGGAGAAGGGGGAGGGTCTCCAAGAACACTTGACAGGTGCAGGTTCTCTCCGGTCAATTTTATACAGATCTTATCCAATTTTGGTTTCCATGTGATAGCTTTACAAAGCCTCTTGTTGTATTGGGTTAAAAAAAAACGACAAGATGATAAATGCAACACTTTTAAATCTTTATAAAATCTTGATAAAGATTCACAAGTGTTGCATAAGTGTTGCACAAGTGTTGCATAAGGGTTGCACAAGTGTTGCATAAGGGTTGCACAAGTGTTGCATAAGGGTTGCACAAGTGTTGCATAAGGGTTGCACAAGTGTTGCATAAGGGTTGCACAAGTGTTGCATAAGTGTTGCACAGGTGTTGCATAAGGGTTGCACAAGTGTTGCATAATGGTTGCATAAGGGTTGCACAAGTGTTGCACAAGTGTTGCATAAGGGTTGCACAAGTGTTGCATAAGGGTTGCACAAGTGTTGCATAAGGGTTGCACAAGTGTTGCATAAGAGTTGCACAAGTGTTGCATAAGGGTTGCACAAGTGTTGCATAAGGGTTGCACAAGTGTTGCATAAGGGTTGCACAAGTGTTGCATAAGGGTTGCACAAGTGTTGCATAAGGGTTGCACAAGTGTTGCATAAGGGTTGCACAAGTGTTGCATAAGAGTTGCACAAGTGTTGCATAAGGGTTGCACAAGTGTTGCATAAGGGTTGCACAAGTGTTGCATAAGGGTTGCACAAGTGTTGCACACGTGTTGCATAAGGGTTGCACAAGTGTTGCACAAGTGTTGCATAAGGGTTGCACAAGTGTTGCATAAGGGTTGCACAAGTGTTGCATAAGGGTTGCACAGGTGTTGCATAAGGGTTGCACAAGTGTTGCATAAGGGTTGCACAAGTGTTGCATAAGGGTTGCACAAGTGTTGCATAAGGGTTGCACAAGTGTTGCATAAGGGTTGCACAAGTGTTGCATAAGGGTTGCACAAGTGTTGCACAAGTGTTGCACAAGTGTTGCATAAGAGTTGCACAGGTGTTGCATAAGGGTTGCATAAGGGTTGCACAAGTGTTGCACAGGTGTTGCATAAGGGTTGCACAAGTGTTGCATAAGGGTTGCACAAGTGTTGCATAAGTGTTGCACAGGTGTTGCATAAGGGTTGCACAAGTGTTGCATAAGTGTTGCACAGGTGTTGCATAAGGGTTGCACAAGTGTGTTAATCATCTAAGCTTCATCTCACCACCTTCAGCATCACAACACTGGTGTGTTACGTAGGAGGAGGTTGTTATTGTTAGTACCTGCAGTCTACCTGGAGGGTATTCCGGGGATCAACGCCTCCGCGGCCCGGTCCACGACCAGGCCTCCCGGTGGATCAGGGCCTGATCAACGAGGCTGTTACTGCTGGCCGCCACCGACTTTATGTTGTTCTGAAGACATTCAGGGGTCTATTGGTAATGCCCCTTATGGCTGGTGAAAGGCTGTTGAACAGTCTTGGGCCACGGACACTTATTGTGTTTTCTCTTAGTAAAATGTGTAGGTGCCACAATGACAATGTTACTTTCAGTGTGCTAAAGTATTATATTTCACTATATATTTAGTTCATTATATATTTAGTTCATTATATATTTAGTTCATTATATATTTAGTTCATTATATATTTAGTTCATTATATATTTAGTTCATTATATATTTAGTTCATTATATATTTAGTTCATTATATATTTAGTTCATTATATATTTAGTTCATTTATATATTTAGTTCATTATATATTTAGTTCATTATATATTTAGTTCATTATATATTTAGTTCATTATATATTTAGTTCATTATATATTTAGTTCATTATATATTTAGTTCATTATATATTTAGTTCATTATATATTTAGTTCATTATATATTTAGTTCTCCTAAATAGCTTCAGTCTTTACGAAATGGTTGATATTGTTTAATCTGTGAAAATACAACTTTCTAAATTTACTAACGTATTTAATAAAGTGGTAATTGTTGGATGGTATATAATCAAGTTGAGACTGATGTGTTGTACTCATGGGAAGTTTCGCCTTGATTTTAGGTTGAGTAAATTTTAATTTGTCAGCTTTCTTAAACAAATTGGTTTCTGTTAAATTACTGGAGAATGTCTTCTGATTGACTGTAAAAGTTAAACCCTGGTGAATCATACTTAAACCCTGGTGAATCTTACTTAAACTGTGGTGAATCTTACTTAAACCCTGGTAAATTTTAAACCGTGGTGAATCTTACTTAAACTGTGGTGAATCTTAAACCGTGTTGAATCTTACTTAAACCGTGGTGAATCTCACTTAAACTGTGGTGAATCTTACTTAAACCGTTGTGAATCTTACTTAAACCGTGGTGAATCTCACTTAAACTATGGTGAATCTCACTTAAACTGTGGTGAATCTTACTTCAACCTTGGTGGATCTTACTTGAACCCTGGCAAATCTTACTTGTAGAAAGTTTTGAGGTCAATTCTGCCTGTGTAAGTTCCACATTTGAGAAATTTGAAAAACTAGCTTTAATGCAATAATTTGTGAATACCTCATCCTACTTAAACAAGATGGGTCCTACACAGATGACAGCAAGGAAATGAGTGAGCTACTCAAGTCCCAATATGACTCAGTTTTTAGCAAGCCGCTAACCAGACTGAGAGTCGAAGATCAAAATTAATTTTTTATGAGAGAGCCACAAAATTTGATTAACACAAGCCTATCCGATGTTATCCTGACGCCAAATGACTTCGAACAGGCGATAAATGACATGCCCATGCACTCTGCCCCAGGGCCAGACTCATGGAACTCTGTGTTCATCAAGAACTGCAAGAAGCCCCTATCACGAGCCTTTTCCATCCTATGGAGAGGGAGCATGGACACGGGGGTCATCCCACAGTTACTAAAACAACAGACATAGCCCCACTCCACAAAGGGGGCAGTAAAGCAACAGCAAAGAACTACAGACCAATAGCACTAACATCCCATATCATAAAAATCTTTGAAAGGGTCCTAAGAAGCAAGATCACCACCCATCTGGAAACCCATCAGTTACATAACCCAGGGCAACATGGGTTTAGAACAGGTCGCTCCTGTCTGTCTCAACTATTGGATCACTACGACAAGGTCCTAAATGCACTAGAAGACAAAAAGAATGCAGATGTAATATATACAGACTTTGCAAAAGCCTTCGACAAGTGTGACCATGGCGTAATAGCGCACAAAATGCGTGCTAAAGGAATAACAGGAAAAGTCGGTCGATGGATCTATAATTTCCTCACTAACAGAACACAGAGAGTAGTCGTCAACAGAGTAAAGTCCGAGGCAGCTACGGTGAAAAGCTCTGTTCCACAAGGCACAGTACTCGCTCCCATTTTGTTCCTCATCCTCATATCCGACATAGACAAGGATGTCAGCCACAGCACCGTGTCTTCCTTTGCAGATGACACCCGAATCTGCATGACAGTGTCTTCCATTGCAGACACTGCAAGGCTCCAGGCGGACATCAACCAAATCTTTCAGTGGGCTGCAGAAAACAATATGAAGTTCAACGATGAGAAATTTCAATTACTCAGATATGGTAAACATGAGGAAATTAAATCTTCATCAGAGTACAAAACAAATTCTGGCCACAAAATAGAGCGAAACACCAACGTCAAAGACCTGGGAGTGATCATGTCGGAGGATCTCACCTTCAAGGACCATAACATTGTATCAATCGCATCTGCTAGAAAAATGACAGGATGGATAATGAGAACCTTCAAAACTTGGGAGGCCAAGCCCATGATGACACTCTTCAGGTCACTTGTTCTATCTAGGCTGGAATATTGCTGCACACTAACAGCACCTTTCAAGGCAGGTGAAATTGCCGACCTAGAAAATGTACAGAGAAACTTTCACGGCGCGCATAACGGAGATAAAACACCTCAATTACTGGGAGCGCTTGAGGTTCCTAAACCTGTATTCCCTGGAACGCAGGAGGGAGAGATACATGATTATATACACCTGGAAAATCCTAGAGGGACTGGTACCGAACTTGCACACGAAAATCACTCACTACGAAAGCAAAAGACTTGGCAGACGATGCACCATCCCCCCAATGAAAAGCAGGGGTGTCACTAGCACGTTAAGAGACCATACAATAAGTGTCAGGGGCCCGAGACTGTTCAACTGCCTCCCAGCACACATAAGGGGGATTACCAACAGACCCCTGGCAGTCTTCAAGCTGGCACTGGACAAGCACCTAAAGTCAGTTCCTCATCAGCCGGGCTGTGGCTCGTACGTTGGTTTGCGTGCAGCCAGCAGCAACAGCCTGGTTGATCAGGCTCTGATCCACCAGGAGGCCTGGTCACAGACCGGGCCGCGGGGGCGTTGACCCCCGGAACTCTCTCCAGGTAAACTCCAGGTACTGGCTTCAAACCGTCATTGCCGTAAACTTGATAATGCAACTTCTGGGTGGATTCAAGAGATAACCAGAGGATGCCTCCTAATCTTGGATTAATTTTTCAAAGCTTGTGATGCTTAATGGAAAACCGGAATTAGCATTGGGCTGTACTGATCCTAATTTGCCTTTTTCATTGAAGTTTAGATGCGAGTTTCCAAACAATAGGTTGTGATTGCCTCTACTACTAATATTTAACTGCATTAGATGCTTAAGCAGCATTTGTAGAGGGGATTGGGATTATGCAATACAGGGAATACCTCTCTCTCGGACTCGACGACCGAGATACATCAAGATAGGGGAAAGATTGATGGAGGATGAGAGAGAGTTGGTAGATGGTGGTGGTGGGGGAATGGTTAATGGAAGAATGGTGGGGGAAGGGACCCGGCATCCGCTTCGGGTGTCGGGTCCTCCCATCTGTATCCGAGGATAAACTGCCGCTTATAAAAGTTAAGGAATCAGAATGACGGGGGTTGAGGTCGAGGCTTGTTGATCCTAAACTTACACACATAGGTCTGTATGTCAGCCTCTCACTAACTTCAGGCTGATTTGAACATACTCAGTTCTGTCTCTGTGTGAGCACTGTATGACCCTTGTGGGTTTAGCGCTTAGTTTTGATTATAATAATAATAATAATATAATAGTCTCTTATCACGTTACTCATAGTAGGTATCTACTATGAGTAACGTATATAATTATGGTGATGAGAATATACGGGTACTAAAAGCAACCTTTTGTGTCGTTAACTATATTTGATTACTTTTGCTGATTTGTTGGTACTGTATCTTTATGGCCAGGTACCAGAGGCCACCTAGCTGTACCAGGTATCAGAGGCCACCTAGCTGTACCAGGTATCAGAGGCTACCTAGCTGTACCGGGTACCAGAGGCTGCCTAGCTGCACCAGGTACCAGAGGCTACCTAGCTGCACCAGGTACCAGAGGCTACCTAGCTGCACCAGGTACCAGAGGCCACCTATCTGTACCTGTGTTTATAATGCAGAGTGCCTGTTCTGAAGTGGTTTGCTTTTCTTGCCTTGCTGCCGTCTTACTTTGCTGCTATCTTGCGTTGCTGCTGTCTTGCGTTACTCTACTTTGTGTTGTGAGCGCACCTCATTATTTTTTTGGCATAAGTTACGTTATTTTATTGTCTGCTGTTTAATGCCCCCACAACGAGGGGTCAGGTGTCTGGGGATATATGTATCTCGCAAATTGATCAGACTATTTCTCCAGCACTGTTGGTATATTATTCGTTCTATTGGCATTGAATATTGTCTCAGTTTAGCCGCTGTACAACTTTGACAATTAATCCGCAACAAGCTAAGGTCTAATCCATCAATTATGGCTTCTCCACCCAGTGTATTTGCTGCACAGGGAATTGGGGAAACTTGCTCTCGAATAGACTTGGGAGGTACATGTATTTGCCAAGGAAGAATATGACCGGGAGAAGGAGAGGACACAACATCGTCTTACCCTTGATGAGCGCCATAGTGTGAAAAAATCTATGTAGTTAGAATTGCTTGAGGAATTCTTTGAATCGTTCGAGAATCAGGTCTGAGCTCTGCAGTAGCCAGTCAAGCTCAGGGACGCACTTGTTCACACAGCATTGTATACTAAAGTACATGAATATATCTCTAGCTCGTGATATGACGACTTTGTGAATTACAGCACTGTGAAGGCTAAGGTCCTCACTGAATATCAGAGCAACCTGGATAAAAATAGATGTAAGTTTAAGCTGAACAGGCATCAAACTGGACAGTCTCGCATAGATTTCGCTAGGCAATAATTAGAGACTTTTACCAAAATGTAGAGAGGAGCGGGTGTGCCAAACGTTAATGATTTAGTGCAGATGATGCTAAAAGAAAACTTTTTATGGCATACTAGTGCAGATGTATGTTTATTCCAGGCGGGTCGTGTTTTGACATCACTTACGGAAGCTGCTAAATTGACAGATACCTTGAGGTTAATCTTTATTTGTGCTAAAAGACACATTAACATAAATCTTCTTCGCGACAGTACTCTGGTGATACAGGACACCTCAGTAAAAGTTGGTCAGGGACGGTGAAGAGTGAAACCGTAGGTGAACCACGCATCTACATGGAATAGGCAAGTTTAAGCAGATTATTAACAATGTTGAAAAATGGTATGGTAATACCAACAAATGTGGATGTATATTAAAGGCCGTTGCCAACCGCAACGACCTGGTACCTCGCTACTGATGTCACTCTCCAGCTTGCCACTAACACCCTGCTGACTCACCACTGACGGCTCCCTCGTGCCTACTGCGGTGGAGTACTACTGCCTCGCCGCTGATGGCTCTGTCAAGTCTACTGCAACACTCTCCCGAGTCGCCATTAATAGCTTGTTCGCCACTGACAGTGCCCCTCATTCTAAGTCATTCTTTTAACGGCTGTTAGGCTGGAGTTGACATTTCCGACAACGTGCACCTGCAGTCAGCTGATGCCAGGTGACGACACTCACGACATGTCGTTCCTGCCATCGACTACTCCGCCTCGCTGCTGTACAGCACAGTTTGTAGTTCCTGCATTTTCCCAGCTTCTTCTCCCACCACAGATATGGTAGGAGCTTTATGCACACCAGTGACCATAGTTAAGATCAGATTTTGTTCGGATTTTTAACTCGGAGGGTTAGCCACCCAAGACGACCCAATAAGGTCAGTGCGTCATCGAGGACTCTTATTTTCACTAGGGTCCATTTACTCTTGTCCCCCAGGATGCGGTCCACAACAGTCGACTAAGACTTGAGTACCTACTTGCTGCTAGGTCAACAAGGGCAGCAGATGTAAGGAAATACGCCCTATGTTTCCACCCATACCGGAGATCAAACCACGGGCACTCAGTATGTTAGCTGAGTTCGATATTAACCGATCCTCGTATCCAGTGCCCTGTGTGTTGGGTCGTCAGTGAATGGCATACTCGACCTCTATAAGCGCTAATAAAATCCTGTCCTGTTGGTATTTGTGTTTTGGCTCACCAGCCAGATATGAGACTGTCAACTTGTCCTCTTTCATCGACCTAGGAGCTGACGTAAGTTTTTTTTATTACAGAAACACACACACACACAAGGGAAGAGGTATGATAAAGTTCTTGGAGCAGGAAGAGTGACCTAGTAGCGACCAGTGAGGAGGCGGGG
>NC_069485.1:8819776-8824776 GCF_026875155.1 Cherax quadricarinatus
TATAGCCAGGTCACAGGCCAGGCCTGGGATAGGATTAAGTTTAAGTATAGCCAGGTCACAGGCCAGGCCTGGGATAGGGTTAAGTATAGCCAGGTCACAGGCCAGGCCTGGGATAGGGTTAAGTATAGCCAGGTCACAGGCCAGGCCTGGATAGGGTTAAGTATAGCCAGGTCACAGGCCAGGCCTGGGATAGGGTTAAGTATAGCCGGTCACAGGCCAGGCCTGGGATAGGGTTAAGTATAGCCAGGTCACAGCCAGGCCTGGGATAGGGTTAAGTATAGCCAGGTCACAGGCCAGGCCTGGGATAGGGTTAAGTATAGCCAGGTCACAGGCCAGGCCTGGGATAGGATTAAGTTTAAGTATAGCCAGGTCACAGGCCAGGCCTGGGATAGGAGTTAAGTATAGCCAGGTCACAGGCCAGGCCTGGGATAGGGTTAAGTATAGCAGGTCACAGGCCAGGCCTGGGATAGGGTTAAGTATAGCCAGGTCACAGGCCAGGCATGGGATAGGGTTAAGTATAGCCAGGTCACAGGCCAGGCCTGGAATAGGGTTAAGTATAGACCAGGTCACAGGCCAGGCCTGGGATAGGTTAAGTATAGCCAGGTCACAGGCCAGGCTGGATAGGGTTAATATAGCCAGGTCACAGACCAGGCCTGGGATAGGGTTAGGTAGAGCCAGGTCACAGGCCAGGCCTGGGATAGGGTTAGTAAGCCAGTCACACGACCAGGCATGATAGGGTTAGGTAGGGCCAGGCCAGGTCTGGATAGGTAATATAAGGTAAGCCAGGCCTGGGATAGGGTAGTATAGCGGTCACAGGCGCTGGGGTAGGGTTGATTGCGGCACCCAGGCTGGATTAGGGTTAGTAGAGCCTAGGCACAGGGCTTGGATAAGTGTGCACACTAGGCCAGGCTGGATAGGGTGATCTAGTAGCCAGGCTGGGAAATTATGGTGACCAGGGCCAGGCCATGGGATAGGTGACCAGGTCCAGGTCTGGGATAGGGTTGAATAGGTAAGCCAGGCCTGGGATAGGGTGACCAGGTACAGGGCCAGGCTGGGATAGGGTGAGTACCAGGCCAGGTCTAGAGGGTGGGCCTAGGGCCAGGTCTGGGATATGGTGACCTAGAGCCAGGTCTGGGATAGGGTGACCTAGGGCCAGGTGTCCCGGGATTAGGGTGACCTAGGGCCAGGTTGGATAGGGTGACCTAGGGCCAGGTCTGGATATGGGTGACAAGAGCCAGGTCTGGGATAGGGTGACCTAGGGCCAGGTCTGGGAAAGGGTGACCCAGGCCAGGTCTAGGATAGGGTGACCTAGGCCAGGTCTGTTGTGACTAGGCCAGTGGGATGGTACCTAGGGCCAGGTCTGGGATAGGGTGACCTAGGGCCAGGTCTGGGATAGGGTGACCTAGGCCAGGTTGGGATAGGGTGACCATAGGGCCAGGTCTGGGATAGGGTGACCTAGGGCCAGGTCTGGGATAGGGTGACCATAGGGCCAGGTCTGGAGATAGGGTGAACCAAGGCCAGGTCTGGATAGGGTGACCTAGGGCCAGGTCTGGGATAGGGTGACCAGGCCAGGTCTGGGATAGGGTGACCTAGAGCCAGGTCTTTGATAGGGTGACCTAGGGCCAGGTCTGGGATAGGGTGACCTAGGGCCAGGTCTGGGATAGGGTGACCTAGGGCCAGGTCTGGGATAGGGTGACCTAGGGCCAGGTCTGGGATAGGGTGACCTAGGGCCAGGTCTGGGATAGGGTGACCCAAGGCCAGGTCTGAGATAGGCTGAACCAAGGCCAGGTCTATGATAGGGTGACCTAGGGCCAGGTCTGGGATAGGGTGACCTAGGGCCAGGTCTGGGATAGGGTGACCTAGGGCCAGGTCTGGGATAGGGTGACCTAGGGCCAGGTCTGGGATAGGGTGACCTAGGGCCAGGTCTGGGATAGGGTGACCTAGGCCAGGTCTGGGATAGGTGACCTAGGGCCAGGTCTGGGATAGGGTGACCTAGGGCAGGTCTGGATAGGGTGACCTAGGGCCAGGTCTGGGATAGGGTGACCTAGGGCCAGGTCTGGGATAGGGTGATCCAAGGGGAGGTCTGGGATAGGGTGACCTAGGCCGGTCTGGGATAGGGTGACCTAAGGCCAGGTCTGGAATAGGGTGACCTAGGGCCAGGTCTGGGATAGGGTGACCAAGCCAGGTCTGGGATAGGGTGACCTAGGGCCAGGTCTGGATAGGGTGACCTAGGGCCAGGTCTGGGATAGGGTGACCTAGGGCAGGTCTGGAATAGGGTGACCTAGGGCCAGGTCTGGATAGGGTGACCTAGGGCCAGGTCTGGATAGGGTGACCTAGGGCCAGGTCTGGGATAGGGTGACCCTAGGCCAGGTCTGGGATAGGGTGACCTAGGGCCAGGTCTGGGATAGGGTGACCTAGGGCCAGGTCTGGGATAGGGTGACCTAGGGCCGGGTCTGGGATAGGGTGACCTAGGGCCAGGTCTGGGATAGGGTGAAGTAGGGCAAGGACTGGGATAGGGTGACCTAGGGCCAGGTCTGAGATAGGGTGACCTAGGGCCGGGTCTGGGATAGGGTGACCTAGGGCCAGGTCTGGGATAAGGTGACCTAGGACCAGGTCTGGGATAGGGTGACCTAGGGCCAGGTCTGGGATAGGGTGACCTAGGGCCAGGTCTGAGATAGGGTGACCTAGGGCCAGGTCTGGATAGGGTGACCTAGGCCAGGTCTGGGATAGGGTGACCTAGGGCCAGGTCTGGGATAGGGTGACCTAGGGCCAGGTCTGAGATAGGGTGACCTAGGGCCAGGTCTGGGATAGGGTGACCTAGGGCCAGGTCTGGGATAGGGTGACCTAGGGCCAGGTCTGGGATAGGGTGACCTAGGGCCAGGTCTGGGATAGGGTGACCTAGGGCCAGGTCTGGGATAGGGTGACCTAGGGCCAGGTCTGGGATAGGGTGACCTAGGGCCAGGGGCTGGGATAGGGTGACCTAGGCCAGGTCTGGGATAGGGTGACCTAGGGCCAGGTCTGGATAGGGTGACCTAGGGCCAGGTCTGGGATAGGGTGACCTAGGGCCAGGTCTGGGATAGGGTGACCTAGGGCCAGGTCTGGGATAGGTGACCTAGGGCCAGGTCTGGGATAGGGTGACCTAGGGCCGGGTCTGGGATAGGGTGACCTAATGCCAGGTCTGGGATAGGGTGACCTAGGGCCAGGTCTGGGATAGGGTGACCTAGGGCCAGGTCTGGGATAGGGTGACCTAGGGCCAGGTCTGGGATAGGGTGACCTAGGTCCAGGTCTGGATAGGGTGACCTAGGCCAGGTTTTGGATAGGGTGACCTAGGGCCGGGTCTGGGATGGGCATTACCTTACCAGGTCTAGATAGGGTACCTAGCCAGTCTTGAACTCTGAATAGAGCTTCCAGGTCTGCGATAGGTACTACCAGTTGATAGGTGACCTAGCCATCTGGACTGGTCTCTCGCTGGTCTCTCCTTGTGCCTGTCTGGGTGTGACCTGGGCCATATATCAGGAGTACCCTTCCAGGTCTGGATACATGACCTATTACCAGGTCTGGATAGGGTGACTAGCTTCATATGCACCTTCACCAGTCTGGGATAGGTCCTAGGCCAGGTCTCATAGGTGACCTAGGCCATCTGGATATATCACTAGGCCAGGTCTGATAGGGTGCTGGGGCAGATCTAGGTAGGTCAAGCATTTAACACGCAGATCCAAGTTTAAACACCTATGCTCGTTTACTCCTGAAAACGAGCTTAGTCACAACGAACCATAGATCCCTCCATCGCTGGTCTAATTGAGCTGGTCATCATTCTGTCACTTATCATCTATCAGCATCGTCATTTTTCTCAGCTTCTCATTATTCTCCAGTGATGAATGATGCTGTCCTTCTCCTCAGTATTCACCTGTCCATCACTCTTCCTGTCTCCCTCATCATCCTCCTTATCACTGGCCGTGTTAAAATATCAAAAGCTGGGTCATAACATCTAAGACTAGGTCACAACTTCACAGGCTGGATCACAAAATTGTAACCTGTGTCACAGAATCGCAGGCTAGCTAACAACATCGCAAGTTATGTCACAAGACCAAAGAGAGAAAGGTCAAGATAGGTCATAAAATTGAAGTCTGGATCATATCCTAGGTCAGGCCGAACATTCAGGTCTGGTGGCACATCGTATTTGTTACCTCACAGGCTGTGTTGCAACATCCTAGAATGAGTCACATTAGAGGCTAGGTAACACCATCACAGGTAGCGTCACATCACAGCCTAGATAACATCACATGTTATGTCACAATGTCGTAGCCTTGGGTCCCATCATTGAAGGCTGGGTCATAACATTGAAGGCTGGGTCATGACATTGCAGGCTGGGTCACAACACTATAGGCTATGTCATAACATCGCAGGCTGCATATCACGGGCTATAACACAACATCGCAGGCTGTATTATATCACAGAATCGGTCAAAAAATATCGTAGACTTGATAGGGCACAACATCACAAGCGGGGATACATCACAGGCTTAGTCACAACGCTACAGGGTTAGGAAAAATAGACACAAACACAGTACAATGCGATCCTTTATTTGAAGATATTTTTTCAATTGAGTCGGTATTTTCTATTAATCTCCACTACAGGGCTTAGAGATAAATAGTAGTGCTCTCTGGAGCCCACAGTCATTCCAACACACTAACTCCTAATGAGACAACAGTCCTGCTCTTCTCAATGTTTACTGAACATTATGGTATAAAACTTGTCAAATCATACCGACAAATTGGTTTCAAAAGATACGTAAGCAATACTAGGACATATTAGAACATTTTTCGGTTCTGAGACCGTGATCACTTCTAATTCACAATGGTTAAAAATCTGTTTGCTCAGGTGTCTTTTTAAAGCACTGTACATGGTAGCACTTACCTGCTTTGACCTCGTGAAGTTATCTGACTCGTCTGATCCATTATCAGGATAATGTTCCAATACTCTTGATCACAGGTGTAGGT
>NC_069485.1:8837276-8888900 GCF_026875155.1 Cherax quadricarinatus
TTCCAATGGACCGAAAGCAATATTATGATCAATGATGACAAATTTTAGTTACTCTGTTATTGAAAACTTGAGTTAAAAGCTAGAACGGAGTATAAAATCAATTCTAATCATACAGAGCAAAAAACTAATGTGAAAGACTTAAGAGTGATAATGTCAGAATATCTAACCTTGAAGGATAACAATAGTATCATTCTCACAACTGCGAGGAAAATGATAGGATGGACAATGAGAACTTTCAAAACAAGAGATGCCCAGCCAATGATGATCCTCTTTAAGTTATTTCTATGTAGGTTGAAATATTGCTGTACAATAACGGCCCCTTTCAAGGCAGGCGGAACTGCGTATCTGGAGAATGTACACAGAACCTTCACTGGAACATTAGTTGTGCTTTATTAGTGTTGTAGACTTTTCTACAATAGTTGTTGCTGCATACTTAGAGTATGTTATATTTTATTCGACGTATGTCACACTCGTATATAGGCTGCCTATCAACCAGCGAATCTGGTGCTAAGAGTTTAACGATCAGGGGCCCCGTCGTTATACCAGTACCTTGGTTCAACCAGCCAATCACAAGGAAGCCCGCCGAAGTTGTGAAGCGATGTGGTACACTCGTGAAACAACTTTGGCTGACTTGCCTTCACTGCTGGTGGCTACGGTTTTCACTATCTTGTGCTTGTATTTTTGACTCATTGTACATAATTGTAAATACTGTACATAGGCTATATATATGCTGTTTTGATGAAAGAAATACAGTCATTATTTAACTCTGCTACCTCTTTGCTCATTCTAAATGGTTATCATACTACGGCAAGATGTGGAGGCCATAGTCTATACCTGTGTTTTTTATTGTTGACACCTTGCAACAGTAGTGGCATACACCTTGCAACAATATTGTGTACAAGTTTCAGCAATATCTCATTACTGTTTGCGAAAATATCCGTCTTAACCTTGCAATAATTCTCGTGTACACTTTTCAACAACTGCCGTGTGCACCTTGCATCAATAACTTGCATCAACAATTACAGTCAGCGCACAAATTTTAAGAATAGCTGTGACCAGCTTGCAACTGTAGTCCTGAACAAATTGCAATAATAAACCGTGTACACTTGTACTAAAAGTATCAGAAGGGTCAAGATACACACATGTTTGGTACATACTAGCAGTACTAAGTAAGCTCGACACGTTACTAGCCAAAACTAACTCCGATATATAACTGACCAATTTATATTGTTTTTCTAACTTTCGGGGCAGGAAACTAGTTTGTCTGAGTATCTTCGGGGAAATGAATTCGCCCTTCGGGGCAGGAAACTAGTTTGTCTGGGCAAAATATAAAGTCATCTTCCTCCTCTCTTGAGTTGTAGTTAAATATATTTACTCTGCCAAGTATTTCTCGTGAAGAACAGAAAGTCACAACACCGTGACTGGAACAACACACAAATAACTCGGACACAGGAGAGAGGAACTTACGACGAATTTCATATCATTGTCATAAGTTAATCTCTCCTAAGTGCTAGTTATTTGTGTATTTCTCCTAATTTCGTATGTAAACTGTTATAATATACTACAAACTCCCTCAGCCTCCTCCTATCCTTGTACTTCCTCTCGCTTCCTTTTTACATCTTCCTCCGCCTCTCCATCTTCCTATTTCTCGTTCTCAGTTCTATTCATCTGATTTTCCCCGTCCTTTTCTTGTCTCTCTTTTCTTCTGCCCTTCCTCTTCCCACCTCTTTTTTCACACTTCCCTCATTCAACATCCTCATCTTTCCCTGTCTGTCTTACCTGTTCCCTCCATCTCCCCAATCTTTCCATCTTTCCTCCACCTCCCCACACTTTTTCTTCCTCTTCATCACTACCCTCATTAACTTTTTCCATCTCTTCCCATTTCACCACCTGCCCTTCTCCAATTTTATTTCCATGACCTCTACATCCATTACTGTACCTTTCCTCCTTGCTTCACCACTTACTGCTTCACCACTTACTGCTTCCACCACTTACTGCTTCACCACTACTGCTTCACCACTTACTGTTCACCATTTCGCTTCACCACTTACTGCTTCACCACTTACTGCTTCACCACTTACTGCTTCACCACTTACTGCTTCACCACTTACTGCTTCACCACTTACTGCTTCACCACTTACTGCTTCACCACTCACCTCCTCCTCCATTTCTCGCTCCATCATTTATTTCCCTTTTTCTTCTAGCTTTACTTTTGGTTTTGACTCTCACTCGCTTTTAACATCCTGCCACGAAATATATATTAAGTTAAACTCCCGCCCTATATTTATATAGCCTCCTAGTCATCCTCTCTACATGTCTAAGTCACGTCAAGAACTCCTCCTACGCCCTCTGAATAATATTTTTTGTAACCCCGCGCCTGATTACCAAATTTTCTGCATAATATTCACACCACACATTGTCCTCAGACACGAGATTTAAAACGCATGTTTGACACCCGTGTAACTGTGTTGGTGCCACTGTACTGCCCTTTTTAGTCTCCGTGGATAAAGTTATTTATCTCCAAAGATGCCTTGATGCACCACCGACCTTTTTTTTTCCCTCGTCAGTTCTACGGTTCATCTTATCTCCTATTATCTCTCACAGACCGATCTGACGATAATTTCACTCCCACATATCTAAACATATTTACTTCCTCCATAATCCCGAGCTCAAATCTGATACCCAGCCTCTCATTGCCTATTTTTTTTTTTAACTCCCATTAACTTGATCTTTCGTATGTTCGGTTTTAATTGCTTTCTTGTACATACCTTCCGAAATTCGTATAGTATCCTTTGCAACCTTCAGAATCTCTCGAACAACGTGTCATCGGAAATTAGCAAACCTGGAAGTTTACCTGGAGAGATTTGCTCAGGGGGTTCAACCCCCCCGCGCCTTCCTGTGACAATGCACTTTAGTATTACAGACGTTATCTTCTAATATTACCAACACTCTAGCGTTCACCTTACTTTTAGTAATGACTTATTTATCTCATCTATTTAAAACTTGCGATATTGGGCTTAAATAGCAACGCTCATTCTTTCCTTGCCGAAAAGAAAAGCGAAAAATTGCATATCGCAAAATTTGTTGCAAAATCATTCTGAGACTAATAAATAAATTTCGACTCTGTCGTTTATATTTAATTTATGTTAACTATATCTAAAATAATTTAGAGTTGGGATTAGACTTAAATAAATTGCGCTGTTATAATAAATTAGGTAAGGTTTATCGAAGGTTCTTTTGGGTACAAAATTTTTATACTTTTATATAAACATAAATATAACATTTTTTATATATAATATATATATATAGTAGATATAGTATATATATCTTATAATATATATATATATAATATATATATAATCAATAAATAATATATATATATATATATATATATATATATACTATAAATATATATTATATATACTATATATATATATATAATAGTATTATTATATATAAACGTGTAAGAGCGAAATTTTTAGAAAGGACTAATTTTAAATGATGTCTTGCTAAATTGATCAGTTTAACCTATTCGACACGACATATATACACACAGTCGGAATTACTTTTTTAATATTGCTTAAAGTCAATTATATATATCTTTTTCGTTGCGTTTAGGTTGATTTTTTTAGTTTTATGAGAATTTTTTAAGTTAGGTTAGGTGAGGTTTCTAAGTTATGTCTGGTCCAATAACAAAAACTTTTATATTATTGTCATTGAAAAAATATATCCATCAATTTTTTAAAAAAAAAAGAGGAAACTCCAATTTTTCGCCAAATTCGGCTTATTATGCAGTACATATATACACAGCAAACTCTCTCTTACCGTAATGTAGGAGAGACAAGATAACACTTACAGCTGCTTCCTCAGTGTACCCTACCCTAGTACCCTGCTGTGGTAGTGACACCACAACACTCACAGCTGCTTCCTCAGTGTAACCCTACCCTAGTACCCTGACATGTGGTAGTGACAACCACCAACACTCACAGCTGCTTCCTCAGTGTTACCCTAGTGCCCTAGACGCCTGCTGTGGTAGGGACACCACACAACACAACAGCTTGCTTCCTCATATGTACCCAATAACCATGATTACCCGAGCTGTGGTAGTGACACCACCAACACTCACAGCTGCTTACTCAAGTTGTACCTACCCTTAGAACCCTGCTATGGAAGTGACACCTACAACCTCACACTGCTTCCTGCAATGACCATTACCCTATTACCCTGCTGTGGTAGTGACACCACAACCGTCACAAGGCCCCCCTGCTTCCTTCAGTGTACCCTAACCCTTATACCCCTGCTGTGGTAGTGACACCACATACACTCACATGGCTGCTTCCTCATGTACCCTACCCTAGTACACCTGCTGTGGTAGTGACACACAACACTCACAGCAGCTTCCTCAGTGTCCCTAACCCTGTAACCCGGCGGTGGAGGACACCACAATGAACACTCACAGCTGCTTCCTCAGTGTACCTAACCCTAGTACCCTGCTGGGTAGTGACAACCCCAACACTCACAAGCTTGCTTCCGTCAGTGACCCCACCTAGTACCCTGCTGTGGTAGTGACGAACACAACACTCACACGCTGCTTCCGCAGTTTACCTATCCCTAGACCCTGCTGTTGTAGTGACAACACCAACACTCACAGCTGCTTTCCTCATGTACCCACCTAGTACCCTGCTGAGGTATTGACACGCACAACACTCACAGCTGCTTCCTCAGTGTACCCTACCTAGTACCCTGCTGTGGTAGTGAACAACACAACACTCACAGCTGCTTCCATCTGCTACCCCTACCCCATAACCCTGTTGTGGAGTAGTGACACCACAACACTCAAGTCTGCTTCTCGCGTACCTCCACCCTAGAACCCTGCTGTGGTAGTGACAACACAACAACTCACAGGCTGCTTCCATCAGTGTACCCTAACAAAGTTTACCCTGATGTGGTAGTTACATCCAAACACTCACAGTCTGCTCCACAGTGTACCCACCCTAGTACCCTCAGTGAGTAGTGACAACACAACACTCACAGCTGCTTCCTTCACTCAGTGTACCACCACCCTAGTTACTCCGGCTGTGGTAGTGACAAACACAACACTCACAGCTGCTTCCTCGTGTACCTCCACCCGTAGTACTCTCATCTTGTGGTAGTGAACAACACAACACTCACAGTCTGCTTCCTCAAGTACCCCACTCCTAGTACCCTGCTGTGGTAGTGACACAACAACACTCGACAGCTGCTTCTCATGTACCCACTAGTACCCTGCTGTGGTAGAGTGACACCGACAACTCTCACATCTGCTTCTCTCAGTGTACCCACTACCCTAGTACACTGCTGTGGTAGTGACACCACAACACTCATAGCTGCTTTGCTCAGTTACTCTAAAGCCCAGCTACCCTGCTGTGGTAGTGACACAAACAACACTCATAGCTGCTTTCCGCAGTGTACCCTACCCTAGTACCCGCAGTGGGTATGACATACACAACACTCACACGCTATCCTCAGGTAACCCTACCTGAAGAACCCTGCTGTGTAGTGACACCACAATACTCTGTAGCTGCTGTTCTCACTGCACCCTATCCCTTGTACCCTGCTGTGGTAGTGACAACACAGAACACTCACAGCTGCTTCCTCAGTGTACCCCTATCCACCTAGAAACCTGCGGTGTGTAGGACACCACAACACTCACAGCTGCTTCCTCAGTGTACCCTAACCCTAAGTACCCTGCTGTGATAGTGACAGGACCAACAACACTTCATAGCTGCCTATCTCTCAGTGTAACCCGCATAACCCAAGTACCGCTGCTGTTGTATTGTCACCACAACACTCACTACTGCTTCCTGCCTCAGAGTACCCTACACCCCTAGTACCCTGCTGTGTATGGACAACACAACACTCAACAGCTGCTTCCTCAGTGTACGCCTAGCCAACCCTAGTACCGACTGCTGGGAATGACACCACACACACATACACAGCTCTTCGCTCAGTGGCACCCTAACCTAGTACGCTGCTGCTGTGTAGGTGACAAAACTCCAGCTGCATCCTCAGTGTACCCTACCCCGCTTCATTCCCCTGCTGTGGTAGTGACACCACAACACTCACGGGGTTGAGGGCAGCTGCCTCCTCAGTGTACCCCTAACCCTAGTACCCTCATTCTGTGGTAAGTGACTACACTCACTGCTGCTATCCTCATTGTACCCGACACTGGTACGCCTGCATGCTATGCCACCACAACACTCACATGCTGCTTCCTCAGTGCACCCTAGACCCTAGTACCTAACTGCTGTGGTAGTGACAACACTCTCAGCTTCTTCCTACCGTGTACTCCAACCCTACGTAACCACTGCTGTTGTATGTGACACACCACAACACTCCACAGCTGCTTTCCTCATGGTCCCCTACCCAGTACCCTGCGTGGTAGTGTACAACACTCACAGCTGCTTTCCTCAGTGTACCCTATCCCTAGTACCCAGCCTGTGGTAGTGCACCACAACACTCACAGGTTGCTTCCTCAGTGCACCCTATTAACCCTAGTACCCATGCTGTGGTAAGTGCAACCACAACACTCACAGCTGCTTTCACTCAGTGAACCCTACCCCTAGTACCCTGCTGTCGTAAGTGATCAACACACTCACACACACTGTTCTCAGTGCACCCTAAGCCCAAGTACCACTTCTGTGGTAGTGACAACACAACACTAACAGCTGCTTCCTCAGTGTACCCCAACCTAGTACCCTGCTGTGGTAGTGACAACACACCACACACAGCTGCTTTCTCAGTGTACCTAGCCCTAGGTAACCCTGCTGTGGTAGTGACACCACATACACCACAGCTGCTTTCCTGCAGTGTACCCTACCCTAGTACCCTGCTGTGGTAGTGACACCACAACACTCACAGCTGCTTCCTCAGTGTACCCTACCCTAGTACCCTGCTGTGGTAGTGACACCACAACACTCACAGCTGCTTCCTCAGTGTACCCCTACCGCATTACGATCTGCTGTGGTAGTGACAACCACAAAACACTCAGCAGGCAGCTGCTATCCTCAGTGACCCTACCCCTAGTACCACCCCTGCTGTGGTAGTGACACCATCACAACACTCACAGCTGCTTGCCCAGTGTAACGCCTACCCTAGTACTGACTGGTGGTATGTGACACAACAACACTCACAGCAGCTTCCCCAATGTACCCTAGTCCCTAGTACCGTCTTGTCTGTGTAGATGACTACCACAAAACTCACAGGCTGCTTCCATCAGTGGTACCTCTACCCTATTTAGCCCTGCTGTGTGTAGTTACCACCGACAACCTACACCTCTGCTTCCCAAGTGTACCCTACCCTAGTACCTGGCCTCGTCTTTGGTGTGACACCACAACAACTCACAGCTGCATCCCTCATGTAACACCTAACCCTAGTACACTGCCTGTGGTATGACACCACAACACTCAACAGCTGATTCCTCAGTGTACCCTACCCATAGTACCCCCTGCTGTGTAGTGACACACAACACTCACAGCTCTTCCGTCAGAGTACCCCACCCTAGTACCCTGCTGTGAAGTGACACCACAACACTCATAGTCCTTTCTCAGTGTAACCCTAACCACTAGGTACCCTGCTGTGGTAGTGACACATCAACACTTCACAGCTGCTTCCACAGTGTACCCTACCCAAGTACCCTGCTGTGGTAGTGAGCACCTCACAAAACTTCATAGCTCCTTTCTCAATGTACCCATACCCTTGTACCCAGCTGTGGTAGTGACAACACAACACTCACAGCGCTTCCTCAGTGTAACCCTAACCCTGAGAAACCTGCTGTGTAGTGACACACAAACACTCACAGCTGCTTCCTATCAGTGTAACCCTACCCTAGTACCACTGCTGTGGTAGTGACACCAGCAAACACTCACAGCTGCTTCCCCTTCAGTGTACCCTACCCTAGTACCTACGTGCTGTGGTAGTGTGCGACAACAACACTCACAGACTGCTTCTCGTGTCCCCTAACCGTAGAACCCTTCTGTGGTAGTGACACCACATACACTCACAGCTGCTTCCTTCATTGAGCACCCTACTTCCTCTAGTACCACTGCTGTGGTAGTGAACAACACTCACAGCTGCTTTCCATTCAGTGTACCCTACCCTCTTACCCTGCTGAGGTATGAAACAAAACACTCACAGCTGCTTCCCTCAGTGTACCCTACCCCTAGTACTCTCTGCTGTGAGTGACACACTCACACTGCTTCCTCATGGGGGGACCCACCCGTGGTACCCTGGCAGTGGCTAGTGACACCACAACACTCACAAGCTCTTCCACATTGCACCCTACCCTAGTACCCTGCTGCGGTAGTGACAACACTCACAGCTGCTTCCTCAGTGTATCCCTATCCTAGTACCCTGCTGTGGTAGTGACACCACAACACTCACAGCTGCTTCCGAAGGCGTGGGATGGTGGGGGAACCCAGAACAAGGGGGGGGGGGGGGCCCTAGTACCCCTGCTGTGTTAGTGACAACACTCACAGCTGCTTTCTCAGTGTACCCTACCCTAGTACCCTGCTGTGGTAGTGACACCACAACACTCATCAGATGCTACCTCAGTGGCACCCTACCCTAGTAGCCGGGACTGCTGTGGTAGAGACAACAAACACTCACATCAGCTATTCGCCTCAGTGTACCCTACCCTAAAGGTACCCAGCTGTCGTATGACAACACACCACACAGGCTCAGCTGCTTCTCTCAGTGCACCCCCTTACCCTCGTACCCTATCTGAGGTCAAGTGACAACACAACAACCAAACAGCTGCTTCTCATGACCCCTACCTTAAGTACCCTGCTGTGCTAGAGACCAACACACCACACACAGCTGCTTTCTCAGTTATACCTAGCCCTACCCAAGGTACCACTGCTGTGGTAGTGACACCACAATAACACTCACAGCTGCTTCCACAGTGTACTCCAAACACTAGTACCCCAGCTGCTGTGTAGTGACACCCAACACTCTCAGCTGCTTTCTCTCCGTGTACCCTTCCCTAGTACCCTGCTGTGGTAGTGACACCACAACACTCACAGCTGCTTCCTCAGTGTACCCTACCCTAGTACCCTGCTGTGGTAGTGACACCACAACACTCACAGCTGCTTCCTCAGTGTACTCCTAACCTAGTACTTCCGCTGTGGTAGTTGACACCACAACACTCACATCTTGCTTTCCTCCAATGTACCCTAGACCCTAGTATCCCCCTGCGTTTAGTTGACACCACAACACTCACAGACTGCTTCCTCAATGTCACCCTACCCCTAGTACCACTACTGCGTGGTAGTGACACCACAACACTCACAGCTGCTTCCTCAGTGTACCCTACCCTAGTACCCTGCTGTGGTAGTGACACCACAACACTCACAGCTTGCTTCCCTTAAAATTGGTTTAGTGTAACCCTAGGCCCTAGTACCCTGCTGTGTAGTGACAACACAACACTCACAGCTGCTTCCTCAGTGTACCCACCCTAATTACCGTCTGCTGTTGGTAGTGAAACCACAACCTCAACATTGCTTCTCAAGTGCACCTACCCAAGTACCCTGCTGTGGTAGTGACAACACTCACAGCTGCTTCCTCAGTGTACCCTACCCTCTTACCCTGCTGTGGTAGTTACACCACAACACTCACAGCTGCTCCTCAGTGTACCCTATCCCTAGTACCCCTTGCTTTGTAGTGACAACACTCACGAAAGCTGCTTCCTCAGTGGTACCCTAACCCTGGGTGACCACTGCAATGCTAGTGACACCACAACACTCAGCAACTTGGCTTCCTCATGCAGACCTAACCCAGTTCCCTGCTGTTGTAGTTGACAACACTCACAGCTCTTCCTCATGTACCCTAACCCTAGTACCAACTGCTGTGGTGTGACCCCACAACAGCTCACAGCTGCTTCCTCAGTGTAACCCTAACCCTAGTACCTCTGCTGTGGAAGTGACAACACTCACAGTCTCTATACTCAGAGTACCCTACCCTAGTACCTACTGCTGTGGTAGTGACACCAACAACACTCACGAGACTGCTTCTCAGTGAACCCTTACCCTAGTACCCTGCAGTGGTAGTGACAACACAACTCGTCACAGCTTCTTTCTCAGTGAACACCCTACCCTAAGTACACCCTGCTGTCGTAGTGCCAACCACACCACACACAGCTGGTCTTTTCTTCAGTGCACCCTACCCTAGTACCCTTTTCTGTGGTAGTGACAACACAACACTAACAGCTGCTTCCTCAGTGTACCCCAACCTAGTACCCTGCTGTGGTAGTGACAACACACCACACACAGCTGCTTTCTCAGTATACGCCTACCAAGTACCGCAGCTGTAGTAGTGACACCACAACACCTCACAGCTGCTTCCTCAGTGTACCCTACTGCGCTATTACCGCTGCTGTGGTAGTGACACCACAACACTCACAGCTGCTTCCTCAGTGTACCCTACCCTAGTACCCTGCGTGGTAAGTGACACCACAACACTCACAGCTGCTTCCCTACATGTGTACCACCCTAAACCCTAGAACCGCTTGCGTGGTATTGACACCGCACAACACCACAGCTGCTTCCTCAGTGTACCCTAAACCTTTAGTACCCTGCTGTGGTAAGTGACACCAACAACACTGCACAGCGAGCTTCCTCAATGTACCTATCTACCCGTAGTACCGCTTGCTGTGGTAGTGACAACGACAACACCACAGCTCTTTCTCATTGGTACCCTACCCAAGTACCCGCTGTCGTAGTGACAACACACCACACCACAGCTTGCCCCCCTTACCTCAGTGCACCCTATCTACCCTAGTACCCTTCTGGTGGTAGTTCCAACACAACACCTAACAGCTGCTTCCTGCAGTGTATCCCGAACCTAGTACCCTGCTGTGGTAGTGACAACAGACACCACACACATCTGCTTTCTCATTGTACACCTACCCTAGTATACCGGCTGCTGTGGTAGTGACACCACAACACTCAGCATCTGCTTGCCTCAGTGTACCCTATCCCTAGATACCCTGCAGTGGTTAGTGAACACCACATAACTCACAGCTGCTTCTCATTGCACCCTACCCTAGTACCCTGCTGTGGGAAGTGACACCACAACCACTCACAGCTGCATCCCTCATTGTACCCTAGCCTTAGTACCGCATGCCCTGGCTGTGGTAGTGACACCACAACACTCACAGCTCTTCCTCAGTGTACCCTAATATGCCTAGTACCCATCATGTTGGTAGTGACACCACAACACTCACAGCTGCTTCCTCAGTGTACCCTACCCTAGTACCCTGCTGTGGTAGTGACAACACAACACTCACAGCTGCTTCCTCAGTGTACCCTACCCTAGTACCCTGCTGTGGTAGTGACACACAACACACACAGTTCTTGCTTCCTCGAGTGCAGCCCTAGCCCTTAGTACCCTGCTGTGGTAGTGACAACACTCACAGCTGCTTCCTCAGTGTACCCTACCCTCTTACCCTGCTGTGGTAGTTACACCACAACACTCACAGCTGCTTCCTCATTGTACCCTACTCCTAGTACCGCTTCCTGCTTTGGTAGTTGACAACACTCGACAGCTGCATCCTCAGTGTAAACCCAACTCCTGGTACACAGCAGTGCTAGTTGACTACCACAACACACACAAGCTTCTTCACTTCATGCACCTACCGCGTAGTACCGCCTGTCTGTGGTAGTGACCAACACACACAGCTGCTTCCTCCGGTGTACCCTAACCTAGTACCCTGCAGTGGGAGTGACAGCCACAACACTCACAGCTTTCATCCACATTGTATTCCCAAATACGCCAACCCCTAGTACCCTGCCATTGGTAGTGACAACACTCACAGCTGCTTTTCTCATGTACCCTACGCCTATACCGCTGCTGTGTAGTGACACCACCACAACACTCACAGCTGCTTCCCATCAATTGCACCCTTTACCCACTAGTACCTGCTGCGTGGTAGTGACGAACACAAACACTCCACAGCTGCTACTCAGTGTAACGCCTACCCTATAACTCTGCTGTCGTAGTGACAACACACCACACACAGCTGCTTCTCAGTGCATCCCTACCCTAGTACCCTTCTGTGGGTAGTGACAACGACAACAACTAACAGCTGGCTTCTCACAGTGTACCGCCAACCTAGTACCTTCTGTTGTGTAAGTGACAAGCACACCACACACAGATGAGCTTATCTCAGTGTACCCTAACCTAGTACCCTGACTGTGGTAGTGAACACCACAAGCACTCACAGATCTGCTTCCACATGTACCCTAGCCCTAGTACCCTGCTGTGGTAGTGGACACCACACCACTCACATGCTGCTTCCTCAGTGTACCCTACCCTAGTACCCTGGCTGTGTGTAGTGACCCACCACAACGCACTCACAGCCTGCTTCCTCCTCAGTGTTACCCTACCCTAGTCCCCTGGCTTGGTAGTGACACCACAACACACACAGCTGCTTCCACACTCAGTGTACCCTACCTTATACCCGACGCTGTGGTAAAGTGACACGAACAACACATCACACTGCATCCTCAGTGTGTACCTACCTATTACCGCTGCTGTGGAGTGACAACACCTCCACAGCTGGCTTTCCTTCAGTGTACCCTACCTAGTACCCTGCTGTGGTAGTGGACACCTACAACACTCACAGCTGCATGCCTCAGTGTCACCCCTACCCTAGAACCCTGCTGTGGGTAGTGACAACGACAACACTCACAGCTGCTTTCTCAGTGTACCCTACCCTAGTACCCTCTGGCGGTAGAGACAACACACCACACACAGCTGCGTTTCTCAGTGCAACCCTACCCTATGTACCCTTCCTGTGGTAGTGACAACGACAACATTCTAACAGAGCTGCTACCTCATGTACCCCAACCTAGTACCCTGCCTGTGGTAGGACAACACACCACACACAGCTGCTTTTCTCAGTGTACCCTCACCCTAGTACCCCTTCTGTTGGTAGTGACACACAAGCACTCACAGTCTGGCTTCTCAGTTTAACCTACCCTAGGTACCACTGCAGTGGTAAGTGACACCCAACACTCACACGTGCTTCCTCAGTGTGACCCGTACCTAGTACCCCGCTGTGGTAGTGACTCCAACAACACCTCACAGCTGCTTCTCAGTGTCTACCCTACCCAGTACCCTGCTGTGTAGGACGAACCACAACACTCACAGCTGCTTCCTTCAGTGTACTCCTACCTTAGGTACCGGCACGCTGCTTTGGTAGTGATAACCACAACACTCACAGCTGCATCCTCAATGTTACCCTACCTAGTACCCACTGCATGTAGTAGTGACAACCACAACACCCACAGCTGCTGTCCTCAGTGTACCCCTACCCTATACTTGCTGCTGTGGTATGACAACACACACTCACAGCTGCTTCCTCAGTGCACCCTACATTAGTACCCTGTTGTGGTAGTGACACCACAACAGCTCACATCTGCTTCCTTCATGTACCCCACCACTAGTAGACCTCTTGCAGTGGAGTGACAACACAACACATCACAGCTGCTTCCTCAGAGTACCCTAGCCCTAGAACCCTGTCTGTGGTATGACACCACAACACCACAGCTGCTTTCCTCAGTGACCCTACCCTATTACCACTTCTGTGGTAGTGACACCACAACACAATTCACAGCTGCTTCCTACAGTGTACCTACTCTAGGTACCCTGCTGTTTGTAGATGACACCACAACACTCACAGCTGCTTCCTCAGTGTACCCTACCCTAGTACCCTGCTGTGGTAGTGACACCACAACACTCACAGCTGCTTCCTCAGTGTACCCCACCCTAGTACCCTGCTGTGGTAGTGACACCACAACACTCACAGCTGCTTCCTCAGTGTACCCCACCCTAGTACCCTGCTAGTGGTAGTGACAACGACACCACTGCACAGCTGCTTCCTCAGTGTACCCACCCTATGTACCCTGCTGTGTTAGTGACAACACAACACTCACAGCTGCTTCCATCTCAGTGATCCCCACTCCTAGTACCCTGCTGTGGTAGTGACACCCGACAACAATCACAGCGCTTCTCAGTGTACCCTACCCTAGTACCCTGCTGTGGTAGTGACACCACAACACTCACAGCTGCTTCCTCAGTGTACCCTACCCTAGTACCCTGCTGTGGTAGTGACACCACAACACTCACAGCTGCTTTCTCAGTGTACCCTACCCTAGTACCCTGCATGTGTGAGTGACACACAGCAAATCTCCATACCTGCTTTCTCAGTAGTACCCAACCCATAGAACCCTGTGTGGTAGTGACAACACAACCCTCACAGCTGCTGTCCTCAGTGTACGTCTACCCTAGTACCACTGCGTGGTAGTGACACCACAAAAAACTAATAGCGCGGGAGATATCCCTACCTTTACCCTTGCTGTGGTAAGTGACAACACAACACTCACAAGCTTGTCTCGTCAGTGTACCCTACCTAGGAAAACCTGCTGTGGTAGTGACACCACAACACTCACTAGCTGCCTTCCTCAGTGTACCCTACCGCTAGTAAACCTTACAGGTTGGCTGCTGTGATAGTGACACACAACACTCATTAAGCTGCTTTCTCATGTGTACCCTATGCCCGGTACCCTGCTGTGGTAGTGAACACCACAACACTCAAATCTGCTTACTCAGTGTACCGGCTACCCCTAGTACCGCTGCTGTGGTAGTGACACCACAGGTTGACACCATAGCTGCTTTTCTCAGTGTATACCCTACCCTAGTACCCTGCTGTGGTAGTGTACAACACAACACTCACAGTCTGCTTCCTCAGTGTACCTACCCTAGTATCCTTTCATCTGTGGTAGTAACACCGACAAAACTAATAGCAGCTTCTCACTGTAACCCTACCCTTGTACCTCTGTGGAATGACAACACAACACTCACTACAGCATCGTCAGTGTACCCTATGGGCCCTGAAAACCTTCATGTGGTATGACACCACAACACTCCATAGCTGCTTCCCTCAAAGTACCCTACCCAGTACCCTTCTTGAGATAGTGACACCACAACACTCATAGCTTCTTTCACAGTGTACTCCTACCCTAGTACCCGTGCTGTGGGAGTGACACTATCACAACACTCACATCTGCTTCTCAGTGTACCCTACCCTAAGTACCCCTGGCTGTGGTAGTGACAACACAACCTGGACACTGCATCCTCAGTGTACCCTATCCCTAGTCCCGTCTGCTGTGGTAGTGCACCACAACACGTCACAGCTGCTTCCTCAGTGGCACACCCTACCCAGAATCCCTGGCGTGTGGTAGTGACAACACTCAGACAGCTGCATCCTGCAGTGTACCCTACACTCTTACCGCATGCTGGTGGTAGGTGACACACACACTCACATCTGCTTCCCTCAGTGTCTGAGTGGGCCGCTAACATACCCTAGTACGCTCTGCGTGGTATTGACAACACTCACAGCTGCTTCCACAGTGTAGCTGCCAACCTGGTACCCTGCAGTGCTAGTACACCAACAACACTCACTGCTCTTCCTCAGTGCACCCTAGGACGCTAGGTATCCCTTGCTGTGGTAGTGACAACACTCAACAGCTGCTTCGCAAGTGTCCCTAGGCCTAGTACCCTGCTGTGTAGTTACACCACAACACGTACAGGCTGCTTCCTCAGTGTATCCCAACCCTAGTACCCTGCTGTGGTTAAGGACAACACTCACAGCAGCATTCTCATGTACCCTACCTAGTACCCTGCTGTGGTAGTGACAATCGACAACACTCACAGCTGCCTTCCTCAGTGCACCCAACCTAGTACCACTGCTGTGGTAGTGACAACTACATCACTCATCCAGCTGCTTTCTCAGTGTTCCCTACCACTAGTACCGTCAGCGTCGTAGTGACAACACACCACACACAGCTGCTTCCTCAGTGCAACGCCCCGCAAACTCCCCTTAGTACCCTTCTGTGGTAGTGACAATCACAACACTATCTGCAGCTTCCACAGTGTACCCCAACCCAGTACACGCTGCCGTGGTAGTGACAACAGCACCACACACAGGAGCTGCTTTCTCATGTACCCCTATCCCTAGTACGCCAGCTGTGTATGAGCAACACACCACACACAGCCTGCTTTCTCAGTGTACTCCTATACCCTAGTACTCCTGGCTGTGGTAGTGACAACCACAACACTCACAGGCTGCTTCCTCAGTGTACCCCAACCTAGGTAACCACACCGCGCTGTGGTAGTGACAACACTCACAGCTCGCTTTCTCAGTGCACCCTACCCTACGTACCATTTTCTCTGTGGTAGTGACAAAACATTCATCAGCTGCTTTCTCATCTGTACCTAGCCCTATGATAGCACTGCTGTGGTATGACAACTACAAAAGCCTCACCGCTTCTACAGCACTGTACCGCTACCCTATTACCTCTTGCTGTGGTAGTGACAACACTCACAGCTGCTTATCTCATGTACCCTACCCTATTACCCCTGCTGTGGGTATGATAAGCACAACACTGCACAGCATGCTATCACCGTGCAACCCTACCCTAGTAAACCATCACTGTTGTAGTGACACACATACACTCACGAGCTGCTATTTCAAGTGAACCCTACCCTAGTAGCCGCTGCTGAGGAGGACCACCACAACACTCACAGCTGCTTCCTCAGTGTACCCCACCGCAATGTACCCTGCTGTGGGTATGACAAGCCCTACACTCACAGCTGCTTCCTCAGTGTAACCCTATTAACCCTAGTACCACTTGCTGTGGTATGAAAACACAACACTCACAGCTGTGTTCTCATGACCCTACCCTAGTACCCTGCTGTGGAAGTGACAACACATCACAGCTGCTATTTCTCATGCAACCTATACCCTAGTACCCTGGCTGTAGTAGTGACAACACTCACAGCTGCTTCCTCAGTGTACCCTTAGATCCTAGTACCCTGCTGTGGTAGTGACAACACAACACTCACAGCTGCTTCCTCAGTGTACCTACCCTATTACCTCTCTTGTGGTAGTGACAACACAACACTCACACGGCTGCTTCTCAGTGTACCCTACCTAGTACACCTGCTGTGGTAGTGGACAACACAACACTCACAGCAGCATTCTCATGTACCCTAACCCTAGTATCCCTGCTTGTAGAGACCACACACCACTCACCGCTGGTTTCTTCAGTGTACCCCAACCTAGTACCCTGCTGTGGTAGTTACAACACAACACGTCACTATCTGGCTGTTGCCTCCGTGTACCCAACACTAGTACCCTGCTGTGCAGTGACAACACACGTGACCACGTTGGTCAAACACAGCTTCTTTCTCATTATAGCGCACTAAGCAAGTACCCTGCTGTGGTAGTGACACACTACAACACTCACAGACTGCATTCTCATAGTGACCCTACCCTATTACGCTATTCTATGTTGTAGTGTACAACACACACTCACAGCTGGGGGAAAGCTTTCTCAGTCAAGCCCTAACCTAGTACCACTGCTGTGGTAGTGACAACACACCACACACAGCTGCTTTCTCAGGTGCACCCAACACCTAGTACCCTACTGTGGAAGTGACAACAGACAACAATCACAGCTGCTTCCTCATGTACCCCAACCTATACCTACGTTTTGTTGCTGTGTAGTGGGACAACACAGCCACATACAGCTGCATTCTCTCAGTGTACCCTAACCTTAGTACCACCTGCAGTCGTATTGACAACAACACCACACACAGCTCTTTCCAGTGTACCCTACCGAAGTAAGCCTGCTTGGTAGTGACAACACACACACACAGCTGGCTTTCTCAATGTATCCCTACCCTATTACCCTTTCTGTGGTATGAACAACACACCACACACAGTCTAGTCTGCTTTCTCAGTGCAACCCCTAGCCCCTAGTACCCTGCAGTGGTAGTGACAACACACCACACACAGCTGCATTCTCAGTGGCAGCCCAACCCTAGTACCACATTCTGTGGTAGTGACAACACAACACTCCAGCTGCTACCTGCATTGGGTACCCAACCTAGTACCACTGCTTGGTAGTGGACAACACTAACACTCACAGCTGCTTTCCCTCAAGTGTACCCCAACCCGTATAACGCACTGCTGTGGGGTAGTTGACAACACAACACTCACAGCTGCTTTCTCAGTGTATCTTACCCTAGTACCCTGCTGTGGTAGTGACAACACAACACTCACAGCTGCTTACTCACTGTTCCCTACCCTAGTACCCTGCTGTGGTTGTGACAACACTCACAGCTGCTTTCTCAGTGTACCCTACCCTAGTACCCTGCTGTGGTAGTGACAACACAACACTCACATCTGCTTTCTCAGTGTACCCTACCCTAGTACCCTGCTGTGGTAGTGACACCACAACATTCACAGCTGCTTCCTCAGTGTACCCCACCCCTAGCACGAAGAGTCTGCTTGTGGTAGTGACAACACAACACTCACACTGCTTTCCGTCATGTGTACCCCACCCTGAATGGTACCTGCTGGGTAGCGACAACACAACACTCCACACTGCTTTCTCAGTGTACCCAGCCCTAGTACCCTGCTGTGGTAGTGACAACACAACACCTCAGTGCTTTCGTCAGTTCTAACTTAACCCTAGTAACCTCTGGCTTTGAAGTGACAACACAACACTCACAGCTGCTTACACACTGTTCCCTTACCCTAGTACCACTGCTTGTGGTATGACACACTCACAGCTGCTTCTCTAGTGTACCCTACCCGTAGTACCGGCTGCTGTGGTAGTTGACAACACAACACTCACAGCTGCTTCCTCAGTTTACCCGCTACCCTAGACCTCCTGGACTGTGAGTAGTAACAACACACACTCACAGCTGCTTCGTCCTTTTCCCTACCCTTAGATGTCTTGATGCATCCACCGATCCTTTTTTTTTTCCCGTACGTCAGTTTCTACGGTTCATCTATCTCCGTATTATCTGCTCACAGAATACCGCTCTGACGATAATTTCACTCCCACGATATCTAAACATATTTACTTCCTTTCCATAATCCCCGAGCTTCAAATCTGATACCCAGCCTCTCATTGCCTATTTTTTTTTTTAACTCCCATTAACTTGATCTTTCGTATATACGTTCTTAATTGCTTTCTTGTACACTACCTTTCCGAAATTCGTATAGTAACCTTTAGCAGCAACCTTCAGAATCTCTCGAACAACGTGTCATCGGAAATTAGCAAACCTGGAAGTTTACCTGGAGAGATTTGCTCAGGGGGTTCAACCCCCCCGCGCCTTCCTGTGACAATGCACTTTAGTATTACAGACGTTATCTTCTAATATTACCAACACTCTAGCGTTCACCTTACTTTTAGTAATGACTTATTTATCTCATCTATTTAAAACTTGCGATATTGGGCTTAAATAGCAACGCTCATTCTTTCCTTGCCGAAAAGAAAAGCGAAAAATTGCATATCGCAAAATTTGTTGCAAAATCATTCTGAGACTAATAAATAAATTTCGACTCTGTCGTTTATATTTAATTTATGTTAACTATATCTAAAATAATTTAGAGTTGGGATTAGACTTAAATAAATTGCGCTGTTATAATAAATTAGGTAAGGTTTATCGAAGGTTCTTTTGGGTACAAAATTTTTATACTTTTATATAAACATAAATATAACATTTTTTATATATAATATATATATATAGTAGATATAGTATATATATCTTATAATATATATATATATAATATATATATAATCAATAAATAATATATATATATATATATATATATATATATACTATAAATATATATTATATATACTATATATATATATATAATAGTATTATTATATATAAACGTGTAAGAGCGAAATTTTTAGAAAGGACTAATTTTAAATGATGTCTTGCTAAATTGATCAGTTTAACCTATTCGACACGACATATATACACACAGTCGGAATTACTTTTTTAATATTGCTTAAAGTCAAGTTATATATATCTATTTCGTTGCGTTTAGGTTGATTTTTGTTAGTTTATGAGAATGTTTGTAAGTCTAGTTAGGTGATGTTTCTAAGTTATGTCTGGTCCAATAACAAAAACTTTTATATTTATTGTCATTGAAAAAATATCCATCATTTTTTTAAAAAAAAAAAGAGGAAACTCCGAATTTTTTTCGCCAAATATCGGCTTATTATGTCAGTACATATATACACACAATACTCTCTCTTACCGTAATGTAGGAGAGACAAGATAACACTATACAAGCTGCTTCCTCAGTGTACCTACCCTAGTACCGCCTGCTGTGTAGTGCGACACCACAACACTCACAGCTGCTTCCTCAGTGTAACCCTACCCTAGTACCCTGACATGTGGTAGTGACAACCACCAACACTCACAGCTGCTTCCTCAGTGTTACCCTAGTGCCCTAGACGCCTGCTGTGGTAGGGACACCACACAACACAACAGCTTGCTTCCTCATATGTACCCAATAACCATGATTACCCGAGCTGTGGTAGTGACACCACCAACACTCACAGCTGCTTACTCAAGTTGTACCTACCCTTAGAACCCTGCTATGGAAGTGACACCTACAACCTCACACTGCTTCCTGCAATGACCATTACCCTATTACCCTGCTGTGGTAGTGACACCACAACCGTCACAAGGCCCCCCTGCTTCCTTCAGTGTACCCTAACCCTTATACCCCTGCTGTGGTAGTGACACCACATACACTCACATGGCTGCTTCCTCATGTACCCTACCCTAGTACACCTGCTGTGGTAGTGACACACAACACTCACAGCAGCTTCCTCAGTGTCCCTAACCCTGTAACCCGGCGGTGGAGGACACCACAATGAACACTCACAGCTGCTTCCTCAGTGTACCTAACCCTAGTACCCTGCTGGGTAGTGACAACCCCAACACTCACAAGCTTGCTTCCGTCAGTGACCCCACCTAGTACCCTGCTGTGGTAGTGACGAACACAACACTCACACGCTGCTTCCGCAGTTTACCTATCCCTAGACCCTGCTGTTGTAGTGACAACACCAACACTCACAGCTGCTTTCCTCATGTACCCACCTAGTACCCTGCTGAGGTATTGACACGCACAACACTCACAGCTGCTTCCTCAGTGTACCCTACCTAGTACCCTGCTGTGGTAGTGAACAACACAACACTCACAGCTGCTTCCATCTGCTACCCCTATTTTTGGACTTTGACACATAACGATAATATTCTCTTTATCAAAGTGAACTGCGCTTCATTGATATAAATAAAAATCACAAATCGAGGGGTAGACTGCGTGGTTGGTGGTGGTGGCGTGTGGAAAGCTTAGTAAGCTTGTACGTACATTGTGTGATGGAAAGCTTGGGTTAAGCTTGTGTGTACACTGTGATGGAAAGCTTATTTAAGCTTGTGTGTACACTGTGTGTTGGAAAGCTTCGTTAAAGCTTGTTTTGTACACTGTGATGGAAAGCTTAGTAAGCTTGCGTGTACACGGGTGTGAGGGGAAAGCTTGGTAAGCTTGTGTATACACTGTGTGATGGAGAGCTTAGTAAGTTTGTATGTACACGGTGTGATGGAAAGCTTAGTAAGCTTGTTTTACACTGTGTGATGGAGAGCTTAGTAAGTTTGTGTGTTGGAAGCTTAGTAAACTTGTATGTATGACCCGTAGGGGTCTTTTCACAACTTGTGGAATGTGATGCAATTACGTTCGATACAAGGCCCGGATCCAGTTCCTGGATTAAAGAGCCCCTGGCCAGTCAAGGAACGTCCTTGAGGAGTATATAGCAAATAATTACCCTCAGTCAATGTAGGCGGTTTTCGTATTATACAGAGATTATATTATCTTACGTAGCTGATTAAAATTACCTTCATAAGCAGATAGCCAAGATATCAGTTTTATAGCAGTGCTTAACTCGCAGTCTTTGGGTGACATAGCCATTTGGTTATCTTTCGATAGATTAAACACAAAATATCGATTCTCTTCCTTTACCTCCAATATGTCATCAGATATATTTGTAATTCTGCCATTTTATGCTATCTTATCCTCCTTTTTTATGTAATTAATATTATGTTGTTACTCTCATAATAAATTACTGTTATTACATATTTTGATATCATGCGTTATTATGCTGCCGATGTTATTATTGTTATTGACATTATGGTAATGCTATAATATTATTGATAACATGTTACCTAATTAGTCCCATGTCATTGCTATCGTACTAGATTACAATATCGTACTAGATTACAATATCGTACTAGATTACAATATCGTACTAGATTACTTTATCGTACTAGATTACAATTCGTACTAGATTACATATCGTACTAGATTACAATATCGTACTAGATTACAATATGTACTAGATTACAAATATCGTACTAGATTACAATATCGTACTAGATTACAATATCGTACTAGATTACAATATCGTACTAGATTACAATATCGTACTAGATTACAATATCGTACTAGATTACATTATCTTTACTAGATTACAATATCGTACTAGATTACAATATCGTACTAGATTACAATATGTACTAGATTACAATATCGTACTAGATTACAATATTGTACTAGATTACAATATCGTACTAGATTACAATATCGTACTAGATTACAATATCGTACTAGATTAAAAATATCGTACTAGATTACAATATCGTACTAGATTACAATATCGTACTAGATTACAATATCGTATAGATTACAATATCGTACTAGATTACAATATGTACTAGATTACAATATCGTACTAGATTACAATATCGTACTAGATTACAATATCGTACTAGATTACAATATTGTACTAGATTAAAATATCGTACTAGATTACAATATCGTATAGATTACAATATCGTACTAGATTAAAATATCGTACTGATTACAATATCGTACTAGATTACAATATCGTACTAGATTACAATATTCGTACTAGATTACAATATCGTACTAGATTACAATATTGTACTAGATTACAATATCGTACTAGTTTACAATATCGTACTAGATTACAATATCGTACTAGATTACAATATCGTACTAGATTACAATATCGTCTAGATTACAATATCGTACTAGATTACAATATCGTACTAGATTACAATATCGTACTAGATTACAATATCGTACTAGATTAAAATCGTACTAGATGACAATATCGTACTAGATGACAATATCGTACTAGTTACAATATCGTATAGATTACAATATCGTACTAGATTACAATATCGTACTAGATTACAATATCGTACTAGATTACATATCGTACTAGATTACAATATCGTACTAGATTACATTCGTACTAGATTACAATATCGTACTAGATTACAATATCGTACTAGATTACAATATCGTACTAGATTACAATATCGTACTAGATTACAATATCGTACTAGATTACAATATCGTACTAGATTACAATATCGTACTAGATTACAATATCGTACTAGATTACAATATCGTACTAGATTACAATATCGTACTAGATTACAATTTCTATCGTGCTTATTATTATATTGTTATCGTCCTAAATTATGCTATCATGGTATTCCTGTTGTGCTATGTTATGCTATTATGTTACTTTATTCCTACGTCGTTACCTAACTTCTGAGTTAAAATAATTTTTTTTAATTTTACCTGGGTCTTATGTATTTCTCCTCCTATAGATATTTATCTTAGTTTTTTGGTTAAATGATAATTTTAACATGTTCCGTTACTCAATTATATATCTTTTTAAGCACTTTGAAAGTTAATTACAAGAATATTTTTGAGCGCTCACGTTAGATCGGGATATTGAAGTGGGGGCGGCGGCCCTGATGGTGATGGTCGTGGTAATGGGATAGTGGTAAAGTGGGTGGTGGTAGTAGTTGTAGTGGTGGTGGTGATAAATGGGGTAAGGAATAAAGATACTTGTAGTAGAGACTCGTTTTTATTTATTCAATATTTTACCCAAGCGAAACTTTGTATGGAAAAGAATTCTCTGCTGCCAGTGTCCTTATTCTCATTTGTCGACTCTTGCCTTGATCTACCTACTTGTGCTGACACAAATGGGTTGTGGTAGTAGTGTTAGTAGCTGTGGTGGTGTTAAAGGTTTCGGTATTAGTTGTGTCAGGTATAATGCTTGGTGTTCTCACTCTCATCTGAGTCGTCAAATTTCGATTTAATCCCCTCTTATTCTACAGGGAGTACATGCTGCAAAACTTTGCACTTTCTCTAATTTCTTGACATACTTGACCAGGTGTGGATTCCAAACTGATGCTACATACTCCAGTTATGGGCCTGACGTATATGGTGTACAGAGTCTTGTGTGTGTACGCTCGTGTGTGTGTGTGTGACCCAGTTAATATTTGCAGTAATAACTCATTACAGTTGTGACCGGATGTGGGCGTGTGAATGGTTCATTAATTTATAATTTGTTCATGATTGTAACCATGTATAGACGTGTAGATAATTCATTGCCTTTGTAACTTGTTCATCCATCAAAACTTAGGAGCCCAGTCCCTGAATCTATTATGCACCTCTGTAATCCTTTGTCTACCGCCCACAGGTGTTAAGAGAAGGCATGCCATGTCACTAGACTGTAAATCTTTGATTGATATCAAGATAAATAACCAAAGTTTTCTCTCCCTTTTGGTTCCGAAATTAGTTCATTGAAGAAGATATCATGTATCCGGACCAACTTGTCATTGGATTTAGAAATGCATTGAATCCAGCCAGAGAAAATCAGTGTTTCTTTCAAGACAGTCAAAATCAGCATAATTACATCATAGCCATCCCATGAAAAAATGGTTTTATCGTCTTGAGTACAAACAGTTTTTTTCTGCAACAAGAAGCAACGGTGAAATCTTACAAATATATCCTAATAGGGCTTAATATTAAGCGCAAGAGCTGCACAGAGATCAGAAATTTCGAGTTCATTTTTTATTATCCTAGCTGTTTTAATTATGAGTGTTTAGGGATAATGGTTCCCTGTTTTGAAAATTATAAAAAGAATAATAAAAAGGAATATATTAAAATTTTAGTTAAAAAAACAGGTTAGATATTTAATACAATTATATAAAAATAAAAAAAAAACAGTGAACTAGTAGACTGTGTAGATAGACATGACAAGTTGATTACGTTGAGGTTCGAAGTTAGGTTTTTTCCAGGAGAAAAAGCACAAAGTCTTCTCACAGTGATGATGGTTGAGGGAAAAGTGTCTCTTGGGAGTGTCAGAACTCAAGGATGGCTGACGATGCCTCACATATCAAACTGAGAGATGACAGCCCAATCCAGCAGTAAATACTGGGGTCTCTATGAAATGGAAGAAGGGATGTAGCAGTTGTGGTCCTTCCTTTCAGAAACATAATTCTTAAGACGTTGCTCTAGTCTGCTCCAGCACCGCGGCATTTTCTGCAGCTAAAATAGCTAGAGCTGAGAAAGAAATGCAGGAACTATCGGATGGATTAACAACACATTTAAATAACTGAAGGTGAGATAAAAAACAATTGTAAAGTTACTCTTCGTTTTACTTTAAAGAAAGTCATCACTGGCAGCCATAAAGCACTGTTATTTTAACTCTTAGCCAAGACATTAAAGAAAACTTTTTTTGTTAGATTGCATCATTTATTTTGGAAAAAGGTTCAGGTTAGTATGCCCAGCCTCTTTCTAGATATTATAATTATGGGGAATCGCTAAACCCGTAGGATTATATAGTGCACATGGGGAAGTAGGGGATGGGAGGTATTCAGGCTCAATTCAGGGAACCAGAGTGCAGATCCAATTCCCTAGATCAAAAGCCCCTCACCAGCGTCAAGGAACTTCCCTTGAGGGGCTTTTTCTAGATAAACGACAGGTAAGGGTTTCAACGCTGGAGTTGATTGAGTCCTTAGCCAGTGTTTTGATGTGTGATCCAAGTTGAACCGTCCAACTGATCTAAATTGGGATTTCATGTTGCCGTTTTTTTCCCGTGGGAAACACGGTTTCCTTCTTTCAGTATTCAACCCATATTTGCTCAATATGTTTCTCGGACACCCAGGAGGTCGGGCTCAATAAAACCTCCACTTTTGTTACCCTCAACACTGACTACACCAGGTAATACTAATTGTTTCAGGAGACGCGAGCAACTACAAATATACCAAATAGATGGCGTTGCTTAGGTTCACTTTGGGCCTGCCAATTAAAGTTTACAGCTCCTGGGAATCTCTTGAACTCTGGAAATAAAATTTAAGGAGCAACATTTCTTTGCTGGTAATCATACATTTTAAGTAGCATCAGTATTTTCTCATGGTGTTTCCCAGTAATTTCGAAACATATCATGAACAGTCTGAAGTAAAAGTCACTATATAATCTTCACCATTTTTATTGCATGGGATTCCTTCACCAAAGTGATTGTGAAGCCTTTGATTCACGAGTACTAAAAGTTTTATGCCTGACAGCAGTCTACAGCTGCTTCGCGTCGCCTGTCTGCAGTATATAAACCCCTTCTCCGCGCATATGCTATACTTTTAACAAGAGTGATGGCGTGAACAAATTATCTCAGGGCTTAGGGACTGAATACCTCAAACTCCTTTTCGTCTTCCACCATCCTTTCCTATAATGGACTGATGAAACCATTGGCTGGTGAAAGGTTTCCACAATAAAGATACCCAGATGTTGCAAAGTGTCTCATTTTTCAACTTGCCGGTTTTGTAAGCCATTTTCATATCGTTATTTTGTGGCTCCTATCTGCTGTTTCTCACTTCTTACCTGCTGGTGAGACCGACTCGAATTTAGTTGCTTCGTATGAACTTCTGTATGGTATATAATTATCTATACTAAGCTTGGCATTCTTAGCCTAGCATGGTAGTATATTGGTTCCTCCAGTGTTTGACAGTTAATATTCACGGAGCCTACCGTGTAATATAGTATAAACCTTGGTAACAGATACCGATATGAAATGTTTACTAATAAAAGAGTTTAGCTCTTTTTTTTATTATATTAATAATTCTAATAAATGTCCCAGCGTTTGTTCACGTGTCTCTTTAAAGCAATGTAGTATATATTAGTGTCTTTCCTATATAGACTAAGTAGTCTCTCCAGTAGATATATTTACATTGCACTTTACCTTGGTCAATCAGGGCACAGTTAAGTGTAAATTACTGAGAGCATAATTATTGATATATGTAACCCATTCTGCTTATAGATAGAATAAGTGTACAGTCTCCGTATAAAAAACAGCTAGACTGAAAAAGTTTGTCGCTGTTTATCAAACACAACTTGCTCCTAAAAAAACGTTATATGACCAGATATTAATGTTTTGTAAATTCTCATTTCCCTGCTAAAGCTCATAAAACGTTATGTGTATTTCATGCATCATTTTTTCGAAACTTTTTTTTGTTCTAAACTTTTTTTTTTTGCAGACTATATCTGAGCCCTTGTTAACTTTACGTGTTCACCTTAGTGTTAAATCTATCTGATTAACTCTATTATTATGGCCTACAGGCCCGTCGTTGTGGTAATTAGTGTTATTCGCCTCACTAGCACAGAGAGAGAGTGCACTGGCAAGTGTAGTAGTAGCAGCAGCAATACACACAGCAAGAGGCATTCTTGAGCTTCCTCAGTGCTCGGGCTTAATTCCCAAAGCTGGGGTGTGACTCCAAAAGGATCCTGTAGTGCTTTCTGCCTTTGCACCTCCTGGCATCGTCTGCTACTATGCAGCTGCCACACCCGTCGAGCCCAGTGTAAACGGGGTTTGTGGCACCACTACGTGCCTAGCTTCTCCCTCCGAGCCCCGTGGGGGCAGGGAATGGGGCTAGGCCTGGGGACAGCTGGTCCAAGAAGACGAGGAAATACTTGTACCTCCTCCCATGGTAGACATTGGTCTAAGACACTCCCTCGACAGAGAGCCAAGACCTCTTGGAAATGGCCCGGGCCGGGCGATTATACCGGCAAATCTAGAATAGAACAGAACTTCACTGGCAAAGCAGCCTAGCTTACTGCCAGGCGCGTTCCAGTCATGACATTCTTCACATATTTTACAGTGGTTATTCTTTTACAAGTTAGGTTACGTAAGATTCGTCAGGAAACAGGACAAGTGTTTCCTGACGCGGGTCTTAGCCAGATAATGACCCACCGCTGGAGCTTTTGGTCATCTGACCGAAGCCTTCCGCTGGCATACCGGTCCACCCCTTTAAAAATTATGGTCATAGTCATAACCATTTCTTTGCACGTTTTACTGGGTATATCCTAGTATTGCCTACTTATCTAAAACCAGTTTAGGATATCAGCAAAGTGAACACATTTATTAAATAAGAGTTTCTACCTTCACTGCCAGTTTTCAATTTGGCAAATATCCTCTCCATATATCTAAATTATATATGTGGAGAGATATTGTATGGCCTCCAAACAGTCTTAATGCATTATAAGTGTATTTGAGATATTATTATTATAATAAAAAAGAAGCGCTAAGCCACAAGGGCTATACAGTGCTGCAGGGTAGGGAAGGAAGCGAGGGTATTGGATGGCAGAAGGGAGGAGGGATGATCAGTAGGTTACAGAAAACAGCGGGGCAGGGGATAGTACCGGGGTAGAGGGTAGCAAAAGATTGAAGTAGAAAGGGCTGAAGGTATCAGAATTTGTGAAGAAAGTCAGTTGTTGTCAAAAAGTCAATGAGAGAGTCTGGATGAAAGGTGGGTCCATCAGCGAGAAGGGAAGGTAAAGAAAGAGCAGCGGAGCGAAGACGACGACGGAGGTAAATTCTGCGTGCTCGTTGATAAAGTGGGCAGTCCAACAGAATGTGGCTGACTGATAATGGAGGCTTGGCAATTCTCACAGAGAGGAGCGGGGCGCCTTTCCATGAGATATCCAGGGCGTAAGACGAGTATGGCCAATGCGAAGACGGAGAGAGTAGTCTCCCAACCTCGACACTGGTGGATAAGAAGACGGCCAGTAACCTATACTTGGTTTAAATTTAGATTGAAGTTGTTGCCGAGCATAGTAGACCAACATTGTTGCCAACGGGTGTGAAGGTGGGAAGATATTGCAGCAAAATAGTCCGTAAATGGAATACCTCTATATGAAACTGGTAGGTCATGTACTGCTGACCGCGCAGCAGTGTCTGCCTGTTCATTGCCCTGTACGTCAACATGACCAGGGACCCAACAAAAAACAATATCTTAATGCTTGGTAAAGATGCGGCGTAGTCAAAGTTGGATATGGAGGACTAAGGGGTGAGGTGTATCAAATTTCTATATAGCCTGTAAAGCACTAAGGGAGTCTGAGACAACCACAAATGATGACACAGGCATAGATGCAATACAGATAAGTGCTGCAAGGATGGCATACAATTCAGCAGTAAAAAATACTAGCCGAAGATAGTAAATGCCCTCGTACGACGCGTCCAGAAACACTGCTGCAAATCCTACGCCGTCAGAAGACTTAGAGCCATCTGTGTACACAGCAATGCATGAGAATGAGAGTGAAAGTGGTCAGAAAAAGAGAGCGGGAAGCGACTGTAGACAGTTGGGTTTTTCGAGCAAGGGAGAGAGAAAAGAACAGACTCGAACAGCTGGAACTTCCCAGGGGGGTAGGGAAAGGTGAGATGCTACAGGAACATAGAAAGGTGGTAATTGAAGAGAAGACAAGAGCGAATGAAGGCGAAGAGAGAAGGGACGGAGTAAACAGGGACGGCGAACAAATAAAGAATGTCTACTAATATCAGTGACCATTCTATAATGGAAGGATTGCGAAGATCATGAGAGCGTACATAGTAGCGAAGGCAATGGGCATCACGGCGATCGGATAAGGATGGAACGTTCGCTTCTGCATAGAGGCTCTCGACAGGGGAAGAGCGAAAAGCACCAAGGCATAAACGTAATCCTTGGTGATGAATGGGGTTAAGGCTAGAGAGAGTAGCAAGAGATGCCGCTGAATAGATCTGGTCACCATAATCAAGTTTCGATAAAATGAGGGTGGAATGTATGCGAAGGAGGGTTCGACGATCAGCTCCCCATGAAAGATGAGCAAGGGTTTTAAGAAGGTTCAGCCAGCTGTGACAAGTTGCCTTCAGAGGGTAATGTGAGGTTTCCAGGATAAACCTACGGTCAAAGAGGAGGCCCAGAAACTTGACTGTATATCACGTTCAGGGATACAGGAGCCATAGAGGTACAAAGGATGATCGGAGATGACAGAGCGTCAAGTGAAAGTAATTTGGTGGGTTTTAGTGCTGGAAAATTTAAACCCATGTGTGGTGGCCCAATTGGAAACACGGTCGACTGCATGCTGGAGAGAAACTGTAATGAGGTGACAGTCAGCGCCTGCACAGGCATAGCGAAGTCATCAACATAGAGTGATGACCAAAATATTTGATGGAAGACTAGAGGCCAATCATTAATAGCAAGGAGAAAAAGTGTTGTGCTCAGAACACATCCCTGGGGGACACCTTCAGCTTGGTATAAAGTTCGGGGGAGAGCACATTATTAACCCGAACACGGAAATGCCTGTCAGTTAAAAAGTTCTTAAGGAAGGATAGTAGATTGCCTCGAAGGCCTAAGGGGTGGGCTTGGGCTAAAATATTATACCTCCAAGTAGTGTCATATGCCTTCTCAAGGTTAAAAAATATGGCAATAACTGAGTGGTTATTCGCAAAGGCATTACAAACATACGTATCCAAGCTTTAGTAAGGGGTCTATGGTAGAACGTCCTTAGGGAAAGCCATATTGACGAGTGGAGAGACTGTTGTGTGTCTCTAAATACCCACACTAAAGTCTATTTACTAGGCGTCCATCACTTTGCAAAACTGCACTGGTAAGAGCAATGGGACGATAGTGGGAGGTTCATGTCCGTAGTGCCTGGTTTGCGGAAAGGAAAACAATGGCGGATTTCACAGCTGTGGAAGAATCCTTGTGACCAAAAAAGATTATAAAGGCGTAATAGGACTGCAAGGGTGACTGATGTAAATGTTGTAGTATACGAATATGAATGTCGTCGGGCCCCAGCTGCCGATGATCGGAAAGGGCTAGAGTGTGTTGCCTCCAGTTCTTGAAGTGTAAAAGGCGCATTTTTACTGTTCTTCTCTGAGAGAGAAAAGTCCATGGGTGCTAACTCTTGGCAGACTTTGAGGAAAGAAATGAGGGGCCTAGATGGAGTCCCTGAGAAATACGGACCCGATGATTTTCCAATTTCATTGGCAACATCTAGTGGGTTTGCTATATCAACACCGGCAACCCGCAGAACAGGAGCGGGGTCAGGAGAAAATTTACCACTCAGTTTTCGTACTTTTTTTCCCGACTGCACTCATAGAGAAAGCAGGGTGATGGTGGAGACATAATCTCGCCGGAAGTGCATTTAGCGTCACGGATGACACGGCGAGCGATCGCATGCTTCTGCTTAAATCAAGAAGTCTCTTGTGGTTCTATTGTACTGGTACCTGCCATACAGCTCGTTTCAAGCGTACTGCACGAGCACAAGCAGGAGACCACCAAGGCAGCATTTCTGAGAATGCCCGCCCGAAGTGTGGGGTATACAATTAAAGCTGCGGTTTTAAAACAGAGGGAGAAGAGGTGTAAAGCTCATCGATTGAGGATGAAGAAGGAACCTCTCTAAAAACAGTTAGGTGTGAGCAAAGGTTCAAATTTGCCTGATCAAATTGCCAGCGGGAAAGCGAAAGAGGTGGTGGGAAAATGAAGGGGAAGTAAATGATTGGGAAATGATCGCTGTCATGTAAGTCCGGGAAAAACAGACCCAAATGAAGTCTAATGCAGCGGAGGAAGAGCAGACTGAGAGATCGATGCAAGAGACAGTGTGAGTCCGAGGATCGAAATGGGTGGTGAGTACCTGTATTTAAAACATGGAGGGTGGGTGGCAGAAAAAGCCCTAACGAATGCCAGGGATCACAGTGAGCCCCCCCCCCCAGAGGAAATGGTGGGGATTAAAAATCGCCAAGAAAACAGAATTGGTGGCGGTAATGACGAAACAAGAAAGGCATATCCGGAATAGATATGCCCGAGAAGGAGAGAGAATAAAGAACAGAGCATATACCACCTATGCAATGGATACGGGCTGCTGTGTAATGCAGTAAAAGTACGAACAAATAGCTGATGGTATGGAAATCATGCGTAGGAGAAGGGCACTTTCATTAAAGGTCCCATCAGGAAAAGGATCTGAAAAATACAATAAATTATAGCCTGAGATGGGAGAGATAACAGCAGAGTGTAATTTTGGTTCCTGTAAGCAAACACCAGCAGGGGAAAAACTGGAGAGTAACATCTGAAGTCACCCCGATTCCCCCTGAGGCTGCGTTTTATTCCACTGTAAATAGGCCATGTTTGGCAATGATAAAGATACCTGAAATCCACAGGTAAGGGGTCCTACAGACTAGAGGGGTTAGAAAAGTCCACATGCAGAGGCAGTGGAAAACGTTAAGCAGCGAAGGAATGGTGCGCTGTGAAGAAAGGAGTTTTTGCAGATGGAGTAGAGGAGAGAGAAGGAACGGAGGGTGGTCAGTGCCAATTGATGGTTTGGTCTCTGCAATATATTCAGAGATTGCTTCAAGTGTTTTCGGAATTCAGAGACGTCATATGGGAGACAATATTGGAAATGGTAGGGGGAGGTGAGTAAAGAATGGAACTGTAATGGACTGTACCAAGGTAGGGGGGGGCGAAAGGGTGGAGGGAACTGAAGAAGCATGGAAGGGGACAGAAGGGGCAGAAAACCTGAGAGGTGGCAGAAGAGGAAGAAACTTGGAGGGGAACGGGGGAGGAAGGTACAGTATGAGGAGGAGGGTGAACCTTACACTTGTAACAGAGCCAGTGAGAGGGAAAAAACCAGGTGCAGAGACGGGGAAGGTAAAATGAGGAGGTGGAAGATGGTAGGAGTGTTAACGGCCCCTTTTTTTGATTTTTGAGAAGTAGAGGGACGATTAGGAGGAGGTGTCATACGAGATCTCGTCGCTACTGAGGCTTGTGAGGGAGAACACGAAGAAGCGAGATCAGACTGAGGCGTTGAAGTAGGGACGTCAGAGCCTAGGACAGCAAAAAAATTAGATACGGAGTGACTATGGGAGAAAGGGAACCACAAGGTGGTTGCAGAAGATGGGATCCCAGAAGTGGGGGACGTTTTGAAACACGGGAATAAGGAACGCGAGGTAGTTCTCCCTTGGAGGGGAAGATGAGAAACTGCCATAGCATAAGGGAGACCTTCTGCTCTTTGGGGGTAACGGATTTCCCGCCGTTTAAGTAGACTAAACAATGGGAAAGTACGAAGGGTGGCCTATGACATTAAGGCCAAGAGGGAGGGGCGATTGCAAAACGTATTAGAATGGTCATCGGCACCACAGACGTGCATCGGCGATAGATCTGCAATATTTCGTGGATGGCCCAAATCGCCGTAATTTCTACACTGTTGCAAATGTAGGGATCACCTTTCGAATTGTTAAACCGATGTCTGCTACATAAACTGAGGATGGGAGTTTACGGCTGTCAAAAGTTAACGATCCACTTTTCTAGGTTAGCGTCTCCGCCCCCGGCAGGAAGAACATAATGCTACCTTGAGGATTGGGAGATCTTGGAGTTCCAGCTGTTTAAGAATGTCATGCCACATGTCTGGAAATTTTGTTGAACTATGGTATGGGGCAGAATTGGACGGTACCACTACAAGAATTGAGAGAATGATGTTTTTCAATAGTGACAGGGAAAAGATCGATATGGGAAGACGAGAAAGCTCATGGCCTGGTAGCAATTCTGTATGGTGATGATGCACATACCACTCTTAAAAAGCATGAAAGAAATATCTTTACCAACATGGCGTAGGAGTGCCTTGCCAAAACTGTGGTCAGAAAGATAGGGGAGTAGAGGAAGTCGGTTGTAAAGTGAAGAATTTAGTCCATTGTGCAGTCTGAAACTGTGCATGGAAAGGTAGTGAAGGATGTGTCGATCTTTTCCCGAAAGAACGAGAAGGTGGGAGAAGTATCATCAGCAGGTAATTGTCGTTGGTGTTTAGGGGTGGGACCAGAGTTGGTCCGACGTGGAACGGGCCCGCGATTCGAAAAATTGCCGCACCATAGAGGGAGAGGCCGGAAGCATAGTCAGAGGAGAGCGAAGGTCAGATAAATCGAAGGAGTCAGTCCGAGGCCTCAGTACCTGAAGTGGTGAGGAAAAAAGCACCGGCAAGAGGTACAGAGGCATGAGGAGTGTCCGAAGAGTGGTCCAAAGACGAGGCGGGGTCAGAACCGGGGTGCGGTATCAAGAAGGGGCCCGGGGGGTAGCAGGTTCATGGACTAGGGCTGTCATGGTTAGGTTACTTCTTTCTTTTTGTTTTAAAAAAAAAAAGAAAGAAAAGAAAAAAAAAATAAAAAAAAAAAATAAAAAAGGGGGGACCGGGGAGGGATAGTTTTCCCAGGAGGAATGAAAGGGCCAGAAGTCTCCCTCCGCGCCCCAAAAGGACCTCAGCACCGCAATAGTGCAGATGCAGCATGGAACCCGTGCCCTACCCTACCCATCATGTCAGTTAAACCCGGGAATCCAGGATAGCAACCTCACATCTGCCGAGCTACCTCGGTGGACAAAGGGAGAGGGTGGCCGGAAAATCCGCCACAAAGCATACCTCCTTCGGCACCACCCCCGGAATCCGAAAGGTGGCTTCCAGAGATACACCCGTCGCCCGAGAGACACCCAAAGCCACCCTTGGGATACGGGAGGGATTGGGAATCCAGGCAATCAGTTTCCCACGGCAAACTACGCACCGCAAGAACCTCACGGAATGGGATGGACCCGGCACCCTTTCCCTACCTAGAGAAACTAGCGTGCCTGTGGGAAAAAGAAAATCCCAAAGGCCAAAAGGGAGGGTGGGGAGGAGAGGAGGAAAGGAAAAAGGGGAGGATGGGATAGGGAAAACGGGGGATTGGGGAGAAATTTAAAAGGTTCGGTCTGAGGAAGGAGACCGACAGGTCTAATTCTCAGACAAAGGCCTCTTCACCACGTCAAGGAGCCCCCCTTAGAGGTATTTGAGATAAATCAGAAAAAATGAGGAACTATGATGTTTAAATTTAACAGCCAGAACTTTCAGGTAAGAATTCATCACACTACGATGCATGGTATATTAGTTAAGATGGATAGGGTAACCAAGGGGATGTTCCACTGTGGTGCTGGTAGTAGCTGTGGTGGACAGTGCTAGTGATGGTGGCAATGGCAGTGGTTTTGTTGCTTTTTGGCTTTGTTTGTGATGTCGCTAGTGTTGTTAGTTGTATTAGATGTGTTAGTAACATTTTTAACACAGCTAAATTCAGCCTTATGTGTCAGTGCCGTGAGAGGGATCATATCCCATTAATCAATAAACTTGTGTTTAACATTAGCATCTCTGTGCTCGGTAATGAAGTGTCTTTACATCACCATGAGTGGCAGTTCACGTCGACTCTGCATGGTTGTGTTGCTGTTACTTCTTCCAAGACAGTGACGAGGAACACATTTCCTGCATGCGTAAAGACATAAAATAATAAATTCCCTCCAGGCGAATATATACACAGGTATAAAACTTCAGTGATGTGTTCCCGTCACGCAGATAACGACGCACAGATTGGTAACCCTTCACAGTGCATTGTGGTGGAACTTGAATAATATCATTATAAACACGTGAGTGCACAACACAAGCAATAAAAGTATAATATATTTTTAGCTATGAAGGAACTCAAAAACATTACCTGCTTATATATCCAGCAGCACTGCTTTGACCTTGGTGTATGTGAGTGCTCCATCGATTACCACTAAGTGCCGGTTACACTTAAACTGCACTCACTGAGCCTTCCGCTTGGCCAGGCAGCTTACCCATTTACCTCTAGCCTCTGGTCTTAAAAGACCATTGCAATTTAAATTCATCTTACACGTTTCAGTATAAGTTACAGTTAACGCAACTCATATATGAAACAAGCAAAATGAAATTTTATATGTATATATTCAGTGACTTATGAGTCACTAGTGATCACTGCACACACCACCAGTACCTCATTGACTTATGAGTCACTAATGATCACTGCACACACCACCAGTATCTCAGTGACTTATGAGTCACTAGTGATCACTGCACACACCACCAGTACCTCAGTGACTTATGAGTCACTAATGATCACTGCACACACCACCAGTATCTCAGTGACTCATGAGTCACTAGTGATCACTGTGCACACCACCAGTATCTCAGTGACTTATGAGTCACTAGTGATCACTGCACACACCACCAGTACCACAGTGACTTATGAGTCACTAGTGATCATTGGGCACACCACCAGTACCTCACTGACTTATGAGTCATTAGTGATCACTGCACAAACCACCTGTACCTCAGTGACTTATGAGTCACTAGTGATCACTGTGCACACCACCAGTAACTCAATGACTTATGAGTCACTAGTGATCACTGTGCACACCACCAGTACCTCAGTGACTTATGAGTCACTAATGATCACTGTGCACACCAGTATCTCACTGACTTATGAGTCACTAGTGATCACTGTGCACACCACCAGTATCTCAGTGACTTATGAGTCACTGGTGATCACTGTGTACACCACCAGTACCTCAGTGACTTATGAGTCACTAGTGATCACTGTGCACACCACCTGTACCTCAGTGACTTATGAGTCACTAGTGATCACTTTGCACACCACCTGTACCTCAGTGACTTATGAGTCACTAGTGATCACTGTGCACACCACCAGTACCTCAGTGACCTGTAAGAACATAAGAACATAAGAAAGAAGGAACACTGCAACAGATCTACTGACCCATGCGGAGCAGGTCCATGTCCCCCCCCCGGATAAGACCAATGACCCACCCCCCGGATTATCCCAATGACCCACCCAGTCTGGTCATCCCCACTCAAGGATGGAGCACTGTACCAGACCCAGCAGCACAAGCTAGTCAGCTCCAACTCACACCCACCCACACCCACTCATGTATTTATCTAACCTATTTTTAAAACTACACAACGTTTTAGCCTCAATAACTGTACTCGGGAGTTTGTTCCACTCATCAACAACTCTATTACCAAACCAGTACTTTTCTATATCCTTCCTGAAACTGAATTTTTCCAACTTGAAACCATTGCTGCGAGTCCTGTCTTGGCTGGAAATTTTCAGCACACTATTTACATCCCCTTTATTTATTCCTGTTTTCCATTTATACACCTCGATCATATCCCCCCTAATTCTACGCCTTTCGAGAGAGTGCAGATTCAGGGCCCTCAGTCTATCCTCATAGGGAAGACTTCTGATACATGGGATCATCTTCGTCATCCTCCTTCTTACGTTTTCCAGTGATCACTGTGCACACCACCAGTACCTCAGTGACTTATGAGTCACTAGTGATCACTGCACACACCACCTGTACCTCAGTGACTTATAAGTCACTAGTGATCACTGCACATACCACCAGTGCCTCAGTGATTTATGAGTCACTAGTGATCACTGCACACACCACCAGTACCTCAGTGATTTATGAGTCACTAGTGATCACTGTGCACACCACCAGTACCTCAGTGACTTATGAGTCACTAGTGATCACTGCACACACCACCTGTACCTCAGTGACTTATAAGTCACTAGTGATCACTGCACATACCACCAGTACCTCAGTGACTTATGAGTCACTAGTGATCACTGCACACACCACCTGTACCTCAGTGACTTATAAGTCACTAGTGATCACTGCACATACCACCAGTACCTCAGTGATTTATGAGTCACTAGTGATCACTGTGCACACCACCAGTATCCCAGTGACTTATGAGTCACTAGTGATCACTGTGCACACCACCAGTACCTCAGTGATTTATGAGTCACTAGTGGTCACTGTGCACACCACCAGTACCTCAGTGACTTTTGTGTCACTAATGATCACTGTGCACATCACCAGTATCTCAGTGACTTATGAGTCACTAGTGATCACTACTCACACCACCTGTACCTCAGTGACTTATGAGTCACTAGTGATCACTGTGCACGCCACCAGTACCTCAGTGACATATGAGTCACTAGTGATCACTGTGTACACCACCAGTACCTCAGTGACTTATGAGTCACTAGTGATCACTGCTTACACCACCAGTACCTCAGTGACTTATGAGTCACTAGTGATCACTGCTTACACCACCAGTACCTCAGTGACATATGAGTTACTAGTGATCACTGTGCACACCATCAGTACCTCAGTGACTTATGAGTCACTAGTGATCACTGCACATCACCTGTACCTCAGTGACTTATGAGTCACTAGTGATGACTGTGCACACCACCTGTACCTCAGTGACTTATAATTCACTAGTGATCACTGTGCACACCACCTGTACCTCAGTTACTTATGAGTCACTAGTGATCACTGTGCACACCACCAGTACCTCAGTGACTTATGAGTCACTAGTGATCACTGCTCACACCACCAGTACCTCAGTGACTTATGAGTCACTAGTGATCACTGTGCACACCACCTGTAGCTCAGTGACTTATGAGTCATATGATTTACTGTGCACCAACCTGTACCTCAGTGACTTATGAGTCACTAGTGATCACTGTGCACACCACCTGTACCTCAGTGACTTATGAGTCACTTGTGATCACTGTGCACACCACCTGTACCTCAGTGACTTATGAGTCACTAGTGATCACTGTGCACACCACCTGTACCTCAGTGACTTATGAGTCACTAGTGATCACTGTGCACACCACCAGTACCTCAGTGACTAATGAGTCGCCGAAATGCCTAGCCATTGTAGGTGTCCTAGTGGCCCCCTCTGTAATTAATATTTTAAAGCACGTAAACCACACAATATTCAAAATCTGTAAACCCCGCATTGTAATCCTTATAGAGAATAAACTTGATTGATTGATTGATTAATTGATTGATTGATTGATTGTGTTATGATGGTAAGTGAAAGGTGGCGCGCCGTCTCCCTAGAGTTTCATGCAAACTATATGTGTGAATAACTCGGTAATAAGTTATTTTTTTATTTTCCTTTTTTTTGCGAAGAGTTTTTATAGGAGCATCATGATTTTTTTACACGTTATTGAGGATTGATTGTTCTATCATTCAAGAGAAGGGATTTGTGATATGTATTACCGTTTTGTTTTTTATGGATTTTTTCCTCAAAAAAAAAAAAAATCAACATTTTGTGTAATGCAGTCTATTGACGTTTCGCTCATCCCCTTCTACCCGATGATTATCTAGCTCTTTTTCTTTCGTCTGTTGTCAAGTAGAACATTGTACATTTTACCGAATTTTTTGAAAAAGGAATCTTGTAAGACCTATAGAATATAACAATTTTATTTTTTTCTATCTATTTATAAGGAAAAAGTGAAAAGAAACACGTTGTGTAGGTTTCAAATGCTACCTTAATTCACAGGAGAAATTTCCTTAAAATTATAAAGAAAAAAAAAGGCAAAATCGTTCCTCTCCCCCTGAAACCATTGCTGCGAGTCCTGTCTTGGCTGGAAATTTTCAGCATGCTATTTACATCCCCTTTATTTATTCCTGTTTTCCATTTATACACCTCGATCATATCCCCCCTAATTATACGTCTTTCAAGAGAGTGCAGATTCAGGGCCCTCAGTCTATCCTCATAGGGAAGACTTCTGATATATGGGATCAACTTTATCATCCTCCTCTGTATGTTTTCCAGTGCATTTATATCCATTCTGTAATACGGTGACCAAAACTGTGCAGCATAATGTAAATGAGACCTAACCAAGGATATATAGAGTTGAAGAACAACCTGAGGACTTCTATTATTCATACTTCTTGATATGAAGCCAAGGAGTGGGACAGGAGAAATTTGGAGTATAGGAAAAGCATGCAATGGGCTTCCTCAAAGAACTGGGTTCCAGACTCACTGTCACTACTAGGGACCCAAAGGCAATCACCTTCATGTTCTAGGATCTCACTGTGGCCATCCAGAGGGAAAATTTCAGCTGCATTCTTGGCTCTCGTTCAGCTTTGGAGAAACTGGAAGAAATTCCTAATCTCTTTTGATTTGTTGTTATATTGCATTTTATATAAATAATCCCTTCTAGAAGTCATCAGACTCATCAAAGAGAAAGGAGAGCACATAGGCCTCTCCCTAAATTCTTCAAAAGGCGAACTGGTGTTCTGCAACAAACACCATCGAACAAGTCACAGCTGTCTTGCAAGTCTTTTCTCGTGCCGAATAGGCAGAACAATAATTTCGCCAAAATCATTCTGAACCTAACGAAAAAAATATATTTCACTGTGTTTGTTTAGTATTAAATTATTGTAAAAAAATCTAAAATATATTTAGTTGGGTTAGGCTAAAATAAATTGCGCTTGTTATAATAAGTTTAGGTAAGTTTTCTAAGTTCCTTTTGGTGCAAAATTATAAATTTTTACATCAACATTAATGAAAAATATATATCTTTAAACGTATAAGAGAAAATTTTAGAAAGGACTTAATTTTAAATGAGTTTCTTGCTAATTGACCAGTTTTACATATTCGGCACGACATATATATACACATGTATATATGCATACATATTTTCAGGTTCCACACTACCTCCAGAATCGATCAAGTTCGGAGATGCTTCGTGTCCTCCAACTCATCCTAATGGCTCCTGCAAGTCCCAATCTCCCGACTCCTTGCTATTTGTCCCTATTACGATCACGGATGCGTGAAGAAAGTGTATCTGGACGTAAATCAAGTCTCCAGACAAGGAACAATCCTCAAGCAAATAAAAGCAAAGGAAAACACAAAGGTGTAGTTTTTGAGTACTCATACATTCCCTGCTCCAATGTTTCCAATATATAAAATAAAAAGTGCGAGAGAGCAACAAGAGGTTTGTGAGGGAAAAGTTCAACAGATAGGAGTAGCGAGCGAGTATATGGTAACGATAGTTTGATTGCGGCTGCTTGTTAAGGTAGGGTCAGTCTAGCTCCCGCTATCCCCTGCCCCCTTTCTTCCCACCCCGAAGGGTGACGTGTGGGGCTCCGGCCAAACAGTAATCACTCGACTCACAGCTCCCAGCGCATTGTAAGCAATAGTCTCTGCTCCTATTCTAGTGGATATTGGTTGAAAGTTTCACTTTTGACCAATAATGAACTTAGTCATTTCAGTTTTAAGCTCCATATGAGACTTTTAGATAATCACCACCTTTTTTTAAGTATCTTACACTTATCATGGAGAGTGATTTGTTAAGCAGTGGGTAACCTGTCTCTCTTTCCAGCTTGGAATGACAGCTCGGGTCACCTGCCAACCAACGAGAAGTGTTGAAGGAGACGGACTAAAACCGGTCTTGGGACGTCACTTTATGATCTACCTACCTAATTGTACAGGACACTACCTCTCATCTTTGTAGTGGTAAAGAACCTGCGTTCCTGTCATCTGGACTGACTATTCAAGGCTATAGACTCTGTGAAGAACTAGTCGTTGGGTTGTCACCAACACCTGTGACCGCTCCCCCCCCCCCCACATCATCAGCAACGGCTATAATTTCTACAAGACGGTGTCAACCTCCACCAGACACCCCGGTATAACTGTACATATTAGCGTTGAATTCAAATGTTATTTTTCCATTTCATTTTTCATTTTTCTTTCAAGTAGGATACACTTTCATGTTTCAATGTTTTATCTTTGCATTACTAAATAATAAAGTGTTTATCTTTGTGAATTATTTCTTTTTCTATTCATTAATTTTCCTGAGGAGAGCCAGCCTTGGTAATACTGTCTGAAGTTGTTACAGGGCTGAGTAAGCCTTCACAAGGTTAATGAGAGAGAGAGCAAAGTGCGCTCACTCCCTGCAGTTGGCTTTTCACAAGATAGACCAGCATGTGTGTACTCGACCAGTTTCAGTGAGTCTACCAACAGCCAGATCTGGAAACATGACATAATTCGGCTGGGGTGAGTTCTCACCCAATTGGTTGACTATAAACCTGAATGCGAATCGGTCAGGTACGTCTGACCGGGGTGCCCTTTACAGCCACGTCTGACCGGGGTGCCCTTTACAACCACGTCTGACCGGGGTGCCCTCTACATCTACGTCTGACCGGGGTGCCCTCTACATCTACGTCTGACTGGGGTGCCCTTTACAGCCACGCCTGACCGAGGTTCCCTTTACATCCTCACCTGGTACCGGACAATGCAGCAAACGGTTGCCTAATGAACATTAAATAAATTGCAACTTACTCGGCGCATGCTACATCAGCTAAACGTTTCTTCCAGTATCGACCTTTGAGCTCATCTTTCAAGCCCTCAGCTGGACAGAGAAGCACAGCTCATCCTCCAAGCCCCCAGGTGGGAAACGCTTCGAGTCCCTTAGCTCATCCTCAAATTTGCCCCTTTCAACTCCCCAACCTCCCAATATCTCTCCTTGGTTGGATGGGTAGGTGATAATGGGGGCAGAATAGGGCAGTGAAGGTGGGAGGCAGTGGGTGGGTAATGGGGAAAGACATTGGTTATTTATCGAGAGCAGCAGATTGTGGATATATGCAGGAAATGTTAATAAGGGAATAAGCAGTGTAAAGGTGCACCATGTATGACATCTGTGGCTCATTGTGAATACAAAGAAAGAAGGATCCGCGCCCTGTGGGAGATTATCCCAACATACTCTGTACAAACTATTTTCCTTTACTCACATGCTTTCATGGAAACATTCACGCTGTCAGGACCGCATACATGCTGTGGGGGTCGTATACATACTGTCACGGCCGTGTAAATACCCTCGTACATGCTGTAGGGCCACAGTCACACTATCTAGGTCACATACATTCTTTCAGGGCAGGATACATGCTATCTGGGCGCGTACACACTCTCAGCGCCGCGTGAACTTGTTGTAAAGTTACATTCGGTTTTATGGTGTCAGCGCAGCGTATCCGGGTGCAGCAGCTGGACTCGGTCTCACGATGTCAATGCCATGAACACGGATTGTACAGCTGCACTCGGTCCCACAACGCCGGTCGAAAACTAATTTCGCTACTGTCATTAATCTAAGACAGACGAAGACATTTCCTACTTAGTAACAAAAAAATCAGACAGTCTTGGTGGGAATAGCACCACGCTATCCGTCTTGAAATCACAAGGAAAGATTTGGTGAGGGCCACGTAAGTTCCCCCGTCTTCTAATAACAGTTCAGTTTTCCACTATAATCTACCTTGTCCATAATTACTATCCCATTTGCTTTGTCTGTTTCGTGAGGTGACGTCCAGGATCTTTCCTTAATTCATGTAGAGGTGTGAGCATTGCTCACACATCTACAACACAGTTCTCATCAAAGATTTGCATGAATTAAGGAAAGAACCTGGACGTCACCTTACGAAACAGAAAGCAAATGCGATAGTAATTATGGACAAGGTAGATTATAGTGGAAAGCTGAACATTATTAAAAGACGAGGGAACTTACGTGCTTCGGAAGTGTTTTTTTTTTTCCTTATCAGGTTGTACATTTGTGTCGTAGTTCAACGCTGTTTGTCAGTCTGAGGTGATTCTGTCTGAACGTTTCCTGGAGAGTAATTCTAAATAATTTTAAATTCAATCTTGCTCGAATAAAAAAAAGAAGGCTGCCATGGTTGCTGAAGGCGTAGTGGAATACTTCAGGATATCCTCACTGCCCCACTGAAGTCTCCCACCTCAACCTGGCAGACTTCATTACCTCATATATAAAAAACCATCCTGTACGATGCAAGGTAACAGTTAAATTTAATTTAAAAAAGAAACTATTGTTACGACTTGCTCTATGCCGCAACAATAGGGGGAATAAATACTTTGTTCTGCTTTTGGTTAGTTTTATTTACTACCAATTATGAACCTTTATTGGTATGCAGTTAGTGAATTAAAATGACAATTCACTATTATCAATGAAATGAGACTGTACAATGAGGAACGTAATTCTATGTTCAAATCCTCGTGAATTAAGCATAATACAACAATTACTCCATGTTCAAATCCCCTTGGATCAAGTATAATACAATAATTACAGTAAAGAGTCCAAATAAGAACTATTATGGGAACTTTAAGGAAGTTAATCAGTTATCCTTCTTAAAGAGAAGAATTATCAGACTCTTGGAATTAACAGCAAAGTTAAGACAATAGATACGATCTAGAATTATTGACCAAGTTAAGATCTCTGGGTTGAAGACCCGATCAGAGTCAGTGCTATGATCTGACTGTTCAAATACTCAGTGGTCTGACGTCAGGTCCGTCAGGAGGTAGCGCCAAGCGCTAAAGTAGTGGTTTCTCACTTGCATAACACAACACAGTAATTAACCTACTATAATACAATATAATATAATATAATAATGCCTAACGAATAATATCTTATTGAATACAACCTTGCTTGAGAGTACCTTTGATGATTTATACCGTACCCGATAATAATATATAGTCGAACCTGCTTTATCTAGCTAGTAATAAAGTGGTTCGCGATATATTACTACAGAACTTATTTTAACCAGGCCTTTTATTTTTGTATATAATGGAGTGTGAAGGAGGGGCGAGTAACAACTATCACATAGAAAAGGGTAGAGGCACTTTTTCAGTGTTCCAAAAATGTAGCTTTTACGTATAACTGGATATCCAAACACTGCGAATTTTCCCACAATGCAACTTTAATTTGCAGTAGGGAAATAGCAGAATGCCGATATACCCAATGTTGTTGATATATAAAAGAAATATATATCCCAGGTACAACTAGTGAAGATTCTGTGTCCTCTGGTTGCTGAGTTATGGCAATGTTTCTTTTGTGTTGTGGCCAAAAAAATTTCATATTAGTTTAGTGGTGCTGAGGAAATTGCAAGACCGCTGGAAAAGCAATCTAAGAGGCAATTCGTTTACCCAGATCCCCAATACTGACCAAAAGCGCAGGTGTGTCCAGGAGCACACACACACACACACACACACACACACACACACACACACACACACACACACACACACACACACACACACACACACACACACACACACACACACACACCGCTCACACACTCATATACACATCACACACACTCATAGACACATCACACACACACTCATACTCGCATCGAACATCACACACACACACACACACACACACACACACACACACACACACACACACACACACACACACAAACACACACATCACACACACACATCACACACACACACACTCACACACACACACACATCACACACACACACACACACGCGCGCACACACACACACACACACAGTGAAATGGCGGGACCAGGAGCTGAGTCTCGATCCTTGCAACCACAATTAGGAGAGTACAATTAGGTGAGTACACACACACTCACACGGTTAAAATGGTAACTAGCACACTCTCACCCTCCAGTGCCTATCATTCGTATTATCAACCAATACGGAACTGAGATACTCTTCCTTATTTAATGGTACTTTGATCACTCATGGTCTACCATCTTTCTGAGACCCGCCTAGATACTCAGGATTGGAGAACCAAAGACAGATTTCCCTTGCAAGCTCAGTGTGTGTGTGTGACAGTAATGAAGTGTATATACACCGAGAGATGTATATCTTTCACAGTATATACATTGAGACATGAGTATGTTTGAGGGTATATTCGCCGAGAACAGTCTCTTATAGTTTCTATGCATCGAGAAATGAGTATCTATTGGCGGATTTATTCCAAGAAGGAAGATGAAAAACACTGACCTTAAAGAGGCGATTCAAAAATTCGAGAAATCTTCGAAAGTCGAACAAAAGCCACGTGTTGCTGAATTCAGACAACAAAAGCCGTGTTGCTGAATTCAGACAACTGTTGCTGAACAATAACCATTTCCTTTACTGGAGGCGATTAGTATCCTTTGCTAAAGTTTAGTGTTTTTTATTTATTCAACAGAAAGAGCACTTTCGAGTGTTGTCGTCCTGAAAGGGATTAAATTTGTAATTCTTTCAGGTGGTGTGTACACTATACAAACTACTTGAAAATGTGATAATGGTTGTTTGCTGTTGTAAGAATTGTTTGCTGTCTTCATAGTGGCAGTTTTTGTCGTTACAATTGCTGTTTACCGTCACAAAGGCTGTTCCTGTTGTAAGAATTACTGTTTGCAGTCGTCACAATGGCTGCTTCCTGCTTCATCAAGTATTTTTATAGATATAATTAGGTTTGTAATCTGCGGCATTTGTCGAGTACATTATTATATTCGACATGCATCACATGTGACAACCTTCCTACACGTCATCAATAACCAACACTACAACACGGTAGTAGTTCACTGCCTGTGCTGGAGATTGGTCAGTTAGGGTGAGAGAGAAGCCCCAGGATAAACCACCCTGAATGTAAGGGTGATTCTGGAGCTTCAGATCTTCACAAATTCACTCATATTATGGTATCTGAAAAATCCAGTGCGTGTAGTGTAAATATTTGTTGATAAGTTTAGTGGTAGGAATATATGGTGAATCGTTGCCAAAGATACTTGAAGGTATTTAGGGCATTTTGGGGTTGATGGTATACCAGCCCTCAGTTAACGGGGAACTAAGCCATGACGTGTGTATGTGTATATGTAATGACAATTTAAATATGCAGATAGTTTTAATAAAGGTTAGAATTTTATTTTTTAATGATTTAATATTTAATATACTTTAACATTTATTTTATTTTATCCAGATCAGCATGAATTATTTACAAAAAGTCTGCATAAACAATCCCAATGGATTTTACTACATTTGTGGCGAATGCTCTTTGTAAATTAAACAAATAAAAATCTCACAGATTTTGTAAAACAAGTTTATTTTGTTTATTTTGCAGTGATGCTTAGAGAACAAAACAAGTCTTGGGCTCCCCAAGTGTTTTTGTAAAACCTGTGTGGAATGCTCACGACAGTGGAAAAATAGGGAAAGTAAAAGTTTAAACTTGGGTGTCCTTATGGTGTAGAGAGAGTCGTAAAACTACCATGACTGTTATTTCTGTATGATGAATGTGAAAGGTTTCATTTTATTTTATTAACACATCGGCAGTTTCCCACCAAGGCAGGGTGGCCCGAAAAAGAAAAAGTTTCACCATTCACTCCATCACTGTCTTGTCAGAGGCGTGCTTACACTACAGTTATAAAACTGCAACATTAATACCCCCTCCTTCAGAGTGCAGGCACTGTACTTCCCATCTCCAGGAATCAAGTCCAGGCCGGCGGTTTCCCTGAACCCCTTCATATATCCAAAAAAGTCAAATGGGAATATCCTGATTTGGAGTCAGGCAGAGACCTGTGCCGCACACAGACGTACCATACCAGTGTTTACAACACTGACCTTCCACTGTCAGATGTTGAAGAAACTCAGGATGTAACACAGATGATAGCAGTGGAAGTGAATATGAAATAAACATTACAACAGCCCAACAGTTCTCCCAAGAAGAACTCAGTGATCTGATACATGACCTCAAGTACGTCAAAGCATCTGAACTTTTAGCATCGAGACTATAAGAAAAGAGCTGTCTACAACAAGATGTTAAAATAACAGCTTATTGGACAAGAGACGTTCAGCCTCTTTACTTGTACACTACAATAACATTGCTGGAGTTCTTCTTCGAATGGGACTTGAATATCGACTATGAGATTGGAGGCTGTTTATAGACAGCTCCATTAGAAGGTTGAAGTGTGTCTTATTGCACAATGGCAACCGATATGCACCTCTTCCAGTTGCTCACTCAACAAAACTGTGCTGATGACCAACACAGAAGAAAATCGTACAAAGTTTTTCTATGTAGAAATTAGTGGTATCCGAATTATCTTACTATGTTAATCTGTTATTATATAGAATGAAGGGCTAGTTTGTATTACATGATTTGACATTTGCATGATCTAAAAAATAATTTCAATGCTATTTGTAAGTTAGCCCCGCCTGATTAATATATTTTTTCACATCTTTTATGTTTTTCAATGGGATACCAAATTTATCAAAAACTAGAGCCAATCAAACAAAACCGATGACATTCGGAATCAGCACTGCAAACTTGCCCTAAAATCGGTGTAATATCATTGGTCAGAAAATGAGCGTTGACCAGTGATAAATACTTTACTTCTCGTGTGGGAACTTTACTTAAGATACATTAAAGACCACTGATGGCCCTGATACAGCACTTAGCTTTATGACAGCTTAAGAACCCCAACAGCCACAGTTTGGGGTCACCTTCGATCGGTCAGCCATGTCCCAAGGGGCTGTAATAGAGCGATTATGACCAGATTTAATATCCGCCCTGAGGACCTATAAACCCCAATATTTCAGGTATGTCAATGGGAAGCTGCAAATGTCTTAACCAGGGTTTGGACAATCGCCATTGTATCACGGTATTGAAAAAGTCTTATCACCCCTGTATCTTAACCTCTTCACTGCAGTGACCTGACGGTAAATGTACAAGAGGGGATCAACTTACGTGGGTGTGTGTGTGTATCTTTCCTATATTACACTACTGTATTGTGATACGGTATAGATGGCTTGATTGAAGGTAGGATGAATCCACTCTTCTTCTGGCATGTCTAGCCACGTTGAAGGTTATTTAGTAACACGGGAAACAGTTCGTTGTACACACTAATGTTCTTAACTTTGAATATTCAACACGTCACGTACCGTTCGAATTGTTTGAAGTGTCACTCGAACTGCCATGACTTGTCTACAAATTTTAACTTGTGAACGTTGAAGGGTCCGTGGGTAACATCCACAGTGAAGAAATACTGGCGATATCTCGCTTAGCAGAGATAACTATTGGCACTTCAGCACTGTATCTTTGCTTCAGTACTTAATAATCGTTCAAGTGTGAATAAGCAACACGGGGATTACACGGCCTGGTCACAAATTTATATTTCAGTGCTGTATGATCGTGTGATCGTCGGTAATGTTCAACCGAGGTTTACTCGCTTGCTCGGACTGATCTTGCAAGAGTCTTGTCTGACTAGATGTCTTGGAGTCGTCCACTACTTATATTGACATAATAATGCTAACATAATGTCCTTGACTCATCCATCAATGCAGAGTCAAGGAAGACGATTTCCTTGACTCTGAAGTGTTTAACGTTAAACGATTCTTATTAGCTATATAATTAGTCTAAGATCTTATTGCTACAGAAATTTAATAAATCTTAGGAACAGGAGTTTTCTTGGACAAACACTGAACATTTCGCTGGAGAGAAAAGCGTCTTGGTCCACACACCAGTCTAGCTTGCACGGCATCTCATCTACGTCCATTCTAGATCGCAATTTAGTTACAATCTAAATCTTCCTGCTTAAGATTTGTAAGATGTGAGCTGTTGCTTCGATGTGCACTATTTGATTCGTCTTCGTTTCCGCTAATGGAAAGGGAAAGGAGTCATACCATCCTTGGTCCATATCTGCTTTTCCATATGTTGCAACGAAGAAAGGGGTCGCAACCCCTTCCTGCTTGACCCCTATTGGAGAAATTTCTCCACAGCTCGTTCTGTTGATTGTTCTATTGACTATGCTAGTGCTGGTATCTTGCTCAGTCAGGTAAAACAGGCCTTTTGAAAGTACTATTATTTATAATATAATCCTTAACAATTTATTTGTATATAACACGTAATACTGAGAGAGTTTAGCATACAGTGCTAAACTCAGCAATTTTTAAAGGCAATATAAGTCAAAAGGAAGGCAATGTGAACATCTAGTGTTTCTCAAATTAATTACATTCCTCTCTTCTTCCCGCATATCATAATTTTGAAATATTTTCATAATTAATAATGTCAGTGAGACAGTATTCAACGGGGTAGAATGAGATGTCAATAATTTATTATTTTATTTTCCCTTGTGTGATAAACGTCCAGGGACCTGACATCTATTTTTTAATTATGACGAACATCTTCTGATGTACAGTCAGCCCTTACTTCAGTGAAGGAATTTTTACGTTTTCTGTGTAGTGTTTTAATCTTGTTCATATATATATATATATATATATATATATATATATATATATATATATAATATATATATATATATATATATATATTAATATATATGCAAAACAACCACTCTGAAAGAATAGAGAAATTCCAAGCGCTTTCGTGACTTACTCACATTATCAAGGAACTAAGATAGTTCCTTGATAATGTGAGTAGTCACGAAAGCGCTTGGAATTTCTCTATTCTTTCAGAGTGGTTGTTTTGCATATTTTGAAATCACCTGTTTACTGTGATCTTATTGCGTATATATATATATATATATAATATATATATATATATATATATATATATATATATATATATATATATATATATATATTATATATATATATATATATATATATATATATATATATATGTCGTGCCGAATATGTAAAACTGGTCAATTAGCAAGAACTCATTTAAAATTAAGTCCTTTCTAAAAATTTCTCTTATATGTTTAAAGATATATTTTTTTCATTTATGTTAATGTGAAAACTTATAATTTTGCACCAAAAGAATCTTAGAAAACTTACCTAACCTTATTCTAACAAGTGCAATTTATTTTAGCCTAATCCTACTAAATATATTTTAAAAACGTTTACAGTAATTTAATACTAAACAAACACAACGAAATATATTTTTTTCGTTAGGTTTAGAATGGTTTTGGCGAAATTATTGCATACACAAATTTTCGCTTGTCCTATATGGCAAGATGAGCGTTGCTATTTAAGCCAAGATGGCAAGTTCTGCCTAATCGGCACGACTATATATATATATATATATATATATATATATATATATATATATATATATATATATTATATATATATATATATATATATATATATATATATGTATATATATATATGGAGTGTCAGCAGGGTAATTATTTTGTGAAGGGATTCGGGGAAACTGGTTAGCCGGACTTGAGTCCTGGAGGTGGTAAATATAATGTCTGCACTTTAAAGAAGGGGTTTGGGATATTGGTTGTTTGGAGTGTCATCTAAACTGTCGTATCTGAGTTCAAAGACAGTGATTACGTATGAATGATGGTGAAAGTGTTGAATGATGGTGAAAGTGTTGAATGATGGTGAAAGCGTTGAATGATGGTGAAGTGTTTCTGCTTTTGGGTCACACTGCCTTTGTGGGAGACGGCGAACTAGCGATACAAAATACGTTCAAAGGAAGCGTATTTGCTCGTTCCGAGCAAATACGCTTCCTCTGAACGTATTTGCTTGGAATACTTCACTTTTCTGTAACACTGCAAGCTCCTGAAGATGTGCTGATTGCAACACGAAACGCCTAGAACTATCAGGTCTGATCGACGTGGCTGTTAGTGCCAGCCGCACAAACCAACGTATGCCCCACAGCATTTCTTATCAGGAATTGACCTGAAGAACTTATCAACTTTTCTCTTGAATACAGCCAGGAGTTTGTTGGAAATTCCATTTATGTAAAACAGGGATTTTGTTGAGTCTTGGGCTCCTTACACTCATCACCCTCCCCCCCACCTGCTCTTCTTATGAAGTATTTTGCACCATGTTAATGTAGATTTACCTGGGCGGGTCCTGGCCCAGGGCTTTTTCCATGTGGTGACCCGGCAGCGGCTCCCGAAGGAGTGTTGAAGTGTGTACACGTTATGCACCGTTTACAGCCCTATGGCAGGGACACAGTGAACATTCATGTCAAGTCGTGTACCGTTTACAACCCTGTTTCTGGGGCAGCCCTAAGGCAAGGGCACGGCGACTCTTTCAACTCCATTTGAACCTTTCCTGACTCGGGAGATTGTCTGAAGGTGTGTTGAACACTGACGTCTGACAGA
>NC_069485.1:8889400-8918044 GCF_026875155.1 Cherax quadricarinatus
TTTAAAACTGTTCCTCCGCCCCTCTAGCTCTTTCTTCAGTTTAAGTCTATCACACCCCCTTTTTGTTCTCTTTCTCTTTCTAACTGTCTTTCTTGGATTTCTCTCTCAATTCTCTCTCTCTCCTTTTTCTCCTGTCTTTCAAGGTTCTCTTTCTTTTTCTCTTCTCTTTCGTTCTCTCTCTTCCTTTTTCTCTTCTCTTTCGATTCTCTCTCTCTCCTTTTCTTCTTCTCTTTCCCTTTCTAACTGTCTCTATTCTCTCTCAATTTTTTCTCTTTCAATTTTTTCCTGGATCTTAGCACTAATGAAAGATTTTTAAATTTTTCCCTGTTATTCCTAACTTACTTCCAGCGTTCATCCAAAACGGGGTATTCCTCCATGTTGAAAGGGAATAACTTAAAACTATCAGGGGAAATGAAACGGGTATTAAAGAAAATGGGGGTTCAATTCCTGCCCCGTCAAACTGTAATAAACCAGAGGGCTCGATCCCTACTTCAATTAAACAATATGTATTAATTAAAAATGAAGGGTTCTATGCCGGCCCGAGCAAACAGTAAGTAGAATGGGGTCACTTGACCATCCAATCTTCTCCCCAAAACAAATCAAGAGTGTCTTATGACAGTTCCCTGATATAATAAAGAGCTCAATGAAACAAATTGTCACTGGAAAATCTCGGGTCCCTAGAGTCTAATCCCCCAAGTGTTTCAAGCTCACACAAAAATAGCTGGCAGAATTAACTAGTATTCCTGCCTTGACTTAAACTTAAAATAAATTGAGACCATAACAATCACCAAATCTTTTTTAAATACCTGTACTGTAGTCCTACCATAGAGAAGGGATTACTCATGGCTGGTGGTAACCGTCTGTGGTATGCAGCGTTGAAGTTCCAATGGTAGATTCGAGATGGAGTTGAATCTTGATTCAGTAGATTTTGATCCTGGCAAGGTCGCCACTTGTGAAGGCTTTACTCAGCTCTGTAACAACTTTCGACAGTTTTACCAAAGCTGGCTCCCCCTCAGGAAAATTAATGAATAGAAAAGAAATAATAACAGACAAACATAACACTTTATTATATTTGAAAATATAAAATATAAAACACTTAAATTGATATAATTCTATATTAAAGAAAATGAAAAATGAAAAATATAAATGATAATGAATTCAACGCTAATATAAAACTTGGGTGTCTGGTGTTGGTGACACTGCGTGTTTTTTGAAAACGTGCCGTTGCTGATGATGGGGGGGGGGGTCGCAGGTGTTGGTTACAACCCACCGCTTGTTCTTCACAGTATAGCCTTTAGTATTCTATCCCGATAACAGGAAAGCAGGTTTCTTTACCGCTCTAGTGATGAGGGGTTACGTCCTGCAATTTCATACAGGTGCAAAGGTAATTAAATCCAAAAAAGGGGAGTCTCAGGAGTTAGTCCATCTCCCTCAGTTTTTACTCATTGATTGGCAGGTGACCCTCTCTGTCTCCAAGCTGGAAAGGATAGACAGGTTACCACTGCTTAAGAATCACTCTCCATGATAAGTACAATACCTAAAAGATGTGGTTGATTATTACAACAGTCAACTTAGAGCAAGACTGAAAGGACTAATGTTTATTATTGGTCAAAAGTGAAGCTTTCAACCAATAAATGCACTAGAATACAAGGCAGGCATGTACTTACAGTAGTGCTGGGAGCTGCGAGTCTAGTGATTACTGTTTGGACCGGAGCCCCACACGTCACCTTTCGGGGGGGGGAGAAGGAGGGGAAGGGATAGCGGGAGCTAGACTGACCCTACCTTAACAAGCAGCCGGCAGTCAAACTATCACTTTCGGGGTGGGGGAAAAAAGGCGGGAATAGTGGGAGCTTGACTTACCCTACCTTAACAAGTAGCCGGCAATGAAACTATCACTTTCAGGGAGGGGAAAAAAGGCGGGAATAGCGGGAGCAATGAAACTATTGTTACTATATACTCCCTCGCTACTCCTATCTTTTGAACTTTTCCCTCACAAGAGAGAAAAAGTTAGCATAAGAAAGGTCTTTACAAAGTAGGAAAGATACAAGGAGGGAAGAATATATGGAGAGGAAAAGAGAGGCTAAGAGAGTGGTGAAGGCATGTAAAAAGAGAGAAAATGAGAGAGTGGGTGAGACGTTATCAACAATTTTTGTTGAAAATTTGAAAAAGATTTGGAGATTAATAAATTGAGAAAGCCTAGGGAACGAATGGATTTGACAGTTAAAAATAGGAGAGTTTTTAGATGGAGAGTTAGTGGTATCAGGAAGATGGTGGGAATATTTGAGGAATTGTTAAATGTTGATGAGGAAAGGGAAGCTGTGATTTCGTGTACTGGGCAGGGAGGTATAACATGTTGTAGGAGTGAGGAAGTGCCAATTGTGAGTGTGGTGGAAGTGAGTGAGGCAGTGGGTAGAATGAAAGGGGGTAAGGCAGCCGGGATTGATGGTATAAAGACAGAAATGTTAAAAGCAAGGGATTTGAGATAGTTTTGGAATGGTTAGTTGTTTTACTTAATAAGTGTATGGAAGAGGGTAAGGTTCCTAGGAATTGGCAGAGAATGTGAATAGTTCCTTTGCATAAAGGCAAAAGGGACAAATTAGAGTGTAAAAATTATAAAGGAATAAGCCTGTTGAGTATACCTGGTAAAGCGTATGGTAGAGACATTATTGAAAGAATTAAGAGTAAGATGGAGAGGATAGCAGATGAACAAGGAGGCTTTAGGAAGTGTAGGGGGTGTGTATACAAGTGTTTACAGTGAAACATATAGGTGAACAGTATTTAGATAAGGAAAAAGAGTTTTTTTGTGGCATTTATGGACTTGGAAAAGGCGTATGATAGGGCGGATAGGGGATCAATGTGGCAAATGTTGCAAATGTGTGGAACAGAAGGTAGATTACTGAAAGCAGTGAAGAGCTTTTACGAGGATAGTGAGGCTCAGGTTAGAGTATGTATGAGAGAGGGAGATTATTTCCCAGTAAAAGTAGGCCTTAGACAGGGATGTGTGACGTAGCCATGGTTGTTCAATATATTTATAGATTGAGGTTTAAAGAGAAGTGAGTGCTCGGGTGTTAGCAAGAGGTGTGGGGTTAAAATATAAAGAATCTAACACAAAGTGGAAGTTGTTACAATTGCTCTTTGCTGATGACACTGTGTTTATGAGAGATTCTGTAGAGAAGTTACAGAAGTTGGTGGACGAGTTTGGTAGGGTATGTAAAAGAAGAAAATTAAAAGTGAATATAGAAAAGATTAAGGTAATAAGGATAACCAAAAATTTAGGTAATGAAAGATTGGATATCAGAGTGGAGGGAGAGAGTATGGAGGAGGTGAATGTATTCAGATATTTAGGAGTGGATGTGTCAACTGATAGGTCTATGAAAGATGAGGTGAATCATAGAATTGATGAGGGGAAAAATGTGAGTGGTGCACTGAGGAATCTGTGGAGACAAAGAACTTTATCCTTGGAAGCAACGAGGGGAATGTATGAGAGCATAGTTATACCAGTGCTCTTATATGGGTATGAAGCATGGGTGGTGAATGTTGCAGCAAGGAGAAGGCTGGAGGCAGTGGAGATGTCATGTCTGAGGGCAATGTGTGGTGTGAATATAATGCAGAGAATCCGTAGCTTAGAAATTAGGAGGAGGTGTAGGGTTACTAAAAGTATTATCTAGAGGGCTGTGGAGAGCTTGTTGAGGTGGTTCGGACATTTAGAGAGGTTGGAACTAAATAGAATGACTTCAAGAATGCATAAATCTGTAGTGGAAGGAAGGTGGCGTACGGGTCGGCCTAGGAGAAATTGGAGGGAGGGGGTAAAGGAGGTTTTGTGTGCGAGGAGCTTGGACTTCCAGCAAGCATGCGTGAGCGTGTTAGATAGGAGTGAGTGGAGACAAATGGCTTTTAGGACTTGATGTGCTGTTGGAGTTTGAGCAAAGTAACATTTATGAAGGGATTCAGGGAAACCGGCAGGCCGGACTTGATTCCTGGCGATGGGACGTACACTGCCTGCACTCTAAAGGAGGGCTGTTAATGTTGCAGTTTTATAACTGTAGTGGAGAGACTAAGGTATGTTTTTGGCCCCTTCTCAGGATCGCGATCATAAGGAGCCAAAAACATCCCTTAGTCATAAATAATTATTTATGACCCAAGGAATGTGGAAAAAACACAGGACAAACTTCAACACGCTATCTGAATAACATCTGAGACTTCCTCCTTGTGGTCACTCCCACTATAGGGAAGGAGGAGCCTAGACCACAGTTTTTTTTTCTGGATGAAAGATATTAACATAGACTACCATCGTTAACAATGATAACTCAACATGTTATTTTAGCGAATGGGAGTGACAAGCGAGAATAAGGAGAAAACAAAACACTTGATATAATTTGGAATCGCCTGAAAGAAGAGAAGCGAACTTTGAAAAAAATATGGTTTGAGATATCCCTCTATAAATATTTTTATTTTATAAAGATTCTTAATATAAGATTAAAATGTAACTGTTATTACTCCATCTAGGTGAAAAAAAATATTATAAAACTCAATGATTATAAGTATTAAGAAACATGTGAGTAACACTTAAAATAACACGGCTACAGGAGGATCGTCAGAGCAGCTGATGAGCCACCATACATGATGCGTAAATTAGATGAACGAGGAGAGAAAGTGTCGTCCTCCCCAACCTTTCTGGTTGCCTTCTTAATTTCAACTAAACTCTTTACCTTTTCCTCCTCCATCTCTTTCCTCTTTAACCGTTCTGCCTCCAACCTTCCGCCTCCCCTTCTCTCTCTCTCTCCTCTTTCTAATGATTTTTAACTATGATTTATGAACCCAGAAACTGTATCCCCAGGAAAGATACCCCCTACTTTGGACCAGAGGCTAGAGCCCATCCTCCGCTTACTCCAGTTCATCCTCCATCATCTCTTCCCCATGACCTGCCAAACTCTCCCGAATCCTCTATCAAAGTCCTCCTTTAATTAAATATATTGCTTAAAAGCAATAATGACGTTATTTAAAACATTATTCATAAAATGGTTACCTGACAACTCTACCCCAAACTTCACTAAATTTCCCTCTGCATACCTCTTTTTAAAGGAACCTGACGCTCCTTCCCTGGCCGCTCAAGAACATCTGGGTTATAACCAGGAACGACAACTGGGGGTGGGCAGCAGTGATGATATTGCTGATGGAGGTAATATTGACGATGATGGCCAATAGTTGGATGGCTGACTATGGATGAGGCTGCATGGTCATCCCCTTTCACAACTCGAGCCTTAAAGGCTGCACCTTACATAAATTTTTCGTCTACTGTCAGGAAGAGTAAGGTTGGCTCACCTGCCAGGGTACAGAACGCTCAAGATTCTGAAGATCATGTGTTGAGAGCCAGAGGCACATCTGCCTAGATAAGACGTAAACACAAGAATGCTCTAAACAAATCTATCTTCATTACTTACATAACGCTCGTCCCATTTCAGTGAATTTACCTGAATACACGAGAGCTGAGTAACACTTCATGGGATCGTCTCTTCAGGTCGACTAGTGTTATCTAGTTACTTCGTATATTTCCTGTTGAAATGATTCATTGATTTAGCCTCAGTTACTTTTCCCTTGTTCATTCAGCTTCCACACTAAAAAGTATTTTGACACTGCTTTCTAATATCTCAATTGTGCACGTGTACAATTATCTTCAATCTGCCTCCTTTGCCTGCGCCCATCCAATAGTTCTTAAATTTCCTCTGTCTAGGCCCTGGAGTATGTTGTTTTTAACTGTGATCCTGGTTGATTGCCACGAAGACCCAATAATAACTACTATTGGAACTGGAATAGTATGAAAATAACGACAAAATTCAGTAAATGCCAATTAGATGGAGTGGATATATTTATTAGGTGTCCCTGTAGTGAATATCTAATACATATATATCCACTTACCAGATTATATTTGGTTTTATATCTTCATCCAACTTTTCATTTTCAATCTGCTTCTAACACGAGGCATCCGACCGGCTTCAACTTTTCAAAGCCAATATTGCAGGAACACTTCGCATGTGTAGGTTTCCGTCAATGGACAGATGTTGTAGGGTTCACTTCCAGCATCCCGGAATGGCTCAAATAACATCCGAAACCCTCTTCTGCGTAGTTGCAATAATTGTTGTCTCCTAATTCGACTCCGACGGAGAGTGAGATTCAAGTATGTTGATGCGTATCTTACATACTTTCTTGTATAAGAGTAATTTTTTTTTCACGTTAAAATATCTTAGTCTGCCTCTTATCATTTGCTTTAAATTGTAATAGCTGATATATCTTACGGCTGTGACTGTAACCAATAGCTTAGTGGCTCACGAAATCGTAATGTCACGAATGCAAACAAACCAGAGTACGGGTGGGGCTGGAACTCGCGGTGAGTGAGTCGAAAAACTCCAGACCAGCGTGGTTTCAATAACTTAGTTTATATGCGGGTAAATTGATCGATGCACAATATTTTTTTTATTTTAAATTGAAATAGTTGAAATTCAATATATAACTGGAGAATGCCTCTCCTGATCGGCTTCAAATTTTCCGCTGTTTTTCAGAAAACTGGGCTGCATAAATATCAATTTGCCAATAATATTAAATAAATAGTGATATTAATTTTTACTCAGTAATATATGCCTAGTTTTAAACGCAGACATTAATATAGACATTAATATAGGCTCAGATTATTTAGTTGCAAATTGGAAATTTTAACGAAATTTTTAAATTGGAATTGCTGGAGAACAATTCCTGGACAATGCCTTTTCAGATAAACTTCAAACTTTCACAGTTAACAGGGTTATCGAAGGAAAACATTGCTTTCACTCAAAGAGATATAAATTACAAAATGCAAATTTTATTAAATAAATTGGTTTCCATGTCATAACTACAGAATGCTTCATCTGGTAGGCTTAAAACTCTTAAACATTTATGTATCTTAATTATAAGTATTTTTGCACTCTATTTAGGCTTTGTACCTTCCAATTTACCCCTTTTATAGACTTTTTCTCAAATTGGAATTGCTGAAAAAACAATGATGGGGTCGCTTACAAGACTACAGAGAATTTTAACTCGAAAAATGAAAAAAGAAAATCGAGAATTAATAAAAAATTCAATTTTATGTAGACCATTCACTAGGCCTGGTCACAGACCGGGTCGTGGGGGCGTTGACCCCCGGAACTCTCTGCAGGTAAACTCTCCAGGTAAACAAGGAGATTCCTTGATGCTGGTCAGGGGCTCTTGATCTAGGGAATTGGATCTGTGCTCCAGTTCCCTGAATTGAGCCTGAATGCCTTCCATCCCCCCCCCCACACAGGTACTGTTTAATCCCTATGGGTTTAGCGTTCCCCAATGATAATAATAATAGTGTAGACCATTCTCGAAATTGCTTTCTACATAATTGCTTTAGAAAGCGTTTTCCTGATCGGCTTATGGATTTCGACACTCATGTACCTCACACAGAAGAAGGTTACTATTTTTAACGGAGTCTTATTTTGCAAGTTTTAATTTCGATATGGTGTAATAATATTTTTTCATTATTTTAATGGATTATGTTTCATGAAGGTCTGGTGAGGGGAATCTTTGATCTATGGAACTTGATCTATCTTCCCCTTCCTTGGATCAAAGCTGAATGGCTCACTATCCACAGGTGGTATATAACCCCCAGCTAATTTATCGCTTTTCCTTAATAAATATTAAATACCTGAACGGAATTTTATCTATTAACTTACGCAAATTCCTGAAATCTAATTGGTGTTTAAGTAGAGGTTTTTTCGAGAATCAACGCCCCCGCGGCCCAGTGCTTGACCAGGCTTCCCGGTGGGTCAGGGCCTGAGCAACCAAGCTGTTACTGCTGGCCGTATGCAATCCAGCTTATGAACCACAGCCCGGTTGATCCGGTACGAACTTTATGTACCTGTCCAGTTCGCTCATGAAGGCAGCCAGGGGTCTATTGGTAATTCCCCTTATGCCTGGTGGAACGCCGTTGAAAGGCCTTGGGCCCCGGACACAGTTTTTTCTCTTGGTGTACTAATGACGCCCTTACTTTTCACTGGAGGCATGTTGCACCATCTGTCAAGTCTTTTGCTTTCGTAAGGAATTATTTCTGTGCGCAGATTTAGAACGAGTGCCTTTAGGATTTTCCAGGTGTAGATTATCATATATCTCTCCAGCTTGTGCTACAGTGGACACAGGCTAGAGAGTGATCAAGTGGTCTTGTGATTTCATACGTTTCCAGTAATTAAAGTGTCTGGGGGAACTTATCTGTATGTGCAGTAAGGGTTCTCTGTACATTCTCTAAATCTGCGATTTCACCTGCCTTGAATGTAGCTGTTAGCGAAGAGCAGTATTCCAGCCTAAAGAGAACATGTGATTTAAAAAGAATCATCACTGGCATGGCATCCCTTTTATTGAAGGTTCTCATTATCCATCCGATCATTTTCCTCACAGATGTGACAGTGACACTGCTGTGATCCTTGAAGGTAAGATCCTCTGAAATGAATAGTTCCAAGTCCTTCACACTACTTTTTTTTCCTCTGTTGTGTAGTTAGAGATTGTAGTATATGTACTCACTTTCCATAATGGAGTAATTAAAGTTTGTCCTCATTGAACTTTTTATTGTTTTCCGTTGCCCAATGGAAAACCTGTTTATATCCTTTTGATGATTTACTGTGTCCTCAATGGATGGCAGTCTTCGACTTAACTCTGTTTACCATTATTCTATGTATTCGATTGGTTAGAAAGTTGAACATGCATTCGCCCACTTTCTCAGTTATCTCTTTAGCACGCATTCTGCGAGGTATAAACACCAAGACTGCACTTGTCAAAGAATTTTGCTAAATCCTTGTATACTACATCTGCATCCTGTTTATCCTCCTGTGCATCCAAGACTATATAGTAGTCCAGTAGTTGTGAAAGACAGGATCGACCTGCTCCAAGATTATGCTACCCCAGATTGTGGAAGTGTTAGCAAGCCAAGTGATTTGCGATCATACTTCTTAGAGCTCTTTCCAAGATTTTTATGAGGTGGAACGTCAGATCTATTGATCTATAGTTATTTGCCATTGCTTTGCTGTCACCTTTTTGGAGTGGGACCATATCCGTTGTTTTTATAGATTGGAATAACACCCGTGTCCATGCCTCCTCTCCATAGCATACTCAAGGTACGCGAAAGGGGTGTCCCACAATTTTTAAAAAACACGGAGTTACACTGGCGAACATTATCGCTAGAATCAATTCTCACCTCAACAACACGTTAGTCCTCATCACTGCACTCATTCTCACTACATAAACCATGGCTTAAACAACGAGAAAACCTCAGTTTCCACTTGCTAGGAAACCTAGGAGATGGAAGACATGTGGTCGTCAGTATTTGGGTTGTTAATAGAAGTGTTTCCAGCTTCTCTTTCACCCACATAAGTAAGTCCTAAACTCACGAAACTCCAGGTCCTCACCGCTGTCATCATTATTTTCATCCAAAGAGTCAAGTAGGCAGTTAACCCCTTTTCTTAGAATGGGAGTTTCATGACTCATGACATGGTAAACAATATGACTTCCACTACCTCCCACAGTACCCCACAAACACAAAATTTCTTCTGTACTGCAAACACCCATGATACAGACCTGGTCTACCCTAGCCGATTACGGCCATTTTAAAAATACTATTATTTAGGCGTAAATTACTTCATGGGCAGTATTCCGGAAGCTTAAGGGTTAAATAAAAAAAATATTTACTTAATAAGTACTTACTATAGTACTTAATTTTACTTTCTAAAGTACTTGCGCTCCTTTCTTTAATATTTAAATGCTGGTTAATCTTAGACAAGTGTTTGGATTGACACTGACCTGTGTAGGTCTCAACTTTCTTGTTCTGGGGAAAAGAAATTGGAGAAAATTGAAATACTGCTTTTCATATGATAATTCCTGAGTTATACATTCAGCTAGCATCAACCTTTCAGAGCTGATAACTTGATAATGCAGATTCTGTGATGATTCAAGCTTAATATGCTTGACCATGTTGGGATAGTGGTCCGTCTGAGACAACAAGATAACAAGCCTCTGGTGGCTAAAGCTCCCGTTTCACACACGGAAGGCCCGGGTTCGATTCCCGGCGGGTGGAAACATTTCGACACGTTTCCTTACACCTGTTGTCCTGTTCACCTAGCAGCAAATAGGTACCTGGGTGTTAGTCGACTGGTGTGGGTCGCATCCTGGGGGACAAGATTAAGGACCCCAATGGAAATAAGTTAGACAGTCCTCGATGACGCACTGACTTTCTTGGGTTATCCTGGGTGGCTAACCCTCCGGGGTTAAAAATCCGAACGAAATCTTATCTTATCTTATCTTAATGGAAAAAAACGACATAAATTTCAATAATCTCCAAATTTGGCATTTTTATTGAAGAAATTAGTATATTAGTTTTCATTTGATATGTGAATGACTCTTCAGATTTGCTTCAAATCTACGATGGTAATTTTTAACTGTATTACAAACTTATGTCGCACTCTGCACTGTTCCAGCTGCATGCATTGACATACAAGGGACCAAACTATACCACGGGAGGGTTTAGAACTCGCGATCAGAGAGTCATAAATTTCCAGACCGACCTGTTAGCCACTGGTGTATAAATATACCTAGTTAGATGAATCTTATTGTGGCTAGCTAGCCCAGTGGCTAACACATCGGTCTGGAGTTTCATGACTCTCTGATCGCATGTTCTAACCCCACCCGTGATATGGTTTCTTTGCAATGGTGTCATACGATTTCGTGAGTCATGATACAAGGGACCGCTGGGGTTAACCAACATGGGGATATCTTTCTCGGATTCCACAGCAACCAAAAAAATATCAGTAGGCATTTTTAAAATTCAGTAACCTGATAAAACCCACTGTGTGGGCGAGACATGGTCGTTAATATAAGCATCCACTATATCAAGGTGTCATACCTAACACTAAAATGATATATAGCGTTTGTCTCTATCCCCTTCTCATCTAATTCATTTCACTCGCTAAATTTAGCCAGAAAATTTATTTCCCATCGACCCTGTCAATCATCTGCTACAAACAGATATTGCCGTCAAAAATCTATTTTGCTTTATTAAAAAAAATTACTAAACCCGTTGCCGCCATACAGCCCTGATATGGTAATGGAAAGGGATTTAAGGGACAGAAAAATAAGATCACGTTATGAAAAACTAGATGGAACACTAATACCAATATACCAGCAGGTGCTTAACCAGGAGTATACACCAAGAATAAGACACTGGTATCCCGTAGCTCGATCGCTAGCGAACTCAGCTCGTACTCTGAGGTTCGGGATCCGAATCTTCTTCGGTACGGCTGGAAAACATTACGGACGTGTTTCCATAAGACACCTGCTGTCCCTGTTCAACCTAAAATGGGTACCTGGATGTTAGTCAACTGGTGTGGGTCGCATCCTAGGACAAAACTGACCTAATTTGGCCGAAATGCTCAGCATAACAAGCGGATTTCTATATAGTAGTATGTCATTGATGTCAGCTAGGACTGTATACCTTGTACATACACTTGTAGTAAATACAGTTATTATTATATTATTACTCGAAGCATCAGTTTACTAGAAGTCTCCACTGTAAAAGTGACTAAATTTAAAAACGCCAAACAATATGCCAATTTGTTGTTTATGGCTTAATAGCCGTACTAGTTAAATTGTGGGAGGCCTAATAAACTGAACTTGCTGAGTAGGTTAAACCCCCTTAAAAATTGGACTTTTCCAATTTTTTTTAGATTCATATATTGTTTTTCATTGACAATGATGCAAATTTTATATCTTTAGACCATAACTAACTTAGAAGCCTCACCTATCTTAACCTAACACAGAAACTTAAATTAGAAACCTCACCTAACTTACCTAACACAGTTTTTTTTCTTTAATTATGCCTAAATTTGACCTAAATATCATCGGTCAGTGTAAATTTATTTAATATTACTTAAAATCAATAATATATATATATAATATATATATATATATATATATATATATATATATATACAAACATTGATCTCTGGCTGAAGGAGACTCGAACCTACGAACCTTGGAACAAGGTACGCAGTGCTATACCAATCTCACCACACTGGACCAATACCTTGGCGTCAAGCTTGCACTAGACGTTTTGATCCAAGGCAGCCAGCTTTCAGGGAGAAGGCTTACAGCTTTTCATCTCATCCCCTGCATGCATCAGCCTTACTAGAGATTTTAACAATGCAAGGAATTCGCAAGAGCAGGCGAAATATACACAAACACTGATCTCTGGCTGAAGGAGACTCGAACCTACGAACCTTGCGAATTCCTTGCATTGTTAAAATCTCTAGAAAGGCTGATGCATGCAGGGGATGAGATGAAAAGCTGTAAGCCTTCTCCCTGAAAGCTGGCTGCCTTGGATCAAAACGTCTAGTGCAAGCTTGACGCCAAGGTATTGGTCCAGTGTGGTGAGATTGGTATAGCACTGCGTACCTTGTTCCAAGGTTCGTAGGTTCGAGTCTCCTTCAGCCAGAGATCAGTGTTTGTGTATATTTCGCCTGCTCTTGCGAATTCCTTGCATATATATATATATATATATATTATATATATATATATATATATATATATATATTATAATATATATTATATATATATATATATATTAACAAGTCGGCCGTCTCCCACCGAGGCAGGGTGACCCAAAAAGAAAGAAAATCCCCAAAAAGAAAATACTGTCATCATCATTCAACACTTTCACCACACTCACACATTATCACTGTTTTTGCAGAGGTGCTCAGAACACAAACAGTTTAGAAGCATATAAGTATAAAGATACACAACATATCCCTCCAAACTGCTAATATCCCGAACCCCTCCTTTAAAGTGCAGGCATTGTACTTACCATTTCCAGGACTCAAGTCCGGCTATATAAAAATAACCGGTTTCCTGAATCCTTCACTAAATATTCCCTGCTCACACTCCAACAGATCGTCAGGTTCCAAATACCATTCGTCTCCATTCACTCCTATCGAACACGCTCATGCACGCCTGCTGGAAGTCCAAGCCTCTCGCCCACAAAACCTCCCTTACCCCTTCCTTCCAACCTTTTCGAGGACGACCCCTACCCCACCTTCCTTCCCCTGCAGATTTATATGCTCTCCATGTCATTCTACTTTGATCCTTTCTCTTTAAATGACCAAACCACCTCAACAACCCCTCTTCAACCCTCTGACTAATACTTTTATTAACTCCACATCTTCTCCTAATTTCCACACTCCTAATTTTCTGCATAATATTTACACCACACATTGCCCTTAAACAGGACATCTCCACTGCCTCCAACCTCCTCCTCGCTGCTGCATTTACCACCCAAGCTTCACACCCATATAAGAGTGTTGGTACTACTATACTTTCATACATTCCCTTCTTTGCCTCCCTAGATATCGTATTTTGTCTCCACATATACCTCAATGCACCACTCACCTTCTTTCCCTCATCAATTCTATGGTTAACCTCATCCTTCATAAATCCATCCGCCGACCCGTCAACTCCCAAGTATCTGAAAACATTCACTTCTTCCATACTCCTCCTCCCCAATTTAATATCCATTTTTTTCTTTATCTAAATCATTTGATACCCTCATCACCTTACTCTTTCTATGTTCACTTTCAACTTTCTACCTTTACACACACTCCCAAACTAATCACTAACCTTTGCAATTTTTCTTTAGAATTCCATAAGCACAGTATCATCAGCAAAAAGTAACTGTGTCAATTCCCATTTTGAATTTGATTCCCCAAAATTTAATCCCACCCTCTCCCGAAAACCCCAGCATTTACTTCTTTACAACCCATTTTACAAATATATTAAACAACCATGGTGACATTACACATCCTGTCTAAGACCTACTTTTACCGGGAAGTATTCTCCTCTCTTCTACACACCCTAACCTGAGCCTCACTATCCTCATAAAAACTCTTTTACAGCATTTAGTAACTTACCACCTATTCCATATACTTGCAACATCTGCCACATTGCTCCCCCATCCACTCTATCATATGCCTTTTCTAAATCCATAAATGCAATACATACATACATATTTTATTATATATATATATATATATATATTTTTTTATATATATATATATATTTTATATATATATATATATATGTATATATATATATATATATATATATATATATATATATATATATATATTTTTATGTATATATAATATATATATATATATATATATATATTATATATTATATATATATATATATATATATATATATATATATATATATATATATATATACATAATATTTATATATATATATTATATATATATTATATATGTATGTATATATATAATATATATTATATATATTAATATATATATATATATATATATATATATATTTTATATATATTATTATATATATATATTATATATTTTATTATATATATATATATATATATATATATATATATATATAAAATATATATTTATATATAAGCCTTCTCCCCGAAAGCTGTGCCTTGGAATCAACGTGTAGCGCAAGTTGCACGCCAAGGTATTGTCCAGTGTGGTAATATTGGTATAGCACTGCGTACCTTGGGGCCAAGGGTTTGTAGGTTCGAGTCTCCTTCAGCCAGAGATCAGTGTTGTGTACATTTCGCCTGCTCTTGCGAATTCCTTGTATATATATATATATATATATTATATATATATATATATATATATATATATATATATATATAAACTCATTGATTTTAAAATAATATTAACTACTTAAACTGATCTGTGATGTTTCAAGATAAAAATTTTGTTACAAAAATATAAAATGTTAGGTTAGGCTAGGTTAGGTTAGGTTAGGTTAGGTTTGGTTAGGTTAGGCTAGGTTAGGTTAGGATAGGTTAGGATGGTTAGGTTAGGTTAATTTGGGGGTTATTTTGGGGTTTAGGACAAAAATTATTTTAGAGGTTATTATTTTAGGTTTTTTAGGAGGTTAAAAGGGTTGGAGGCGGGGGTTTTTGGGTTATTAGGTTGGGATATTATTGGGTTTACGTTGGATAATTTTTTATTATTGGGTTAGGGGGGGGAATTTTATTTTTTGGGTTTTTTAAATGGAAAAAAGGGGGTTATTATTTAAAAATGGTTTTGGTTTTTATTTAAAAGGGGTTGGTTGGGGTTGGTTTAAGAGGTTAGGGGTGGTTTATTGGGTTGGTTATTAATTTTAAAGGGGGTTATGGTTTAAAGGATTGGGATGGTTTTTGGGTTAGGTTAGGCTGGGGATAGGTTGGGGGGCTGGTTTTACGTGGATTAGGAAATTGTTTTTAAACTTGGGTTTTTAAATGGTTGTTTTGGTTTGGGTAAGGTGGGTTTTAGGGTAAATTGGGGGAGATAAGGTTTTTTTCTGGTTTGGGGTTTAGGTTAAACCCAATTTGGGTTGGGGTAGGAGGAGGTTGGCATTTGGCATAGGGGGGGAACATTTGGGGCTGGGAAAGGGGGTTTGGAAGGGGCTATTTTAGGGGGGGGGAAAGGGCGGGTTAAAGGGGGCGGGAAGTTATTTTGGGGATACTGGATTACTATTGGGGGAATTTTAATTAGTTGGAAGGATTTAGGTTGGTGGGGTTTAAATTGGAAGGGGGCAGGTTAGGGGGCATTAGGTTTTTGGGCTGGTTAAAAGGGGCTATTAGGGTTTAGGTTTTTTTAAGTAGGGTTAGGTAAGTTAGGTTGGTTAGGTTAGCTTAGGTTGGTATCTAGGCTAGGTTAGGTTGGTTATGAGAGGTTAGCTGGTTGGGCAAGTTAGGTTAGGTTAGGTTAGGGAAAGGGGTTGGGGTATTAGGCTGGGTTGGTTTTGGGGTCTAGGTTAGTTGGTTAGGGGCTAGGCTAGGTTAAGTTAGGTTAGGTTAGGTAGGTTAGATTGGGTTTTGGCTAGGTTGGTTGGTTAGGTGGCTAGTAGGTTGGTTTGGTGGGTTGGGTTTTGGCTGGTTAGATTAGGTTTGGTTAGGTGGGCTGGGTTTAGGTTGGTTACCCTGGTTAGGTTAGGCTAGGCTTGGTTGGTAGGTGGGTTAGGTTAGGCGGGTCTAGGTTGGTTGGCAGGTTGGGTTAGGTTAAGCTAGGTTAAGCTAGGTAGACTAGGTTAGGTTAGGTTGGTTAGCTTAGTTGGCTAGGTAAGGCTGGGTTGGTTGGGTCGGGTTGGTTGGTTTTGGGTTTGTTATGCTAGGCTAGGCTGGCTAGGTTGGTTAGGTTGGGGTAGGTTGGCTGGTGGTTGGTTAGCTGGGCTCGGTTAGGTATGGTTTTGGCTGGTTAGGCTAGGTTAGGTTTTATTTTTGGCTAGGCTAGGTTGGGCTAGGTTAGGCTGGCGGGTTAGGTTAGGTTAGGTTGGGTTTTGTTTGGGTGGTTAGTATTACAACCAGGGCCAAAAAAGGCCTTTTTCCGGTGTAAAGGGACCAAAATAAACCAGCAAAAAAATTTTTGATTAAATTTTATCCTTCCCCAATTTAGAAACAGAGTTGTCAAAATTTCCAGTACTGCAATATTTTAGTGCACCCCACCGTAAGGGGCGAAGAAGCCACTAGAGGCAGACCGTGCTTCAACCAGCTTAGAATGGAAATGAAAAGGGAGACAGGAGAGTGGTACCACATCACCCTGCGATTGCCCAAAAAAACTTATTTTGGTGGAAACCCGGGTATGGGTTTACGACGGGGCCCCCTCGTCAACCCCCAGTCTCTGGTTCGCTGGGGGGGGGAGTAGCCCGTAAATGAGGGTGTGTAAAGCGCGAATAAAGGTTACGTCTCTTTGCATGCCCCAGTTACATTAGGTAAAGGTTAGGTTAGGTTAGGGGTTTTGGTTAGGTTAGGGTTTGGTTAGGCCTGGTAGGTTTGGTTAGGCTAGGTTAGGTAGGGGTAGGCTGGTGGTTAGGTTAGGTCAAGTTAGGTTGCTGGTTAGGTAGGCTTTGGTAGTTTGGTTTGGGTAGGGGAGGTTTGGTTTGTTTGGGTAGGTAGGTTGGTTGATTAGGTTTTTGGTTAGGTTAGGTAGGCTAGGTAGGCTAGGGTAGGTTGGTTTGGGTAGGTAGGTTAGGCTTGGCTAGGCTAGGTTAGGCTAGGCTAGTACATGAAAGTAAGTTTTGGTTATGTCGTATGTGTACATGAAAAAGAAAATGTGTTTGTTTCGTATGTGTAAATGAAAGTAAGTGTGTATGTCGTTGTGTAAATGTAAGAAAACTGTGTTGCTGTATGTGTACATGTAAAGAAAACTGTGGGGGCCTCGGGGGCCCCCTACTGTAAGTAATGTGTATGCTGTATGTGTACATGTAAGTAATGTGTAGGGCTGTTGTGACATGTAAGTAAGTGTGTATGTGGGATGTTTTCATGAAAAGTAAGTGTGTATGCTCGTTTTGTGTAAATGAAGTAACTGTGAAATGCTGTATGTTTTCATGTAAGTAACTGTGTTTTGTCGTATGTGTATATGTGGGGAGTTCGATACTTTGGATTAGGGTAGAAAAAACTCACGTGGGGCTTGTTATAGTATAATTACTGATAGTGGACAGAGCCCCCCGGGCCGTTACCTTTTCCCCTTTTGGGGAACACCCCGTAAAAATGACCAGGCGGTGGCCATTTACCCGAAAGGGGGTTCTTTTAAATTAGTGTCAGCTCGCCCCAATATAAAAGGACCGTGATAAAGGGACGGTTGGTCGTTGAGTCAACGGACAGGTTACTGGAAAAACTGGTTACATATTTAGACTGGTAATGGTTATACTACTGAGAGCTCGGCGACGCAAAACGTATGTCGTTCGACATACAACTAATACAAACTAGAGAGGCAGGTACACGGTTGGGGTGTTCTATACAATTTTCAAAGTACACAACTTTAAACATTATAGATACATAAGTAGAACATTTTAAAGAAAGCGTACGTAACTGAAAAGTAATGCAATACAAGGATACTATTAGTACAAATTAAAAAATCAACCCAAAAGAACAACCCAACTTAACTTTTAGATTACAAGTGGGTTTAAAAAAAAAAATTTTGATCGATGATCTGTATTTTTATGTGATTCGGATTTGAGGAAGGGGGTTTTATACAAAAAAAAGAGTGTTTAACAGAAAGGCAGATTGGTGCACGCAAATCTAGGAAATGGGTTTAAAAATTCAGAAGCGGAGAGGGAAAACGAACACAAAAAAAAAAAAATTCTTGGGGGTACTGAAAAAGTTGTTTCTGTAATAATTTATCTATTTAAAGGGTTTTTTTCATTTAACCCCAACTCTGCTAGGGGAAAATTTTGGGGGTAAGCAGAATGGGTGTCATCTTGGGGGGATCAAACTCTGTAGCCCTTGGCTAACTCATGCTGATTTGAGGCAAATTTGAATTGGAAAATTACAAATGATACTTGAGGATTTTCAATTTCCCGTTTGTTTTACGTAGGGAAAAAAACGAATTCAGGGTTTATCATCTGACTGAGTATCAGAGGAAGAGAGTACGGATCAGGGGATTGTCGGGGTTTTTCACATTAGTCTGGGGTTTGGGCTAAATTTTCATCACATATAAATTTATATGAAACCCAAAAGCGATTCTTTTACTGGGCCCGTACTAATCTCTTAAATTTTAACTTTTTTCCCGTGATATGTTCAATAGCTAAAGGGCCCCCAAACATTTTGGTTGGGTTGGTTAGTTGGGCCAGCATTGAGGCCGGTTGGTTAGGAGGTTGGTGTTAGCAAGGAAGTTACTGGAGGTTGCTATTAGGTTTGGTAACTGGTTTAAATTGAGGCTGGGGAGGCTACTATGGCTGTTAATAACTACTATAGTGGCAGGTAAGGTTTGGTGGTTCAAACAAGGTAAGAAAATTGAAACTATTTGGGTTAAAGGTAGGAGGATGGGGGCTAGGTAAGCTATGGTTAAGGCTATCTTGATTATCTAATGACAAACCCAAACTTAAAATCGAATTCAATCTTGATAAATAAACCCATTTTACATGCCCTATTTATTATCTGGGATTAAGAAGGTATTAAAAGAATAAAAAAAAGGGCCCCTGGTTCCGGAATAACTGAAATAATAGTAACTAAATCGAACACACAAAAAATTTTAATTTTTGATCGGAATTTTATTTTTTTAAATATAGGTTTTTTCTTTAACCCAATTGTATTAATGGGAAAAAAATTTTTTACTTGAGAGGAAAATTCTTGGAAAGCATTCCAACATGTTATTTAGGCAATTTAATAATTTTTTACAAATAACTTGGGTTTTAAACCTTTGGGTAAATAGAATAAAGTTATTTTTAAACTGAGAATCAAAAGCAGGGATCGGGTTAATTGTCAGAGTGTTCAATTAGTTTTGGGAACTTATTCATATCCTATATATAAATCATTTTACTGGACCATAACTGGACTTTCTCAATAATTATAATTTCTAATCAATAAAATAACCACCCCGGGTCAATTTTGGAATTACGGGTTGTAAAGGTTTTGTCTAATCCACTTCTGTTTAAATTTTGTAAATGGACTTCCCAAAGATTTAGGGATTTTATAAGGTTTCCGGTTTCGTTAAAACATTACAACCCAGTACAGGAAAATTTTAAGGGAAGGTTGGATTAAGAAATAAAAATAAAAACGTTTACTCATTAAATAGAAAGGGAAAATTAACTATATGTAACATTGTAAGTGGGAATTTTTGCACAACATCGGATTTAAAAATTGGGGTATCTCAATCAAGGTCCCCTTTATTTTGCCCTAACAATTTGGGGATATGAATGACAAGGGTCTCAATCTTTGTACAAGACAACAACAAAGGGTTCTTAGAAACTCTTTCGATTAATAGCCTTAATGTCAAATATCTGTATAATTGTTAAAAACTTTATACTGTACCCGTGTCAATTCATTAAACAAAACCAACTTTCTGGTAAAATGGTCCAAAAGATTGTTTTTCCCTTGAGGGAAGAAAAGAGTTAAAATGCGCAATTTCAAAACCAACAGTATTATCCTTAAGGGATTGGACACCTAAAATGCCCTTTATTCAATGCAGAATTTAACTTTTAATAGGAATCATAAAGTGATTTAAAAGATTCAACCTTTTTTACCTACAGATCCAAAGGGTGACCCCACGGGGGTCTCGTTTTATTAAAGTATTCCCTGGCTGATTTGGAATTCCCTATCGAAGAAGTTGGATACCCAAAACCCTATGTATCTAAAAAATTCTGCATTGGGGAAGCATTTTAAATACTTCTTAAGTAAATTTAATCTTTGGAAGGTTGGACCCCAACTTAGGTTTTGTACGAATTATAAACTGGGGGGGGATAGCCTTCTTTTTGAAAAAAAACCGTTTAAAGCAAAAAAAGCAAGAAGATAACTATTCTTCAAATCAGACAAAAAAATACAGTGACAATGTGGTTATTTTATACCCAAGAATATTTATAAATTAAATTACTTTTAAAATAACAAAGTGGTTGGGATTCCCTTTTAATCTACTCTTCACCCCCCAACTTTTTAAAATTTTTCCTACACCCACCATTACCAAGCTTGGCACAGAAAAGTGAAGGCTGGGGTCGGGAGGAGGTTACTGGTTGGCAAGAAATTTCTTAAATCCTTGGGAAGGCTGGAGCTGTGGCAGGCGGGTTAGAAGTTACCTGAGTAGTTGGGCTGGAGGCCAGCAGGTAAGGATAGGTATAGCTGGCTAGTTAATTAGGTAACAGGTTTAGGAATTAAACTAATCTATTTAACTTTAAAACTGGGTAGGCTGTTGGGGAAAATTTGGAGGCTAGGTTGGCTCAGTTAAGAAGGTTGGTTAGGTGCTGGTATTTAGTTTTGAAGGTAGGCAAAGGTATTAAAAGGGCTGGAGGCGGCCGTTAAAGTAGTAGCTGGCATTGGTGGGGGTAAGTTTGGGATCGGGTTCTATATGGTGGCTGGCTGGTTGGCTGGTTTAGGAACGGTAGGCTAGGCTAGCGGTAGGTGGGTTGGGCTAGGTTGGTGGTGGCTAAAAAGGTACCTAGGTTGGCTAAGGAAAGGTAGCAGGGGGCATAGGCATAGACATTATGGTTATATAGATGTTAGAAAGTACTACTAGCTGGAAAAATTAAAAATGCAAGGACTAAAATAGGTTTTTAAGGGATTATGTATACCAAAATAAATATGGTTTGGGCTAAATTAATAATCTGGTTTTTTGTTGTGGGAATTTTTAAAAAATTTTAAACAAGGAAAGGCAATTAGTATTATGGTTACTGGGAAAAAAATTTTTATAGTGTTGGGCAACTATTTTAAAGGAAATATAAGTACTAGTTAGGGGTAGCTATACATTCGGGCAAGGTGGCACTAGATAGAATACTGGGCATAGTTAGGCTGGTACCAGGAAAATAGTTATATTAGGAAAAACTATTGTTGAAATTTGTTATTAGTTATTGGGCACATTTACTAAAGGAGTAGGAAAACATTTGGTTAAAGTTAAAAATCAAGGTATTTAAAGGTAAAAAAAAAATAAAAAGGTAAACAGGTATACTACTAGGCTAGTTTTATTTTACAACAAAATTGCTGGTTAGTAGGCTACTAAAATTTGCTGGTTAGTACGGCAAAATTTGGTGGCATTGGGTTTTAAGTTGAAAAATTGAAAAAATAATTTTACAAATTTCAGAAAATAAAATTTAAATTATAAAGAAAATTGGATAATTTTTTGTATTATTTTGGGGTTATCTGGAGTTACAGTAAGTTTTTTAAAAAATTGAAATTAACAGTGTGATGCGGGTATTTAAACATATAATTTATGGAGGGTACATGAAAGAAAAACGGAGCTCTTTATAATGTAAGAAACCCTGATATTTAAAAATGTAAAGGAAATACTGTTTTACATGAAAAACGTTTAGTTAAAAGTTAATTAAATGTTACCGATGTTAAATGAAAAAAAAGGGTTCTGAATTTACATGAAGTAACTGGTAGCCGGGTAAGAAAGTTGGGGTTGCTGTTGTGTTGGTGGTCTGTGATGTCGTATAATTCATTTCTGGAAAGGGGTTTGGGACATTAATAACTGGTTTGGGTTGGACAGTAATTCCTGTGCCTTATGGGGCAAAGTAACAGTGAGCGTGTGAACAAAGTAATGGATGCTGGTTGGAATGAAGTGGGGTGTGCTCTTGTTACTGGGAGGGAGGTGGAGGAGATGGAAACTTTGGCTGGTTCAATAACGGATGTTTAAACTTATTCCGGATGTTTATGGTCTGTATGAACTTGATGCCTAGGGCCAGTAAAAACTTACCTCGAGGCTTGCTATTTAACTGTGTTGCTCTTTTTTCAGTGGGTAAGTGTGCTCGTTGTGACGGGTTTTACGGAATGTGATGGATGTAAGATGTAAATGCAGAGGACAGTAAGTAATGAAGGAGTGTAATGAAAGGTATGGTTCCTTTTACAGTTGGTAACTGGTTCTTTTGAAAAAGTAACTGGTTGACTATTGACAGAAGTAACTGTGTACTGATGGCTGAAGTTGGGTATTGTGTAGGATACATGTAGGTCTGGGGGTTGCCGAGGTACATGTAGTAATTTTTGCCCTCCCGGTACTTAAAATCTTTAAACTTGAATTTTAAAAACGTAACGGTTCCAGTGTACATGTAAAAACTGTGTATGTTCGTTGGGGAAGAAAGAAGGTGTTTTGCGTAGTGTATATTAGTAGGTTATGTTTGTTTGACAGAAGACTTTATCTCTTGTGTACATGTAAAACTGGGGGGGTTTGGTACAGTAGAAATGTTGCTTAGTGAAATAAGTACTTGTAGCCGTATTTAAATGGTGGTTTGGAAAGGGCCATGTTACTGTGAAACTGGTTCTATTGTGAAGTAAGTAACGTTATCTCGATGTGTACATGTAAGTAACTGTGTATGCAAAATTTTGTGTACATGTAAGTAACTGTGTATGCATAATTTGTGTAATGTAAGTAATTGTTATTTTGCATGTACAGTAAGAAATGTAAATGTTAAATTTGTGTAAGTAATCTGTGTAGGGATAATTTGTGAAATTGTAAGTAACTGTGTATGCATAACTTGTGTACATGTAAGTAACTGTATGCATAACTTGTGTATATGTAAGTAACTGTGTATGTATAACTTGTGTACATGTAAGTAATGTGTATGCATAACTTTTTGTATGTAAGTAACTGTGTATGCATAATTTGCACACGGAAATCATCCTTACGAAAGTAAAGACTGGACAGTAGATGCAACAAAACAGTGTCAGGGACCAAGACTGTTCAACTGCCTCCCACCATACATAAGGTATAATTATCAACGATGGAAAAGTTCCTAATTTCTTCTTGAAATTTCTTCACTTTTTCTTTTCCTCGTCATCCAAGCCTCACGGTACGATATTTTATAAATGTTTTCAGGGAAGGTAGAAAAAAATGTTTTGCTGGATCTTAAAGGTTTATAACGATGACTGTGTTGAGAGTCGCCTCTATGTTCATTGTTACTGCAAGAGCAATATTACTAATTATAGTTTACAGGTACCGGGACTCTTCAACATGACATTGTATGAAATTTATTTATTCCAAGCATAATTTGTCCATAAAAATTCAGTATTAAAGATGAAATATTTGGAAACGGACACTATCCTGCTTTAGTGGCAACACTAACGTTTGCATGTAATTAATTATTCATTAATGAACGCACATTAAATTCTAATTGTCGTATACAATTATGTGGAGAAATTCCGCAATGTTTTATGAAACCTATGTAAATTCTTTTATGCACTTTTTTTTTTAGATTTCCGGCAAACTTTTGAAACTGTATATTAATTTGGTCAGTTTGCAGGATTAGTTTTTAAGGGATGAAAACACAGGAAGAGTTTAGGAGCTCGGTACATAACACGGAGCACCTGTCTCTGCCTGTACTTCTCACATTTTCCAGGTTTTAAAAAGGTTCGTGAACCAACACTAGATTTATTAGGTTCCGGGGACCGAAACTCTTTTTAATAAATATATCCTAGTGTTGTCGGAATCTATTATTAAAGTGTATAATATATTATCCTGTATTTTAGCCATCACTGATTGTTCTGCCAGATACTGTTCTCGTGACTATTTGATAGACACTAATCATGATTTTTTTTTCATTTGCGTTAAATAAAAATTTCACTAAATTTAGGTAGGCTGGATAGGTTAAGGCAAGATTTGCCAAGAAACAGGACATGTGTTTCTATTTCAGTCACTGACTGGAATTTGTCTTTCCCGCTGGCTTACTGGTCTACCCTTTTAAAATTATGGTTAGTGGGTAGGATTAACATAAAGTGTAGTATGATAACTTTAGCAGATTTTAATTGGGTTGTTAATGTTATTTTGGAAACAGAATTAACGAGGGGAAAAAAGGTGAGTGGTGCACTTAGGAGTCTGTGGAGACAGAGAACTATTTATCCATGAAAGCAAAGAGGGGAATGTATGAGAGTATAGTTATAACAACGCTCTTATATGGGTTGTGAGGCATGGGTTGTGAATGTTGCAACAAGGAGAAGGCTGGAGGCAGTGGAGATTTCATGTCTGAGGGCAATGTGTGGTGTGAATATAATGCATTGAATCCGTAGTTTGAAGATTAGGAGGAGGTGCGGGGATTACCAAAACTTTTATACAGAGTGTTGAGGAGGGGTTTTTGAGATGGTTTGGACGTGTAGAGAGGCTGGAACGAAACAGAATGACTTTGAGAGTGTATAAATCTTTAGTGGAAGGAAGGCGGGGTAGGGGTCGGCCTAGGAAAGGCTGGAGGGAGGGGGGTAAAGAAAGTTTTGTGTGCGAGGGGCTTGGGATATCTAGCAAGCATGCGTGAGTGAATTAGGAGCGAATGGAGACAGATGGTGTTTAAGACCTGACGTGCTGTTGGGTTGTAAGCTAGGTAACATTCATGAAGGGATTCAGGGAAACCGGCAGGTCGGACTTGATTCCTGGAGGTGAGATACGTGTTGCACTTAAAGGAGGGATTTAATGTTGCAGTTTTATGAATGTTTGAACAAGCCTGACAACGTAAAGAATGACTTTGAAAGTGTATTTCCCTTTTGGGACAAGGCGGGGTAGGGGTACGGCCTGGAAGGCTGGAGGGAGGGGTGTTAAGTTTGTGTCAGTTTAACAAGCGGGTAGTGAAAGGACCGGCAAGGAAACAGGGTAGGAGTGAAGTGTTGGGGTTGAAAGGAAATTTTCTTTTCGGGAACCCGGCCTTGGTGGAATGGGTCGGTGTTATACTAAAGAGAATTCAGTTTATAAACTAGTATGTATAGTCTATAAGATATATGATAATGATATATATTTTTCTTTTACATAGTTGGTAAATATATGTATTAATAAAATAATATATATATACATATTCCGTGTTTAATTCTCACAAAATATACCTCGAAGCACAGAATTTTACTTTTCAAAAATAACTACTTATAGTGATTTTCAGCTTTCTTGACCTAGTCTGGATAAAAGGTTACCCGTGGATAGATCATACCCATAGCAGTACTATGCATTATAATTATGCTATAGCACATCTGAGGCATTCTACAAGCATCTTCTGGTTCACTGAATAAAACAACAGTGGAACACAGACAATTAGAACTGGTTATAATATACAAATAACCCGCACGTTGATTGTTACTTATAAGTTCACAGAAAAGTATTACACTTGGTGGGTCATAAAACGCAACATGGCAATGTGCTGCTATCGTCAATGGGCGTCTGGTCTTCCATTCCCCCGCTGGAACCTGATTGCCACCCATTCCCCAGGGGCTGTATGACCCTCTAAGCGTTTAGTGTTTCCGCCTAACTCGAATAATAAAATTATCGTCATGGGTCAGAAACGTGGAGAGTGACAACAAATGGTGAATGGAGGAATTCTGTCGATGAAATGAAGTTAAGATTTCATATAAGGAATCAGAATTAATGGTGGGAATCTCGCATAGCAAAGCTGAAGAAGGAGGTCAGGGCATTAATATGGTCAATAAGGTCAATGAGGTCATAAGTTAGAAGACTTTGGTTTAACGACACTACTCACCAGGTCATCTCTTTATATCCGGTGCGTTGAGTCATGTTTCGCAGGATAATCACAATAACTAACTCGCTGTATCATGTATCCCTTTATCAGTTTCTTTCATTTATCTCGCATTACTTGATATTTTGCATCAGTTCCATTTATTACTTTATTTTTACTCACTATCAATGAATTGTGATATAACGTTATTAAGTAATGGTGCGCTACGGATGTTTTGCTAGGCTTTACAGTGCTATGCTGTGGTATGTCTGCCGCGTACTGTTGCTTACATGATTTCAGTTGAAATGAGAAAAAGAGACAGTGATAGACGGAGAGAGACAAAAGAGTTGCTTGTTAACCTTGTTATTACAGATACTGTAAATGCACTTAACAACTCTTGAGTTTCGTATTATTGACTAAAGAATGTTCGCTCATTCCGGGATGCTTATGTTTTATACAAAGACTTTTTTCAATAATCCACTCTCTTACATTACTTGTAATGTGTATAGTATAACTGTCCCTCAGGGAATCATCAGTTCACTTTTGCGGTGTCACTGTCTCTCGGAAAAGTTGTTCCTTTAATGTCTTGCAGATTTCATTAAGTACGCTGCCACTGTCACTGTGACTGAGGTCAAGCTTCGCTGTTAATCGACTAATCGGTTATGCTGTTGCTGCTTGTCGACATAAGAACATAAGAACATAAGAAAAGAGGAACACTGCAGCAGGCCTGTTGGCCCATACTAGGCAGGTTCTTCACATATCCATCCCACTAATAGAATATTTGCCCTCATAAGAACATAAGATCATAAGAAATAAGGAACACTGCAACAGGTCTACTGGTTTATGGTTATTACAACCCGGCTGATAAGGACCTACCCAGTTGAAACTTCAATGGCTCACTCTTGAACACTTCTTTGTTTCCAGAATAATTTAATACTGTATATTTGTTTCCAGTGTGATGCTGAGTTAACGAAGTGGGGAGCTTAGAGTTACTTGTTCTCATTGGTTGGGGGCTTCTCCTCAGAGTTCTTGTCAAAGCAAGAAACCAGCATCTCATTCGTCATAAACGGAGGGAATAACTCCCAATTCATTTATACTGACTGTGATTTATAAATATCGATTTTGAATGAACTATGGATACAATGTGTACAGTGTAAGTAGTTGCTTTGAATATTTTGGCTTCGTTTGTAATTATTAACAGGTATCCCCGAAAGGGTAACTCTAAGAGGTAACCTGATTTTTTCTACCCCCAACATTTCGATATTATTTCGCTCGTAATTCTGGAAAGCCTTATTCAATCACCTTCAAATCTTCAGCATTTATATACAGAACGAGGATCAAGCTCTTGGAAAAGTTGGCACACAACAACTTCACTGTGAACTTGGTTAATTGTAGTTTTGGGAAAGCCAAGATTACTTATCTCAGTTTTGTGTTGCAGCACAATTGTCCTCAAAGATTTGTTAAGTTTTACCAATATTTTCTGGTACAAGAGTGTAGAGAATTTTAAATAGAAAGTAAATGAGAAAAAAATGGAAAAAATCAAAATCCCAAGTTTTATAGTGTTTTTACTTCCTATGACCAGAACTTTTCCATTTTTCGGAACATTCTCACCAACATTTTCGTTTGTTTTCTGACGAATGTTTATTTTGTTTTTACTCGAGAACGCCCTATTCGATAGGCTTCATATTGTCAACACTTGTGTCAATATCTCAAGCAAGAATGATGGGACTATATCCACGCCTGGATGCTCTCTGCACATTACTACATAAGTCAGTCCTATTTTCTTGTGTGTTAGGTGAAGACAGGTACCTCTGATCGTCTTCAAAATTTCACGATCGTGGCTCCAACTTAAAAAAATACCGGCATATTTAATGAAGTGTGTAGATGAAATTTTCCTGTTTAAAATCTCTAAATAGTGGCCCGGTGGCCTGGTGGCTAAAGCTCCCGCTTCACACACGGACGGCCCGGCCGGGTTCGATTCCCGGCGGGTGGAAACATTTCGACACGTTTCCATACACCTGTTGTCCTGTTCACCTAGCAGCAAATAGGTACCTGGGTGTTAGTCGACTGGTGTGGGTCGCATCCTGGGGTCAAGACCCCAGTGGAAATAAGTTAGACAGTCCTCGATGACGCACTGACTTTCTTGGGTTATCCTGGGTGGCTAACCCTCCGGGGTTAAAAATCCGAACGAAATCTTATCTTATCTTAGGCTATTGTATAATTTTGCTTTAATGCTCATGAGGGGGCTTAAATTTAATAATCTGGATTTATTTTCTTCCTTCTTGTATCGATTTTCAAAGCCCTTCCGCTCCACAGGCACTAGATCTATGACCCTTGTGGGTTGATATAATTTTTGTAAACAACATCTATTCAGTGGCTGATGCGTTGTATGGATGTTTTCCTCATGGTAAACAATCTCTTAATGTTAGGTTGTGTTCGTTATCACGTGCTAGTTTTATTAATCAGATTAGTTTCTGAAATAATTGGAAAAAGTCTCTTCTGATCAGAAATTGGTTAGTGTTTAACTTGGTTTATCTATCCTATGTTAAATCAATCTAATGTTCCTTTATGCGTTTATAACGTGTATGCTCTTTAAACCCTCTAAGCTTACATAAAAGTTACTTATTACTTACTTAATTACTAGTCTTTTTTATTATTCAAAGCTGGTCAGTTTGTGTAGGCCCCTTT
>NC_069485.1:8918544-8934711 GCF_026875155.1 Cherax quadricarinatus
GTATCCCACCGAGGGGGGGCCCAAAAGGAAAAACAAAGTTTCCTTTCACATTTAGAAATATATACAGGAAGGTTACTACCCCTTGCTCCTAGGCATTTTAGTCGCCTCTTAACAACACGCAGCTTACGGATGAAGAATTCCTTCCATCCCCTATGGAGAAAAGAGGACATAAACAAGAACAAGTGCAAAGTAAGAAATAGAAGAAAACCCATGGGGTGTTATACAATATGCTGTACATGTATGATGTTGTGTGTACCTAAGTGTAAGTAGAAGTAAGCAAACATACCTGAAATTTGCTATGTTCATGAAATAAAAAAAGGACACCGAGCAACCTCCATCATGTTAAAACAATTTTACAGGCTTTGTTTTACACTCACTGGCAGACGTAGTACCTCCTGGGCGGTTGCTGTCTACCAACCTACTACCTAAACTTATATATTATATATATTATATAATAATAAATATCATATTATATATAATATATGTCGTGCCGATTAGGCAGTAACTTGCCATCTAGGCATTAAATAGCAAACGCTCATCTTGCCAAATAGGACAAGCGAAAATTTGTGTAAGCTAATTTAATGGTTCGCAATGACCATTCTTAAACCTAACGAAAAAATAATATATTCGTTGTGTTTTTTAGTATTAAATTACTGTAAACTTTTTAAAATATATTTAGTAGGATTAGGCTAAAATAAATTGCATTAACATAAATGAAAAAAATATATCTTAAACATATAAGAAAATTTTAGAAAGAGACTTGATTTTAAATGAGTTCTTCTAATTAAGACAGTTTTTTCATATCGGAACACGATCACACACCACACACACTCAATATATAGTTCATATATATATATATATATATATATATATATATATATATATATATATATATTATAATATATATATATAAATATATATAATGAACAAGATTAAAACACATACACAGAAAACGTAAAAATTCCTTCACTGAAGTAAGGGCTGACTGTACATCAGAAGATGTTCGTCAAAATTTAAAAAATAGATGTCAGGTCCCTGACGTTATCACGTTTATCACACAAGGAAAATAAAATAATAAATTATTGACATCTCATTCTACCCCGATGAATACTGTCTCACTGACATTATTAATTATGAAAATGTTTCAAAATTTATGATATGCGGGAAGAAGAGAGGAATTAATAATGTTGAGAAACACTAGATGTTCACATTGCCTTCCTTTTGACTTATATTGCCTTTAAAAATTGCTGAGTTTAGCACTGTATGCTAAACTCTCTCAGTATTACGTGTTATATACAAATAAATTGTTAAGGATTATATTATAAATAATAGTACTTTCAAAAGGCCTGTTTTACCTGACTGAGCAAGATACCAGCACTAGCATAGTCAATAGAACAATCAACAGAACGAGCTGTGGAAAATTTCTCCAATAGGGTCAAACAGGAAGGGGTTGCGACCCCTTTCTTCGTTGCAACATATGGAAAAGCAGATATGGACCAAGGATGGTATGACTCCTTTCCCTTTCCATTAGCGGAAACGAAGACGAATCAAATAGTGCACATCGAAGCAACAGCTCACATCTTACAAATCTTAAGCAGGAAGATTTAGATTGTAACTAAATTGCGATCTAGAATGGACGTAGATGAGATGCCGTGCAAGCTAGACTGGTGTGTGACCAAGACGCTTTTCTCTCCAGCGAAATGTTCAGTGTTTGTCCAAGAAAACTCCTGCTCCTAAGATTTATTAAATTTCTGTAGCAATAAGATCTTAGACTAATTATATAGCTAATAAGATTCGTTTAACGTTAAACACTTCAGAGTCAAGGAAATCGTCTTCCTTGACTCTGCATTGATGGATGAGTCAAGGACATTATGTTAGCATTATTATGTCAATATAAGTAGTGGACGACTCCAAGACATCTAGTCAGACAAGACTCTTGCAAGATCAGTCCGAGCAAGCGAGTAAACCTCGGTTGAACATTACCGACGATCACACGATCATAACAGCACTGAAATATAAATTTGTGACCAGGCCGTGTAATCCCCGTGTGCTTATTCACACTTGAACGATTATTAAGTACTGAAGCAAAGATACAGTGCTGAAGTGCCAATAGTTATCTCTGCTAAGCGAGATATCGCCAGTATTTCTTCACTGTGGATGTTACCCACGGACCCTTCAACGTTCACAAGTTAAAATTTGTAGACAAGTCATGGCAGTTCGAGTGACACTTCAAACAATTCGAACGGTACGTGACGTGTTGAATATTCAAAGTTAAGAACATTAGTGTGTACAACGAACTGTTTCCCGTGTTACTAAATAACCTTCAACGTGGCTAGACATGCCAGAAGAAGAGTGGATTCATCCTACCTTCAATCAAGCCATCTATACCGTATCACAATATAGTAGTGTAATATGGAAACGATACACACACACACACCACACACACAGGTAAGTTGATCCCCTCTTGCACATTTACCGTCAGGTCACTGCAGTGAAGAGGTTAAGATACAGGGGTGATAAGACTTTTTTCAATACCGTGATACAATGGCGATTGTCCAACCCTGGTTAAGACATTTGCAGCTTCCCATTGACATACCTGAAATATTGGGGTTTATAGTCCTCAGGGCGGATATTAAATCTGGTCATAATCGCTCTATTACAGCCCCTTGGGACATGGCTGACCGATCGAAGGTGACCCCAAACTGTGGCTGTTGGGGTTCTTAAGCTGTCATAAAGCTAAGTGCTGTATCAGGGCCATCAGTGGTCTTTAATGTATCTTAAGTAAAGTTCCCACACGAGAAGTAAAGTATTTATCACTGGTCAACGCTCATTTTCTGGCCAATGATATTACAGTGATTTTAGGGCAAGTTTGTAGTGCTGATTACGAATGTCATCGGTTTTGTTTGATTGGCTCTAGTTTTTGATAAATTTGGTATCCCATTGAAAAACATAAAAGATGTGAAAAAATATATTAATCAGGCGGGGCTAACTTACAAATAGCATTGAAATTATTTTTTAGATCATGCAAATGTCAAATCATGTAATACAAACTAGCCCTTCATTCTATATAATAACAGATTAACATAGTAAGATAATTCGGATACCACTAATTTTTACATAGAAAAACTTTGTACGATTTTCTTCTGTGTTGGTCATCAGCACAGTTTTGTTGAGTGAGCAACTGGAAGAGGTGCTTATCGGTTGCCATTGTGCAATAAGACACACTTCAACCTTCTAATGGAGCTGTCTATAAACAGCCGCCAATCTCATAGTCGATATTCAAGTCCCATTCGAAGAGAACTCCAGCAATGTTATTGTAGTGTACAAGTAAAGAGGCTGAACGTCTCTTGTCCAATAAGCTGTTATTTTAACATCTTGTTGTAGACATCTCTTTTCTTATAGTCTCGATACTAAAAGTTCAGATGCTTTGACGTACTTGAGGTCATGTATCAGATCACTGAGTTCTTCTTGGGAGAACTGTTGGGCTGTTGTAATGTTTATTTCATATTCACTTCCACTGCTATCATCTGTGTTACATCCTGAGTTTCTTCAACATCTGACAGTGGAAGGTCAGTGTTGTAAACACTGGTATGGTACGTCTGTGTGCGGCACAGGTCTCTGCCTGACTCCAAATCAGGATATTCCCATTTGACTTTTTTGGATATATGAAGGGGTTCAGGGAAACCGCCGGCCTGGACTTGATTCCTGGAGATGGGAAGTACAGTGTCTGCACTCTGAAGGAGGGGTGTTAATGTTGCAGTTTTATAACTGTAGTGTAAGCGTGCCTCTGACAAGACAGTGATGGAGTGAATGGTGAAACTTTTTCTTTTTCGGGCCACCCTGCCTTGGTGGGAAACTGCCGATGTGTTAATAAAATAAAATGAAACCTTTCACATTCATCATTCAGAAATAACAGTCATGGTGGTTTTACGACTCTCTCTACACCATAAGGGCACCCAAGTTTAAACTTTTACTTTCCCTATTTTTCCACTGTCGTGAGCATTCCACACAGGTTTTACAAAAACATTTGGGTAGCCCAAGACTTGTTTTGTTCTCTAAGCATCACTGCAAAATAAACAAAATAAACTTGTTTTACAAAATCTGTGAGATTTTTATTTGTTTATTTTACAAAGAGCATTCGACACAAATGTAGTAAAATCCATTGGGATTGTTTATGCAGACTTTTTGTAAATAATTCATGCTGATCTGGATAAAATAAAATAAATGTTAAAGTATATTAAATATTAAATCATTAAAAAATAAAATTCTAGCCTTTATTAAAACTATCTGCATATTCAAATTGTCATTAAATATACACATACACACGTCATGGCTTAGTTCCCTGTTAACTGAGGGCTGGTATACCATCAACCCCAAAATGCCCTAAATACCTTCAAGTATCTTTGGCAACGATTCACCATATATTCCTACCACTAAACTTATCAACAAATATTTACACTACACGCACTGGATTTTTCAGATACCATAATATGAGTGAATTTGTGAAGATCTGAAGCTCCAGAATCACCCTAACATTCAGGGTTGTTTATCCTGGGGCTTCTCTCTCACCCTAACTGACCAATCTCCAGCACAGGCAGTGAACTACTACCGTGTTGTAGTGTTGGTTATTGATGACGTGTAGGAAGGTTGTCACATGTGATGCATGTCGAATATAATAATGTACTCGACAAATGCTGCAGATTACAAACCTAATTATATCTATAAAAATACTTGATGAAGCAGGAAGCAGCCATTGTGACGACTGCAAACAGTAATTCTTACAACAGGAACAGCCTTTGTGACGGTAAACAGCAATTGTAACGACAAAAACTGCCGCTATGAAGACAGCAAACAATTCTTACAACAGCAAACAACCATTATCACATTTTCAAGTAGTTTGTATAGTGTACACACCACCTGAAAGAATTACAAATTTAATCCCTTTCAGGACGACAACACTCGAAAGTGCTCTTTCTGTTGAATAAATAAAAAACACTAAACTTTAGCAAAGGATACTAATCGCCTCCAGTAAACGAAATGGTTATTGTTCAGCAACAGTCGTCTGAATTCAGCAACACGGCTTTTGTTGTATGAATTCAGCAACACGTGGCTTTTGTTCGACTTTCGAAGATTTCTCGAATTTTTGAATCGCCTCTTTAAGGTCAGTGTTTTTCATCTTCCTTCTTGGAATAAATCCGCCAATAGATACTCATTTCTCGATGCGTAGAAACTATAAGAGACTGTTCTCGGCGAATATACCCTCAAACATACTCATTCTCAAGTATATCCCTGTGAAAGATATACATCCCCGGGTGAATATACACTTCATTACTGCACACACACACACTGAGGCTTGCAAGGGAAATCTGTCTTTTTTTCCCCAAATCCGAGTATCCTGGGGGTTCTCAGAAAGAGGGTAGACCATGAGTGATCAAATACCATTAAATAAGGAAAGTATCTCAGTTCCGTTTGATTGATAATACAAAAGATGGGCACTGGAGGGAAGAGTTTTGCATTTTAACCATTTTAACCTGTGTGTGGGGGAAACTCACCAATTGTACTCTCCAAATTTGTGGTTGCAAGGATCGAACTCAGCTCCGGGTCCCGCCTTTAAACTGTGTTTTGTGTGGGGTGGGGGTGTGTGTGTTTTTGGTGTGTGTGTTTGGTGTGTGTGGGGGGGATGTGTGTGTGTGATGTGTGTGTTTTGTGTTGTGTTGTTTTGTGGGGTGTGGGGGTGTGTGTTGTGTTTTTGGGGTGTTGGTTGATTTTCGATGCATATGAGTGGGGGTTGTGATGGCCCTATGGGTGTGTGATGTGTAATGAGGGTGTGAGCGTTGTGTTTTGTGTGTGTGGGTGTGTGTGTGTGTGGGGTGTGTGTGAGTGTGTGTTTTTGTTTGTTGTTTGTTTTGTGTGGGGGGGGGCCCTGGACAAAACCGCGCTTTTGGCCCAGAAAATTGGGGGACGGGGAAACCGAATTGCCTCTTAGATTGCTTTTCCAGCGGCCCTTGGCAATTTCCCCCACCCCCAACCACTAAACAAATAGAAATTTTTTTGGCCAAACAAAAAAGAAAAAATTGCCAAATCACAACCAGAGGACACAGAATTTTTCATATTGTACCGGGGATATATTTTTTTTTATATATCAACAACTTTGGGGTATATCCCCTTTCTGCTTTTTCCCCAAACTGCAAAAAAAGTTGCATTGGGGGGAAAATTCGCAGTGTTTGGATATCCAGAAACTTTAAAGTTTACTTTTTTTGGAACACAAAAAAAAGTGCCTCAAAACCCTTTTCTATTTATAGTTTTTTTCCCGGGGCCCCCCTTCACACTCCATTATAAACAAAAATAAAAGGCCGGGTTAAAATAATTTTCTGTAGTAAAAAACGCGAACCACTTTTAACTAGTAGATAAAGCGGGTTCGACTAATATTATTTTGGGGTAGGGAATAAATCATCAAAGGTACTCTCAAGAAAGGGTTTGTTTTTCAATAAAAAATTTATTCTTTAGGCATTTTAAATTTTATATTATTTTGTTTTTATAGAAATTAATTACTGTTTTGTTATAAAGGGGAAAAACCCCCTTACTTTAGCGCTTGGCGCTAACCTCCGAGGGACCTGACGCCCAACCACTGAGTTTTGAACAGTCAAATCAAGAAACTGACTCTGATCCGGGTTTTAAACCCCAGAGATCTTTTTTTGGGTCAATAATTCAAATCTATTTTTGGCCCTTTTTAAAAATTTGGGGCTGAAAATTTTCCAAAAAAGTCTGATAATTTTTCCTTAAAAAAGGATAACGTTTAATTTTCCTTTAAATTTCCCAAAATATTTTTTTCTTTTTTGGGAAATTTTTATTTAAAATTATTGTATTATCCCTTTTTAAAGGGGTTTTTGAACAGGGAGTAATTTTTTATTATTTTTAATTCCCCGGGGATTTGAACATGGGAATTACGTTCCTCATTGTACAGCCCTCATTTCAAGATAATATGAATTGTCTTTTTAAAATTCACTAACTGCTTCCCCAAAAAAGGTTCTAATTGGTATTTAAAAAAACAAACCCAAAAGCAAAAAAAAATTATTTACCCCCCCAAATTGTTGGGCATGAGCAAGCCCGTAACAAAAATTTTTTCTTTTTTAAAATTTAAAATTTTTAACTGTTACCTTGCTCGTACAGGAGGGTTTTTTTATTTATTTAATAAAATCTCCCGGGTTGAGTGGGGACTTCAGGGGGGCAGTGAGGAAAACCTGAAGTTTTCCCCACTACGCCTTCACAACCATGGCGGGTTTTTTTTTTATTCGACCCAAGATTAAAATTTAAAATTATTTAAAATTTTACCTCCGGGAAACTTTAAAAGACAGAATCCCCTCGACTGACAAAAAACTTTAAAAACTAGGGACACAAATGTACAACCTAAAAGGAAAAAAAAAAAAACCTTCCAAAGAAACTAAGTTCCCCGTCTTTTAATAATGTTCACTTTCCACTATAATCAAACCCTTGTCCATAAAACAAACGCTTTTGCTTTTTTTTTTTCCCGAAAGGGTGACGTCCAGGTTTTTTTCCTTTAAATTCAAGGGGAAATTTTTGATGAAAACTGTGTTTAAGGTGTAAAGCAATGCTCACACCTCTACAAAAAATTAAGGAAAGATCCAATTTCACCTCACAAAACAGAAAAACAAATGGGTAGTAATTATGGACAAGGAAGATTATATTTGGAAAACGAAATTATTAGAAGAGGGGGGAACTTACGTCCCTCACCAAATCTTTCCTTGTATTTTTGGGAGGGAAAGGGGTTTGCTTTTCCCCCACCAAGACTGCCCTTGTTTTTTTTTGTTACTAAGTGGGAAATGTCTTCGTCTGTCTAGATTAATGACGGGTACAAAAAAATTTTCGCCCGGGCTTGTGGGACCAGTGCAGCTGTAAAAACCCGTTTTTCAGGGCATTGACACGTGAGCCCGGGTCCACTGCTCACCCGGATACCTGGGGGTTTACACCAAAACCGAATGTAACTTTACAACAAGTTCACGGGGCGCTGAGAGGTGACGCCCCCCAAGATAGCTTTAAACCGGCCCAAAAAAGAATGTAGGTAAACTAGAAGGGGAAACTGGCCCTACAGCATTACGGGGGTTTTTAAAAAGGGCCCCTTTACAGTATGTATACACCCCCCAGAAAGTATCGGCCCCCTGACACCCGTAAATTTTTTTCCATGAAAGCAGTGAGTAAAGGAAAATAGTTTTCCCGAGTATGTTGGGATAATCTCCCACGGGCGCGGACCCTTTCTTTTTTTTAATTCAAAAATAAGCCCCCAGATGTCAACGGGTGCCCCCTTACACTGTTTAATCCCTTATTAACTTTCCCTGCATATATCCACAACCCGCTCTTTTCGATAAAAAAAACCCAATGCCCCTTTCCCCTTCCCCTTTCCCCAACTCCTCCCACCTTCCCCCTGCCCTATTCTGCCCCCCTTTTATCACCAAACCCAAACCAAACCCAAGGGGAAGATTTTGGAAAAGGGTTGGGGAGTTAAAAGGGGGAAAATTTTGGGGATAGCAAAGGGGACCGAACTTTTCCCACCGGGGGCTTGGGGGATAAACTTGCTTCACTGTCCACCTAGGGCTTAAAAAGAGACTAAAAAGGTTTTTACTGAAGAAACTTTACTGATTTAGCATGCGCCGAGTAAGTTGAAAATTTTATTTAATGTTCATTGGGCAACCTTTTGGCTGCTTTGTCCGGAAACCGGGTGGGGGATGAAAAGGGGAACCTGGAAAGGGGGGAACCCCCGCCCCAGGGGGCCCCTTGGCGGGGTTAAAGGGCACCCGGCCCAACTGATTAGAGGGCACCCCGGTCAGACTGGGTTGTAAAGGGCACCCCGGTCAGACGTGGTTTAAAAAGGGGGAAAACCCCGGTCAGACTGGCTAAAGGGGAAACCCCGGTCGACTACCAACCGATTCGCATTCGGGTTTTTTATAAACCCAAATTTGGGTGAAAACTCACCCCAGCCAATTATGCCCATGTTTCCAACTGGCTGTTGGTAACTCACTGAAACGGTCGAGTAAAACCACATGCTGGCCATTTTGGAAAACCAACGGGGCAGGGAGTGACGCACTTTGCTCTCTCTCTCAAAAACCTTGTAAAGGGCTTACTCAGCCCTGAAAAAAAACTTCAGCAGTTTTCCAAAGGCGGGCCCCTTCCCAAAAATTAATAAATAAAAAAGAAAAATTCACAAAGAAAAACCCCTTTATTTTTTAAATAATTCAAAAAAAACTTTTGAAACTAAATGTATCCTACTTAAAAGAAAAAAAAAAATTAAATGGAAAAAATAACATTTGAAATTCAACGCTAATATGTACAGAAAAACCCGGGGTTCTGGGGGGGTTTTACCCCGTCTTGTAAAATTGCACCGTTGCTGATTTTGGGGGGGGGGGGGGTCACGGGTTGGTGAAAACCCCAAAAGACTATTTCTTCACAGAGTCCTAAAATACCCTTTTGAATAGCAGCCCAAAGATGACGGGAACGCGGGGTCTTTACCACTAAAAAGTGAGAGGTAGTGCCCCTTAAAAATTGGGTAGTAAAACCCATAAAGGGGAACCGCCCAAGCCCGGGTTTTTGCCCCTCCCCTTAAACCCATTTCTCTTTGGTTGGGCGGGTAAACCCAGCTGTCTTTTAAAGGGGTAAAAGGGAGAGAATTTACCCACTGCTTAACAAATCACTTTTCCATAAATAATGTAAGATATTTAAAAAAAAGGGTGGGGGTTTATCAAAAAGCCTCATTTGGATTTAAAAAATGAAATGACTAATTTTCATTTTTGGGTCAAAAAGGAAAATTTTCAACCCAAATTTTCCCCACTAGAATAGGGCGAGACTTTTTTTTCTTTTGGCTGGGAGCTGTGAGCCCGAGTGATTATTTTTTTTGGGCCCGGGAGCCCCCCCTAAACCCTTTGGGGGGGGGGAAAAAAGGGGGAGGGGATCCGGGAGCTAGACTGACCCCCCCTTTTAACAAAAACCGCAATAAAACATCTTTTCCATATACCCCCTCGCAAATCCAAAACTGTTAATTTTTCCCCCACAAACCTCTTGTTGCTCTCCCCGCATTTTTTTATTTTTATATTTTGGGAAACTTTTGGAGCAAAAATGTAGAGTCCCAAAAAAAACTACACCTTTGTTTTTTTCCTTTTGTTTTATTTGTTTGGGGAAATTGTTCCTTGTCTGAGCCCTTGTTTTTAAACCCAATACACTTTCTTCACGCATCCGTAAATCGTAATGGGGGACAAATACGGGAGTCGGGAATTGGGATTTTGCGAGCCATTAGGTTTGATTGGGAAACACGAAGCATCCCGAACTTGGCGTTTCGGAGGTATTTGGAACCTGAAAATTTTAAACAAAAAACATTGTATATATATGCCGCCGAAAAAATGTAAAACTGGTCAATTAGAAAAACCCCCCTTTTTAAAAATTTAAAATTTTTTCAAAATTTTCTTTTAAACTTTTAAAATATAATTTTTCTTAATGTTGATGTTTTAAAAAATTTTTAATTTTGCACCAAAAAGGGAAATTAGAAAACTTACCTAAAAAATTTTTATAAAAACCAATTTATTTAAACCTAACCCAACTAAATATAATTTTTGATTTTTTTTTCAAAAATTTTTAAAACTAAACAAACCAAATAAATAAAAAATTTTTTTCGGGGGGGTTCAAAAAAATTTTGGGGGGGAAAAAAATTTTTCTGCCTATCGGCCCCGAGAAAAAACTTGCAAACCCGCGGACTTTTCATGGGGTTTGTTGCAGAACACCATTCGCCCCTTTTTAAGAATTTAGGGAAAGGCCCATTGCTCCCTTTCTCTTTGATGAGTCTGATGCTTCTAGAAGGGATTATTTAAAAAAAAAAGCAATATAACAACAAACCCAAAAAAGATTAAGGGAAAATTTTTTCCAGTTTTCTCCAAAGCAACGAGAAACCAAGAAGCACTGAAATTTTCCCCCCTGGATGGCCACAGTGAGATCCTAGGGAAAATGAAGGTGAAATTTCCCTTTGGGGCCCCAGAGTGACAGTGGTCGGAAAACCCCGTTCTTTAGGGAAGCCCATTGCAATTTCTTTTCCTATTCCCAAATTTTTCCTGTCCCACTCCTTTGGGTTTTATATCAAGAATATATAATAGAATTCCCAGGTTTTTTTCTTCAACTCTTTTATATCCGGGGTTTTTGGCCTCATTTCATTAAAGCTGCCAGTTTTTGGGCACCGTATTAAAAGAATTGGGTATAAATGCACGGAAAAATACAGAGGGAAAGATAAATTTTAACCCCTAAAACAAATCATCCCTATGAGGGTAGACTGAGGGGCCCCGAATCTGCACTCTCCCCGAAAGCGTAAATTTGGGGGGTATGATCAGGTGTAAAAAATGGAAAACAGGGAAAAAAAAAGGGATTAAAAAAGCTTCTGAAAATTCCAGCCAAGACAGGAAATCCAGCAATGGTTTTGGGGGGAGGAACGATTTTTTCCTTTTTTTTTTTTTTATAAATTTTTAAAGGGAAAATTTTCCTTGAATTAAGGAGCATTTGAAACCTACAAAAACCCGGGGTTTTTTTTCACTTTTTCCCTTTTAAATAATAGAAAAAAAAAAAATTGTTATATTCATAGGCTTACAAGATTCCTTTTCAAAAAATTCGGTAAAAAAAGGGAAAAATTTCTACTTGGGCAACAACAAAGAAAAAGAGCTAGATAATCATCGGTAAAGGGGAAAAAAACGAAACGTCAAAAGAATTTCATTCACAAAAAGTTGAATTTTTTTTTTTTTTAGGAAAAAATCCATAAAAAACAAAACGGAAAAACATTTCACAAAACCCTTTTCTTGAAAATAGAACAATCCCAAACCCCCAATAAAGTGTAAAAAAAACCCTGATCTCCTAAAAAAACTCTTCGCAAAAAAAGGAAAAAAAAAAAAATTTAAATTATTAACCCAGTTATTTACACATAATTTTTTCTTAAACTCTAGGGGACGGGGCGCCACCTTTCACTTTAACATAAAACCAAACAAAAACCCCCAACAATTAATCAAACAACAATCAAGGGGGGTTTTTCTCTAAAAAAGGGTTTCAATGCGGGGGTTTTCAGTTTTGAATATTGTGGGGGTTTAGTTCTTTTAAAAAATTAATTACAGAGGGGCCCTAACCCTACAATGGCTAGGCCCTTTCGGCGCTCATTATCACGAGGTACTGGTGGGGGCACATGATCACTTTGACTCAAAAAGTCACTAGGTTTCGGTGGTGTGCACAGGGATCACTATGCCATAAAACACGAGTTAAAAGGGTTTGCACAGGGATTTACTTTGTGAAAATAAATCACTGAGGGACAGGGGGTGTGCACAGATCACTTTTGGGCTCCCAAAAAACTGAGGTACAGGGGGTGCAAGTGAATTTTAATATGACTCAAAAGTCCCTGATACAGGGTGTGCACAGGGTCACTAGTAAATCATAATTTACTGAGGAAATTGGGGGTGTTAAACATGAAACACCATTTACTCATAAGTCACTGGGGGAAAAAGGTGGTTTTGCCCCGAACACTAGTGACTCATAAGTAAATGAGGACCGGTGGTGTCACAGTGACCTAAGTGAATATATGCCGAGGTACTGGTGGGGGCACCCGTAACACAGTGAACCCTAAGACACTAAAGGGACAAAGGGGTTGAGAGTGATCACTAGTGCCCCATAAATCACGGGGTTTCTTGGTGTTTCACAGTGCATTAGTAAAACAAAAGTCACTGAGGGACTGGGGTGTTAACAGTGGAACCCCTAGTGACTCATAAAAAAACGAGGGAAATGGTGGTGTCCATTTAAACAAAAGTGACCATAATTCCCCTTGGGGGTACTGGGGTGAAAAACAGTGATTTACAATGACTCATAAATTTACTGAGGGCTGGGGTAAAAAGTGATCACAAATGACTTAAAAATCACTGGGTACCCGGGGTTTTGGTTATGATCACAAATGAAAAAATAACACTAGGTACGGGGGTGCACATTATCAATATGACCAAAATCACTGAAAGGGACTTTGGGGTGGTTCATGTCCCCTATGACTCATAAATCACTGAGGTACTGGTGGTTTTGCCCGTGTCACTAGTGACTTATAAGTCACTGGGTACGGGGGGTGTGGCCCGTGATCACTTGTGAATCAAAAAATCACTGGGTAAAGGGGGGTTTTGCCCTTTATCACTTTTTTAAAAACGAAAAAGGGGGGGAAAATATCCCTGGGGACCCAAATTTCCCTTTAGGTAAAGGGGGTAAATTTCAAATTTAACTAGGATTAAAAATCCTTTTAATAAAGGGGTTGGGGAAGTAAATAGTGCTAAAAATTTTACCAAAACGGGTGAGCAACAGTTGGAAAAATTAAATTTTCAAAATATGGAAAGGGAAATGGTTGTTTTTGTGAGTGGAAAAACCCAGTACCCTTATTTAGGGAAAAGGTTTTTAGTTTTGAATAGGTTGATTTAAAAACCCCTGAGGGGGGTTTTGGGGTGTGGTGGGGGGGACTTTGTTTTCTCTGGGCCAGGGGAAAAGGGGCTCCAAAATTTATTATGGGAAAAATGGGGGGATTTGGGGGTTAATTTCCTTTTCAGGTCTTTCCCTTGGGGAAAAGGGGCCCCCCGAGGGCCCCCAATCTTTTTCACCTTTTTTCAAAGGCTTTTGAAAATAGGGGGGATGACAGGGGATAAAAATTTAAAAAAATAAAAAAAGGGGAAAAATGTGTGCAAAATTTCCAGGCCAAAAACAACTGAGGAAGGGGTTTCCCGGGTTTGGGAAAAATTAAGGGGGTTTCAATAAAAATGAAAAATACTGGGGTTTGGGGGTTTTTTGAGTGGGAAAAACCCCATAAGTTTGAGAAACTTTGGGGTTTAAAAATAGTTGAAAATAACATGAGTTGTGGGTGGGTTTATTAGTGACTAAAAATTTTGGGGGCTGGGTTTGGTTTTAAAAAGTGCTCCAAAACCTTGAGTTAAAATGGTGGGTCAATTGGGGTAATGGGGGGGTCATTGGGCCCCATCCGGGGGGGGAAAAATGGGCCTGCCCGAATTTGGGTCCAGTGATCCCGTTTGCATGGTTTTTTTTTCTTGTTTTTAAGGTTCTTTAATTTACTGAGTACTGGGGTGTCACAGTGATTCATTTTGACCATAATCACTGAGGTACGGGGGGTGTGCAAAGGAACATTTGTGGGCTCATAAGTCCTGAAGGGCGGGTGGGGCCCGTGATCACTATGACTCAAAAATCCCTGGAATTTCACATATAAAAAATTTTTCCATAAAAATGAGAAGGGTTTAAAAGTAACTTTTACCTTTAAACCCTGAAAATAAGGGTTTACAATGGTTTTTTTAAGGGCCAACAAGAGGTAAAAAGGGGTGTGGCCCCAAAGGGGAACTAGTGATCAATTTTAAGGGCAGGATTATGGGTTGAATTTACACAATAAATCAAAGGGCAAAGGCAGTGGTTTTTTGATGTTAAAGGGGGGGGAAAATGGGGGGGGGGAAAGGGGGGGGTGTTTTGATTTCCTTATGCTAAAAAAAATTTAAAATTGGTTTGTTTGGGGGGTCAGTGTTTTAATGATTTAATTAATTCCCCCGAAACCCGTGGGGTTCCAACGTGGCCACTGGGGGCCAATCACTGAAAATCCTGGTTTTTTGGGGGGGAATTTATTATTTTATGTCTTACGCATGCAGGAAATGTGTTCCTCGTCACTGTCTTGGAAGAAGTAACAGCAACACAACCATGCAGAGTCGACGCGAACTGCCACTCATGGTGATGTAAAGACACTTCATTACCGAGCACAGAGATGCTAATGTTAAACACAAGTTTATTGATTAATGGGATATGATCCCTCTCACGGCACTGACACATAAGGCTGAATTTAGCTGTGTTAAAAATGTTACTAACACATCTAATACAACTAACAACACTACGACATCACAAACAAAGCCAAAAAACAACAAAACCACTGCCATTGCCACCATCACTAGCACTGTCCACCACAGCTACTACCAGCACCACAGTGGAACATCCCCTTGGTTACCCTATCCATCTTAACTAATATACACATGCATCGTAGTGTGATGAATTTCTTACCTGAAAGTTTCTGGCTGTTATTAAGCATCATAGTTCCTCATTTTTTCTGATTTATCTCAAATACCTCTTCAAGGGGGGCTCCTTGACGTGGTGAAGAGGCTCTTTGTCTGAGGAATTAGACCTGTCGGTCTCCTTCCTCAGACCGAACCTAATTACTCCCCCAATCCCCCGTTCCCTATCCCATCCTCCCCTTTTTCCTTTCCTCCTCCTCCTCCCCACCCCTCCCTTTTGGCCTTTGGGATTTTCTTTTTCCCACAGGCACGCTAGTTCCTAGGTAGGGGAAAGGGTGCCGGGGTCCATCCCATTCCGTTGAGGTTCTTGGCGGTGGCGTAGTTTGCCGTGGAATCTGGATTGCCTGGGGATGTCCCAATCCCTCTCCGGTATCCCAGAGGGTGGCTTTGGGTGTCTCTCGGGCGACGGTGTATCTGGAAGCACCTTTCGGATTCCGGGGGTGGTGGCCGAAGGAGTATGCTTTGTGGCGGATTTCCGGCCACCCTCTCTTTTGTCCACCGAGGTAGCTCGGCAATGTGGTTGCATCCTGGATTGCCGGTTACTGACATGATGGGTAGGGTATGGCACGGTTCCATGCTGCATCTGCACTACTTGCGGTGCTGAGGTCCTCTTGGGCGCGGAGGGAGACTTCTGGCCCTTTCATTCCTCCTAGGAACTATCCCTCCCCGTCCCCCCTTTTTTTATTCTTTTTTTTTTTTTTTTTCTTTTCTTTCTTTTTTTTTCTTAAAAACAAAAAGAAAGAAGTAACCTAACCATGACCCTAGTCCATGACCTTACTACCCCGGGCCCCTTCTTGATACCGCACCCCGTTCTGACCCCGCCTCTCTTTGGACCACTCTTGGACACTCCTCATGCCTCTGTACCTCTTGCCGTGCTGTTTCCTCACCCACTTCAGGTACTGAGGCCTCGACGACTCCCCTTTGATTTATCTGACCTTCGCTCTCCTCGACTATGCTTCCGCCTCTCCCTTATGGGGCGGCCAATTTTTAATCGCTGGCCCGTTCCACGTCGGACCAACTCTGGTCCCACGCCTAAACCCAACGCAATTACCGC
>NC_069485.1:8935211-8966486 GCF_026875155.1 Cherax quadricarinatus
TTTTTTCCCCGGGGGGAAAAAAACCCCCTTTTTAAAAAAATTTTTTTTTTTAAAAAATGGGGGGCCTTTCCGGGGTTTTTTTTTTTTTTTTTTTAAAATTTTTTTAAAATTTTTTTCCCCCCCCCCCCACCCCAATTTTTTAAAAACCCCCCTTTTTTCCCCCAAAAAAAATTTTTTTTGGGGGTTTTTCTCCCGGGCCCCAAAAAAAATTTTTTTAAAAAAAAAACCCGAAAAAGGGGGTTTAAAAAAATTTTTTTCGGGTTTTTTTTTAAAAAAAAAAAAAAAATTTTTTAAATTTTTTTCCCCCCTTTTTTTTTTTAAAAAAATTTTTTTTTTTTTCCCAAAAAAAAAAAAAAAAAAAAAAAAGGGGGGAAAAAAAAAAAAAAAAAAAAAAAAAAAAAAAAAAAAAAAAAACCCCCAAAAAAATTAAAAAAAAAAAAAAAAAAAAAAATTTTTTTAAAAAAAAAAAAAAAAAACCCCCCCCTTTTTAAATCCCCATTTTTTTCCCCTCCCCGGGGGGGGGTTTTTTTTTTTTTTTTAAAAAAATTTTTTTCCCCCCCTTTTTTTAAAACTTTTTTTTTAAAACCAAATTTCCTTTTTTTTTTTTTTTTTTTTTTAAAAAGGGAAATTTTTTTTTAATTAAAAAAATTTTTTTTTAAAAAAAAATTTTTTTTTTTTGGGGAACCTTTTTTAAAAAAATTTAAAAAATTTTTTTTTAAAATAAAAAATTTTTTTTTTTTTTAAAAAAAAATTTTAAAAAAATTTTTTTTTTTAAAAAAAACCATTTTTCGGGGAAAAAAAATTTTTTAAGAAAAAAAATTTTTTTGGGGTTTTTAAAATTTTTTAAAAAAATTTTTTTTTTGGGAAAAAAACCCCAAATTTTTTAAAAAATTTTTTTTTTTAAAACCTTTTTCCCCCCCAAAAAAATTTTTTAAAAAAAAAGGGGGAAAGGGGCCCCGGGAAAAAAATTTTTTAAAAAAAAAAAAAAATTTTTTCCCTTTCCCCTTTTTTTTTTGGGGGGGGAAAAAAAAAATTTTAAAATTTTTGGGGGCCCTTTTTTTTGGGTTTTTTTAAAAAGGGGGAAAAAAAATTTCCCCCATGGTTACAATCATGAAAAAAAAAAAAAAAACCCCCCCCCCCAAAAAACCCCCCCTTTTTTTTTTTTAAAAAAAAACCCGGCCCACCACACACCCCACACAAGACTTCCCCGTACACCTATACGTTTTTGGCCCCCATAATGGAGTATGTTTGCATCAGTTTTTGGGAAACCACACCTGGGGGCAAGTATGCAAGAAATTAGGGAAAAGGGGCAAAAGGTTTTCAGCATGTCTCCCCGTAGAATTTAAAAGGGGATTTAAAACGAAATTTGAAAAAACCCCCAATTTAAGGGGGGAGAACACCAAGCAAACCCTACCTGGGCACAACTAAAACCGAAACCCCTTTAAAAACCACCCCCGGGTACTAACACTACTACCACAACCCATTTGTGTCAGCACAAGTAGGTAGATCAAGGTAAGAGTCGACAAATGAGAATAAGGACACTGGCAGCAGAGAATTCTTTTCCATACAAAGTTTCGCTTGGGTAAAATATTGAATAAATAAAAACGAGTCTCTACTACAAGTATCTTTATTCCCATTACCCCTTTATCACCACCACCACTACAACTACTACCACCACCCCTTTACCACTATCCCATTACCACGACCATCACCATCAGGGCCGCCGCCCCCACTTCAATTATCCCGATCTAACGTGAGCGCTCAAAAATATTTCTTGTAATTAACTTTCAAAGGTGCTTAAAAAGATATATAATTGAGTAACGGAACATGTTAAAATTATCATTTAACCAAAAAAACTAAGATAAATATCTATAGGAGGAGAAATACATAAGACCCAGGTAAAATTAACAAAATTTATTTTAACTCAGAAGTTAGGTAACGACGTAGGAATAAAATAACATAATAGCATAACATAGCACAACAGGAATACCATGATAGCATAATTTAGGACGATAGCAATGACATGGGAGTAATTAGGTAACATGTTATCAATAATATTATAGCATTACCATAATGTCAATAACAATAATAACATCGGCAGCATAATAACGCATGATATCAAAATATGTAATAACAGTAATTTAATATGACAGTAACAACATAACATTAATTACATAAAAAAGGAACATAAGATAGCATAAAATGGCAGAATTACAAATATATCTGATGCCATATTGGAGGTAAAGGAAGAGAATCGATATTTCGTGTTTAATCTATCGAAAGATAACCAAATGGCTGTGTCAGCAAAGACTGCGAGTTAGCACTGCTATAAAACTGATATCTTGGCTATCTGCTATATGAAGGTAATTTATATATCAGCTACGTAAAGATAATATAATCTCTGTATGAATACTGAAAGCCGCCTACTTGATTCGAGGTAATTATTTGCTATATACTCCTCAAGGAACGTTCCTTGACGCTGGCCAGGGGCTCTTAATCCAAGGAACTGGATCCGGCCTTGTATCGAACGTAATTGCATCACATTACCACAAGTTGTGAATGACCCCTACGGGTCATACATACAAGTTTACTAAGCTTTCCAACACACAAACTTACTAAGCTCTCCATCACACAGTGTACACACAAGCTTACTAAGCTTTCCATCACACCGTGTACATACAAACTTACTAAGCTCTCCATCACACAGTGTATACACAAGCTTACCAAGCTTTCCATCACACAGTGTACACGCAAGCTTACTAAGCTTTCCATCACAGTGTACACACAAGCTTACGAAGCTTTCCAACACACAGTGTACACACAAGCTTACTAAGCTTTCCATCACAGTGTACACACAAGCTTACTAAGCTTTCCATCACACAATGTACGTACAAGCTTACTAAGCTTTCCATCACGCCAACCACCACCACCACGCAGTCTACCCATCGATTTGTGATTTATTATTTATATCATATGAAGCGCAGTTCACTTCGATACGAGAATATTACTCGTTATATGTCAACGTCACATAAGCAGTAACATTAGACGGAACGTAAATACTTAAAATCGTAACAATTATTATTTACGACTTCTAGCACGTTACAAGGGTATAAATCAATTATGTAAAATCCGAGGTGAATGTTATATACATTCACGATGGAACTCTAAACCCGCACGGTAGGAGGTCCTGCCTATGGGTCTTAAAACCCATCAGATATATTTTATCTTCCTGTAGCTTGAAGTGCTGTATGGTTATACTTTTGATATACCCTTGATGAGTTTCAAGAGTCTTACTACTCTCGGAGCCCGGCCATGGACCAGGTTCATCTGTGGTTCACAGACTCGTCGGGTTTCCAGTTTCTCTCCCCATATTAAAGAAAAAATACACTTTGTTGAACAAGCCTTTTTTTGGGGAGAATAGTTCAATCTGTTAAGATCTTTAACAGAATCTTATCAGATCGAAAAGTCGACCCATTGAAAACTTTCTCCGAAACTTACGTTAGTATTTTATTGGGGACCGAACGACGTCAGGATCCATCGTCCATCTTCGATCCTTCGCTGGACAAATGCTGGCTTAAAAATCGACACATTTCTCACCAGTTCATCACATATCATTGGTGTTTTCTGCATGTCGTTAACCTTTAACTGTATATCGTTTAACATTTTGTTAAACTATTGACAGCATTTTCATGTCAACAAGAGAGACAGAGAGAGAGAGAAAGCTGTCTCTTTTTTTTCTCAAAAAAAAAAAAAAATGTGTAACAGCTTTTGAGGCACTTTCAAGGTTATTAACCCTGGTCTCTGAAGCAACAAAAAATTTATCAGAACCTGAAATTATAAAACTCCGGAGCTTATGAGCCATCAGTCTATTCAATAAGCGAGAGATGTCTGGAATAACGATGAGTCCTGCCCGTGGTGTGTTGCATACTTGACTAGCCTCCGCAACACCCAAACATGATTCATCCTGAGTGTTTGTGTTTGTCACTACACAGCAGGGTACTAGGGTAGGGTACACTGAGGAAGCAGCTGTGAGTGTTGTGGTGTCACTACCACAGCAGGGTACTAGGGTAGGGTACACTGAGGAAGCAGCTGTGAGTGTTTTCACTACCACAAGCAGGTACTAGGTAGGGAAACATGAGAAAGCAGCTATGAGTGTTGTGTTGTCACTACCACAGCAGGGTACTAGGGTAGGGTACACTGAGGAAGCAGCTGTGAGTGTTGTGGTGTCACTACCACAGCAGGGTACTAGGGTAGGGTACACTGAGGAAGCAGCTGTGAGTGTTGTGGTGTCACTACCACAGCAGGGTACTAGGGTAGGGTACACTGAGGAAGCAGCTGTGAGTGTTGTGGTGTCACTACCCATCATGGTACTGATGGAAGGGAACAGTGAAGAAAGCAGCTGTGATTGTTGTTTTGTCCACTACCACAGCAGGGTACTAGGTAGGAACAGGAGAAAGCAGCTTGATTGTTGTGTTGTCACTACCACAGCAGGGTACTAGGTAGGGTACACTGAGAAAGCAGCTGTTAGTGTTGTGTTGTCACTACCACAGCAGGGTACTAGGGTAGGGTGCACTGAGAAAGCAGCTGTGTGTGGTGTGTTGTCACTACCACAGCAGGGTACTAGGGTAGGGTGCACTGAGAAAGCAGCTGTGTGTGGTGTGTTGTCACTACCACAGCAGGGTACTAGGGTAGGGTACACTGAGAAAGCAGCTGTGAGTGTTGTGTTGTCACTACCACAGCAGGGTACTAGGTATGGGTACACCTGTGAAACAGCCTGTGTGTGGTGTGTGTCACTTGACACAGCAGGAGTACTAGGGTAGGGTACACTGAGAAAAAGCAGCTGGTGAGTGTTGTGTTTGTCACTAACCACAGCAGGTACTAGGAATGGGTGACACTGAGAAAGCAGCTGTGTGTGGTGTGGTGTCACTACCACAGCAGGGTACTAGGGTAGGGTACACTGAGGAAGCAGCTGTGAGTGTTGTGGTGTCACTACCACAGCAGGGTACTAGGGTAGGGTACACTGAGAAAGCAGCTGTGAGTGTTGTCACTACCACAGCAGGGTACTAGGGTAGGGTACACTGAGAAAGCAGCTGTGAGTGATGTCACTCCACATCAGGGTACAAAGGGTAGGGTAACACTGAGAAAGTGCAGCTGGGAAGTGTTGTGTGTGTCACTACCACAGCAGGGTACTAGGTAGGGGATCACTGAGGAAGCAGCTATGAGTGTTGTGGTGTCACTACCCACAGCCAGGGTACAAGGTTAGGGTACACTGAGAAAGCAGCCTGTGAGTGTTATGTGTTGTCCACTACCACAGCATGGTACAAGTAGGGTACACTGATAAAGCAGCTTGTGAGAATTGGTTGTCACTACCACAGCAGGGTACTAGGGGAGGGTACATAGAGAAAGCAGCTGTGAGTGTTGTGTTGTCACTCTACCAACGAGCAGGGTATTAGAGGGTAGGGAACATTGAGAAAGCATCTTGAAGTGTTTGGTGTTCACACCACAGCAGGGTACTAGGGTGGTGTAACACTGAGGAAGCAGCTGTGGAGTGTTGTGTGTCACATCCTCAGCAGGGTACTAGGGGTAGGGTGACACGAGAAAGCACTGTGAGTGTTGTGGTGTCACAACTCACAGCAGGGTACTAGGGTAGGGTGCACTGAGGAAACAGCTGTTGAGTGTTTGTGGTGTCACTACCACTGCAGGGTACTAGGGTAGGGTACACTGAGGAAGCAGCTGTGAGTGTTGTGGTGTCACTACCACAGCAGAGTACTAGGGTAGGGTACACTGAGAAAGCAGCTGTGAGTGTTGTCACTACCACAGCAGGGTACTAGGGTAGGGTGCTGAGAAAGCAGCAGTGAGTGTGTGTTATCCTACCGACAGCAGGGTACTAGGTAGGTACACTGAAAAGCAGCGGAATGTTGTGTTGTCACTACACAAGCAGGGTACTAGGGTAGGGTTGCACTGAGAAAGCAGCTGGTGTGTGTGTGTAGTTCACTACACAGCAGGGTACTATGTAGGGTACACTGAGAAAAGCCCCCAAGCTGTGAGTGTTGTGTTGTCACTACGCACCACAGCAGGGTACTAGGGTAGGGTATTACTGAGAAAGCAGCTGTGAGTGTTGTCACTAACCACACATGGACTAAGGGTAGGGTTACACTGAGGAAGCAGCTGTGAGTGTTGATCACTACCACAGCAGGGTACTAGGTTAGGTGCACTGAGAAGGCAGCTGTGAAGTGTTGTGTGTCACTACCACAGCGGTGACTAGGTTAGGTACACTGCGGAAGCAGCTGTGTATTGTTGTCACTACCACAGCAGGTACTAGGGTAGGGTGCACTGAGGAAACAGCTGTGATTGTTGTGGTGTCACTACCACTGCAGGTATAGGGTAAAGGGTAAACTGAGGAAGCAGCTGTGAGTGTTGTGTGTCACTACCACAGCAGGGTACTAGGGTAGGGTACACTTGAGAAGCACTGTGATGTTGTCACAACCACAGCAGGGAAACAATGGTAGGGTGCACTGAGGATAGCAGGCTGTGAGGTGTTGTGTGTGTCACTACCACAGCAGGGTACTAGGGTAGGGTACACTGAGGAAGCAGCTGTGAGTGTTGTGGTGTCACTACCACAGCAGGGTACTAGGGTAGGGTACACTGAGAAAGCAGCTATTAGTGTTGTGGTGTTCACAACCACGCAGTGTACTAGGGTAGGTACACTGGAGGCAGCGCTGTGAGTGTTGTGGTGTCAACTGTACCACAGCAGGGGTATCTTAGGGTAAGGGTACACTGAGGAAGCAGATATGTGAGTGTTGTGTGGTCAGCTGCCCCCACTACCACAAGTAGGGTACTAGGTGTAGGGTACACTGAGAAAGGCAGCTATTGAGTGTTGTGGTGTCACTACCACAGCATGTACTATAGTAGGTACACTGAGGGAATGCCGTGAGTGTTGTGTTGTCACTACCACAGCAGGGTACTAGGGTAGGGTACACTGAGAAAGCAGCTATGAGTGTTTTGGTGTCACTACCACAGCAGGGTACTAGGGTAGGGTACACTGAGGAAGCAGCTGTGAGTGTTGTGGTGTCACTACCACAGCAGGGTACTAGGGTAGGGTACACTGAGAAAGCAGCTGTGAGTGTTGTGTTGTCACTACCACAGCAGGGTACTAGGGTAGGGTACACTGAGAAAGCAGCTGTGAGTGTTGTGGTGTCACTAACACAGGCAGGGGGTATCGTAGGGAGGATCTCTGAGAAAGCAGCTGTGAGTGTTGTGGTGTCACTACCACAGCAGGGTACTAGGGTAGGGTACACTGAGAAAGCAGCTGTGAGTGTTGTGTTGTCACTACCACAGCAGGGTACTAGGGTAGGGTACACTGAGAAAGCAGCTGTGAGTGTGGTGGTGTCACTACCACAGCAGGGTACCGAGGTAGGGTTCACTTAGGAAGCATCATTGAGTGTTGTTTGTCGACTACCAACAGCAGGGTACTAGGGTAGGGTACACTGAGGAAGCAGCTGTGAGTGTTGTGGTGTCACTACCACAGCAGGGTACTAGGGTAGGGTACACTGAGGAAGCAGCTGTGAGTGTTGTGTTGTCACTACCACAGCAGGGTACTAGGGTAGGGTACACTGAGGAAGCAGCTGGTGAGTGTGTTGGGTCACTACCACAGCAAAGGGGTAGACTAGGGTAGGGTACACTGATGAAAGCGGCTAGTGAGTGTTGGTTGTCACTACCACACCAGGGTACTAGGGTAGGGTATCACTAGAAGGAAGCAGCTGTGGTGTTTGTTTTCACTACCCAGCAGGGTACTGAGGGTAGGGTACACTGAGGAAGCAGCTTGAGTGTAGTGTTGTCACTACCCACAGCAGGGTACCAGGTGTGGGGGTACACTGTAGAAGCAGCTGTGAGTGTTGTGCACTACCACAGCAGGGTACTTAGGGTAGGGACAGAGTGAGAAAGCACTGTGATTGTTGGTTGTCACTCACCACAGCAGGGTACTAGTGTAGGGAACATTGAGAAAGCAGCTGTGATTGTTGTGTTTGTCACTATCCACAGCAGGGTACTAGGTGTATGGTAACACTGAGAAAGCAGCTGTGAGTGTTGTGTTGACACTACCACAGCAGGGGTACTAGGGTAGGGGACACTGAGGAAGCAGCTGTGATTTGTAGTGTGTCAACTACACTGACAGGTACTAGGGTAGGGTACACTGAGGAAGCAGCTGTGAGTGTTGTGGTGTCACTACCACAGCAGGGTACTAGGGTAGGGTACACTGAGGAAGCAGCTGTGAGTGTTGTGTTGTCACTACCGACAGCAGGGGTACTATGGAAGGGTACACTGAGAAAGCAGCTGTGGAGTGTTGTGGTGTCACTACCAGCAGTGTAGCCAGGTAGGGTACACTGAGGAAGCAGCTGTGAGTGTTGTGTTGTCACTACCACAGCAGGGTACCAGGGTAGGGTACACTGAGGAAGCCGTTGTGAGTGTTGTCACTACCACAGCAGGGTACTAGGGTAGGGTACACTGAGGAAGCAGCTGTGAGTGTTGTGGTGTCACTACCACAGCAGGGTACTAGGGTAGGGTACACTGAGAAAGCAGCTGTGAGTGTTGTGGTGTCACTACCACAGCAGGGTACCAGGGTAGGGTACACTGAGGAAGCAGCTGTGAGTGTTGTGTTTCACTACTACCAACAGCAGGGTATGCTAGGGTAGGTACACTGAGTGAAAGCACTGTGAGTGTTGTGGTGTCACTTACACAGCAGGGTACTAGGGTAAGTGTACATGAGGCAAGCAGGCTGTGAGTGTTTATCTTGACTCTCTCTACATATAGTTACGGTACGAGAGAGTTTTTCTGTGTATATATATACTGCATAATAAGCCATTTTGGCGAAAAATTGGAGTTTCCTCTTATATAAAATTTTGTTATTAACCAGACAAAACTTAGAAACCTCACCTAACCTAACTTAGCCTAACGTAATTTATTTTAGCTAAATTCTCCTATATTAAAAAATTCTCATAAAACTCAAAAATCAATCTAAACACAACGAAAGATATAGATAGATTGACTTTAAGTCAATTATTAAAAAAAAGTGTAATCCGACCTGTGGAGTATATATGTCGTGTCGAATAGGGAAACTATCAATTAGCAAGAACTCATTTAAAATTTAAGTCCTTTCTAAATTATCCTCTTAAATCGTTATATATATATAAAATATATATATATAATTATATATATATATATATATATTTATATATATATATAATATATATATATATATATATATAATATATATATATATACATATATATATAACATAACGATAATATATATACATGATATATATATATATAGTATATATTTATATATAATATATATATATATAAATATAGTATATATATATATATATATATATATATATAAAATTTTTTTTTTTTTTTTTTTTTTCACAATCGGCCGCGCCCACCGAGGCAAGGTGAACCCAAAAAAAAAAGAAAGAAAATCCCCCAAAAAGAAAATACTTTCATCATCATTCAACACTTTCACCACACTCACACATTATCACTGCTTTTGTCAAGGTGCTCAGATGACAACAGTTTAGAAGCATATACTATAGAGAGTACACAACATATCCCTCCAAAACTGCCATATCCCAAACCCCTCTTTAATGTGCAGGCATTGTACTTCCCATTTCCCAGGACTCAGTCCGACATATAAAATAAGCGGTTCCCTGAACCCATTCACAAAATATTACCCTGCTCACACTCCAACAGATCGTCAGGTCCCAAGTATCGATTCGTCTCCATCCACTCCTATCTAACAACACGCTCATGCACGCTTGCTGGAAGTCCAAGCCCCTCACCCACAAAACCTCCTTTACCCCCTCTTCCAACCCATTTCGAGGACGACCCCTACCCCTCTTTCCATCCCCTATAGATTTATATGCTTTCATGTCATTCTACTTGATCCATTTCTCTCTAATGACCAAACCACTCAACAACCCTCTCTTTCTGCTCCTCTGACTAATGCTTTATTAACTCCACACCTTCTCCTAATTTCCCCAAACTCCGAATTTTCTGCATAAAATTACTCCACACATTGCCCTTATACAGGACATCCTCCACTGCCTCCAACCCGTCTCCTCGCTCCTGCATTTCCACCCAAGCTTCACATCCATATAAGAGTGTTGTACTACATACTTTCATACATTCCCATCTTGGGCCTCCATAGGATAACGTTGTTTTGACTCCACATATACCTCAACGCACGCACCCACCTTTTTTCCCTCATCATTCATGATTATACCTCATCCTTCATAAATACCATCCGCCGACACGTCAACTTCCCAAGTATCTGAAAACATTCACTTCTTCATACTCCTCCTCCTCCCCCAATTTGATAGCCAATTTTTTTTCATTTATCTAAATCATTGATAACCTCACATCACCTTACTCTTTTCTATGTTCACTTTCACTTTCTACCTTTACACACATTCTCAAACTCATCCACAACCATAGTAAATTTTTCTTAGGAATCTCCCAAAGCACAGTTAAATAATCAGCAAAAATTAACTTGTGTCAATTCCCATTTGAATTTGATTCCCCAATAATTTAATCCCACCCCTCTCCCAACACCTAGCATTTACTTCTTTTACACCCCATCTATAAAATATTATACAACCTGGTGACATTACACATCCCTGTCAAGACCTACTTTTTACTGGGAAGTATTCTCCCTCTCTTCTACACACCCTAACCTGAGCCTCACTATCCTCATCACAAGCTCTTTACAGCATTTAGTAACTTACCACCTATTCCACATACTTGCAACAACTGCCCCACATTGCTCACTCTATCCTCTCTCTCATATGCCTTTTCTAAATCCATAAAGCGAATAAAAACTCCTTACCTTTATCTAAATACTGTTTCACATATATGCTTCAATAAAACACTTGTACTACACATCCCCTACCCACGTATCTGGAAGGCCTCCTTGCTCGTCCGCAATTCAACATTCGGTCCTTACCATCTAATTCTTTCAATAAAACCCTACCGTATACTTATTCCTGGTATACTCAGTAACTTATTCCTCTATATTTTTACAATCACTTTTGTCCCTCTTTCCCTTTATAATAAAGGACTATACATCTCACCGGCCAATCCCTAGGTACCTTCCCCTCTTTCATACATTTATTAAACAAAGTACACCACTCCAACACGTTATATCCCCCCCTTGCTTTTTAAAACATTTTCTGTCATGATCCCGTCATTTCCAGCTGCTTTACCCACTTTCAATTCTACGTAATGCTCACGTACCTCCAGACCACACTTACATTCCGCTCTTCTTTCCACCTCCTAAAAAGATGGAATACCATCTGGCCAATGCATGAAATTTAACCCCCTCCCTTTCTTCCTTAACATTTAAAAGTTCCTCAAAATAATATATATATATATTATATAGTAGTATATATAGAGTAATATATAATATATATATAAATATAAATATATATATATATAATTTATTTATGTTAATGATAAAGAAATAAAAATTTGTGGTACCAAAAGAACCTTCGAAAACTTAACCTAATCTTATTATAAGAAGCTCAATTTATTTTAGTCTAATCCAACTAAATATATTTTAGGATAAGTTTACAATAATTAAATAATAAACAAACAGTGAAATATATTTTTACGTTAGGTTCAGAATGATTTTTGCCAAATTATTGCATATGCAAATTTTCGCTTGTCTTATTCGGCAAGAAAGAGCGTTTGCTTATATTATAAGCCAATAACCGCAAGTATTTAAACATAGTAAGATAAATAGTCCATATAAAAGTAGTGACCGCGGAGTGTTGATAAGGGTTAAAAGATAAACGGTGTAATGCTAAGTGGCCTGGTGACAGACCAGGCCGCGGGGGCGTTGACCCCCGGAACTCTCTCCAGGTAAACTCCAGGTTTGCTAATTTTCCGATGACACCGTTGTTCGAGAGATTCTGAAGGTTGCATAAAAAAAGATACTATACGAATTCGGAAGGTTATGTGCAAGAAAGCAATTAAAACCGAACATACGAAAGATCAAGTTAATGGGAGTTAAAAAAAAAAATAGGCAATGAGTAGCCTGGGTATCAGATTTGAGCACGGATGATGTAGGCAGTAAGATATGTTTAAATATGTGGAATGAAATTAATCGTCAGATCGGTCTGTGAGAGATAATAGGAGATAAGATGAACCGTAGAACTGAAAAAAATTTGGAACCCCCGAGGGAAAAAAAAGGTCGGTGGTGTCATCAAGGCAATTCTTTGGAGATAAATAAACTTTATTCCACGGAGACTAAAAAGGGCAGTACAGTGGCACTAACACAGTTTACAACGGGGTGTCAAACATGCGGTTTTAAATCTCGTGTCTGAGGAACAATGTGTGGTTTGGAATATTATGCAGAAATTAGGTAATCAGGCGGCGGGTTACAAAAAAATATATTCAGAGGGCGTAGGAGGAGTTTTGACGTGACTTAGACATGTAGAGAGATGACTCAGGAGTCTATATAAATATAGCGGGAGTTTAACTGAATATATATTTCGTGCAGTATTTAAAAGCGAGTGAGAGTCAAAAACAAAAGTAAAGCAAGAAGAAAAAGGGAAATAAATGATGGAGCGAGAAATGGAGGAGGATGGAGTGGTGTAAGCAGTAAGTGGTGAAGCCAGTATGAGTGGTGAAGCAGTAAGTGGTTAAGCAGTAAGTGGTGAAGCAAGGAGAAAGGTACAGTATGGATGTAGAGGTCAAGGTAATAAAAATTGGAGAAGGGCAGGTGGGAAATGGGAATAGAGGGAAAAAAATTAACAGAGAGGGTAGTATGAAGAGGAAAAAAGTGTGCGGGAGGTGGAAGGAACAGTTGAAAGATGGGGAGAATGGAGGACCATGTATACATACAGGGAAAGATGAAAGGGTGTTGAATGAACTGAAGATGTGTAAAAGAAGATGTGGGGAAGAGGAGGGCAGAAGAAAAGGAGAGACAAGAAAGGGACGGGTGAAAAACAGATGAAGTAGAACTGAGAACGAGAAATAGGAAAGATGTGGGAGAGGCGGAGGAAGATGTAAAAAAGGTCGCAGAGGAAGTACAAGGATATGAGGAGGTGCGTGAGGGAGTTTGTAGTATAATTATAACAGTATAAACATACGATAATTAGAGAAATACACAATAACTAGCACTTAGAGAGATTAACTTATCACGAAAGATATGAAAGACGTCGTAAGTTCCTTCTCTCCTGTGTCCGAGTTATTTTGGTGTGTTTTCCAGTCACGTGTTGATTACTTTCAGTTCTTCACGAGAAATTACTTGGCAAGATTAAATATATTTAACTACAACTCAAGAGAGGAGGAGATGACTTTATATTTTGGGCCCCAGGAACAAACTAGTTCCTGCCGCCGAAAGTTAGAAGAACAATATAAAATGGTCAGTTATATATCGGAGTTAGTTTGTGCTAGTAAACGTAGTCGAGCTTACTTAGTACTGCTAGTTGTACTCCAACATGTTTATCTTGACCCTTCTGATACTTTTAGTACAAATGTACAACCGTTTTTTATTGCAATATTTTCATGACTACAGTTTGCAAGCTGTCACAGCTATTCTCACATTTGTGCGCTACTGTAATGTGTTGATGCCAAGTTATTGATGCAATGTGCACACGCGTTGTTTGAAAAGTGTGTACACGAGAATTAATTGCAAGGTAAGACGGATATTTTCGCAAACAGTAATGAGATATTGCTGACACTTGTACACAATATGTTGCAAGGTGTATGCCACTACTGTTGCAAGGTGTCAACAATAAAAAACCCGGTATAGACTATGGACTCCACATCTTGCCGTTAAAAGTATGATAACCATTTAGAATTGAGCAAAGAGTATCAGAGTAAATAATGACTGTATTTCTTTCATCAAAACAGCATATTAAATAGCCAATGTACAGATATTTACAAATTATGTAACAATGAGTCAAAAATACCAAGCACAAGATAGTGAAAACCGTAGCCTCCAGCATGAAGGCCATGTCAGCCAAAAGTTTGTTTCACGAGTGTACCACATCGCTTCACAACTCGGCGGGCGTCTTTCGGATTTGCTGGTTTTGAAACAAGTACTGGTATAACGACGGGGCCCCTGATCTGTTTATACACTTAGCAACCCGGTTCGCTGGTTGATTAGGCAGCCTATGACGAGTGTGACATACGGGCCGATAAAAATGTAACATACTCCTAAGTATGCATCAACAAATCTTGTAGAAAAGTCTACAACACTAATAAAGCACAACTAATGTTCCAGTGAAGGTTCTGTGTACATTCACCATATACGCAGTTTTCCGTCTGCCTGAAAGGGCGTTATTGTACAGCAATATTTCACCTACATAGAAATAACTTGAAGATGATTCAATCATTGGCAGGGCATCTCTTGTTTTGAAAGTTCTCATTGTCCATGCCTATCATTTTCCTCGCAGTTGTTGAGAATTATACTATTGTTATCCTTCAGTTAGATATTTCTGACATTATCACTCTTAAGGAGGATATGTGTTTTTTGCTCTGTATGATTAGAATTAATTTTTATACTCCGATCTAGCTTTTAACCAAGTTTTCATAACAGAGTAACTAAAATTTAGTCCATCATTGAATCATAATATTCTTTCAGTCCATTGAAAAACCTAGTTTATACCCGCTTAAAGATTTACAGTGTCCTCAATGGACGACAATTTCATGCAAATTCCAGTATCGACTGCAAAGGAAGACATACGGTGCTGTTACCTGGATTTACCTGGAGAGAGTTTCGGGGTCAACGCCCCCGCGCCGCGGTCTGTGACCAGGCTCTCCTGTGGATTTTTCAGCGCCTGAATTCAACCAGGCTGTTGCTGCTGGCTGCACGCAAACCAACGTACGAGCCACAGCCCGGCTGATCAGGAACTGACTTTAGGTGCTTGTCCAGTGCCAGCTTGAAGACTGCCAGGGGTCTGTTGGTAATCCTCCTTATGTGTGCTGGGAGGCAGTTGAACAGTCTCGGGCCCCTGACACTGTGGTTTACATCTCCGTCTATGTCAGAACTGATAATGAGGAAACTGATGGGGGAGAGTACTGTACCTTGTGGAACAGAACTTTTCACCGTGCCAGCTGCTTCCTGCTTTGTGTTTTCTAGGTTAGAAAGTTGAAGATTCATCTGCCAACTTTTCCATTTAGTTTATAGCACGCATTTTTTTCCGCACTATTGCACCATACTCGCTACTGTAAACGCTTTTGCAAAGTCTTTGTATATTACATCTGCATTTCTGTTTTTCCTCTAGAGGTAAACATGAAAGACCATGTTATATAGCCCAGTAATTGCGAGAGGCAGATGAAAAACTCTTAACCTATCCTACTTGGGCTGTACAGTTGTTGGGTATCCAAGCAGTTGCAAATCTTGCAATCTTACAAACCGTTTCACAGATTTTTCGCATAATATGGGACTTTAAAACTATGGTCTATATTCTTTGAAGTTGCTTTACTGCCCATCATTGTGAGTGGGGGCCAATTCCCGTTGTTTTTAGTGACTGGGATGAATCCAGGTAACCAGGCATCCTCTTCCTTAAGACACCGATAGGTTTTCTTGCCTAGTTAACTTTCTTTCGAGTATTTTACTAAAAGGTGTGTGTGTGTGTACTAACCTATATTGCATTACCCATATGTGGTTACCAGGGGTAGACAGTTTACAGCTCCTTCTCTCCGCCTCTTCGATGATCGCTACTAAGTTCACTTTCCTCTCCTGGTTTCAAGAGTCTACTGTACTCTTCTAAGCTATTGTGGATCCTGCCTCTGTCACTTTCGCTTTCAGATTCTTACACTTCTTGACATTCCTGAGGGTGAAAGACATACTTCCTAACATCCCGATGACTTCAACTGAGTTTTTGATCTTCCAGATGTTCCCTTGTGTTACTGAATCCCCTCTCTCATACATTCGTCCTTATTCACTTGCTTAATTAAATCTCAGATTTTGTACGTTGCTATCATATCCTCCCTAACTTCGGCCTCCAGCTCTTATTAGTATAACCCCACAAGAGTTTTTTGATTACAAAACGCGAGGCCGTACAGTTTTCTTATATGGTCATCCCACATATATTATATTATCACATCATAAGATTAAAATGCGATATACCAACTTCCTCAACATTATTAAAAAGAAAAAATAGGCAAGCATTATTAATTCACCAAACCATGGCTTTCTAGTTGAACAAGCCTTTTTTTGGGAGAATAGTTCATCTGTTAAGATCTTTACAGAATCTTAATCAGATCGAAAAGTCGACCCCATTGAAACTTTCTCCGAAACTTACGTTAGTATTTTAAGTGGGGACCGAACGACGTCCAGATTCCATCGTCCATCCTTCGATCCTTCGCTGGACAAATGCTGGCTAAAATCGACACATTTCTCACCAGTTTTTCATCACTTATCATGTGTTTTCTGCATTCGTTAACCTTAACTGTAATCGTTTATAAACATTTTGTTTAAAGTAATTGACAGCATTTTCATGTCAACAAGAGAAGCCAGGAGAGAGAGAGAAAGCTGTCCCTTTTTTTTTCTCAAAAAAAAAAAAAATGTGTAACAGCTTTTGAGGCACTTTCAAGGTTATTAACCCTGGTCTCTGAAGCAACAAAAAATTTATCAGAACCTGAAATTATAAAACTCCGGAGCTTATGAGCCATCAGTCTATTCAATAAGCGAGAGATGTCTGGAATAACGATGAGTCCTGCCCGTGGTGTGTTGCATACTTGACTAGCCTCCGCAACACCCAAACATGATTTCATCGCTGAGTGTTGTGTTGTCACTACCACAGCAGGGTACTAGGGTAGGGTACACTGAGGAAGCAGCTGTGAGTGTTGTGGTGTCACTACCACAGCAGGGTACTAGGGTAGGGTACACTGAGGAAGCAGCTGTGAGTGTTGTCACTACCACAGCAGGGTACTAGGGTAGGGAACAGTGAGAAAGCAGCTGTGATTGTTGTGTTGTCACTACCACAGCAGGGTACTAGGGTAGGGTACACTGAGGAAGCAGCTGTGAGTGTTGTGGTGTCACTACCACAGCAGAGGTACTAGGGTAGGGTAACTGAGCGAAGCAGCTCTGTGAGTGTTGTGGTTTCACCTACCACAGGAGGGTACTAGGTAGGGTACACTGAGGAACAGCTGTGAGTGGTTGTCACTACCACAGCAGGGTACTAGGGTAGGGAACAGTGAGAAAGCAGCTGTGATTGTTGTGTTGTCACTACCACAGCAGGGTACTAGGGTAGGGAACATTGAGAAAGCAGCTGTGATGGTTGTTTTGTCACTACCACAAGCTAGTGGTAACTAGGTAAGGGTACACTGAGAAATGCAGCTGTGAGTGTTGTGTTGTCACTACCACAGCAGGGTACTAGGGTAGGGTGCACTGAGAAAGCAGCTGTGTGTGGTGTGTTGTCACTACCACAGCAGGGTACTAGGGTAGGGTCACTGAGAAAGCAAGCGTGTGTGTGTGTTGTCACTACACAAAAGTACATGGTTACGGGTACTCTGAGAAAGCAGCTGTGAGTGTTGTGTTGTCACTACCACAGCAGGGTACTAGGTTGGGGTACTCTGAGAAACCAGCTGTGTGTGGTGTGTTGTCACTACCACAGCAGGATACTAGGGTAGGGTACACTGAGAAAGCAGCTGTGAGTGTTGTGTTGTCACTACCACAGCAGGGTACTAGGGTAGGGTACACTGAGAAAGCAGCTGTGTGTGGTGTGTTGTCACAAACAACGTGATTGTTGGGGGGGGGGGGGGGGGGGGGGGGGCCCCCCCACAGCAGGGTACTAGGGTAGGGTACACTGAGGAAGCAGCTGTGAGTGTTGTGGTGTCACTACCACAGCAGGGTACTAGGGTAGGGTACACTGAGAAAGCAGCTGTGAGTGTTGTCACTACCACAGCAGGATACTAGGGTAGGGTACACTGAGAAAGCAGCTGTGAGTGTTGTCACTACCACATCAGGGTACTAGGGTAGGGTACACTGAGAAAGCAGCTGGGAGTGTTGTGTGTCACTTACCACAAGCAAGGTACTAGGGTGGGACACTGAGGAACTGCTGTGAGTGTTGTGGTGTCCACTACCACAGCAGGGAACTAGGGTAGGTACCACTGAAAAGCAGCTGTGAGTGTTGTGGGTTGTCACTACACACGCAGGGTACAGTGTAGGGTACACTGAGAAAGCAGCTGTGAGTATTGTGTTGTCACTACCACAGCAGGGTACTAGGGGAGGGTACATTGAGAAAGCAGCTGTGATGTTGGTGTCAAACCCACAGCAGGTAAAAGGGTAGGAACATGAGAAAGCAGCTGTGAGTGTTGTGGTGTCACACCATCAAGCAGGTACTAGGGTGGGGTACACTGAGGAAGCAGCTGTGAGTGTTGTGGTGTCACTTCCTCAGCAGGGTACTAGGGTAGGGTACACTGAGAAAGCAGCTGTGAGTGTTGTGGTGTCACTACCACAGCAGGGTACTAGGGTAGGGTGCACTGAGGAAACAGCTGTGAGTGTTGTGGTGTCACTACCACTGCAGGGTACTAGGTGGTAGGGGTACCTGAGAAGCAGCTGTGAGTGTTGTGTTGCACACCACAGCAGAGTACTAGGGTATGGTACAACTGAGAAAGCAGTCTGTGAGTGTTGTCACTACCACAGCAGGGTACTAGGGTAGGGTGCACTGAGAAAGCAGCTGTGAGTGTTGTGTTATCACTACCACAGCAGGGTACTAGGGTAGGGTACACTGAGAAAGCAGCTGTGAATGTTGTGTTGTCACTACCACAGCAGGGTACTAGGGTAGGGTGCACTGAGAAAGCAGCTGTGTGTGGTGTGTTGTCACTACCACCAGCAGGGTACAAGGGTAGGTACACTGAGAAGCAGCTGTGAGTGTTGTGTTGTCCACTATACCACAGCAGGGGGGGGTACAGGGTAGTAACACTGAGAAAGCAGCTGTGAGTGAGTTGTCACTACCACAGCAGGGTACTAGGGTAGGGTACACTGAGGAAGCAGCTGTGAGTGTTGTCACTACCACAGCAGGGTACTAGGGTAGGGTGCACTGAGGAAGCAGCTGTGAGTGTTGTGGTGTCACTACCACAGCAGGGTACTAGGGTAGGGTACACTGCGGAAGCAGCTGTGAGTGTTGTCACTACCACAATGCAGGGTACTAGTGGTATGTTCACCTGAGGAAACAGCTGTGAGTGTTTTGTGGTGTCACTACCACTGCAGGGTACTAGGGTAGGGTACACTGAGGAAGCAGCTGTGAGTGTTGTGGTGTCACTAACCACAGCAGGTACTAGGGTAGGGTACACTGAGGAAGTCACGTGAGTGTTGTCCACTACACAGCAGGGTACTAGGGTAGGGTGCACTGAGGAAGCAGCTGTGAGTGTTGTGGTGTCACTACCACAGCAGGGTACTAGGGTAGGGTACACTGAGGAAGCAGCTGTGAGTGTTGTGGTGTCACAAACCACAGCAGGTACTAGGGAGGTACACTGAGAAACAGCTATGAGTGATTGTGGTGTCACAACCACATCAGCAGGGTAATAGGTAGGGTACACTGAGGAAGCGGCTGTGAGTGTTGTGGGTGTCACTACCACAGCAGGTATACTAGGGTTAGGGTACACTGAGGAAGCACTGTAGTGTTGTGTTGTCACTACCACACAGGGTACTAGGGTAGGGTTACCTGAGAAAGCAGCTATGATGAGTGTTTGTTGGTGTCACTACCACAGCAGTGTACGAGTGAGGGGGTACACTGAGGAAGCACTGTGAGTGTTGTGTTGTCACTGACCAACAGCATGGTACTAGGTAGGGTACACTTGAGAAAGCAGCTATGAGTGTTTTATGGTGTCACTACCACACAGGGTACTAGGAAGGGTAACACTGAGGAAGCAGCTGTGAGTGTTGTGGGTCACTACCACAGCAGGTACAGGGTAGGGTACACTGAGAAAGCAGCGGTGAGTGTGTGTTTGTCACTACCATCAGCAGGGTAGCTAGGGTAGGGTAACACTGAGAAAGCAGCTGTGAGTGTTTTGAAGTGTCACTACCACAGCAGGTACTAGTAGGGTACACTGAGAAAGCGCTGTGAGTTTGTGTGTCCACTACCAACAGCAGGTAACTAGGGTAGGGAACACTGAGAAAGCAGCGTGAATGTTGTGTGTCCACTACACAGCAGGTACTATAGGGTAGGGTTACTCTGAGAAGCAGCTGTGAGTGTGGTGGTGTCACTACCACAGCAGGGTACCAGGGTAGGGTACACTGAGGAAGCAGCTGTGAGTGTTGTGTTGTCACTACCACAGCAGGGTACTAGGGTAGGGTACACTGAGGAAGCAGCTGTGAGTGTTGTGGTGTCACTACCACAAGCAGGGTACTAGGTAGGGGACACTGAGAAGCAGCATGGAGTGTTGTGATGAATAATGCTCACTTACCACAGCAGGGTACTAGGGTAGGGTCAACATACTGAGGAAGCAGCTGTGAGTGTGGTGGTGTCACTACCACAGCAGGGTACTAGGGTAGGGTACACTGAGGAAGCAGCTGTGAGTGTTGTGTGTCACTACCACAGCAGGGTACTAGGGTAGGGTACACTGAGGAAGCAGCTGTGAGTGTTGTGTTGTCACTACCACAGCAAGGGTACTAGGGTAGTACACTGAGGAAGCAGCTGTGAGTGTTGTGTTGTCACTACCACAGCAGGGTACCAGGGTGGGGTACACTGAGGAAGCAGCTGTGAGTGTTGTCACTACCACAGCAGGGTACTAGGGTAGGGAACAGTGAGAAAGCAGCTGTGATTGTTGTGTTGTCACTACCACAGCAGGGTACTAGGGTAGGGAACAGTGAGAAAGCAGCTGTGATTGTTGTGTTGTCACTACCACAGCAGGGTACTAGGGTAGGGTACACTGAGAAAGCAGCTGTGAGTGTTGTGTTGTCACTACCACAGCAGGGTACTAGGGTAGGGTACACTGAGGAAGCAGCTGTGAGTGTTGTGTTGTCACTACCACAGCAGGGTAACTAGGGTAAGGGTACCTGAGTAAGCAGCTGTGAGTGTTTGTGTGTCACTACCACAGTCAGGGTACCAGGGTAGGGTACACTGAGGAAGCAGCTGTGAGGTTGTTGGTGTCCCACCTAACCACAGCAGGGAACTAGGGTAGGAACACTGAGAAAGCAGCGTGAGTGTTGTGTGTCACTACCACAGCAGGGTACCAGTGTAATGGTACAACTGAGGAAGCAGCTGTGAGTGTTGTGGTGTCACTACCACAGCAGGGTACCAGGGTAGGGTACACTGAGGAAGCAGCTGTGAGTGTTGTCACTACCACAGCAGGGTACTAGGGTAGGGTACACTGAGGAAGCAGCTGTGAGTGTTGTGGTGTCACTACCACAGCAGGGTACTAGGGTAGGGTACACTGAGGAAGCAGCTGTGAGTGTTGTGGTGTCACTACCCAGCAGGTACCAGGTAGGGTATCACTGAGAATCGCTGTGAGTGTTGTGTTGTCACTACCACAGCAGGGTACTAGGGTAGGGTACACTGAGGAAGCAGCTGTGAGTGTTGTGGTGTCACTACCACAGCAGGGTACTAGGGTAGGGTACACTGAGGAAGCAGCTGTGAGTGTTATCTTGTCTCTCCTACATTACGGTAAGAGAGAGTTTGCTGTGTATATATATACTGCATAATAAGCCGAATTTGGCGAAAAATTGGAGTTTCCTCCTTATATAAAAGTTTTTGTTATTTAACCAGACATAACTTAGAAACCTCACCTAACCTAACTTAGCCTAACGTAATTTATTTTAGCTAAATTCTCCTATATTAAAAAATTCTCATAAAACTCAAAAAATCAATCTAAACACAACGAAAAAGATATATATAATTGACTTTAAGTAATATTAAAAAAAATTAATCCGACCTGTGTGTATATATGTCGTGTCGAATAGGTAAACTGATCAATTAGCAAGAACTCATTTAAAATTAAGTCCTTTCTAAAATTTTCTCTTAATCGTTTATATATATATATATATATATATATATATATATATATATATATATATATATATATAATATATATATTATATATATATATATATATATATATATATATATATATACATATTTATATACGACATACATATATATATACAATATAATATATATATTAATATATATATATAATAAATATATATATATATCTATATATATATATAGATATATATATATATATATAAATTTTTTTTTTTTTTTTTTTTCAACAAGTCGGGGCCCGTCTCCCACCGAGGCAGGGTGACCAACCCAACAAAAAAAGAAGAAAATCATACCCAAAAGAATATACTTTCATCATCATTCAACACTTTTCACCACACTCACACATTATCACTGCTTTTGCAAGGTGCTCAAATACAATAGTTTAGAAGCATTACGTATAGAGATACACAACATATCCTCCAAACTGCAATATCCCAAAACCCCTCTTTAAAGTGCAGGCATTGTACTCCCATTTCCCCAGACTCAATCCGACCTATATGAAAAAAACCGGTTTTTCTCCTGAATCCCTTCACTAAATGATACACTGCTCACACTCCAACAGATTCGTCAGGTCCCAAGTATCATACGTCTCCATTCACTGCCTATCTAACACGCTCATGCACGTTGCTGGAAGTCCCAAGCCCCTAACCCACAAAACCTCCCTTTTACCCCCCTCTTTCTCAACCCTTCGAGACGACCCCTACCCCTCCTTTCCTTCCCCTATAGATTATATGCTTTCCCCATGTCATTCTAACTTTGTCCATTCCTCTAAATGACCAAACCACCTCAACAACCCCTCTTCTGCCCGTCTGACTAATGCTTTATTAACTCCACAACCGTCTCTCTAATTTTCCACACTCACGAATTTTTCTGCATAATATTTACACCCACACATTGCCCTTAGACAGGACATCTCCACGCTCGCCAACCGTCTTCCTCGCTTCCTGCATTTACCACCCCAAGCTCCACATCCATATAAAGTGTTTGGTACTACTATACTTTCATACATTCCCCTTCCTTTGCCTCCATAATACGTTTTTTTGACTCCACATATACCTCCAAACGCACCACCGCACCTTTTTTTCCTCCTCATCAATTCCTATGATTACCCCTCATCCTTCTTAAATCCAATCCAGCCGACACGTCCAACTTTCCCCAGTAGCTGAAAACATGTCACTTCTTCCATACACCTCCTCTCCCAATATGATATCCAATTTTCTTTACTAAATCATTGTGATAACCCTCATCACCTTACTCTTTTTTCTATGTTCACTTTCAACTTTCTACCTTTAACACACATCTCAAACTCATCCACGTAACCTTTGTAATTTTTCTTTAAAAGAATCTCCCATAAGCACAGTAATCATCAGCAAAAGAACTGTGTCAATTCCCTCATTTTGAATTTGATTTCCCCATAATTTAATCCCACCCCTCTCCCGAACACCCTAGCATTTACTTCGTTTACAACCCATCTATAAATATATTAAACACATCCAATGTGACATTACACATCCCTGCAAAGACCTACTTTACTGGTAAGTATTCTCCCTCTCGTCTACACAACCCTAACCTTGAGCCTCACTATCCCCATAAAAGCTTCTTTACAGCATTTAGTAACTTATACCACCTATACCATTACTTGCAACATCTGCCACAATTGCCCCCTATCCTCTCTAATCATATGCCATTTTTTTTTTGGGGGCGGTTTTTTTCTAAATCCATAAATGCGAATAAAACTTCACTACCTTTATCTAAATACTGTTCACATATAGCTTCAATGTAAACACTTGATCTACACATCCCCTACCCACCTGAAGCCTTCCTTGCTCCGTCCGCATTCTAACATCTGTTCTTACCTCTAATTCTTTTCATATAACCCTACGCGTATACTTTTCCTGGTATACTCATAAACTGTATTCCACTATAATTTTTTAAACAATCTCTTTTGTCCCCTTTTCCCTTTATATAAAGGGACTTACATGCTCTCCCGCAACCTAGGTACCTCCCCTCTTTCATACATTTATTAAACAAAAGTAACCAACCACTCCAACACTATATCCCCCCTGCTTTTACATTTCTTTCTGTCATTAATCTCCCATCATTCCAGCTGCTTTAACCCCCTTTCATTCTACGTAATGGCGTCACGTACCTCCACCACACTTACATTCCGCTCCTTCTTCACATCCTAAAATGTTATACCCCTGCCAATGCATGAAATACCGCCATCCCTTTCTTTCCTTAACATTTAGAAAAGTTCCTCAAAATATAGATATATAGATATATATATATATATAATATATATATATATATATATATTATTATATATATATATATAAAATTAAGATTGATGTTAATATAAAAATAAAAATTTTGTACCAAAAGAAACCTTCGAAAACCTTACCTAATCTATTATAAGAGCGCAATTTAATTTAGTCCCCCCCTCTAATCAACTAACTATATTTTAGATAAGTTACAATAATTAAATAATAAACAAACAGTGAAATATATTTTTTCGTTAGGTTCAGAATGATTTTTGCCAAATTATTGCATATGCAAATTTTCGCTTGTCTTATTCGGCAAGAAGAGCGTTGCTTTTTAAGCCAATATCGCAAGTTTTACATAGATAGATAAATAGTCATTATAAAAGTAGTGAACGCTGGAGTGTTGATAAGGTTAAAAGATAACGTTGTAATGCTAAGTGGCCTGGTGACAGACCAGGCCGCGGGGGCGTTGACCCCCGGAACTCTCTCCAGGTAAACTCCAGGTTTGCTAATTTTCCGATGACACCGTTGTTCGAGAGATTCTGAAGGTTGCAAAGGATACTATACGAATTTCGGAAGGTATGTGCAAGAAAGCAATTAAAACCGAACATACGAAAGATCAAGTTAATGGGAGTTAAAAAAAAAAATAGGCAATGAGAGGCTGGGTATCAGATTTGAGCTCGGGATTATGGAGGAAGTAAATATGTTTAGATATGTGGGAGTGAAATTATCGTCAGATCGGTCTGTGAGAGATAATAGGAGATAAGATGAACCGTAGAACTGACGAAGGGAAAAAAAAGGTCGTGTGTGCATCAAGGCATCTTTGGGAGATAAAATAACTTTATCCACGAGACTAAAAAGGGCAGTACAGTGGCACCACACAGTTACACGGTGAGTCTAACATGCGTTTTTAAATCTCGTGGTGCTGAGGACTAGTGTAGGGTGGTGAATATTATGCACTGGAAAATTTGGAATCATGCGCGGGTTATCAAAAAATATTATTCGAAGGGCGTAGGAGGAGTTCATTGAAGTGACTTAGACATGTAAGAGGATGACTAGGAGGCATAATATAATTAATAGGGCGGGAGTTTAACTTAATATATTTTCCGTGCAGGATGTAAAAGCGAGTGAGAGTCAAAACCAAAATCAAGCTAGAAAAAAAGGGAAAGTAAATGATGGAGCGAAAATGGAGGAGGATGTGAGTGGTGAAAGCAGTAAGTGGTGAGCAGTAAGTGGTGAAGCAGTAAGAAGTGGGTGAAGCAGTAAGTGGTGAACAAGGAGGAAAGGTACAGTATATGGATGTAGAGGTCAAGGAATAAAAATTGGAGAGGGCAGGTGTGAATGGAAGAGAGGGAAAAAATTAACTGAGAGGTAGAGATGAAGATGGAAGAAAGTGTGGGAGGTGAGAGGAACAGATGGAAAGATGGGAGAGATGGAGGAACAGGTAGACTACAGGGACAGATAAGGATGTTGAATGAGCGGAAGATGTGTAAAAGAAAGATGGGGAAGAAGGAGCAGAAGAAAAGAGAAGACAAGAAAGGGACGGGATAATCAGATGATAGAAACTGAGAACGAGAAATAGGAAGATGAGAGGCGGAGGGAAGATGTATAAAGGAAGCGAGAGAAGTACAAGGATAGGAGGAGGCTGAGGAGTTGTAGTATATTATAACAGTTACTTACGAAATTTGAAAATACACAAATAACTAGCACTAGTAAGAGATAACTTATGACAAGATATGAAAGTCGTCGTAAGTTCCTCTCTCCTGTGTCGAGTTATTTGTGTGTTGTTCGCAGTCACGGTGTTGTGACTTTCTGTTTCTTCACGAGAAATACTTGGCAGCGTAAATATATTTAACTACAACTCAAGAGAGGAGGAAGATGACTTTATATTTTGCCCAGACAAACTAGTTTCCTGCCCCGAAAGTTAGAAGAACAATATAAATTGGTCAGTTATATATCGGAGTTTATTTTTGGCTAGTCACGTGTCGAGCTTACTTAGTACTGCTAGTATGTCCTAACATGTGTGTATCTTGACCCTTCTGATACTTTTAGTACAAATGTACACGTTTATTATTGGCAATTGTTCAGGACTACATTGCACAGCTGTCACAGCTTATTTTAAAAATTTGTGCGCTGATGTAATTGTTTGATGCAAGTTATTGATGCAAGGTGCACAGACGGCAGTTGGTTGAAAAGTGTACACGAGAATTATTGCCAGGTTAAGACGGATATTTTCGCAAACAATAATGAAGATATTGCTGAAACTTGTACACAATTTTGCAAGGTGTATGCCAACTTATGTTGCATAGGGTTCCAACAATAAAAAACACAGGTATAGACTATGGCCTCCACATCTTGCCGTAGTATGATAACCATTGTAGAATGAGCAAAGAGGTAGCAGAGTTAAATAATGACTGTAATTTCTTTCATCAAAACGCATATATATAGCCTGATGAGGCGCGGAGAGATGTAATAGAGTCGCGGTCGAGAGCGAGTAGCGCGCGATGAGTTCAAAAATACAAGCACTAAGATAGTGAAAACCGTAGCCCAGACCACATGGAAGGCAAGTAAGCCAAAGTTGTGTCACGCAGTGGTACCACATCGCTTCACAACTCGGCGGGCTTCCTTCGGATTGGCTGGTGAACCAAGGTACTGGTATACACGACCGGGGCCCCTGATCGTTAAACTCTTAGCACCAGGTTTTCGCTGGTTGATAGGCACCTATGTACGAGTGTGACATACGCCGAATAAAATGTAACATACTCTAATTATGCAGCAACAACTATTGTAGAAAAAGTCACAGACACTAATAAAAGCACAACTAATGTCCAGTGAAGGTTTGTGTACATTCTCCAGATACGGCATTCCGTCTGCCTTGAAAGGGGCCGTTATTGTACAGCAATAATTTTCAACCTACATAGAAATAACTTAAAGAGGATCACATTGGCTGGGCATCTCTTGTTTTGAAAGTTCTCATTGTCCCATCCAGCATTTACCTTCGCAGTTGTGAGAATGATACTATTGTTTATCCTTCAAGGTTAGATATTAGATTCTGACATTATCACTCTTGAAGAAGTCTTTTCACATTAGTTTTTTTGCTCTGTATGATTAAATTGATTTTATACTCCGTTCTAGCTTTTAACTCAAGTTTTCAATAACAGAGTAACTAAAATTTGTCATCATTGATCATAATATTGCCTTTCAGATTCCATTGGAAAACCTAGTTTATACCCGCTTAAAGATTTACAGTGTCCACAATGACGACAATTTTCAGCAAATTCCAGTATCGACTGCAAAGGAAGACACGGTGCTGTTTACCTGGAGTTTACCTGGAGAGAGTTTCGGGGGTCAACGCCCCCGCGGCCCGGTCTGTGACCAGGCTCTCATGTGATCAAGCGCCTGATCAACCAGGCTGTTGCTGCTTGGCTGCACGCAAACCAACGTACGAGCCAACAGCCCGGCTTGATTCAGGAACTGACTTTAAGTGCATTGTCCAGGGCCGCTTGAAGACTGCCGGGTCGTTGGTAATCCTCCTTAAGTGGCTGGGAGCAGTTGAAACCAGTCCCCTCGGACTGACACGTGGTTTACATCTCCGTCTATGTCAGAACTGATAATGAGGAAAATGATGGGAGAAGTACTTGTACCTTTGTGGAACAGAACTTTTCACCGTGCCAGCTGCTTCCTGCTTTGTGTTTTACCTAGGTAGAAGTTGAAGATTCCACTGCCAACTTTCCATTTAGTTTTATAGTCACACGCAAGTTTTTCCGCACTATGCACCAAACTCCTACTGAGAAACGCCTTTTTTGCAAAGTCCTTTGTATATTACAATCTGCATACTGTTTTGTCCTCTAAGAGCATAAAGACCATGTTATATTAGCACCAGTAATTGAGAAGGCAGGAGTGAAAAACTCTTACCTATCCATACCTTGGGCTGTACAGTTGTTGTGTATCCAAGCAGTTTTGCCAATGCTTGCTTCTTACAAACCGTTTCAAAGATTTTTTCATAATATGGGACTTTAATACTATCGGACTATAATTCATGAAGGTTGCTTTACTGCCATCTTTGTGAGTGGTCCAATGGTCCGGTGTTTTTAGTGACTCGGTGATCCAGGTATCCAGGCTTCCTCTCCCTTAAGACCGCGATAGGGGTTTCTTGCCCTAGTTAACCTTTCCTTTCGAGGGTATTACTAAAAGGTGTGGTGTGTGTGTACTAACCTATATGCTTACCTATATGTTGGTTACAGGGTTACAGAGTTACAGCTCCTGGCTCCGCCTCTTCGATATCGCTACTAAGTTCCCTTCTCTCCTGGTTTCAAGAGTCTTACTGTAGCCTCTTCTTAAAGCTATGTGTGATCCCTGCCTCTGGTCATTCTCTTTCCCCAGATTCTTACACTTCTTGACATTCTGAGGTGAAGATATACTTCTCTAACATCCCGATGACTCAACTGAGTTTTGATCTTCCTATGTTCCCTTGTGATTACTGAATCCCCTCTCTCATACATTCTGTCCTATCACTTTGTTAATTCATCTCATATTTTGAACGTTGCTATCATATCCCCCCTAGTCTTTTCCTTTCCTCCAGCGGTTCTAATTATTATAAACCCACACAAGAGTTTTTTGATTACATAACCGAGGCCGTACAGTTTCTTATAGGGTCATCCCACATATATTAATTATCACATCATAATATTAAAGATCGATATACACTTCTCAACCATTATTAAAAAGAAAAAATATGCAAGCAAAATTTAGGCACCAACCATGGCTTTCCGAAATCTGAATCAAAAAAACATCAGCCACACTTCCAAAGAGGAATCACCACAGCCATCAGACAGTTCCCTGCATGAGGTGGCAGTGGTAAAAGTCATAAACAAATGATGGAACAAGTGGCCACAAAATGGCCGGGAGGCAGGGAAGAATTCGTACTAAAGGACAGCAGAAACGATGGGAAGACCAGAAAGAGTCCCATGGTTACCCGAAGGCGTAGAGAAGCCAAAGCTAATATTGCTAGCACATGAAAAAAAGTATAGAAGCATAAGACCCAGGTAAATAGGAGCTCAGCTGAAGGGCAAAAGGACCCAGGTCAATAAGGAGGCTGAGCTGAAGATCCAGAAATAAGTATGCATGGATATGAGAGAGGCCCAGTGGTTATGACATAGTTTCGAAAGCCATAGCTGGCCCAAAGTTTTGTATACAGCCCACATCAAGAGGAAATATCAGCTGTCAAGGACCAGTAATCAGGCTGAGGAGGAAGAGGGGAGCTCACAAGAAATGACCAAGAAGTATGCTAATGCAAAGAGCTAAGGCAAGAGATTTAGGGAAGTATTCTCAATAGAAACAAAGAGGTATCCAGATAAACCGAGGTGGTAGGGTAACACTCAGCAAGTGCTGGACACTACTGGCAACAGGCCGAGAAGGAGGTTAAGAAACTGCTATGTGAACTAATACCACAAAACGACGCGGTGCCCCCAGACCACACAAGGTGAATAACACACACACACACACACACACACACACACACACACAACACACACACACACACACACACACACACACACACACACACACACAGTGAATGTACAAATGCATTTTGCAATTCCCTGGAATTTAAAATTTAAATCTTTTAAATGAGAATATTTTTTGGGTGTACGTAATGTGCTTTTGCAAATTTCCTTTACAGCAGACAAAATCTGGTGTAATTTTTAGTAAAAGTGACTGAGAGTGTTCCCAATTTGCATTCAAAAAATACCAAAAACAATGGTTTATAGTTCATTTTTCAGGATATTTTTATCGAAAAGGGAAAAGAGATAATGAGGATGGACTGTGCGTGGCGATTTTTTTTCCTTGAAGCTTTAAACCTGAGAGGGTCAACCAGCTGAGTGCTGGAGGCTCGATTCTCCGTCTGCTAATCACATCCCTGTCTTTGATCACTCGATCACCTGGGGAAAGGCAGTGAAGAACTGGGGAGAGAGAAGACAGAGGGAGAGGGACGGTAGATGTGGGAAGATAGGAGAGAAAGAAGGAAGACAATGAAAGAAGGTGGTCATGGTGAAGGAGGAAGTGGTGATAAAGGAGGAAGAAAGTGACAGGAAATATGAAGGGGTAAAGAAGCCGGTGATGGAGGAGGGAGTGAGATACCGGAAATGTGGAGGAGGGTATTGTGATGGAGGACGGAGTGAGCTAATGGGAGAGTGGGAATGTAATGGAGGAGGGAGCACAGTGGGTTACTGGTGCACAGATTATTATTATTATATGATTATTATTATCCGCACAGGTGAGCGGATAATAATAATAATAATCATAATAATAATAATAATAATAATAATAATAATAATAATAATAATAATAATAATAATAATAATAATTTTTATTTCTACATGTACAAGGTATACAGGACTAACTAACATCAGTGATATACTACTATATAGAAAGCACCTGGTTATGCACAGTATTTCGGGCAAATCAGGTCAGTTTTGTCCCAGGATGCGACCCACACTCATAGGTTAACAAGGACAGCAGATCTTTCTTAAGGAAACACTTTCTAATGTTTCGACCCGTACCGGGGACCGAAACATCCCGTAGCTCGACTGCCAGTGCACTCAGCTCACACACTGAGGTCCGTAAGAAACATTGGGATGTGCTTCCTTATGATACCTGCTATCCCTGTTTACCTATCAATAAAATAGGTACCTGGGTGTTAGCCGACTGGTATGAAACACATCCTTGGGACAAAGCAAAATGCTCTGCATCACAAGCGGCTTTCTATATAGTCGTATGTCATTGATGTCAGCTAGGTTTGTATACCTTGTACATGTACTTGTAGAAGTAAAGAATATAATAAAAACAGTGTGTGAGGTGAGTGCGCTAACAATGGATGTGCTGGACGGACGAGTGTGCCGTCACACACAGTCTGACATGTGGGTAAAACTGTAGCGTGACATCTGGTGGATAAACGCTGAAGTAACTGCTGACAGACGTCACAGGGGTCACATATGTTGAAGTTGAACTTTT
>NC_069485.1:8966986-9019007 GCF_026875155.1 Cherax quadricarinatus
TCTGGTATTCCTGTTGTGCTATGTTTGTTTATGTTTTTTATTCTACGTCGTTCCCAAAATTTGGGTTTAAAATAATTTTGTTAATTTTACCTGGGTCTTATGTATTTTCCTCCTATAGAAAATTTATCTTGTTTTTTTGGTTAAATGATAATTTTAAATTTTCCCGTTACTCAATTATATCTTTTTAAGCACCTTTGAAAGTTAATTAAAAGAAATATTTTTGAGCGCTCACGTTAGATCGGGATAATTGAAGTGGGGGCGGCGGCCCTGATGGTGATGGTCGTGGTAATGGGATAGTGGTAAAGGGGTGGTGGTAGTAGTTGTAGTGGTGGTGGTGATAAAGGGGTAATGGGAATAAAGATACTTGTAGTAGAGACTCGTTTTTATTTATTCAATATTTTACCCAAGCGAAACTTTGTATGGAAAAGAATTCTCTGCTGCCAGTGTCCTTATTCTCATTTGTGACTCTTACCTTGATCTACCTACTTGTGCTGACACAAATGGGTTGTGGTAGTAGTGTTAGTAGCTGTGGTGGTGTTAAAGGTTTCGGTATTAGTTGTGTCAGGTATGATGCTTGGTGTTCTCACTCTCATCTGAGTCGTCAAATTCGATTAATCCCCTCTTATTCTACGGGGTCCCATGCTGCAAACCTTTGCACTTTCTCTAATTTTTTGACATACTTGACCAGGTGTGGATTCCAAACTGATGCTACATACTCCAGTTATGGGCCTGAGATTTGGTGTACAGAGTCTTGTGTGTGTACGCTCGTGTGTGTGTGTGACGCAGTTAATATTTGCAGTAAAAACTCATTACAGTTGTGACCGGATGTGGGCGTGTGATGGTCTTTAAATTTATAATTTGTTCATGATTGTAACCATGTATAGACGTGTAGATAATTCATTGCCTTTGTAATTGTTTATCCATCAAAACTTAGGAGCCCAGTCCTGAATCTATTATGCACCTCTGTAATTCCCTTTTTTCTACCCCACAGGTGTTAAGAGAAGGCGTGCCATGTCACTAGACTGTAAATCTTGATTTTATCAAGATAAATAACCCAAGGTTTTCTCTCCCTTTTGGTTCCGAAATTAGTTCATTGAAGAAGATATCATGGATCCGGACCAACTTGGCATTGGATTTAGAAATGCGTTGAATCCTGCCAGAGAAAATCAGTGTTTCTTTCAAGACAGTCAAAATCAGATAATTACATCATAGTCTTCCATGAAAAAATGGTTTTTGTCTTGGTACAAACAGTTTTTTCTGCAACAAGAAGCAACGGTGAAATCTTACAAATATATCCTAATAGGGATATTAAGCGCAAGAGCTGCACAGAGATCAGAAATTTTGAGTTCATTTTTATTATCCTAGCTGTTTTAATTATGAGTGTTAGGGATAATGGTTCCCTGTTTTGAAAATTATAAAAAGAATAATAAAAAGGAATATATTAAAATTTTAGTTAAAAAAACAGGTTAGATATTTTAAAACAATTATAAAAAATAAAAAAAAAAGTGACTAGTAGACTGTGTAGATAGACATGACAAGTTGATTACGTTGAGGTTCGAAGTTAGGTTTTTTTCCCGGAGAAAAAGCACAAAGTCTTCTCACAGTGATGATGGTTGAGGGAAAAGTGTCTCTTGGGAGTGTCAGAACTCAAGGGTGGTGACGATGCCTCACATATCAAACTGAGAGATGACAGCCCAATCGCAGAAAATACTGGGGTCTCTATGAAATGGAAGAAGGGATGTAGCAGTTGTGGTCCTCCCTTCGAACATAATTCTTAAGACGTTGCTCTAGTCTGCTCCAGCACCGCGGCATTTTCTGCAGCTAAAATAGCTAGAGCTGAGAAAGAAATGCAGGAACTATCGGATGGATTAACAACACATTTAAATAACTGAAGGTGAGATAAAAAACAATGGTAAAGTTACTCTTCGTTTTACTTTAAAGAAAGTCATCACTGGCAGCCATAAAGCACTGTTATTTTAACTCTTAGCCAAGACATAAAAGAAAACTTTTTTTGTTAGATTACATCATTTATTTTGGAAAGAGGTTCAGGTTAGTATGCCCAGCCTCTTTCTAGATATTATAATTATGGGGAAGCGCTAAACCCGTAGGATTATATAGTGCACGTGGGGAAGTAGGGGATGGGAGGTATTCAGGCTCAATTCAGGGAACCAGAGTGCAGATCCAATTCCCTAGATCAAAAGCCCCTCACCAGCGTCAAGGAACTTCCCTTGAGGGGCTTTTTCTAGATAAACGACAGGTAAGGGTTTCAACGCTGGAGTTGATTGAGTCCTTAGCCAGTGTTTTGATGTGTGATCCAAGTTGAACCGTCCAACTGATCTAAATTGGGATTTCATGTTGCCGTTTTTTTCCCGTGGGGAAACACGGTTTCCTTCTTTCAGTATTCAAACCCATATTTGCTCAATATGTTTCTCGGACACCCAGGAGGTCGGGCTCAATAAAACCTCCAGTTTTGTTACCCTCAACACTGACTACACCAGGTAAAAGTAATCCCAATTGTTTCGGGAGACGCGACAACTAAAATTACCAAATAGTGGCTTTTGTTGGCTTTTTGGGGCCGCAATTAAAGTTTACAGCTTGGGAATCTCTTGAACCTGGAAAAAAATTTAAGGGCAACTTTCTTTGCTGGTAATATACATTTAAGTGCATCAGTTTTTTCTGATGGGTTTGCAGTTTTTTCGAAACATAATAAAACAGTCTGAAGTAAAAGTACTATATAATCTTCCCCCTTTTTTATTGCTGCGATTCCTTCACCAAAGTGATTGGAAGCCTTTGATTCACGAGTACAAAAAGTTTTTGCCGACGCAGTCTACAGCTCTTCGGGCCTGGGCAGTATTAAACCCCTTCCCGGCTATGCTTATTTTTTAACAAGAGTGTGGAGTGAACAAATTATCTCGGGTGGGGGGATGAATACCCAAACTCCTTTTGTCTTCCACCATCCTTTCCCATTTGGTGATGAAACATTGGCGGGGAAAGGTTTCCCCCAAATAAAGATCCCAGATGTTGCAAAGTGTCTCATTTTTCAACTTGCCGTTTTGTAAGCCATTTTCATATCGTTATTTTGTGGCTCCTATCTGCTGTTTCTCACTTCTTACCTGCTGGTGAGACCGACTCGAATTTAATTGCTTCGTATGAACTTCTGTATGGTATATAATTATCTATACTAAGATTGGCATTCTTAGCCTAGCATGGTAGTATATTGGTTCCTCCAGTGTTTGACAGTTAATATTCATGGAGCCTACCGTGTAATATAGTATAAACCTTGGTAACAGATACCGATATGAAATGTTTACTAATAAAAGAGTTTAGCGCTTTTTTTATTATATTAATAATTCTAATAAATGTCCCAGCGTTTGTTCACGTGTCTCTTTAAAGCAATGTGGTATATATTAGTGTCTTTCCTATATAGACTAAGTAGTCTCTCCAGTAGATATATTTACATTGCACTTTACCTTGGACAATCAGGGCACAGTTAAGTGTAAATTACTGAGAGCATAATTATTGATATATGTAACCCATTCTGCTTATAGATAGAATAAGTGTACAGTCTCCGTATAAAAAACAGCTAGACTGAAAAAGTTTGTCGCTGTGTATCAAACACAACTTGCTCCTAAAAAACGTTATATGACCAGATATTAATGTTTTGTAAATTCTCATTTCCCTGGTAAAGCTCACAAAACGTTTTGTGTATTTCATGCATCATTTTTTTCGAAACTTTTTTTTGTTCTAAACTTTTTTTTTTTTGCAGACTATATCTGAGCCCTTGTTAACTTTACGTGTTCACCTTAGTGTTAAATCTATCTGATTAACTCCATTATTATGGCCTACAGGCCCGTCGTTGTGGTAATTAGTGTTATTCGCCTCACTAGCACAGAGAGAGATTGCAACTGGCAAGTGTAGTAGTAGCAGCAGCAATACACACAGCAAGAGGCATTCTTGAGCTTCCTCAGTGCTCGGGCTTAATGCCCAAAGCTGGGGTGTGACTCCAAAAGGATCCTGTAGTGCTTTCTGCCTTTCTACCTCCTGACATCGTCTGCTACTATGCAGCTGCCACACCCGTCGAGCCCAGTGTAGACGGGGTTTGTGGCACCACTACGTGCCTAGCTTCTCCCTCCGAGCCCCGTGGGGGCAGGGAATGGGGCTAGGCCTGGGGACAGCTGGTCCAAGAAGACGAGGAAATACTTGTACCTCCTCCTATGGTAGACATTGGTCTAAGACACTCCCTCGACAGAGAGCCAAGACCTCTTGGAAATGGCCCGGGCCGGGCGATTATACCGGCAAATCTAGAATAGAACAGAACTTCACTGGCAAAGCAGCCTAGCTTACTGCCAGGCGCGTTACAGTCATGACATTCTTCACATATTTTACAGTGGTTATTCTTTTACAGGTTAGGTTACGTAAGATTCGTCAGGAAACAGGACAAGTGTTTCCTGACGGGGGGTTTTTGCCAGATGGATGACCCACCGCTGGAGCTTTTGGTCATCTGACCGAAGCCTTCCGCTGGCATACCGGTCCACCCCTTTAAAAATTATGGTCATAGTCATAACGATTTCTTTGCACGTTTTACTGGGTATATTCTAATATTCCCTACTTATCTAAAACCGTTTAGGATATCAGCAAAGTGAACAATTTATTAAATAAGAGTTTCTACCTTCACTGCCAGTTTTCAATTTGGAAATATCCTCTCCATATATCTAAATGATATATGGAGAGATATTGTATGGCCTCCAAACAGTCTTAATGCATTATAAGTGTATTTGAGATATTATTATTATTATAATAAAAAAGAAGCGCTAAGCCAAAAGGGGGCTATACAGCGCTTGCAGGGTAGGGAAGGAAGCGAGGGTATTGGATGGCAAAAAGGGGAGGAGGGATGATCAGTAGGTTACAGAAAACAGTGGGGCAGGGTAGTACGGGGTGAGGGTAGCAAGAGATTGAAGTAGAAAGGGCTGAAGGTATCAGAATTTGTGAGGTAAGTCAGTTGTTGTCAAAAAGTCAATGAGAGAGTCCGGATGAAAGGTGAGTCCATCAGCGAGAAGGGAAGGTAAAGAGAGAGCAGCGGGAGCGAAGACGACGACGGAGGAAAATTTCTGCGTCTCGTTGATAAAGTGGGCAGTCCAACAGAATGTGGGTTTGACTGATAATGGAGCTTGGCAATTCTCACAGAGAGGAGCAGGGCTCCTCTCCATGAGATATCCATGAGTAAGGACGAGTATGGCCAATGCGAAGACGGGAGAGAGTAGTCTCCCAACCTCGACACTGGTGATAAGAAGACGGCCAGTAACCTATACTTGGTTTAATAGATTGAAGTTTGTTGCCGAGCATAGTAGACCAACGTTGTTGCCAACGGGTGTGAAGGTGGGAAGATATTGCAGCAAAATAGTCCGTAAATGGAATACCTCTATTTTGAAACGGGTTTAGGGTCTGGTAACTGCTGCCCGCGCAGCAGTGTCTGCCTGTTCATTCCCCTGTACGTCAACATGACCAGGGACCCAAAAAAAAACAATATCTTTATGCTTGGTAAAGATCGGCGTAGGCCAAAGTTGGATACAGAGGACTAAGGGGTGAGGTGTATCAAATTTCTGTATAGCCTTGTAAAGCACTAAGGGAGTCTGAGACAACCACAAATATGACACAGGCATAGATGCAATACGGATGTGTGCTGCAAGGATGGCATACAATTCAGCAGTAAAAAAAACTAGCCGAAGATACTAAATGCCCTCGTACGATGCTGTCCGGAAACACTGTGCGAATCCTACGCCGTCAGAAACTTAGAGCCATCTGTGTACACAGCAAGGGCATGGAAATGAGAGTGAAAGTGGCCCAAGAAAAGAGAGCGGGAAGCGACTGTAGACAGTTGGGCTTTCGAGCAAGGGAGAGAGAAAGAACAGACTCGAACAGCTGGAACTTCCCAGGGGGGTAGGGAAAAGTGAGATGCTACATGAACATAGAAAGGTGGTAATTGAAGAGAAGACTAGAGCGAATAAAGGCGAAGAGAGAAGGGATGGAGTAAACAGGGATGGGGAACAAATAAAGAATGTCTACTAATATCAGTGACCATTTGTTGCAACCCCTGAATGGGTTACAATGATTGTTATGTATATATGTAATGTATATTACCTTTTCATTTAATTTTATATTGCTTATATTTGCGATAATAGCTAAATCGTAAATGTATGACTTTATATTATTATTTGACTGTTATATTGTTATTTAGCTTATGATGTTAGGATGTATATAAAATGTGCTCAGTTAGTCTTGATTGTCAAACTACTGTAATTATCGCTTGTCGCTCGTTATAACTGCCGCTTCTGAGCTGCAGTTGTCCACGTAGCTATCACGTGATCGAGGGGGGGGGTGTCCCCCACCTCGTGTGAAGTATTCAGTCTGCTAGAGACTCGCTTGCTGGTTGGACAGATTGTCTGTCTGAGAGTCTGCTGGAGACTCGCTTGGTGGTTGGACAGATTGTCTGTCTCATTATTCTTGTTAGTTCTGAGAACTCTTGTTCTCAGAACATTGTAAAGACTTAGTGATTTTCGACGTTGTATGAGGTTGTGTGTCACTTAGACACTCTGAACATCTCAGGTCCTTAGCTATAGCTTCTGACCTAATTTTGTACTGGTTCCTGTGTATTGTCACAGTCACAGTTTTTCCTATGCTGAACATAGATTCAGTATTATGGGAGTTTTGTAACTTGTGGAGGATCTGCTGATGGTCCCTACTTAGTGTCGTTATATTATTTCCCAGTTCCTGATTCTGTGTCGCAGTCGCTTGATATTGCATTGCTATTGGGCTTAGCATTCTTTGTTGTTCAAGCGGACTGTTCGGGTTGCCAGTCGGTCAAGATGTTAGTTTATTTGAGGACTTTGTCAGTCACTTGTTTAAGTCTTATTCGAGTCTTGAGACATAGCTGACTACTTAAGAGCACTTACATGCATACACACACTTACTTGTACATATTTGTAATATCTTATTAAATATTAATGTACCTGACGGTACTTAAGAATTATAAATGTGATATGTGCTTTCAGCACAATAATATTGAACTCGAGAGATTGATTTTATTTTGATTGTTGTGATTTAATCTACTTTGATAATATACCTCTAGACAACTTACTACTTAATAAATTTATTAAATTTTAATTTCTCTAGTTAGTAGCCTACCAGTTATAATCCTAAAGCACTATTGAACCATACTGAATTTTAATGGATAATTGGAAAAGGATACTGACTACTTGTTACGAAAACCCAGTAACAGGCTGGATGCTAGAAGGGCAGTCCTTTCTAGTATTCACTGGAGATCTCTAAGCTTTTAGAATCGCGTTTTTTGTAACAAATGGGGGCCTGTCCGGGATGCTCTTGATCCAAGGTGTTGGAGAAATTGTCCAGTTTGACATACTAGTGAATCTATGATCAAACACTTTGAGTACTTTCCTAATCTGAAGACTTTGAGTTTAGTCTTGTACAACATACCAGGTGGATGTATGTACCTGACTGAGTCTCTTGATCCAAGGAATGGAAAATACTGTTTATGAGTTCTAACTCTAAGACATCCAACACTAAAATTCCTATCAAGATTATAGTCTCCAATAATCACTCTCTCGTAGTACAATTATTTTCGTGATGTATGCCAAAGTGAAACAGTTAATTGATACTCTAAACTTTGTCTGAGTTAAGTACATTAAAACTTCAGACGTTGTTGGCAAGTAGCCAAATATCTCGGTGTGACGTATAACAGGAATTACTCCGCAGAAACTGCCCAGAGAAATTAATTAAAGATATATTGTTTTCCTGCTCTTTCAGAGATGCTGATTATGATTCAGATTTAGAAGCCTAGTGTCACAATTAGGAAATATGGCTCTATTTGAAGTTGATGAAAGAGCAACTAGAGCAGCAGTGAGCCTAGTGTCCGAGCCTAGTGAAGCTCAGTTCTCGCTCGCTCCTTCCCTCACTGACACATTAGTACAGAGTATAGCTGTTAGTATGACACAGCCTAATACTAGTACAGTGTATGATACACCTGTATCTACTTATCCTAGACCAGATCTAGACTCTCTAGAGACGGCTGGACGAAGTGTCCGACCAAAGGACCGTCCAGACCATGTTAATTTTCCCCTACTCCTCCTTTACCCACTGGTCCTATCTCTCAGGAACAGTTTGAGAGGTTTGAACGCCTCCTTATGTTGCGGGACTGCACAAATAGAGGCACAGAGGAAATTGAACGAAGAAGATTTCCAGAGAGAAAATGTTCGTCTGTTAAGACAACAGATGATAGATCACAGGACATTTAATGTGCAGAAAGCTGCACCCTTGGTTCCTAAGTTTTCGAAAGTGACTTAGACACATATTTTGATGTGTTTGAGAACCAGGCTCGTGCTATGAACTGGCCACGTAAGCACTGGGCAACTTTGCTTCATACAGCATTGACGGGAAGACCCTCAAACTTGTACGGCTGCTTTGCCATTTGCTAAGTACATTAGTTATAAACGCTGTCAACAAACTATTCTAGAGACGTATAACTTGTTACCTGTAAGTTATCAAAGAGCATTTCGTACGTTACAACGACGACAAGATCAAACTTGTTTTAGAGTTTGCTATGTGAGAAAAAAGTTGCATTTGAGAGATGGTCTAGAGTGCTAAGTGTACCAACTACGACAGCCTTGTTCAGTTGTTACTACACGAGAGTTTAACAATGTAGTCTGCTGACATACAAGAATATTGATCGATCATACTACCTCAGATATTCTGGAAACTGCAGCATTAGCAGACAATTACGAGATTTCTCACAAAACTTGTACGTACTAAAACACAAAGAAAACAAGGTAACAAAAAAATTGTCCTAGAGTTGGCAACCTAAATCAGCTGCTCATTGCCGGCCTGATGTACCTGCTACTGTAACTTCTCGTACCTTTACCAGGAAAACCCCACAATCCTAAATCTGCCCTCTGTGGCTAGACAGAATCTGGAAATCGAGAAAAAGAAAGTTAAATGTACCTATTGTAACAGAAAAGGACATGCTAGAGGTATTGCTATAAATTGGGAAGAGATACGAGAAACCAGTCGTGCGGCTGGCGCCCCCACTCAAGTCGTATCCTCTTCCGAGCAACAAAGGAAACAAAATCCTAGCAATACCTCTGAACCTACTGTTTTAGATAATGTTACTCAGGACAGAGGGACTAGCGTCAGAAAGTGTATCTGACAAAAAGATTCGTTCAGCGATGAGTCCTTAATTTTCGAGAGATAAATTTAGGATTTGACGAATCACATCTAACTGAGATAATTTCTTTCAGAGACACTGGCAGTTATCTCACGTATTAAGAGAAGATGTACTGCCCATTACTGCGATACCTATTGCAAGATAGATGTATTGTTAGAACCCTATGGAGGGGCTGTTATAAAAGTGCCTCTGCACAAAGTTTATATTGAAACAAGCTATTATACGGGTTTATATTTCAGTGGGTATATCCAGTGGTGTATTTCCCATCAGGTCAGTGGAACTTTTTGATAGGGAACGATATCCTTCATGCTGGTAAAAATGTAAAGAACCACTGTGATTGATAATAACCTTTAAAGATAATTTTTGCCATTGAAGCTTGTAGAGGAAACCTATTTTATTCCTCTCAGCGCAATTACTAGGCTATGTTTAAAATAACAACAACTCCTTGCTCCTGTTGAGTTGTAGATGACAATGATTTGGGCTGAATATGTTTTTAGTGACGCTCTGCGCCCAGGATCATTAACACTGACTCCCCCCGGGCATCAACCTAGTCAGGACAAAAACTGACGTTAAATTTTCTAACTCATGAGGATTAATCAAAGGATTTAGTTTGTTGATCATCACTGGAAAGACTGAGGATATAGCAGTTATGAGATAAGCAAAGGTCTCGTATTGTTACTAAATTTAAATAAAAGGTGTACTATGGAAAAAAAACACATGTAGATTGTCCTGATAGTGTTTCCCCCCACAGTCAAGAATCTAGTAGTGTTACCAGTTACATTTCGTGAAAAAAGCATTGATTTTGCTCAACAATAGTCCCAAAGGAGGACATTTGGGTGTTCAAAAGACACTCGGTAAACTGGCAAAACATTTACTTGGCCAAAGATTTAAGAACGTAGTGACATGTCGACGTTGCCACGTGTGTCAAGTGACAGGCAGCCAGCACACACAAACCCCACTGCCCTCTCATTCCTATCACGGATGGTGAAAACCCTTCTCACGTCTTATTATTGATTGTGTTGGTCCTTTTCCTAGAACCAAACTAGAAACCAACTTATTTACTTTATGGACGTGCACACGCATCCGAAGCTATTCCTTTGAGAAAAATTAAACCGGCTATGTAGAGCGCTGTGAAATTTTTCTCCCAGGGGAATTTCCACGAGAGATACAATCAGATCAGGATCTAATTTCACTTCTAAGATCTTTCGAGAAGCATTTCCCACCTAGGAATAAAGTTGTACTTTCAACCAGTTATCATCCACAGTCACAAGGTGCTCTGAGAGATTTCATCAGACACTGAAGTCCCATGATGGTGCTTATTTGAGCATTTTCTAGAGATTGGGATGAGGGAAAAACCTTTTCCCTTCCCGTTCGTATGAGAGAAAGTGAGCAAGAAGTCTGGATTTAGTCCTTGAATAATATTCGGACCCCCAAATGCGTGGTCCTCTCGCAGTGTTAAAAGGCGTGTGGACAGGAAATCAAATCCATCATTGGTACTTTACCTTCATTAATGCACAACATTTGAAGCCCCCTAGAGAGTAGCAACGAAAAACCTAGTTTTCAGCCCAAGCTAGAATAAGCAACATATACAAGCATGCTTCCTCGTTCTTTAAAGCACGAATAAGTGATGGCTCGAATTTGTACCAGTCATGCTCACAAGCAGTAAAGATGGGCCCCTGGAAGTAGTGAAAAAGCTTAGCGACCCTTAAAATTTTTTGTACGTCGCCTGGGAAAAAAAATCAATCATGTGTACCATTTAACCAGCTTAAGGCATACAATCGCTAGTCCTCTACTTACTACTTCTATTCTCCTAGGAAGAGGAAAAAAACTCATCTACGGCATCTCTGAGGTATAGAGGTGCGTTTAGAAATTCTGTGACTCTACAGTCACTAGACGATTTCTTAGTAACCTTGGGATTGATAAACTGGATTTAAAAAATGATTTTGACATTCCCGAATTGTTCGGTGATGTTCCATAACGTTGTACTCTGGGGGTTTCAGACGTTGATGTACAGGGGCATCACCCATTAAGCATCACCATATAGATGAGTCCAACGAAGCAAAAGGGATTGAGAGAAGAGGTAATTTTTTTTAGCTCACGACTTATTGAGCGCGTAAAGCCATGGGCATCTCCCGTATTTTAGTGCCTAAACTGACGGTATTCAGGATGTCACGATTAAGGAAAGTGAACTCTGTCACCCTCCCGATGGTATCCTTTCCTCGCATGACGCCTTATTGCCGGTGTCAGAGCCCAGTTTGTCAGCCGTTTAGATCTTTACGAGGCTATTTCAAGGGCCGCTTACTGAACGGCTCAAGAAATATTGCTTTTACTGTTCAAGATGGATTGTTTAACTACCTTCGTCACCCCCTTCGGGTATGTAACGCGGCTTCTTCAATCCAGCGTATAAAGGGAAAGAGTTGACTCCAACTTAGAAGGGTAGAACCTACTTACGACTTGTGGTGTACAGGACGAGTGGGAACAAACACTTGACACGTCCTCAGAGCATTGTTTGAGAACTGGGGCACTACAACTTCACTGTTAACTTAGCTAAATGTAGTTTTGCAGCCAAGATTACCTATCAGGCTTTGTATCGGCCAGGGGAGGTTGCTCCTATTGAGGGCTAAGGTTCGTGCAATTTCTGAATTTCCAGTGCCAAGGGGTAGGAAAGGGGTACAAAGATTCCTGGTATGGCAGATATTATCGCAGTTCTGTCCAAACTTTCTCAATTGCAGCTCCCCACTGAGCTTACTAGTAGCAAAGTTCAGTTCACCTGGGCTAAGATTGTTCGGACTCGTTCAAAAATTTGAAGCGCTTTATCCTCTGCTCCATGTTGAAGAGTCCTAATTTTAAATTTCCTCTTTTACATATAGATGCGAGTGCTATGCAGTGGGTGCTGCTGCTCAACAGTCAAATCCACTGATATTTTCCATCCTAATGTACTATTCTCTAAGCTTAAACGACACCAGAAAAAATTTTGCCACTATTGAAAGAGGCTCTAGCCTTTTGGTGTCCTTGGAACATTTTGAGTGTATTTGGCACTTCCCCATTTAAAATTTAAAGTTTTTTCTGCCACAATCCATCACTTTTTATAATACCATGAAAAATTAAAAATGCTAGTATCATGAGGTGGGCCCTCAGAATCCACCGTATCTATTAGTAAAAACCCTAAGTGGTCATTGTAATGTAATTGCTGCCTCTGTCACGTCCTTAATAATTATCTTACATTAAATTAACGTAATTTTAAAGCCCCAAATACCTTTGTTTTGCTATGTCAATTCGTAAAGTAAATTAATCCCTCCAGCCATATTTAAATATATATACTCATGCATGTCTAATTATTATATTTATAATTCACAGTAAATGTTGTGTAGGAGAGACAAGCGAGTGTGTGATAGTGTGGTGCGGGTGATGTTTCGCGTGACGGGAACACTGTCCTGCCGAGACCCCCCCCCCCCTCACTAACAACCTTAAGCGTTTCATATAATGTTCATACTGCCTAGCATTCCACAACCTACTTAAAGAGTGGAAGCAGTTTTTCCCCTAATTGATCGAGCCTCAACGCGCCCTCCTTGTCAGCTATCCTGTCTCTTTCAACTGATGTACATAACCACGAGTAAGGCAGAGAAACGATACTGTTTTACTGCCCTAGTACCTTTGGGCATATCCTAGTGAGGACGCTGTGAAATTGTAGAGGTGCTTGGCACAAGAGAGACTTATTAATGTTTAATTTTTATATTTTATAATATTGATATGAGTAACCAGAAATTTAAAGTGAAAGACATGCAACTCCTAGTGCGAAACCCCGTCGGTTGGGGGGGGTGTTGCAACCCTGAATGGGTTACAATGATTGTTTGTATATATGTAAGTATTTACCTTTTCATTAATTTTATATTGTTATATTTGGATAATAGCTAAAATCGTAATGTATGACTTTAATTTTATTTGACTTTTTTATATTGTTATTTTTGCTTTTGATGTTAGGATGTTATAAATTGCCCCAGTTAGTTTGATTGTCAACTACTGTAATTATCGCTTGTCCGTTATCTGCCGGCTTCTGAGCTGCATTGTTCACGTAGCTATTACGTGTCGAGGGGGGGGGGTTCTCACCTCGTGTGAAGTATTCCCCGTCTGTAGAGACTCGCTTCTGGTTGGACAGATTGTCTGTCTGAGGTTGCTGAGGGCTGCTTGGTGGTTGGGCATTGTCTGTCTCATTTTCTTGTTAGTTCTGTAGAACTCCCGTTCTCAAACATTGTAAAGACTTAGTGAAATTTTTGAAAGTGTACTGAGGTTGTGTGTCACTTAGACCTTGAAATCTCAGTTCCCTTTGCTATAGCTTCTGACCTAATTTTGTACTGTCCTGTGTATTGTCCAGTCACAGTTTTTCCTATGCTGAACTAGATTCAGTATTATGGGAGTTTTGTAACTTGTGGAGATCTGCTGATGGTCCCTACTTAGTTCTTTTTAAAATTTCCATTCCTGATTCGTGTCGCAGTGCTTGATATGCATTGCTAATTGGCTTACATTCTTTGTTTTTCAAGGGACTGTTCGGTGCCAGTCGTCAAGATGTTAGTTTATTGAGGACTTTTTTCAGTCATTGTTTAAGTCTTTTTCGAGTCTTGAGACATAGCTAAATACTTAAGACACTACATAAAAAACACACTTACTTGTAAAAAAGTAATATTATAAAAATTAATGGGACCTGACGGGACTTAAGAATTAATAATGTGATATGTGCTTTCAGACAATAAATTGAACTCGAGAAATTGATTTTATTTTGATTGTTGTGATTTAATCTACTTTGATAATATACCTCTAGACAACTTACTACTTAATAAATTTATTAAATTTTAATTTCTCTAGTTAGTAGCCTACCAGTTATAATCCTAAAGCACTATTGAACCATACTGAATTTTAATGGATAATTGGAAAAGGATACTGACTACTTGTTACGAAAACCCAGTAACAGGCTGGATGCTAGAAGGGCAGTCCTTTCTAGTATTCACTGGAGATCTCTAAGCTTTTAGAATCGCGTTTTTTGTAACACCATTCTATAAATGGAAGGATTGCGAAGATCATGAGAGCGTACATAGTAGCGAAGGCAATGGGCATCACGGCGATCATATAAGGATGGAACGTTCGCTTCTGCATAGAGGCTCTCGACAGGGGAAGAGCGAAAAGCACCAAGACATAAACGTAATCCTTGGTGATGAATGGGGTTAAGGCTAGAGAGAGTAGCAGGAGATGCCGCTGAATAGATCTGGTCACCATAATCAAGTTTCGATAAAATGAGGGTGGAATGTAGGCGAAGGAGGGTTCGACGATCAGCTCCCCATGAAAGATGAGCAAGGGTTTTAAGAAGGCTCAGCCGGCTGTGACAAGTTGCCTTCAGAGATGTAATGTGAGGTTTCCAGGATAACCTACGGTCAAAGAGGAAGCCCAGAAACTTGACTGTATCACGTTCAGGGATACGGGAGCCATAGAGGTACAAAGGATGATCGGAGATGACAGAGCATCTAGTGAAAGTAATTTGTTGGGTTTTAGTGCTGGAAAATTTAAACCCATGTGTGGTGGCCCAATTGGAAACACGGTCGACTGCATGCTGGAGAGAAACTGTAATGAGGTGACAGTCAGTGCCTGCACAGGCAATAGCGAAGTCATCAACATAGAGTGATGACCAAATATTTGATGGAAGACTAGAGGCCAAATCATTAATAGCAAGGAGAAAAAGTGTTGTGCTCAGAACACATCCCTGGGGGACACCTTCAGCTTGGATAAAGTTCGGGGAGAGCACATTATTAACCCGAACATGGAAATGCCTGTCAGTTAAAAAGTTCTTAAGGAAGGATGGTAGATTGCCTCGAAGGCCTAAGGAGTGGGCTTGGGCTAAAATATTATACCTCCAAGTTGTGTCATATGCCTTCTCAAGGTCAAAAAATATGGCTATAACTGAGTGGTTATTCGCAATGACATTACGAACATACGTATCCAAGCGTAGTAAGGGTCTATGGTAGAACGTCCCTTACGAAAGCCATATTGACGAGTGGAGAGACTGTTGTGTGTCTCTAAATACCACACTAAACGTCTATTTACTAGGCGTTCCATCACTTTGCAAACTGCACTGGTAAGAGCAATGGGACGATAGTGGGAGGCTTTCATGTCCCGTAGTGCCTGGTTTGCGGAAAGGGAGAACAATGGCGGATTTCCACAGCTGTGGAAGAACTCCTTGTGACCAAATAAGATTGTAAAGGCGTAATAGGACTGCAAGGGCTGACTGATGTAATGTTGTAGCATACGAATATGAATGTCGTCGGGCCCAGCTGCCGATGATCGGCAAGCTGAGAGTGTTGCCTCCAGTTCTTGAAGTGTAAAAGGCACATTATACTGTTCTTCTCTGAGAGAAGAAAAGTCCAAGGGTGCTAACTCTCTGGCAGACTTTGAGGAAAGAAATGAGGGGCATAGATGGAATCCCTGAGAAATACAGACCAGATGATTGCCAATTTCATTGGCAACATCTAGTGGGTTTGCTATATCATCACCGGGAACCCGCAGAACAGGAGCTGAGTCAGGAGAATATTTACCACTAGTTTTCGTACTTTTTTCCAGACTGCACTCACAGAGGAAGCAGAGGTGATGGTGGAGACATAATCTCGCCAGCAAGTGCATTTAGCTTCACGGATGACACGGCGAGCGATCGCACGCTTCTGCTTAAAATCAAGAAGTCTCTCCGTGGTTCTATTGTACCGGTACCTGCCCCATGCAGCGCGTTTCAAACGTACTGCACGAGCACAAGCAGGAGACCACCAAGGCACGCATTTCTGAGAATGCCTGCCCGAAGTGTGGGGTATACAATTAGAAGCTGCGGTTAAAGCGGAGGACGAGAAGAGGTGTAAAAGCTCATCGATGGAGGATGAAGAAGGAACCTCTCTAAAAACAGTTAGGTGTGAGTAAAGGTTCCAATTTGCCTGATCAAATTGCCAGCGTGGGATGCGAAGAGGTGGTGAATATGAAGGGGAAGTAAGAATGATTGGGAAATGATCGCTGTCATGTAAGTCCGGGAGAACAGACCAAGTGAAGTCTAATGCGGTGGAGGAAGAGCAGACTGAGAGATCGATGCAAGAGAGAGTGCGAGTCGAGGATCGAAATGGGTGTGAGTACCTGTATTTAAAACATGGAGGGGGTGGGTGGCAAGAAAAGCCTCTAACTGAATGCCACGGGAATCACAGTGAGCCCCCCCCCAGAGGAAATGGTGGGCATTAAAATCGCCAAGTAACAGAATCGGTGGCGGTAATGACGAAACAAGAAAGGCAATATCCAGAATAGATAATGCCCGAGAAGGAGAGAGATATAAAGAACAGAGCGTATACCACCTATGCAAGTGGATACGGGCAGCTGTGTAATGCAGCGAAGTACGAACAAATAGCTGACGGTACGGAATATCAGTGCGTAGGAGAAGGGCACTTTCATTAAAGGTCCCATCAGGAAAAGGATCTGAAGAATACAATAAATTATAGCCTGAGATGGGAGAGATAACAGCAGAGTGTAATTTTGGTTCCTGTAAGCAAACACCAACAGGGGAAAACTGGGAGAGTAACATCTGAAGCTCACCCCGATTACCCCTGAGGCCGCATATATTCCACTGTAAATAGGCCATGTTTGACAATGATAAAGATACCTGAAATCCTCAGGTAAGGGGTCCTCGGACTAGAGGGGTTAGAAAAGTCCACATGCGGAGGCAGTGGAAAACGTTCAAGCAGCGAAGGAATGGTGCACTGTGAAGAAAGGAGTTGTGCAGATGGAGCAGAGGAGAGAGAAGGAACGGAGGGTGGATCAGTGTCCATTGATGGTTTGGTCTCTGCAATATATTCAGAGATTGCTTCAAGTGTTTCGGAATTCAGAGACGTCGTATGGGAGACAATATTGGAAATGGTAGGGGGAGGATGAGTAAAGATTGGAACTGTAATGGACTGTACCAAGGTAGGGGAGGGGGCGAAAGGGTGGAGGGAACTGGAGAAGTGTGGAAGGGGACAGAAGAGGCAGAAACTGGGAGGTGGCAGAAGAGAGGAAGAAACTTGGGAGGGAACAGGGGAGGAAGGTACAGTAACGAGGAGGAGGGTGAACTCTACACTTGTAACAGAGCCAGTGAGAGGGGAAGAACCGGGTACAGAGACAGGGAAGGTAAAATGAGGAGGGGGAAGAGGGGTAGGAGGTGTTAACGGCCCTTTTTTTGCTTATGAGAAGTAGGGGGATTAGGAGGGGTGTATACGAGAATTCGTCCTACTGAGGTTTGGAGGGAGAACACGAAGAAGCGAGATCGATGGGGGCATTGAAGTAGGGACGTGGGGAGCTAGGACAGCAAAAGAATTAGTACAGGAGAAACATGGGAGAGGTAACCACAGAGGGGGTTGCAGAAGAGGGGATCCCAAAAGGGGGGGGACGTTTTGAAAAAGGGGAAATAAGAAACACGAGGTAGTCTCCTTGGAGGTGAAGATAGAAAAATGCCGTGGGAAAAGGGGGACCTTCTCCTCTTTAGGAACGGATTTCCCGCTCGTTTTAAATAAAATTTACAACGGCGAGAGTACGAAGGGGGACCCCAGACAAATTAAACAAGAGGGAGGTGATTGCAAAAGATTAGAATTTTCATCGGCACCCGACTGGGGGATTCGGCGATAGATCTGCAATATTTTTGCTGGAGGCCAAAAACGCCCCAATTTTACACGTTTTCGGTGTAGGGGTCACCTTTCGAACTTGTAAACCGATTCCCGCTACATAAAACTGGGATGGGAAATTCATGGGTGTCAAAAGTTTAAAAGAGCCACATTGCAGGGGTGCATCTCCGCCGCGGGCGGAAGAACAAAGTGTCTACCTTGGGATTGGAAATCTTGGGTTCCAGTTTCAAGATTTTCAGTGCCCCTGTCTGGGAAAATTTTTTGAAATATGGTATGGGGGAGAATGCGTACCCCTCAAGAATTGAGAAATGATGTTTTTCAATAGTGACAGGAACGTACGAAGGGGGAAAGAGAGAAAGCCATGAGCCTGGGGGGCTTCTGTACGGTATGATGCGCTACCGCTCTTAAGAGCAAAAAAGAAATATCTTTTCCCAACATGGCAGGGGATGCCTTGCAATACTGTAGTCAGAAAATAGGCAGTAGGGAAAGTGGGTTGTAAAGTAAAGAATTTAGTCCTTGTGCATCTAAAAACTGAGCATAAAAGGGGTAGTAAAGGATGTGTCAAACTTTTCTGAGAAAAAAGGGAAAGGTGGAGAGATTTGCGGAAATTGGTTGGCGTTTAGGCTGGGACGAGTTGGCCGACGTGGAACGGCCGCGTTTTTGAAAATTGCCGCATTTTAGGGGGAGAGGCTGGAAGCATAGTCAGAGGAAGCAAAGGAGATAAATCAAAGGGAGTCAGTCGAGGCCTCGACCTGAAGTGGGGGAGGAAAAACCCCCGGCAAGAGGACAGAGGCATGAGGGGTGCCCCGGTGGCAAAAAGAGGGGGGGTCAGAACGGGGTGGGTATCAAGAAGGGGCCCCCGGGGTTGTAGGTTTTATGGACTGGGGTGCCAGGTTGGTTATTCTTTCTTTTAGTTTTTTAAGAAAAAAAAAAAAAGAAAAGAAAAGAAAAAGAAAAAAAAGAATAAAAAAAGGGGGACCGGGGGGGGGATAGTTTTAGGGGGATGAAAGGCCAGAAGTCTCCCTCCCCGCCCAAAAGGGCCCACCCGAAGTATGCGATGCAGCATGGAACCTGTGCCATCCCTACCCCTTTGTCGTAAACCGGCAAAACCGAGTAATAACCTCACACTGCCGAGCTACCTCGGTGGACAAAAGAAGGGTGGCCGGAAATCCGCCTACAAAGCATACCTCCTTTCCGCCACCACCCCCGGAATCCGAAAGATACACCCGACGCCCGAGAGACACCCAAAGCCACACTACCGGGATACCGGAAGAGGGATCGTGACATCCCCAGGCAATCCATATTCCACGGCAAACTACGCCACCGCCAAGAACCTCAACGGAATGGGGATGGACCCCGTAACCCATTCCCCTGCTAGGAACTAGCGTTCCTGTGAGAAAAAAAAAAAAAAAAATCCCAAAGCCAAAGGGAAGGGCAAAAGGGGAGGGGTGGGAAGGAAGGAGTAGGAAAGGAAAAAGGGGAGGATGGGTAGGGACGGGGATAGGGGGGTATTTACGTCGTCTGAGGAAGGAGACCGACAGGTCTAATTCCTCAGACCAAGAGCTCTTCACCACGCCAAGGGAGCCCCCCATGACGAGTATTTGAGATTAAAACAAAAAAATGAGGAACTATGATGCTTAATAACAGCCAGACAACTTTCAGGAAGAAAATTCATCACACTACGATGCATGTGTAATATTAGTTAAGATGGCTAGGGTAACCAAGGGAAGTTCCAACAGTGGTGCTGTAGTAGCTGTGGTGGACAGTGCTAGTGATGGTGGGCAATGGCAGTTGGTTTTGTTGTTTTTTGGCTTTGTTTGTGAGTCCGTTAGTGTTGTAGTTTGTATTAGATGCGTTAGTAACATTTTTTAACACAGCTAAATACAGCCTTAAGTGTCAGTGCCGTGAGAGGGATCATAATCCCATTAATCAATAAACTTGTGTTTACATTAGCATCTCAGTGCACGGTAATGAAGTTTCTTTACATCACCAGGAGTGGCAGTTCGCTCGACTCTGCATGGTTGTGTTTGCTGTTTACTTCTTCCAAACAGTGACGAGGAACACATTTCCTGCATCGTAAAGAACATAAAATAAAAATTCCCTCCAGGCGAATATATACACAGTATAAAACTTCATTGATGTGTTTCCCGTCACGCAGATAACGACGCAGCAGATTGGTAACACTTCACAGTGGCATTGTGTGAACTTGAAATAATAATCATTATAAGACACGTGAGTGCACAACACAAGCAAATAAAATATAATATATTTATAGCTATAAAGGAACTCAAAAACATTACCTGCTTATAACCCAGCTGCAACTGCTTGACCTTGTGTATGTGAGTGCCTCTACCATCGATTACCACTAAGTGCCGGTTAACAACTTAAACTGCACTCACGGAGCCTTCCGCTTGCCAGGCAGCTTACCCATTTACCTCTAGCCTCTGGGTCTTAAAAAGACCTATTGCCAATTTTAAACTTCATCTTACAACGTTTAATATAAGTTACAGTTAACGCCTACTCATATAGAAACAAGCCAAAATGAAATTTTATATGTATATATACAGTGACTTATGAGTCACTTAGTGATCACTGCACACACCACCATACCTCATTGACTAATGAGTCACTAATGATCACTGTGCACACCACCAGTACCTCAGTGACTTACGAGTCGACTAATGATCACTGTGCACACCACCATATCTCTTTGACTTATGAGTCACTAGTGATCCCTGCACACCCCAGTTGACCTCAGTGACTATGAGTCACTAGTTGATCACTGGCACACCACCATACTCAAGTGACCTATGAGTCATTAGAGACACTGACACAAACCACCTGTAACCTCAGTGACTTATGAGTCACTAGTGATCACTGTGCACACAACCAGTAACTCAATGACTTATGAGTCACTATGTGGCTCACTGTGCACACCACCAGTACCTCAGTGAACTTATGAGTCACTAATGATCACTGTGCACTACCACCAGTATCTCCACTGACTTAATGAGTCCACTAGTGAGCACGGTGCCCCCACCAGTACTCATGTGACTTATGAGTCATTTATGATCACTGCTACAAACTCACCAGTACCTCAGTGACTTATGAGTCACTATTTGATCACTGTTTACACCACCCGTAACCTCATGACTTAATGAGTCACTAGTTGATCACTGTGCACAGCCGACCTGGACCTCAGTGACTTATGAGTCACTATTGACCACTTTGCACACCACAGTACCTCAGTGACTTATGATCACATAGTGATAACTGTGCACACCCCAGTACCTCAGTGACTTATAAAACATAAGAAAATAAGAAAGAAGAACACTGCAAACAGACCTACTGACCCATGCGGACAGTCCCCATGTTCCCCCCCCGGATAAGACCAATGACCCACCCCCCGGATTATCCCATTACCCATCCAGTCTGGTTATCCCGCACTCAAGATGGAGCACTGTACCAGACCCCATCAGCACAAGCTAGTCAGCGTCCAACTCACCCACACACCACAACCCACTCATGTATTTATCTAACCTATTTTTAAAACTACACAAAGTTTTAGCCTCAAATCACTGTATCTCGGGAGTTTGTTCCACTCATCAACAAGTTCTATTCCAACCAGTAACCTTCTATATCCTTCCTGAAACTGAATTTTTCCAACTTGAAACCATTGCTGCGATCCTAGTCTTGGCTGAAATTTTCAGAGCACACTATGTACATCCTCCTTTATTTATTCCTGTTTTCCATTTATACACCTCGATCATATCCCCCTAATTCTACGCCTTTCGAGAAAGTGCAGATTCAGGGCCCCTCGGTCTATCCTCATAGGGAAATGACTTCTGATACATTGTATCATCTTCTCATCCTACTTCTAACTTTTCCAGTGTCACTGTGCACACCACCAGTACTCCATTGACTTATGATCCACTAGTGATCAACTGCACACACCACGCTGTACCTCAGTGAACTTATAAGTCACTAGTTAATCCACTGCACATACCACCAGTCCTCGTGATTTAGAGTCACTAGTGACACTGCACACACTCACCCAGTACCTCAGTGATTTATGAGTCACTAGTGACACTGTGGCACACCACCAGTACCTCAGTGACTTTATGAGTCACTATGATCACTGGGCACACTAGATTTGACCACCTGTACCTCAGTGACTTTAAGTCACTAGTGATCACTGCACATACCACCAGTAACCTCAGTGATTTATTAGTCCACTAGTGATCACGTGCACACCACCAGTATCCCAGTGACTTTATAGTCACTAGTATCACTGTGGCACACCACTCATACCTCAGTGTATATATGAGTCACTAGTGGTCAACTGTGCACACGCACCAGACCTCAGTGACTTTTGTGGTCACTAAGATCACAGTGCACATCACCAGTATCTCAGTGACTTTATGAGTCACTAGTGACCACTACTCACACCCACCTGTATCCACAGTTGACTTATGAGTCACTATGATCACAGTGCAACGCCACCAGTACCTCAGGACATATGAGTCACTATGATCACTGTGTACACCACCAGTACCCTTCAGTGACTTATGAAGACACTAGTGATCACTGCTTACACCACCAGTAACTCAGTGACTTTTGATCACTGGTGATCACTGCTTACAACCACCAGTACATCAGTGACAAATGAGTTACTGTATACTGTGCACACCATCAGTACCTCAGGACTTATGAGTCACTAGTGATCACTGCACATCACCATTACCTCAGTGACCTTATGAGTCACTAGTTATGACTGTGCACAACCACCTGTACCTCAGTGACTATATTCACTAGTGATCACTGTGCACACCACCTGTTACCTCAGTGACTATGAGTCACTAGTGATCACTGTGCACACCACCAGTACCTCATGACTTATGATCCATCTATTGATCACTGTGCACGACCACCAGTACCTCATGACTAATGAGCCGGCCGAAATGCCTAGCCATTGTAGGTGCCTAGTGGCCCCCTCTGTAATTAATATTTTAAAGCACGTAAAAAACCACACAATACTCAAAAACTTAAACCCCGCATTGTAACCTTATAGAGAATAAACTTGATTGATTGATTGATTGATTGTGTTATGATGGTAAGTGAAAGGTGGCGCGCCGTCACCCTAGAGATTTCACGCAAACTGTATAGTGTGAATAACCTCGGAAATAAGTTATTTTTTTATTTCCTTATTTTTTGGCGAAGAGTTTTATAGGAGCAACATGATTTTTTACACTTTAATTGAGGATTGATTGTTCTACTACTACTATCATTCAAGAGAAGGATTGTGATATGTATTACCGTTTTGTTTTTTATGGATTTTTTCCTCAAAAAAAAAAAAATCACATTTTTTGTAAAGCAATCTATTGAACGTTTCGCTCATACCCCTTCTATCCGAGATTACTACTCTTTTTCTTTCGTCAGATGTCAAGTATAAAACAAATTTTGTACATTTTACCGAATTATTGAAAAAGGATCTTGTAATAACCTATAGAATATAACAATTTTATTTTATTCTATCTATTTATAAGGAAAAAGTGAAAAGAAACAACGTTGTGTAGGTTTCAAATGCTACTTAATTCACAGGAGAAATTTCCTAAAATTATAAAGAAAAAAAAACAGGCAAAAATCGTTCCTCTCACCCCTGAAAACCATTGCTGCGATCCTGTCTTGGCTGTAATTTTCAGCATGCCTATTTACATCCCCTTTATTTATTCCTGTTTTCCATTTATACACCTCGATCATATCCCCCCTAATTATACGTCTTCAAGAGAGTGCAGATTCAGGGCCCTCAGTCTATCCTCATTAAGGGAAGACTTCTGATACATGGGATCAACATTATATCCTCCTCTGTTATGATTTCCAGTGCATTTAATCCATTCTGTAATACGGTGACCAAACTGTGCACATAATGTAAATGAGACCTAACCAAGGATAATATAGAGTTGAAGAACAACCTGAGGACTCTATTATTCATACTTCTTGATATGAAAGCCAAGGGAGTGGGACAGGAGGAAATTTTGAGTATAGGAAAAGCATGCAATGGGCTTCCACAAAGTACTGGGTTCCAGACACACAGTCACAACTAGGCACCCAAAAGGCAATCACCTTCATGATCCTAGGTATCTCACTGTGCCATCCAGAGGAAAATTCAGCTCATTCTTGTGCTCTTCGATTCAGCTTTGAGAAACTGGCAGAATTCCTATCGCTTTTGATTTTTGTTTATATTCATTTTATATATAATAATCGCTTCTAGAAGTCATACAGACTCATCAAAGAGAAAGGAGAGCACATAGCCTCTCCCTAAATTCTTCAAAAGGCGAACTGGAGTTATGCAACAAACACCATCGAACTAAGTCACAGCTTCTTGGCAAGTCATTTCTCGTGCCGATAGGCAGAACAATAATTCGGCAAATCCTTCTGAACCTAATGAAAAAATATATTTCGCTCTGTTTGGTTTAGTATTAAATTATGTAAAAAAATCTAATATATATATTAGTTGGGTTAGGCTAAAAATAAATTCGCTTGTTATAATAAGTTTAGGTAAGTTTTCTAAGTTCCTTTTGGTGCAAATATAAATTTTTACATCAACATTAATGAAAAATATATATCTTTAAAGTAAAATGAGAAAAATTAGAAAGGACTTAATTTTAAATGAGTTCTTGCTAATTGACCAGTTTTATACATATTCGGCACGACATATATATACACCAAGTATATATGCAAACATATTTCAGGTTCCACACACCACCAGAATCGATCAATTCGGAGATGCTTCGTGTCCTCCAACTCATCCTAATGGCTCCCTGCAAGTTCCCAATCCTTCCCGACTCCTTGCTATTTGTCCTAGTCGATCACGATGCGTGAGAAGAAATGTATCTGGACGTAAATCAAGTCTCTCTCCAGACAAGGAACAAATCCTCAAGCAAAATAAAAGCAAAGGAAAACACAAAGGTGTTATGTTTGGAGTACTCATACATTCCCTGCTCCAATGTTTCCAATATATAAAATAAAAAAGTGGCGAGAGAGCACAAAGGTTTGTGAGGGAAAAGTTCAACAGATATGAGTACGAGCGAGTATAATGGTAACGATAGTTTGATTGCTGGCTGCTTGTTAAGGTAGGTCAGGTCTAGCTCTCCGCTATCCCCGCCTGCCCCCCTTTCTTCCACCCCGAGGGTGACGTGTGGGGCTCCGGCCAAACAGTAATCACTCGACTCACAGCTCCCAGCGCATTGTAAGCAATAGTCATGCTCCTATTCAGTGATATTGGTTGAAAGTTTTCACTTTTTTGACGCAATAATGAAGGTTTGGTACTAGTCATTTCAGTTTTAAACTCCATATGGAGACTTTTAGATAATCACCACCTTTTTTTAAAGTATCTTACACTTATCATAGAGGTGATTTGTTAAGGCAGTGGTAACCTGTCACTCTTTCCAAGCTTGGAATGACAGGCTCGTTTCACCTGCCAACCAACGAGAAGTGTTTGAAGGAGACGACTAAAACCGTCTTGGTACTTCACTGTATGATGCTACCTACATAATTGTACAGGACACTACCTCTCATCTATTGTAGTGGTAAAGAACCTGCGTTCCTGTCATCTGGACTGACCTATTTCAAGCTATAGACTCTGTGAAGAACTAGTCGTGGGTTGTCACTAAACACCTGTGAGCCCCCCCCCCCCAATAATCGCAACGGCTACAATTTCTACAAGACTGTGTCCAACCTCCACCAGACACCCAGTATAACGTACATATTAGCGTGAATTCAAATGTCATTTTTTTCCATTTCATTTTTCATTTTTCTTTCAAGTATGGATAACACCTTCATGTTTCAATGTTTTATCTTTGCATTATTAAATAATAAATGTTTTATCTTTGTGAATTATTTCTTTTTTCTATTCATAATTTTCCCTGAAGGAAGAGCCAGCCTTTGTAATATTGACTGAAGTTGTTACAGGGCTGAGTAAGCCATCACAAGATTAATGAGAGAGAGGCCAAAGTGCGCTCACTCCCTGCAGTTGGCTTTCACAAGATAGACCAGCATGTGTGTACTTCGACCAGTTACATGAGTCTTACCACAGCCAGATCTGGAAACATGACATAATTCTGCCTGGAGGTGAGTTCTCACCACAATTGTTGACTCTAAACCAGAATGCGAATCGGTCAGGTACGTCTGACCGGTGGGTTGCCCTTACACATCGTCCTGACCGGGTGCCCTCTATATACTACGTCCTGACCGGGAAGGCCCCTTTATCAGCCACGTCTGTCCGGGGTGCCCACAATATCTACGTCTGGACCGGGATGTCCCTTTACAGCCACGCCTGACCGGGGTGCCCTCTACATCTACGTCGACTGGGGGTGCCCTGTACAGCCACGCCTGACCGAGGTTCCCTTACATCCTCAACTTGTACCCCTGACAATGCAGCAAACGGTTTGCCTAAAGAAACATTAATAAATTGCAACTTACTCGGCGCATGCTACATCACTAACGTTTCTTCAGTAACGACCTTTGAGCACATCTTTCAAGCCCTCACTGGACAGAAAGCACAGCTCATCCTCCAAGCCCCCAGTGGAAACGCTTCGAGTCCTAGCTATCCTCTAAATTTGCCCCTTTTCAACTCCTCCAACCCTCAATATCTCTCCTTGTTTGGATGGGTAGGTGATAATGGGGGGCAGAATAGGGCAGTGAAGGTGGGAGGCAGAGTGGGGATGGGTAATGGGAAAGACATTGGTTACTTAACGAGAGCAGCAGATTGTTGGATATATGCAGGAAATGTTAATAAGGGAATAAGCAGTGTAAAGGTGACACCATGTATGACATCTGTGCTTATTGTGAATATAAAGAAAGAAGGAATCCCGCGCCCTGTGGGAGATTATCCTCAACATACTCTGTACAAACCTATTTTCCTTTACTTCACATGCTTTCATGGAAACATTCACGCTGTCCAGACCGCATACATGCTGTGGGGGTCGTATACAACATACGACACGTCCGTAAAAATACCCTCGTACAAGCTGTAGGAGCAGTCCCACAACTGTCTAGGATCACATACATTCTTTCAGGGCAGGAAACAAGCTATTCTGGCGAGTACACACTCTCAGCGCCGCGTGAACCTTGTTGTAAAGATACATTCGGTTTTATGGTGTCACGGCAGCGTATCCGGGTGCAGCAGCTGACTCGGTCTCACGATGGTCAATGCCATGAACACGGATTGTACAGCTGCAACTCGGTCCCACAACGCCGGTCAAAACAAATTTCGCTACTGTCATAAATCTAAGACAGACGAAGGACATTTCCTACTTAGTAACATAAAAATCAGAGACAGTCTTGTGGGAATAGCCCCACCTATCCGTCTTGAAATCACAAGGAAGATTTGGGTGAAGGGCCACGTAAGTTCCCCCGTCTCTAATAACGTTCATTTTTCCCACTATAATCTACCTTTGTCCATAATTACTATCGCATTTGCTTTGTCTGTTTTCTGAGGTGACGTCCAGGATCATCCTCTAATTCATTTAGAGGTGTGAGCATTGCTCACACATATACAACACAGTTTATCATCAAAGATTTACCATGTAATTAAGGAAGATCCTGGACCGTCACCTTACGAACCAGAAAGCAAATGCAGTAGTAATTATGGACAGGTATAATATAGTGGAAAGCTGAACATATATTAAAAGACGAGGGAAAACTTACGTGCTTTCGGAAGTGTTTTTTTTTTTCCTTATCAGGTTGTACATTTGTGTCGTAGTTCAACGCTGATTTGTCGTCTGAGGTGATTGGTCTGTCTGAACGTTTCCCTAGGAGAGTAATTTCTAAAATAAATTTTAAAATTCAAATCTTGCTCGAATAAAAAAAAGAATGGCTGCCATGGTTGCTGTAAGGCGTAGTTGGAATACATCAGGATATCCTCACTGCCCCCACTGGGGAAGTCACCCACCTCAAACTGGCAGATATCATTACTCATAAAAAAAACCATCCTGTACGATGCAAGTAACATTTAAATATTAATTTAAAAAAAACTAATGTTACGACTTGCTCTATGCCGCAACAATAGGGGGAATAAATACTTTGTTGACTGCTTTGGTTAGTTTATTAACTACCAATTATGAACTTTATTGGTATGTCAGTTAGTGAACTAAAATGACAATTCACTATTATCAATGAATGAGACTGTACAATGAGGAAACGTAATTCTATTTCAAATCCTCCGTAGATTAAACATAATACAACAATTACTCCATGTTCAAATCCCCTTGTGATTCAAGATATACAATAATTACAGTAAAGAGTCCAAATAAGAACTATAATGTACTTTAAGAAGTTAATCATATCCTTCTAAAGAGAAGAATTAACAGACTCTGGAATTAACAGCAGTTTAAGACAATAGATACGATCTAGGAATATTGACCAAGTTAAGATCTCTGGGTATGAAACCCGATCAGAGTCATGCTATGATCTGACTGTCAAATACTCAGTGTCAGACTCATGTCCGTCAGGAGGTAGCGCCAAGCGCTAAAGTAGTGGTTTCTCACTTGCATAACACAACACATAATTAACCTACTATAAACAAATATAATTAATATAATAATGCCTAACGAATAATATCTTATTGAATTCAACGCAAGTTGCTTAGAGAAGTACCTTTGATGATTTATACCGTACCCGATAATAATATATAGTCGACCTGCTATTATCTAGCTTTAGTAATAAAAGTGGTTCGCGAATATTACTACAGAACTTATTTTAACCAGGCTTTTATTTTGTATATAATGGAGTGTGGAAAGGAGGGCGAGTAACAACTATCTCATAGAAAAGGGTAGAGGCACTTTTTCAGTGATCCAAAAATGTAGCTTTTACGTATAACTGATATCCAAACACTGCGAATTTTCCCACAATGCAACTTTAATTTTCAGTAGGGAAATAGCAGAATGCCGATATACCAATGTGTTGATATATAAAAAAATTTATTACCCATGTACAACTAGTGAAGATTCTGAGTCCTCTGGTTGCTGAGTTATGCAATTATTTCTTTGTGTTTGTGGCCAAAAAAATTTCATATTAGTTTAGTGGTGCTGAGGAAATTGCAAGCCTCTGAAAAGCATCTAAGAGGCAATTCGTATACCCAATTCCCCATACGACCAAAAGCGCAGAGTGATGTCCAGGAGCACACACACACCCACACACACACACACACACACACACTCAAATACACACACACTGTCTCACCTCACACGACACACACACACACACACACACACACACACACACATCACACACACACACCGCTCACAACCACACTCATATACACGATCACACACACACTCATAGACACATCACAACACCCCACTCAATTACTCGCATCGAACATCACACACACACACAACACACACACACTCACACACACACACACACACACACACACACACACACACACACAAACACACACATCACACACACACATCATCACACACACACACCATCACACACACACACACATCACACACACACACACACACCGCGCACCATCACAACACACACACACAGTGAAATGCGGGACCAGGCAGGAGCTGAGTCACGATCCTTGCAACCACATTAGAGAGTACAATTAGGTGAGGTACACACACACTCACACGGTTAAAAAGTTAACTAGCACACTCTCACCCTCCATGCCATCATCGTTATTATCCAACAATACGGAACTGAGATACATCTCTTATTTAATGGTACTTTGATCACTCATGGACTACCATCTTTCTGACCCCTCCTAGATACTCAGGATTGGAGACAAAGAACAGATTTCCCATTGCAAGCTCAGTGTGGTGTTGTGACAGTAATGAAGTGTTATACACCGAGAGATGTAATCTTTCACAGTATTTACATATGAACATGGAGTATGATTTGAGGTAATTCGCCTAGAACAGTCCCTTATAGTTTCTATGCAATCGGAAATGAGTATCTATTGGTCGGATTTATTCCCAATAAGGAAGATGAAAAACACGGACATTAAGAGGCGGATTCAAAAATTCGAGAAATCTTCAAAAGTCAAAACAAAAACGTGTTGTGAAATTCATAAAAACAAAAGCCCGTTGTGAATTCAGACGATGTTGCGAACAATAACCTTTTCGTTTACTGGAGGCGATTAGTATCCTTTGCTAAATTTTTAAAGTTTTTTTATTTATTCAAAAAAAGAACTTTCGAGTTTGTGTCCTAAAAGGGTTTAAAATTTGTAATTTTTCAGGTGGTGTGTCCCCTATACAAATACTTGAAAATGTATAATGGTTTTTTTGCTGTTGAAAGAATTGTTTGCTGTCTTCATAGCGGCAGTTTTTGTTTTTTACAATTGCTTTTTTTCCCGTACAAAGGCTGTTCCTTTGTAAAATTCGTTTGCGTCGTCACAATGGGGGTTCCTGCTTTCAAGTATTTTTATAGTAAAATTTGGGTTTTGTAATCTGCAGCATTTGTCGGTAATATTATATTCGACAGCATCACATGTGACAATTTTTAAACCTCATCAATAACCAAACTAAACACGGTAGTAGTTAAATGCCTGTCTGGAGATTGGTCGTTAGGGTGAAAAGAAGCCCCAGGAAAACTCCCTAAATGTTGGGTTGTTTCGGAGCTTCAATTTCCAAAAATTCATTTTTTTGGTATCTAAAAAACCCGTGCGTGGTGTAAATTTTTGTTGAAATTTTTATGGTAGGAATATATGGTGAATCGTTCCCCAAAGATATTTGAAGGTATTTTAGGGCTTTTTTGGGGGTTGAGGTTCCCAGCCCTCAGTTAAAAAGGGGGAAAAACCATGAGTGTGTTGTGTATTTTAAGAAAATTTTAAATTGCGATAGTTTTAATAAAGGAAAATTTTTTTTTAAATGATTTAATATTTAATATACTTTAACATTTATTTTATTTTATCCGATCACATAAATTTAATTTTTACAAAAAGTCGCAAAAACAACCCCCAAGGGATTTTACAATTTTGTCAAATGCTCTTTGAAAATTTTTAAACAAATAAAAATCTAAAGATTTTGTAAAAAAATTTATTTTGTTTTTTTTGCAGTGTGCTTAAGAACAAAAAAGTCTGGGGTACCCAAATTTTTTTGAAAAACCCTGTGTGGAATGCCACGAAGTGGAAAAATGGGGAAAGAAAAAGTTTAAACTTGGGTCCCCCTTATGGTGTAAGGGTCGTAAAACCACCATGCGTTATTTCTGAATAGAATGTGAAATTTTTCATTTTTTTTTTAACACATCGGCAGTTTCCCCCCAAAGGCGGGGGGCCCCGAAAAAAAAAAGTTTCACCATTCACTCCATCACTGTCTTGTCAAGGCACGCTTACCACAGTTATAAAACTGAAAACATTAACACCCCTCTTCGGGTGCAGAATGTATTTCCCCTCTCCGGGAACAAGTCCGGGCCGGCGGTTTCCCTGAACCCCTTCATATACCCAAAAAAGTAAAAGGGGGATACCCTGTTTTGGGTCAGGCAGAGACCTGTGCCGCACACAGACGTCCCATCCCAGTTTTTTTAAACCTGACCTTCCACGTCAGTGTTGAAAAAACTCAGGAGTAACAAGATGTAGCATGGGTGAATATGAAATAAAATTACAACAGCCCAACTGTTCTCCCAAGAAGAACTCGTGTCTGATACTGCCCTAAAGTACGTCAAGCATGAACTTTTAGTATCGGATTAAGAAAAGATGTCTACAACAAGATGTTAAAATAACAGTTTTATTGGACAAGAGACGTTCCCCTCTTTACTTGTACACTACAATAACATTGGGATTTCTTCTTCGAATGGGACTTGAATACGACTATGAGATTGGGGGCTGTTTTTAGACAGCTCCATTAGAAGGTTGAAGTGTTCTTATTGCAAAATGGAAAGAAAAAGCACTTTTCCCAGTTGTCACTCAAAAAAACTGTGTGATGCCCAACACAGAAGAAAATGACAAAAGTTTTTTAGAAAAAAATTTGTGGTATCCAATTATCTTACATTTTAATCTGTTATTATATAGAATAAAGGGGCTAGTTTGTATTACTTGTTTTGACATTTGATGATCTAAAAAAATTTTTTTAAATGTATTTGAATTCCCCCCGCCTGATTAAAAATTTTTTTTTTACACTTTTTGTTTTTCAGGGGATCCAAATTTTTTCAAAAATAGAGCCAATCAAACAAAAGATGACTTGTAATCAGCACTCCCAAAACTTGCCCTAAAATCACTGTAATATCATTGGCCAAAAAAGAGCGTTTACCAGTGATAAATACTTTTCTTCCGTTGGGAATTTACTTAAGATACTTTTAAAAACCATGATGGCCCGTACGCCTTAGCTTTATGACAGCTTAAGAACCCCAACAGCCACAGTTGGGGTCACCTTCGATCGGTCACCATGTCCAAGGGGCTGTAATGGCGATTATGACCGATTTAATTCCGCCCCGAGGACCCATAAACCCCCCAAAATTTTAGGTATGTCTGGGGAACTGCAAATTTTAACCAGGGTTTTTGGGCAATGCCATTGTATCACGGTATTGAAAAAGTCTTTAAACCCCCGTATCTTACCCTTTACTGCAGGACCTACTAAAAGTCAAGAGGGGATAAATTACCGTGTGTGGGTTGTGGTTGTATCGTTTTCCCCTATTCATACTATTTGTGATACGTATAGATGGCTTGATTGAAGGTAGGGTGAAACCACCCTTTTCGGCATGTCTAGCCACGTTTGAAGGGTTTTTTTAACCGGGAAAAAAGTTCGTTTTAACACTAATGTTTTTAACTTTGATATTCAACACGTCACGTACCCTTCGAATTGTTTGAGTGTACTCGAACTGCCATGTTGTTAAAATTTTAAACTTGTGAACGTTGAAGGGCCGTGGGTAACATCCACTGAAGAAAAAATGGCGATATCTCGCTTTGCAGAGATAACATTGGACTTCAGCACTGTTCTTTGCTTCAGACTTAAAAATCGTTTTAAGTGGAAAAAGCAACACGGGGGGTTCCGCTGGGAACAAATTTTTATTTCAGTGCTGTATGATCGTGTATCCCTCGGTAAGTTCAACCGGGTTTACTCGCTGTCGGTGATCTTGCAAAAGTCTTGTCTGACGATGTTTTGGGTCGTCCATATTATATTGACATATAATGCTAACAAATGTCCTTGATCATCCTCAATGCAGATCAAGGAGACGATTTCCTTGCTCTGAAGTGTTTAACGTTTTAAAAGAAACTTTTTAGCTATTTTTTGTCTAAGCTTTTGCTACAGAAATTTAATAAATCTTGGGGCAGGAGTTTTCTGGGGCAAAAAAACTGAACATTTTGCTGGAGAGAAAAAACGTCTTTGGGCCACACACCCAAATTAGCTTGCACGGGATCCATTACGTCCATTTAGTCGCAATTTAGTTACAATCAAATCTTCCCGCTTAAGTTTGTAAGATGTGAGCTGTTGTTCGTGGCCTATTTGATTGTCTTCGTTTCCCCTAATGGAAAGGGAAAGGAGTCATACCATCCCTTTGGTCCATTTTCCCTTTTCCAAAGTTGCAACGAAGAAAAAGGGGCGCAACCCCCTTTCCCGTTTGACCCTATTGGGGAAATTTCTCCACAGCCGTTCTGTTGATTTTCTATTTTATATGCTGTGCTGGTATCTTGCTCAGTAGGTAAAAAAGGCCTTTTGAAAGTATATTATTTATAATATAATCCTTAACAATTTTTTTGTATATAAACGTAATACTGGAGAGTTTTCATACATGCAACTCAGCTATTTTTTAAGGGAATTTTAAGTCAAAAAGGGAAAGGGAAGTGAAATCTGTGTTTCTCAAATTAATTACATTCCCCCTCTTCTTCCGCATATCATAATTTTTAAAAATTTTCATAATTAATAAGTCAGTGGACAGTATTCTCGGGGTGATGAGATGTCAATAATTTTTATTTTATTTTCCCTTTTTTAAAATGATAAACGTCCAGGGACCCCGACATCTATTTTTTAAATTTGACAAAAACTTCTGATGTAAGTCAGCCCTTACTTCATGAAAGGAATTTTACGTTTTTGTGTAGTGGTTTTAATTTGTTCATAATAATATATATATAAAATATTATTATATTATATAATAATATTAAATAATATTATAATATATATTATGTTGTGTGTTGTGTTGGGCGTGCCCAATATGTTTTAAAATGGTCAATTTGCAAGAATATTTTAAAAACAAAACCTTTCTAAAAAATTTTTCCCTTTAAAGTTAAAGAATATTTTTTTTATTTTTGTTAATCAATTTTTTTTAGCCTAATCCTAAAATTATTTTTAAAAAAAAGTTTTCAGTAAATTTTAATACTAAACAAACACAACGAAATATATTTTTTTCGTTAGGTTTAGAATGGTTTTGGCGAAATTATTGCATACACAAATTTCGCTTGTCCTATATGGCAAGATGAGCGTTGCTATTTAAGCCAAGATGGCAAGTTCTGCCTATCGGCACGACATATATATATATATATATATATATATATATATATATATAATATATATATATATATATATGTAGGTAGTAGGTTGGTAGACAGCAACCGCCCAGGGAGGTACTACCGTCCTGCCAAGTGAGTGTAAAACGAAAGCCTGTAATTGTTTTACATGATGGTAGGATTGCTGGTGTCCTTTTTCTGTCTCATGAACATGCAAGATTTCAGGTATGTCTTGCTACTTCTACTTACACTTAGGTCACACAACACATACATGTACAAGCATATGTATACACACCCCTCTGGGTTTTTCTTCTATTTTCTTACTAGCTCTTGTTCTTGTTTATTTCCCTTATCTCCATGGGGAAGTGGAACAGAATTCTTCCCCGTAAGCTATGCGTGTTGTAAGAGGCGACTAAAATGCCAGGAGCAAGGGGCTAGTAACCCCTTCCCTGTATATATTACTAAATGTGAAAGGAGAAACTTTTGTTTTTCCTTTTGGGCCACCCCGCCTCGGTGGGATACGGCCGGTGTGTTGAATGAAAGAAAGATATATATATATATAATATATATATATATATATATATATATATATATATATATATATAATATATATATGGAGTGTCAGCAGGGTAATATTTTGTGAAGGGATTCGGGGAAACTGGTTAGCCGGACTTGAGTCCTGGAGGTGGTAAATATAATGTCTGCACTTTAAAGAAGGGTTTGGGATATTGGTTGTTTGGAGTGTCATCTAAACTGTCGTATCTGAGTTCAAAGACAGTGATTACGTGTGAATGATGGTGAAAGTGTTGAATGATGGTGAAAGTGTTGAATGATGGTGAAAGCGTTGAATGATGGTGAAAGTGTTGAATGATGGTGAAAGCGTTGAATGATGGTGAAAGTGTTGAATGATGGTGAAAGTGTTGAATGATGGTGAAAGTGTTGAATGATGGTGAAAGCGTTGAATGATGGTGAAGTGTTTCTGCTTTTGGGTCACACTGCCTTTGTGGGAGACGGCGAACTAGCGATACAAAATACGTTCAAAGGAAGCGTATTAGCTCGTTCCGAGCAAATACGCTTCCTCTGAACGTATTTGCTTGGAATACTTCACTTTTCTGTAACACTGCAAGCTCCTGAAGATGTGCTGATTGCAACACGAAACGCCTAGAACTATCAGGTCTGATCGACGTGGCTGTTAGTGCCAGCCGCACAAACCAACGTATGCCCCACAGCACTTCTTATCAGGAATTGACCTGAAGAACTTATCAACTTTTCTCTTGAATACAGCCAGGGGTTTGTTGGAAATTCCATTTATGTAAAACAGGGATTTTGTTGAGTCTTGGGCTCCTTACACTCATCACCCTCCCCCCCCCACCTGCTCTTCTTATGAAGTATTTTGCACCATGTTAATGTAGATTTACCTGGGCGGGTCCTGGCCCAGGGCTTTTTCCATGTGGTGACCCGGCAGCGGCTCCCGAAGGAGTGTTGAAGTGTGTACACGTTATGCACCGTTTACAGCCCTATGGCAGGGACACAGTGAACATTCATGTCAAGTCGTGTACCGTTTACAACCCTGTTTCTGGGGCAGCCCTAAGGCAAGGGCACGGCGACTCTTTCAACTCCATTTGAACATTCCTGACTCGGGAGATTGTCTGAAGGTGCGTTGAACACCTGACGTCTGACAAGAGAGTATTTTTTGCACCGTTTATCAAGCTTCTTGCTTTCAAAAGGTGTGATTTCAGCATGCAGATTTGCGAGTAGTTTCACCAGGCAAGAATTTTCTCGCCTACATTACAAGGTCAAAGGATTTAAGTGTTCCAGTAGTTCAGATGTTTCACTGCATGTATAAAAGAAGTGAAAGTTTTCTTTAATTTTCCCGTTCTGGAATTTCTCTTTCCTTGACTGAAGATGTTAGTGTAGAGTAATTTTCCATCATAGAGATGAAGTCCATGTAAGAGAATCATCGTTGGCGCAGCATCTCTTGTTTCCAGTGTTTTAGATATTCAGCCCATTATTTTCCTAGCCATTAGGTAATAACAATATTGTGAGATTTAAATGTGAAATCTTTTGACGTTGCTGCTCCCTACTCTCTCACACTGAAGTTCTTCACTCTGGAATAACTGGAATTTACTTCGTACTCCAGTTCAGTCATTAATTCCTCAGTCTTCCCAAAGTGGAGTAACTGAAATATGTCTTCGCTGAATATCACATTATTATCACTGGGAGAATAGGTTTTTATAAGCTTGAAGGTTCATGTATGTTCTAGATGGACGCCGCTCGTAGTTTCTAGTATCGTCTGCGAAGAATTATCTATTTTGCATACAAGAATAAGAAAGAAAAGTGAGACAGTACCGTCCCCGGGAAGAAAAAAAGGGTTTTTTTTTTTTACTCGGGGCGCTCCCTTTTTTCACCCTTCTTTTTGTTAGTAAGTACTTATTCCTCTGTCCATCTCCATTTTTTCTTTTTAAAAAACCCCTTTTGTTTTGCTTTTGCCTATAGCGCACTTTTAGAAGGCTTTTGAAAAGTCTGTTTACATTTCCCATCTACACTCTGGGTGTCTTCCAGTGCAGTTTTCTTTTTCCCCACCAATTGAAAAAAGGGGGGGGGGCAGAAGAAACGACCCCTTCCACAACCTTGTCCCCTTGATTGAGCATTTAAATTTCCCACTTGTTCACAAAAATCCCCAAAACCCCAGGGGGGAGGTGTGGGTAGTGTAGAGTGGGGTTTAGGAAAATGAAGGTTAAAACTATACAGGAAGGAAAAAGAGCTCAGGGGCCTAGGTAGAAAGGAAAGGTAAGGTAAAAGGGGTGAAGAGGGGCGTGAGGGGGGGAAAGGCTGCGGTGCAGAGATTAAAAATGAGATAAAATTTATTATGTTTTTGGGTTTATTGCAGTGTAGGGTGACCCGTCAGAAAGTGCTTGGTGGGGGAACTCCCATTGTAGAAAAATTTTACACATTTGGTGGGTTTGATATACAGCAGTGTAGGGGGCAGGGGTAGGGATGTACACAGTGTATGATGTAAGAAAGGTAGGTGATGTACACAGTGTGGGAGCAGTGTGGGTGATATACAGCAGGGTGGGTTTGATGAACAGCAGGTGGGTGATGTACAGCAGGGTAGGTGATGTACAGCGGGGGTAGGTGATGTACACCCATTGTGGGGTGGATGTACAGCGTGTGGGGTTATGAACAGCATGTGGGGAATGAAACAGCATGTGGGTGATGTACAGCAGTGAAATTGAATGTACACATTTGAGGTGATGTACAGCAGTGAAAGGACATTTGTGGGTGTTTGTACAGTAGTGTAGGTGTTTAAACCCCCATGTAGGTGTTGTACAGAAAGTGTAGGGTGATGTACAGCATTTGTAGGTGATGTAAAAGGCATGTAGGTAAAGGGTACAGCAGTGTAGGGGGTTTACACGTTTAGGTGTTTTGTACGGGCAGTGAAAGGTGATGTAAGCAGTGTGGGGTGATGTACAGCAGTGTAGGTGAGTACACAGTGTAGGTGTTGTAAACCGGGTGTAGGTGATGTACAGCAGTGTAGGTGTGTACAGCATTGTAGGTGATTTTTAACAGCAGTGTAGGTGAGGTACAGCAGTGTAGGTGATAAAAAGGGCATTGTGGGTTTGATGTACACAGTGAAAGGGGGAGTCAGTATTTGAAGGGGGATTTAAAAGCAGTGTAGGAGCATTGTAGGTGATGTAAAAAGTGTAGGTGATGTACAGCAGGAAAGGTTGAATTTTACACAGGGTAGGTGATTACAGCAGGGGAGGTGATGTACAGCAGGTGGGGTTAAATGTACAAAATTTTTAGGGATGTACAGCGTGTGGGTTTGAGGGTAAAAGCAGTGTGGGATGTCACCCGTGTAGGTGATGTACAGCAGTGTGGGTTTGATGTCCCAGCATGTAGGAGCAGTGTAGGTAAAAGAACAGCAGTGTAGGTGATGTACAGCAGTGTAGGTGATGTAACAGCAAGTGTGGGGTGATGTACAGCAGTGTAGGTGATTTTAAGCATTTGTAGGAGCATGAAAGGTGATGTCCAGCGGGGTGTAGGTGAGTAAAAGCAGTGAAAGGTGATGTACACAGTGTAGGTAAAGTACTCAGTGAAGGGCAGTGTAGGGTGATGTACACATGTGGGTGATGTACACAGTGTGGGTGATGTACGGGCGGGGTGGGGTGATGTACAGCATTTGGAAGGGTGTACAGCAGGGGGTTGGGTGATGTACACCGTGAAAGGTGATGTACAGCAGTGTAGGTGATTTCCAGCAGTGGGGTTTGATGCAGCAGTGTAGGTGATGTACAGAGTGTAGGGGAATGTACAGCGGTAGGAGCAGTGTAGGTGATTTACACATTGTAGGTGATTTTACAGCAGTGTGGGTAAATGTACACAGGGGGAAAGGTAAATGTACGCAGTGAAAGGTAAAATTTTCCCACAGTGTAGGTGATGACGCGTGGGGGTGATGACAGCAGTGTAGGTGATGTACAGCAGTGTAGGGATGAAACACAGTGTAGGTTGTTTGACAGCTTGAGGGATGTACACAGTGTAGGTGATGTACACGTGAAAGGGGCGTGTAGGTGATTTTACAGCAGTGTAGGTATTTTACAGCAGTGTAGGTGATGTACAGAAAGTGTAGGAGCATTGTATTTGATGTACAGCAGGGGTGGGTGATTTTACAGCATTTGTGGGTGATTTTACACCCATGTAGGTGATGTACAGCAGTGAAAGGTGATGTACAGCATTTGTGGGGGCGTAAAGGTGATGTACAGCAGTGAAAGGTGATGTACGGGCAGGGGGAGGTGTTTGTCCCAGCAGTGTAGGTGTTGTACAGCAGGGAGGTGATGAAACAGCATTTGTGGGTGATTTTAACAGCAGTGTGGGTGATAAATTACAGCAGTGAGGGAAATGTAGACCCGGGTGTGGGGTGATGTACAGCAGTGTGGGTTTAAATGTACAGCAGTGTAGGAGCAGGTAGGTGATGTACAGCGTGTGGGTGATGTACACCCAGTGTAGGCCCGGGTTTAGTTAAATGTACAGCATTTGTAGGTGATTACAGCAGTGTGGGTGATTACAGCAGTGTATTGATGACAGCATTGTGGTGATGTACAGCGGGGAAAGGGGGATGTACACCCGGGGTAGGTGATGTCCACCCAGTTTTGGTGATGTACAGATTTGAAAGTAAAGTACAGCAGTGTTAGGGCAGTGTAGGTGAATGTACAGCAGTGAAGGTGATGTACAGCGTGAAAGGTGATTACGCGGGGTAGGTGATGTACAGCAGTGTAGGTGATGTACAGCAGGGTGGGTGATGTACAGCAGTGTGGTGATGTACAGCAGGGAAGGTGAGTACAGCGGTGTGGGTTTTGATGAAACAGCAGGGTGGGTTTTAATGTACACATGTAGGTGATGTACGCAGTGTAGGTGATGTCAGAAAGTGTATTGATGTACGCGGGGGTAGGTGATTGTAAAAGCATGTGGGGGAGTACGGGCAGGGTAGGTGATGTAAAACATGTGGGGTGATGAAACCAGGGTATTGATTTTAAAGCAGGGTAGGGATGTACACAGTGAAAGGTGATGAAACAGCGGGGTAGGTGTGTCACAGTGTAGGTGATGTACAGTTTTAGGTGATGTCAGAAAGTGGGGTTTGGATGTACAGCGTGAAAATGATGACAGCAGTGTAGGTGATGTACAGCGTGTGGGTAAAGGGACAGCAGGGGTAGGTGAAAACAAGCAGGGTAGGTGATGTACACATTTGAAAGGTGATGACGGGCATTTGAAAAATGATGTACAGCAGTGTGGGGTGATGTACAGCGGGTGAAAAATTAGTACACAGTGTAGGTGATGTACAGCGTGAAGGTTTTTGTACAAAAAAAGGGGGGGTTAAGGTGATGTACAGAGTGTAAATATTTACGGGCGGTGTAGTGATGAACGGGGGCATGGGGGGGTGATTTACGCGGGTGTGGTGAGTACAGCAGTTTTAAATGATTTTCAGCAGTGTGGGTGAGTACAGCAGGTAGGTGATTCGCGGTGTAGGTGTGTACAGCGGGTAGGTGATGTACGCAGGGAAAGGTAAATTACAGCAGGGTAGGTGATGTACAGCAGTGTAGGTGATGTCCACCCCGGGGTGAAAGGTAAATGAACAGCAGGTGGGTTTGATGTAAAAGCAGTGTAGGTAAAATGTACAGCAGTGAAATTGATGTACAGCGGGGTAGGTGATGTAAGCAGTTTGGGTTTGATGTACACCCCGGTGTAGGTGATTACAGCAGTGTAGGGTGAGGGACAGCATTTGAAAGGTGATGTACAGCAGTGTAGGTGTTTGTACCAAGGCAGTGTGGGTATGTACAGCAGGGTAGGTGATGTACAGTAGTGTAGGGGTGTACAGCATGTGTAGGTGATGAAATAGCAGGGTGGGTTTGATGTACAGCAGTGGGGGGAAAAGTCCCACATTTGTAGGTGATGTCCAGCAGGGGTAGGTGATTTTACACATTTGTAGGAGCAGTGTAGGTGATGTACAGCAGTGTGGGTGTTTTTACGGGCGTGTATTGAGGTACACGGGGTACTGTTTGTACAGCGTGTAGGTAAATTGTACGGTGTGGGTGATTTTACAGCAGGGTAGGTGATGAAACAGCGGGTGGGTGATGTACGGGCAGTGTAGGTGTTGTAAAAGGCATGTAGGGTTTGTACAGCGGGGTTTGGGATGTACATTAGTGTAGGTGATGAAAACAGCAGTGTAGGTGAGTCAGCAGTTTTGGTGATGTACAACCCAGGGTAGGTGATGTACAGCGGGTAGGTGATGTACAGCAGTGTAGGTGATGTACAGCAGTGTATTTGATGTACAGCAGTGTAGGTGATGAAACAGCAGTGAGGAGCGGGGTGTAGGTGATGTACAGCAGTGAGGTGATGTAAGCAGTTAGTGATGTACAGCAGGGTAGGTGATGTCCCGCAGTGTAGGGGGTTGAAAAGCGTGTGGGTTTGAGGGACAGCAGTGTGGGTTTGATGTACCAGTGTAGGTGATGTACGCTTTGTAGGTGATGAACAGCGTGTAAATGATGTACAGCAGTGTAGGTGATTTTCAGCAGTGTGGGTTTGAGGGTACAGCGTGGGGTGATGTACAGCAGTGGGGGTTTAAATTGTACAGCAGTGTGGTGATGTACAGCAGTTTTTAAATGATGTACAGCGTGTGGGTTGATGACGCAGTGTGGGGTTGATGTACAGCAGTGTGGGTTTGATGTAAGCATTTGAAAGGTGATTTTACGCAGTGAAAGGTGATGTACAGCATTTAGGTGATGTACAGAGTGTAGGTAAATGTACGCAGGGTGGGGGTGATTTACAGCAGTGTAGGTGATGTCAGCATTTAGGTGATGACAGCAGTGAGGTGATTTTCCCAGCAGGTAGGTGATGTCAGCGGGTAGGTGAGGGACACAGTGTAGGTGATGTACAGCAGGGTGGGGTGATGAAACGGGCAGTGGGGTGATGTACAGCAGGGGGGGGGATGTACAGCATTTTAAGGTAAAGTACGGGCGGGGTTGGGTGATGTACAGGCAGTGTAGGTGATTTTCGGCATGTAGGTGATTTTCCGGGTTGGAAAGGGTATGTACACAGGTGGGTGTTTGTAAAGCAGGGTAGGTGATGACAGCAGTGTGGGAAAGCAGGGGTAGGTGATGTACAGCAGTGAAAGGTGATGTACAGCATTGTAGGTGATGAAACACAGTGTAGGTGATTTTCCGGGCATTGTGGGGTTATGTACAGCAGGGTGGGTGATTTACAGCAGTGTGGGTGATGTACAGCAGTGTGGGTTTGATGATCAGCAGTGTAGGTAAAGTACAGAATGTGGGTTAATTTGTAAAAGCGGGTAGGTGTTTGTACAGCATTTGTGGGGGTTTGTACAGCAGTGTAGGTGATGTACACATTTGGGGTTTAATTGAAACAGCGGGGGTAGGAGAAAGTGTAGGTGTTGTACACCAGTGTAGGGGGATGTACGGGCAGTGTAGGTGATGTACAGCATGTGGGACAGTGTGGGTGATTTTACGGGCAGGAATTTGATGTACCCCGGGTAGGTGATTACAGCATGTAGGTGATGTCCCAGGGGTAGGTGATGTACAGCAGTGTTGGGTTTAGGGTAACAGGGGGAGGTGATGTAAGCGTGTAGGTGATGTACGCGGGTAGGTGATGTACAGCAGGTAGGGTGTTGTACAGAAAAAAAATTTTGTAGGTGATGTCCCACAGTGTAGGAGCAGTTTTTGGTGATGTACAGCAGTGTGGGTGATGTACGCAGTGGGGGGAGCAGTTAGGGGGATGTACACAGTGTAGGTGATGTACGCGGGGGTAGGTGATGTACCGGGTTAGGTGATGTACAGCAGGGTGGGTTTGATGTACAGTTTTTGGGTGATTCGGGCAGTGTAGGTGATGTACAGCAGGGGGTAAATTTTACAGCAGGGTAGGTGATAAAAACGCAGTGAGGGAAAATGAAACAGTAGTGTAGGTGATTTTCAGCAGTGTAGGTGTTTGTACACCCAGTGTGGGTGATGTACAGCAGTGAAAATGATGTACAGCGTGTAGGTGATGTAAAAGCAGTGTAGGTGATGTACGGGCATTGTGGGTGATTTACAGTTGTAGGGGATGTACAGCAGGGAAAAGGGAGGGTACACAGTGTGGGTTGATGAAACAGCGGGGTAGGTGATGTACAGCGGGTGTGGGTGATGTCCCGCAGTGAGGTGATGTAAAAGCGGGGGTAGGTGATGTACACCCTAAAGGGTGATTTTTTACAGTAGTTTTGGTGATTTACAGTAGTGTAGGTGATGTCCCAGCATTTGGGGGGTGATGTCCCAGCATGTAGGAGCAGGTAGGTGATGTCAGAAATGTAGGTGATTTTCAGTAGTGTGGGTTTGATGTACAGAAAGGGTAGGGTGATGTACGGGCAGTGTAGGTGATGTACAGCAGTGTAGGTGTGAACAGCGGGGTTTGGTGATGTCAGCAGTGTAGGTGATTTCCAGCAGTGTGGGGGAAATGTACACCGGGTGTAGGTGAGGGTTCCAGCAGTGTAGGTGAGTACGGGAAAGGGAAAGGTTGTACAGCATTGTAGGGGGATGTACGGGCAGTGTAGGTGATGAAAGTTTAGGTGTGGGTGATGTACAGTAGTGTAGGTGATTTACAGCGTGTAGGTGATGCCCGGCGGGGTTTAAGGTGATGAAACGTAGTTTTGGGTAAATTTTACCCCAGGGTAGGTGATTTTTACGCGGGGTAGGTGATGTACACCGGTGTAGGTGATTACAGCAGGGTAGGGATGTACGCAGTGTGGGTAAAGTACAGAAAGTGTAGGTGATGAAACCGAAGTGTGGGGTGATGAACAGCAGGGTGGGTTAAATGAACAGCAGTTTTAGGGTGTAAAACAGTGTAGGTGATGAAACAGCGGGTTTAGGTAAAGTCACGGGGGTGGGTTTGATGTTACAGAAGGGGTAGGGGCAGTGTAGGGATGAAACAGCAGTGTAGGTAAAGTACAAGTGAAAGGTGATGTACAGCGGGGTAGGTGTTGAAACAGCAGTGTGGGTGATGTACACCCAATTTTAGGTGATGTACACGGGGTGGGTTTGATGTACAGCAGTGGGGTGATGTAAAAAGCAGGGTAGGTGATTACAGCATTTTTGGTGATGTACAGCATTTTGTAGGTGAGTACGGGCAGGGGTAGGAGCTTTTGTAGGTGATGTACAGCAGTGTGGGTTTGATGTACAGTAGTGTAAGCAGGTAGGTGTGTACAGCCAGTGTAGGTGATGTACGTAGTGGGAGGAGCAGTGTAGGTGATGTACAGCAGGGGTGGTGAGTACAGTAGTGAGGAGCAGTGTGGGTGATGTCCGTAGTGTTTTGATGTAAAGTAGTGTAGGGCTTTTGAAGGTGAGGTACAGTAGGGGTAGGGGGATGCACAACATGTGGGTGATGTACACATTGTGGGCAGTGCGGGTTTGTTTTTACAGCAGTGAAAGGGTAAAGAAAACAGTAGTGTAGGTGATGTAAAACAGTTTTAGGGGGGGCAGTGTAGGTTTGATGTCCAGCAGTGTAGGGGGATGTAAAAGAAAAAAAAGGGGGGGTTTGGTGATGTACAGAGTGTAGGTGTTTGAAACAGAAAGGTGTAGGAGCATTGGGTAGGTGATGTACAGAATTTAGGAGCGGGGGTAGGTGATGTACAGCAGTGTAGGGGGATGTACAGCAGTGTAGGGATTTTACATAGGGGTAGGTGATGTACCCCATGTAGGGGGCAGTGTGGGTAAAGTACGGGCAGTGTGGAGAAAGTGTATTATGTACAGCATTGTAGGTGATGTACAGCAGTGTAGGTGATGTACAGCATTGTGGGGCATTTGTAGGGAACAGCAGTGAGGTGATGTACATTTTTGTGGGTTGATTTTACAGCAGTGTAGGGCAGGGGTGGGAGGGTTACAGCAGTGTAGGAGCAGGGTAGGTGATGTACAGCAGTGTGGGTGATGTACAGGCAGTGTAGGTGTTGTACAGCAGTGTGGGAGCAGTGTGGTGATGTACAGCAGGGGTGGGGGAATTTACATTAGGGGTTAGGGATGTACGGGAAATTTAGGAGCAGGGGTGGGTTATGTGCAGCATGTAGGTGATGTACAGTATTTGTGGGTGATGTACAGCATTGAAAGGAGCAGTGTAGGTGATGACAGAAATTGTAGGAGCAGTGTGGGTGATGTAAAAGCAGTGTGGGATGTACACAATGAAAGGTGTTGTACACCGTGTGGGAAAGCAGTGTAGGTGATGTACAGCAGTTTTGGTTTGGTGTACAGTAGTGTGGGGGAAATTTACAGCAGTGTGGGGGCAGTGTAGGGGGAATGTACAGCAGTGTGGTGATGTACAGTATGTAGGGTGTTTGTACAGCGGTTTTGTTGTTGAAACAGTATTTGGGGTTGATGTACGGGCCGTGTAGGCAGTGTAGGGATGTACAGCAGTGTAGGTGATGTACAGCAGTGTGGGTGATGACGGGCGGGTGAAAGGGGGCAGTGTAGGTAAATTTTACAGCATTTGTGGGTGATGAAACAGTAGTGTGGGAAAGGAAAGTGTGGGGGTGATGTACAGCAGTGTAGGTGATGTACAGCAGGTTGGGTTTATGTACAGCATTTAGGTGAGTACAGCAGTGTAGGTGTTTTGTACACATGTAGGTGATGTACAGCAGGGGTAGGTGATGTACAGAAATTTGGTTGATTTTACAGCAGTGTGGGTGATGTACAGCAGGTGGGTGATTACATTTGTGTAGGTGATGTACAGCAGTTTTAGGTGAGAACAGCGGTGTAGGTGATTTTTAAAAGCAGTGAAAAGGTGATGTCCCGCAGGGTGGTTTTATTTTACAGCATTTGTGGGGTGATGTACAAGAGGGTAGGAGAAAGGTAGGGATGTAAAAGCAGTGTAGGACCCAGTGTAGGTGATGTACAGCATGAAAGGTGATGTACACAGGGGTGGGTTAATGTACGCATTGTAGGGAAAGTGAAAGGTGATGTACACCCGTGTAGGTAAATGAAACACAGGGGTAGGTGATGTACAGCAGGGGTTAGGGCAGTTTTTGGGGTAAATGTACAGCAGTGTAGGTGATGACAGCGGGGCCCTTTTAGGAGCAGTTTTAGGTGATGTACACCCTTTAAAAAAGGTATGTACAGCAGGGTAGGATGTCCAGCAGTGAGGGGGATGAAACAGAAATGTGGGTGATGTACAGCAGTGAAAGGGATGTAAAAGCAGTGTAGGTGATGTACAGAAAGTGTAGGTGATGTACGGGCAGTGGGGGTGGGGGTGAGTACAGCAGTGTAGGTGAGGTACACCCTTTTTGTATTTTAAATGTACAGCGGGTTTTGGGTGTTTACAGCAGTGTGGGTTGATTACACCCGTTTTGGGAGCAGTGTAGGTGATTTTACAGCAGTGAAAGGTATGTACAGCGGGGAAAGGTGATGTACAGCGGGGTGGGTTTGAGGGTACAGAAAGTGTAGGAGCAGTGTAGGTGATGTACAGCAGTGTAGGTGATGTACAGCAGTGTAGGTGATGTACAGCAGTGTAGGTGATGTACAGCAGTGTAGGTGATGTACAGCAGTGTAGGTGATGTACAGCAGTGTAGGAGCAGTGTAGGTGATGTACAGCAGTGTAGGTGATGTACAGCAGTGTAGGTGATGTACAGCAGTGTAGGAGCAGTGTAGGTGATGTACAGCAGTGTAGGTGATGTACAGCAGTGTAGGTGATGTACAGCAGTGTAGGTGATGTACAGCAGTGTAGGTGATGTACAGCAGTGTAGGTGATGTACAGCAGGGTAGGTGATGTACAGCAGTGTAGGTGATGTACAGCAGGGTAGGTGATGTACAGCAGTGAATGGTGAGATGGGGCGAGGTAATGACAATGTAGAGCGAGACAGAGTGATATAGGCTGTTACACAAGAATGTAGAGTGAAGAGTGAGATACAACATTTTAGAGTGAACTACAACATCATAATGTTAGATGCAGCAATATAGGTTAAGGTACGACCCTTTAACCTTAGCACATCTGACAACCACAACATCCCACATCATGCGGTCCAGATCAACAGAAAATATAGACCTCTATTGCAAACGGAAATAAAGCGAACCCAAATTTAGATCATTGGGAAACCATTGAGGGCGTCGTAACTCGGGTCTGAGTCCTAAGCACAGCTGGTTCCCCGCAATCCCCGCCAGCTGGTTGGTGGCGGCACTGAGGAATCTAGTAAATCCAGAGATAATACACTCTGCAAGTGACAGGAATCACCCTGGAAGTTCCCAGACTTCAAGGCGCCGCTGGAGAAGTCGGACGATATAAAGTCTCAACTCATGCACGGGTCTGAGGTTTTCATAGTTCTTCTCACGACTCTTAGCAACCAGTCATGATAATATGTACCTGACCACCACCAGCACTTACCTGCCCATTACCAGCACTTACCTGCCCACTACCAGCACTTACCTGCCCACTACCAGCACTTACCTGCCCACTGTCAGCACTTACCTGCCCACTACCAGCACTTACCTTCCCATTAACAGCACATACATACCCACTATCAACACATACCTACCCACTACCCACTAACAGAACATACCTACCCACTACCAGAATAACTGCCCACCAACAGAACATACCTGCCCACCACCAGCATTTACCTGCCCACCACCAGCACATACCTACCCACCACACCAGCAATTACCTGCCCACTACCAGCACTTACCTGCTGACCACCAGCACTTACCTGCCCTCCACCAGCACTTACCTGCCCTCCACCAGCACTTACCTGCCCACCACCAGCACTTACCTGCCCACCACCAGCACTCACCTGCCCACCACCAGCACTTACCTCTCCACCACCAGCACATACCTGCCCACCACCAGCACTTACCTCTCCACCACCAGCACTTACCTGCCCTCCACCAGCACTTACCTGCCCACCACCAGCACTTAACTGCCCTCCACCAGCACTTACCTGCCCACCACCAGCAATTACCTGCCCACCACCAGCACTTACCTGCCCACCACCAGCACATACCTGCCCACCACCAGCACTTACCTGCCCTCCACCAGCACTAACCTGCCCACCACCAGCAGTTACCCTCCCACCACCAGCACTTACCTGCCCACCACCAGCACTTACCTGCCCACCACCAGCACTCACCTGCCCCACCACCCCGCACTTACCTCTCCACCACCAGCACTTACCTGCCCTCCACCAGCACTTACCTGCCCACCAATAGCACTTACCTGCCCACCACCAGCACTTACCTGCCACCACCAGCACTTACCTCTCCACCACCACACTTACCTGCCCACCACTAGCACTTACCTGCCCACCACCAGCACTTACCTGCCCACCACCAGCACTTACCTCTCCACCACCAGCACTTACCTGCCCACCACCAGCACTTACCTGCCCACCACCAGCAATTACCTCTCCACCACCAGCACTTACCTGCCCACCACCAGCACTTACCTCTCCACCACCAGCACTTACCTCTCCACCACCAGCACTTACCTGCCCACCACCAGCACTTACCTGCCCACCACCAGCACTTACCTGCCCACCACCAGCACTTACCTCTCCACCACCAGCACTTACCTGCCACCACCAGCACTTACCTGCCCACCATCAGCAATTACCTCTCCACCACCAGCACTTACCTGCCCACCACCAGCACTTACCTCTCCACCATCAGCACTTACCTCTCCACCACCAGCACTTACCTCTCCACCACCAGCACTTACCTGCCCACCACCAGCACTTACCTCTCCACCACCAGCACTTACCTGCCCACCACCAGCACTTACCTCTCCACCACCACACTTACCTGCCCCCACCACCAGCACTTACCTCTCCACCACCAGCACTTACTCTCCACCACCAGCACTTACCTGCCCACCACAAGCACTTACCTCTCCACCACCAGCACTTACCTGCCCACCACCAGCACTTACCTGCCCACCACCAGCAATTACCTCTCCACCACCAGCACTTACCTGCCCACCACCAACACTTACCTCTCCACCACCAGCACTTACCTCTCCACAACCAGCACTTACCTCTCCCACCACCAGCACTTACCTGCCCACCACCAGCACTTACCTCTCCACCACCAGCACTTACCTGCCCACCACCAGCACTTACCTCTCCACCACACAGCACTTACCTGCCCACCACCAGCACTTACCTCTCCACCACCAGCACTTACCTCTCCACCACCAGCACTTACCTGCCCACCACAAGCACTTACCTGCCCACCACCCGCACTTACCTGCCCACCACCAGCACTTGCCTGCCCTCCACCAGCACTTACCTGCCCACCACCAGCACTTACCTGCCCACCACCAGCACTTACCTGCCCTCCGCCAGCACTTACCTGCCCACCACCAGCATTTACCTGCCCACCACCAGCACTTACCTGCCCTCCACCAGCACATACCTGCCCTCCACCATCACTTACCTGCCCCCCACCAGCACTTGCCTGCCTTCCACCAGCACTTACCTGCCCACCACCATCACTTACCTACCCACCAACAGCACTTACCTGCCCACCACCAGCACTTACCTGCCCACCACCAGCACTTACCTGCCCACCACCAGCACTTACCTGCCCACCACCAGCACATACCTGCCCACCACCAGCACTTACCTGCCCTCGAACAGCACTAACCTGCCCACCACCAGCAGTTACCTGCCCACCACCAGCACTTACCTGCCCCACCACCAGCACTCACCTACCCACCACCAGCACTTACCTCTCCACCACCAGCACATACCTGCCCACCACCAGCACTTACCTCTCCACCACCAGCACTTACCTGCCCTCCACCAGCACATACCTGCCCACCACCAGCACATACCTGCCCACCACCAGCACTTTCCTGCCCACCACCAGCACTTACCTGCCCACCACCACACTTACCTGCCCACCACAAGCACATACCTGCCCACCACCAGCACTTACCTGCCCACCACCAGCACATACCTGCCCTCCACCAGCACTTACCTGCCCCACCAGCACTTACCTGCCCACAACCAGCACTTACCTGCCCACCACCAGCACTTACCTGCCCACCACCAGCACATACCTGCCCTCCACCAGCACTTACCTGCCCACCACCAGCACTTACCTGCCCATCACCAGCACTTACCTGCCCACCACCAGCACTTACTTTTCTCTACTTTGTGCAGACTATCTGTTTATTTCTCATATTTATGTATATATATATATATATATATATATTTTATATATATATATATATATATATATATATATATATATATGTCTTTATTTGAAATGTTTCTGATTAATATGAGTGGGTAACGCTAAACACGTACGGGTCATACAGAGCCTGCGAATGGTAAGTGAGGGTGATCAGGTTTGTGGCAAAGCTAGTTAAAGTTCCTTGAATCAAGAGCCATTCACCAACATCAAGGCCTCTTCTTTGAAGGGTAAACATCATAAATTATTCTCCATCTCCAACCTTCATCATAATTAATTCTTCATTTGTTTCCTACGTCCTCTCGCGTATATATTCCATTAAGATTTTCAATGACCTTTTTTTTCATATTTATCTTCACCTCGGTGTGAAAATGGCCTGAAATTTTCTCAACAAATTACTCCCACGTGAACAATCGTAGTTACCTGCACACAGCCATCTTTTACCGGAAATTGCCCAACTAACCATTAACGTCGTCCTGGGAGATTAATGAATTCACACCCATATTATTATGCAAGGGGTTGAGGACAAGGTGCCAGCAAGCTTGCCCTGTTGACTGATGAACAAGGTACCAGCAAGCAGGTGCTGCTGACCGATGCACAACGTACCAGCAAGTATTTCTTGCTGAGTGATGGACAAGGTAACTGCTAGTAAGACCAGACTGGTTAAAGAACCCTTTGTAAGGAAGGTTAAAAGAGCAAATTTCAAAGAAGGAAATCGCTTTTCTCTTCCCAAGGACGAAAGAACTTCACTTGTCAGTGAGGATAAATGTACCAATAATAAATGCTGAAATATCCTTATAGTTAGTGACTCACAGGTCAGATATATTGACCGTGCTCTCTGTAATAGAGATAGGTAGGTAAGACAGAGGGTGTGTTTCCCAGGAGCTGGTGTTGGTAACATAGTCAACAGGTTGAATAATATCATGTCAGGTAAATAGAACAAGCCTCAATGCTTGTGGAAACGATATACTAGGAAGGGCTGGAAACAGGAGCTACTAGATAAGTACAGGATAGCTATAGATTTAATTAGGTCTAAGGGAGGGGTCCCGATCATATGAAGCATCTTTCCTAGAAGAGTAGTGGGCAGTGAAAGACTAAGGCAACTGGTGTAAATTGCTGGCTAGACAGGTAATGCAAGGAACTTGCACTACCAAGCATTGACAACTGGGACAATTTCTATGGCAAATATGATATATATGCAAAGGATGGAATACGTCTCTCTGGGAAATGGGTGTAGCATTAACCAACTGTGGCGAGAGGGACCTCTCTGAGTTGTATAGAATTTTAAATTAATAGAAGATAAATTTGTGTATGTATGCATGAGGAGCAAACAGTGTGAGAGAATATATTGCAGAACGAGGGATGAAACCGGCATGAATTGCCTGGGTACCTCAGGAATATGGTCAAAAGGCATTCTTCATCTTGAAGCTACTAATAAAAGCAAGGGAATTAGTCAACAAAGAAAGAGCGACAGTAGAGAGCAGTGAGTGATTAATTCCCTTAAAGTCTACTATACTAACAGCAGGAGCGTAAGAAATAAGATAGACGAGCTGAGATTAAGCGCTTCGTCTAGAAGCATTGATATTATTGCTATAACAGAGACCTGGTTCAACCTGGTCTTCTGAATGACACATACAAGACTGAAAATTATTCTACACTGATAGAGTCAACAGAAGAGGTGGAATGGCTATGTATGTCAGAGATAATTTAAACTGATGAAGTAGGAAATATATAAAATTAGAAGTGAAGAGACACTGAATACGTTTGGCTACAGTTTCTTGCATGACGTGAAAAAACAAATCTTCGTCGTGCTTTAGAGGTCTTCAAACCTTATAAGGGAATAAGGTAAACTTCTATGAGACGAAATTACTAAGGCATCTAGAAGCGAGAATGTTGTGTTAATGGGAGATTTTGACTTTAGCCAAACTGACTAGAGTAATTTGACAGAAAATCTTGAGTC
>NC_069485.1:9019507-9029507 GCF_026875155.1 Cherax quadricarinatus
CCGTCAGTGTGCCTACTATGTATCATCTGCTTCCCCTCTATCTATTTTCTTATCTCCTCAAAACTTCATCGGTTTTTGATAAGCTGTGCTAATTCACCTTCCCTGTTCCTTCATTCTTAACTCAAAATTTGATATCCAGCTGCGAAGATTTGTATTTGTTATCTCTGAGCTTTCTCTGTGATCGCTATAATATTTGGAGATGCTTCCACTATTCGTTTGTGCCGCTCATCACTCTTATTTGTAATTCCTTCATTTGTATACCATGCTTTCAGCTTCCTTTCCATGAATGTGTTCCAGTTTGTGGGTTCTGAATTCCTGCTCCTTGCAAACAGGTCAAGGGTGAAAGGGGTTAGTGTATGTTGGGGTTCAGGTGGAGGTGCACTTTTTGCCTGGAAGAGATTCAAGATCCTGGATGTAGCTGGAGGTGAATAAGGAGCTTGGGGGATAAATTTGTACATGGGGAGTGGAAGTTGGGGAGAAGGGCAATTGTCAGGAAGGTACTTGTGCTGGAGGATGGGGACTGTGAGTGTGGGAAGAGAGTGGGATATGGCTTGCTTAGTGTTATTGTGATTGAGAAGGACTTGACTCAAAGTCCATATTTGTTGATGCATGCGCTCTCTTTCCTTCCTAACTCTGGCGTCCTTGTGCTTTCTCTCAGTTATTCCTGCTCCTTTCTCGTTCTGACCAGTCGAGGTACATAGGCGATATTTTTCTGTCTGCCTTAAACGTGGTATTACAGTTGTGAGGAATCACTCTGATTGGTCATATTTTTTTCCCTCGAGTACTTGCCAAGTCTCTCAAAATTTGTTACATGGACCACTTCAGCCTCTCCACCTGTTACTGTTGACATTTTCAATCTCCTGGTCTTCCACCTCCCATATTTCATCGTGAGCTTTTCCTTCATCCTCCTGAAGCCCGTGAGAAATCCTCTCACATCAGTCTTTAGCAATTTGTGTGTTTAACAAAATTCTTCCTCATTAAGTTAAATGGTACATACATGTGGATGATGTTCTATACCCAGGAAAATAAATGTAAACCAATTCCTGCTTGAATTAAATAGTTTAGCTCCATCCATAAAGTTTACTGTTGAGTTTGAACATAAAAATTTCATTGCCCCTTTTAGGTGATTAAATTATTAAAAGAAATCAAGAATTTATATGCAGAAACCAAGAAATATTTTTATGATGTACAGTACTATTCATCACATCAAGACAGAGTTAAACGTTCTGTGATCTTATTCTTGAGACTCTGCGTCCTTGCCGCCCAGAGTTCATACATAAGGAAATGTTAATGATTTATGAAATAGTAAATGATCTAAAATATCTGTAAAAAAATTTAAAATTGCCATAAATCCATTTTATAATTCTAATAAGGACAAAGAAATATACTCAGAAATATGTTGGCTTTACTTTATCATGGAAACTTAATAGTATGCCTTCTCAGAATCCAAGTTGCATTAAAAAATCTAGACACCATAAATTTTAATTGTTTAAAAATCCCCCCCCCCCCCAAAAAAAAAAGTTGAAACGGTGTCTATAGGATTTCACGATAAAAATACAAAATTTCTGAAGGAGTCTTAAACTAGGATTAAAAAGAAAATAAATAAATATCTAAACTGAGCAAGAGTAAATTTCTCTGTTTATTCACGTGAGGATTTTCAGGATTGCGAGCACCTGTGAGTATGCAAAACGATAATTAAGATACTGGTGTATCACCTGGGTAACTTTATTCGGAAAATATTTCAAACCCGTAGCCTTATCACTTGAATACAGAGACAGTTGAAAGGGGTTTTCAACTTGAGACAGTAGAAGAAAGAGGTATTCAGTTTCCCCCTCCTAGATGGCGTTTACACCTGAATCTTGATGATTCGTCAAGTCTAAGGTTGTGAAATGTTTATCTACTCTAGGCTGGCTAAAAATCTGCTTCACAGTCTTCATGTCCTCTCTGCAAATACCTCTGTGATGAATTGAGAAAGTCGTTGGCTGGTGAAACCTTTATATGCCTTCTTTGAGTGCATAACTTTTATTGTTCCTTGTTAATGTGGTAAGTAGTCACGGAAAGCGCTTGGAATTTCATTATTACGCACAGTGGTTTTTTGCATATTCTGTAATCAATCACCTGTTTGCTGTGATCTTATCGCATATATATATATATATATATATATATATATATATTATATATATATATATATTATTATATATATTATATATATATATATATATATATTATATATATATATATATAATATATAAAATAAATTATGGATTAAATTATGGGGGGAATCAAATCAAAAAGGTGTAATTGGACACCAGTTACTTTTTGTGAATGATCTGTGCTTAATGGGAGATTCTAAAGAAAAATTGCAAAGGTTTAGTGGATGAGTGTGGGAATGTGAGTGTAAAGGTAGAAAGTTGAAAGTGAACATAAGAAAAGAGTAAGGTGATGAGGGTTGTCAAATGATTTAGATAATGAAAAAAATTGGATATCAAATTGGGCGGAGGAGTTGGAAAGAAGTGAATGTTTTCAGATACTTGGGGAGTTGACGTGTCGGCGGATGGTTTATGGAAGGATGAGGTTAATCATAGCATTGATGAGGAAAAAAGGTGGAGTGGTGCGTTGAGGTACTATGTGGAGTATCAAAAAACGTTTGTCTCTATGGAGGCAAGAAGGGAATGTATGAAAAGTATCGTTCAGTACCAACACTCGTATTATGGTGTGATGCTTGGTTCGGTAAATGCAGCAGCGAGGAGACGTTTGGGACGGCAGTGGAGATGTCCTGTTTTAAGGGCAATGTGTGGGTGTAAATATTATGCAGGAAATTCGGAGTGTGGAAATTAGGAGAAGGGGTGTGAGTTAATAAAAGTATTAGTCAGCGGGCAGAAGAGGGTGTTGTGAGGTGGTTTGGTCATTTAGAGAGATTGGATCAAAGTTGCAATGCATTGGAAAGCATTATAATCTATAGGGGAAGGAAGGGGATCAGGTAAGGGGTTCTCCGTCCTCGAAAGGGTTGGAGATGAGGGGGTGGTAAGGAGGTTTTGTGGGTAAGGGGCTTGGACTTCAGCAAGCGTGGCGTGAGCCCGGTTAAGATAGGAGTGACTGGAGACGAATGGTACTTGTTTAGGAACCTGACGATCTGTAGGAGTTGTGAGCAGGGTAACATATTTAGTGAAGGGATTCAGGGAAACCGGTTATTTTCATATAGTCGGACATTGAGTCCTGAAATGGGAATGTACATGCTGCACTTTAAAGGAGGGGTTTGGGATATTGCAGTTTGCGAGGGATATGTTGTGTATCTTTATTGTGTATGCTTCTAGACTGTTTGTATTCTGAGCACTCTGCAAAAAAAACAGTGATAATGTGCGAGTTGTGGTGAAAGTGTTGAATGATGATGGAAAGATTTTCATTCTTGGGGGATTTTTCTTTCTTTTTTGGGGTCACCTCTGCCTCGGTGGGGAGAGGCCGACTTGTTGAAAAAAAAAAAAAAAAAAAATATTATATATATATATTTATATAGATATATATATATTTATATATTACATATATATATATATATATTATATAAATATATATATATATATATATATATATCTATATATATACACTTTATATATATTTATGTATAATATATATACATATATATATATATATATTATATATATATTATATATATCTATATATAACCCCAACCCCCCCCAATAAAAATATCTATATATATATATGTGTGTGTAGTGTGTGGCAGAAAATTTGCACGGTATATGGTGTAGGAGGTAGGTTACTGAAAAGCAGTGAAGTGTTTTTAGAGGATAGCGAGGCTCAAGTTAGAGTATGTAGGAAAGAGGGAAAATTATTTACAGTAAACGTAGGCCTTAGACTAGGATGTAGCTGATGTCACCGTGGTTGTTTATATATTTATTAGATGGGGTTGTAAGAGAAGTAAAATGCGAGGGTTTGGCAAGAGGCGCGTGGACGTTCATAAAGTTAAAGATCAACATAAAGTGGGTGTTGTCACAGTTGCTCTTTGTGATGACACTGTGCTTTTGGGAGTTTCTGAAGCAGAACGTTGCAGAGATTGGTGATGAATTGGTACGGGTATGCAAAAGTAAAAAGAAAGAAATTAAAAGTGATTACAGAAAGAGTATGGTTTTGAGATAACTATAAAGATTTGGTGATGAAAGATTGGATATCAGATTGGAGCGAGAGAGTATGGAGGAGGTGAAGAATGTTTTCACATATTTGGGAGTGGACGTTGTCAGCGGATGGGTCTATGAAAGTGAGGTGAATCATAGAATTGGATGATGAGGGGAAAAGGTGTGCGTGGTTGCCTTTGGAGTCTGTGTGGAGACAAAGGAACTTTGTCTTTGGAGGCAAAGAGGGGAATGTATGAGAGTATAGTTTTTACGATCGCTCATATATGGGAGTGAAAGCATGGGTGATGAATGTTGCAGCGAGGAGAAGGCTGGAGGGCACAGTGGAGATGTCATGTCTGAGGGACTGTGTGGTGTAAAGATAATTGCAAGAGAATTCGTTTAGTTGGAAGTTAGGAGGGGTGCGGGATTAACCAAAACTGTTGTCCAGAGGGTGAGGTAGGGTTTGTTGAGGTGGTTCGGACATGTAGAGAGAATGGAGCGAAACAGAATGACTTCCAGAGAGTATCAGTCTGTGTGGAAGGAAGGCGGGGGTGGGGTCGTCCTAGGAAAGTTGGAGGGAGGGGGGATACAGGAGTTTTTGGTGCGAGAGGGCTTTGGAACTTCTGCAGGCATGCGTGAGCCGTGTTTGAGGAGTGAATGGAGACAAAGGGTTTTTAATACTTGGACGTGCTGTTGGAAAGTGTGAGCAAGTAACATTTATGAGGGATTCCATGGAAGGAAACCGGCAGGCCGGACTTGAGTCCTGGAGATGGGAAGTACAAGTGCCTGCACTCTTGTGGAGGGGTGTTAATGTTGCAGTTTAAAAAAACTGTAGTGTAAAGCACCCTTCTGGTTTAGCAGTGATGGATGTGAAATGATGGAGGAAAGTTTTTCTTTTCGGGCCACACTGCCTGGTGGGAAATTCGGCCAGTGTGATACAAATAATATATTTATATTATATATATATTATATATATATATAATTATATATATATAGATATATATATATATATCGATATATAAATATATATATATATATATATATATGCACTATGATCACAGTAAACAGGTTGATACAGAAATATGGCAAAACAACCATGTGCCACCTTCCCATGAAAGCAGCTCAGACAGATGTGGAGTGGACACTAATGATTCGTGCCATTAAGCCATTAGAGCCTTGATATCTGGACCAAATTAAGACTAGGACGCAGTGTTTTAAGTGATCTTCCGACGGCACTGTTACACATTCCTCTCCACAACTAACCTCTCACTGTAGAGTCGAATACTATTCATAAACGTTTCGATCCTTTTCCTCACCATTATCAAGTCAGTAACTTTTACACTTCTTGTTACTCTGAGAGTCATCCTCGAATTATGTTTAAGTAAGTCTTGTTAAGGCAGCGTTTTAAATACATGAGGGAGGTAATCCACCAAGAAGTAACACCGCTTTCTTGCTCCCACCAATGTTGACACAGAAATCACACACCAAGTTACTACACAACACAAAAACAACACTACACGTACACAGAGTAGGTATAAATCTTGCCGCACGCACACCAAAACACACACACACACACACACATACACACACAACACCCACACATCACACACACCACACCACACACACACACACACACACACATCACCAAACACACACACACCACACACACACACACACACACACACACACACACACACACACACACAACACACACAACACACCACATGAACAGCACCAACAAATATCTTTCGATGAAGAAACCAAAAAAATGTTAAAATCAATAAATTAATAACAAATATTTCTATATGGGAATGGAGTTACAACTGTACCAGGAAAAGGTGATAATTTGTTGACTTACTGCATAGAGCCATTTCGGGGAAGTCGCTGTGAAATAACCTTAAAGCACCCTTAAAACACATTATTTCTAAGCAAAATTTTTTAACGGGCAGTTTTGGTTAGAAGTTTTAGTTAGCAGCTATAAACATTGTAGAGGTTATTAATGTTCCTTCCAACTATAAATGCAGTTGTTAATCTAAATTTCACGATTAGCTCAGAAGTACACTAGGCTTAAAAGACTGAAGATCTCGCAAGAACTGAAGACTCCAAGAACTGAAGACTCCAAGACCTGAAGACTCCAAGAGGAACTGAGACTCCATGAACTGAAGCTCCAAGAAACTGAAGACTCAAGAACTGAAGACGCTCAAGAATGAAGACTCTGCTGGACTTTCATCTCAGATGGAGCACTGCAACCGCGACTCAAGGCCCTCATCTGCAGCATTTATTGTTATTTGCAATGTGTGTCCATTGTACCTAGGTATGGTGTAGTCCTTTGATACACTAGGTATCCATGAAGTGCCGTTGATGAATTATATTTGAAATGTATAAGGTTTAGGTGGACCCAAAGTCCGTAGATTGAGACCTGACTGGTCTGCAAGGTCTCTATCTACTGGATACTAGTCGGGGAAAGGAAATATATATGTGTGCAGAATTGGGTAAAAAATGTGAGATTTTGGCCCGTAAATAGCAAACGCTCTTCTTGCCGAATAAGGCCCAGCGAAAATTTGTGTAACGAATAATTTCGTAAAATAAAGGAATTCTGACCAAACGAAGCGAAATTATTTCATTGTGTTTGTTTATTATTAAAATATTGTAAACTTATCTAAAATTAAATTAAACTGCGCATGTTATATTAATGTTAGGTAAGTTTTTTACATTAACATAAAATGAAAACTTATATCTTTAAAACGTATAAGAAAATTTTTTAGAAAGAACTTAATTTGAAATTATTTTTGTAATTGACCAATTTAACCTATTGCACGTCGTGTGTGTTGTATTTATATAAAATATATTATATAGATATATATATTATATATATATATATATATATATATATATTATTTTTTTATACTATATATTATTAATATATCATATATATATATAGGTCTACCGAAGAGGGCCAGACACTTGCGATCTTGGCTTAAATAGCAACGCTTCATCTTGCATTAGGGACAAGTGAAAATTTGTGTATGCATAATTTTCGGCCAAAATCATTCTGAGCTAACGAAAAAAAATTATTTGATTGTGTCGTTTAGTACTAAATTAATTGTAAACGTATTTAAAATATATTTAGTTGGGTTAGCTAAAATAAATTGCTTTGTTTAATAAGGTAAGGTAAGTTTTCTATGATTCTTTTTGGTGCACAATCATTATATTTTTACTTAACATTAATGAAAAAAAATATTTCTCTGTAAACGTTAACGAGAAAATTTCAGAAAGGATTATTTTTAAATGAGTTCTTGTCTAATTGGTACTCCTGTTTTCATATTCCGGCACACACACACACACACACATATTATATATATATATATATATAGATATATATTTATATTATTATATTTATCATATATATATAATTTATATATATATATTTATTTATATATATATATATATATATATATATAATATATATAGTGAGGTACACTTTCGAACTGTTTTATAGGGACGCTTCATCCTCAGAGAAAAAATAAACTTGCTTCAGGGAAAACTCAAGTTCTCCTGAAGATGTTTGGAGAATTTTCTCGACCACCCTCTATTATTTAATTAATGTATATTTTATTTAAAAACAAAATACATTAAACAAAAACTTTCACAATGGTGCAATAGAAAGTAAAAAACATAGGTAATCAGAGCGACATCTCGAATACTTCGTCCAACTCCTCGGCTGGGGGCTGCGTGCCAGAATGCTGCAGGCTTTTCCTTCTGGATCGCTACACTGAGGTCTCTGGGAAAGGAGTGAAGTTGGTTCGCCCTGTGGTTCCTTGGTTTCTATGATGAGCTTTTTCACCAGCTCTTTGAGGAACTTTAGAGCACACTTGCCCCATGCTCCAAGGGTTCGACCCGATTGGGGATGTAAGTTTATTAGCAAGTGGGAAGGTTCTTCATATTTGGGATTCTTTGGGTCTCCCTGTGGCTGGCATCTCCACTCCTTCCCATACGGAGTATGGCAAGTAGGTGTCTGCCATGTGGCGGCCACAGGTGTTTGTCAGTCCAGGCAATCTGATTTCCATCCTTCCAAGGCAGCATAGTGGCTCATCAGGTCGCTTTTGACTTCCCTCAGGACCTCTGTACTTAGGGTTCCCGTTCGGAGTGAGCAAGGGGCGTGGCGAGGGCTTCTCTTTATAATGTCATTGACCTTCTCATGCCTGGGCTACTCCCTTATGTGTGTGACACACGAGACCATGATGTCCGATTTGATCAGCTGTTCGCCCTGCCGCAAATACACCTATGTTCGGTGAGGATGGGGGGCAGCTAGGGCGCTAAAGAGCAACTACCTATCGCATTAGATGAGTTTGGAGCGAGTGTGAGAAGGTTTAGATGGTAAGAACGGAATGGTCGCAGCGTGGATAGTGGCAGCCGCGCTATGTGGGCATGTAGTTCAGCTCAGCCACATAAGATTCGTCAGCTAGGTATATTTCGACACTATAGGTAGGTTAGCATAGGCCCCATTGTGACCACAAATGCAAGTTTTTACAGACGATTCTCCAGCTAGCGTGGCCGTGACGAACCTCTTGTCATGTCCCCTCACTGCCGTCAACATGAACTCTCGAAATGTTTAATGGACACGATTGCAAAACAAACCATACAACGGGCCGGGATTTGAACCGCGGTAGAGAGGCTCAAAACTCCCGACCGTGCGTAAGCCATGGACAGGCTAAGCACATAAGATTCGTCAACAAGGTATATTTCTTCACCATAGGAAATTCGTCTGTAAAAATTTGCATTTGTGGTCACCAGTGGTGACCTATGACTAACCTTCCTATCGTGTTAGAAATATACTAGTTGGACGAATCTTATTAGTGGCTAGCTGGTCTGTGGCCTAACGCGCCGGTCTGGAGTTTTGAGGACTCTCTGACCGCGGGTTCAAATCCCCGCCCGTGGTATGGTTATGATCCCTTGTATCCAGAAATCTTCCCCATGAGGGGGGGAAGACTGAAGGGCCCTGAATCTGCACTCCTCGAACGGCGTAGAATTAGGGGGGAATATGATTCGAGGTTTATAAATGGAAAACAGGAATAAATAAAGGGGATGTAAATAAGCGTGCTGAACTATTCTACAGCCAAGTACAGGACTCGCTCAGCAATGGTTTCAAGTTGGAAAATCAGGATTCAGAAAGGATATCAGGAAAGCACTGGTTTGGATATTAGAGTTGTGGCTGAGTGGAACAAATTCCCGTGTACAAGTTATTTTTTTTTTGTTTTTTTTTTTCCCCCAGGCTTATAAATTCGTTGTGGTAGTTTAAAAATTGGTTAGATAAATTCAGGTGGGGGTGGGTGGGTGTGAGTCTGGAGCTGACTAGCTTGTGCTTGCTGGGTCTGGTCAGTGCTCCATCCTTGAGTGGGGCATGACCAGACTGGGTGGGTCATGGGCTATACGGGGAGGGGCCATTGGTCTAATCCGGGGGGACCTAAACCTGCTCCGCATGGGTTCAGTAGGCCTGTTGCAGTGTTCCTTCTTTCTTATGGTATTATATATATATTTATATATGTATATATATATTTATTATATATATATATATATATATATATTATTTTTTATACTATATATATATATATTTATGATATGTATATATAATATATATTATATATGCCGAATAGGCAGAACTTGCTATCTTGGCTTTAATAGCAACGGCTCATCTTGCCAGATTAGGACAGGGAAAATTTGTGCATGCAATAATTTAGCAATATCATCTGAACCAACGAAAAATAATATATTTCACTGTGTTTGTTTTAGTATTAAAATATTGTAAACAATCTAAATATATTTAGTTTGGGTTAGGCCTTAAATAAATTGTTCTTGTTATTTATAAGGTTAGG
>NC_069485.1:9032007-9084226 GCF_026875155.1 Cherax quadricarinatus
ATTTCTCTTATATTTGTTCAGAGTGATTGTTTTGCATATTCTAAAAATCACCTGTTTACTGTGATCTTATTTGCATATATATATATATTTATTATATATATATATATCTATATATATATATATTTTATATATATATAATATATATATATATATATATATATATTTTTTTATATTATATGTATATACAAAAAACAACCACGTGAAAGAATAATGAAATTCAAGCGATTTTGTGACCTGCTCACATTTTCAAGGACAAATAAAAGTAATGCATCAAAGGAGCATATAAAGGGTCTAGGACCACACCTCACCCTCACATCCCACAACAAACCAACACCTGATGCACGATCATGAGAATAGAGAACACTGCAGCAGGCCGCTGGACCAACTCTAATCAGGTTCTGCAACACCCAACAACAACTATTTACCTTAGAAATAAGATTTATTATTGTCCAATGTATATTTAAATTCTAATTATTGAGTGAATTAGTTTGTGGGTTTTGCGTGACAGGGAACCTGTCTAGTTGGGCCAGTGGGGCCTCGAGGTTCGAGGTTATGACCAGAGCTTTGTGTATAGAGGGGGGAGGGGGGGGAAAAGAAGGATGGGTAAGGATGGAAGTTTGGGAATGGTTGGGGGATGGGAGAGGGTAGGGGGGTTATTAAAAGGGTAGTGGCCTATCCACTTTGGTTTTGTTGTTTTGAATGTGTATGTGTGTGCCATTATTGAGTGATTTTTGAAGAGGTTGGGGTGTAGGGTAGGGCATACCTCCTGCCCATCAATTTTTGCAATGCTTTTATTGTGTTATACACTGTGTCATGAATGGAAGGAGATGGGTACTGCATAGAATTGCTTGCTTTTTTTTCCGCAAGTGGATGGTCAGGAGGCGCAGCTGCAGCGCGAAGGTTGATGGGCATTCCGATGGAGGTTGGTTTTGCTCACCTGGAGTCGGCCAGCAAGGCAGTGACCTCTGAGGTGGTGGACCTGCTGTGTTGTGTGTTGATGTAGCGAATGTCAGTTGTGAGGTGTTGGTTGATCGAAGTGGGGAGTCACCCGGAGATGGGGAGGGCCTTGTCGTGTTTACTGGACGCATAGACATGGTTCCGGTGGTATCCATTTCTTCATCTGCCGGGGAGCAGGTCGCTTAAGATCTTGGGGACGAGGGAAGTTTTCCTTGTGGTTAGCGTCGAAATCTTTGCTGGAGGGTCATTCTTTGTGGATCTGTAGGCGGATGGGTTCGGTGGATGGTTTATAGTCGGTTGTGTTCACTGGTTGGGGGGGCTTCTCTCTGTCAGAGCACGTGAGTTCCTGCATGTCATTTAGTTGTTTCTTAGTTAAGTTTGTCTAATCGGACGTTGATTCGGGGGATTCTCTATTGTATAATGTAGGTCCTCTGAGTGATTCTGTATCTGTGTTGGTGTCGTGATGAAGCAGAGGAGGCTTTGTTTTGACTCTTTGGAGTTTGAGCATGTTGGTTTGGTTGTGAGTGACATGGTGTACGCAGGGGTATTCTAGCAGAGGTTGATATGTCTTTTACAGGTTGTAGTTTGATGTGGGGAGGGGCTGCTTTGATATCGTAAAGTTGGCAAGCGGGCTTTCGCTAGGTTTACTTTTTTGGTTACGTCGGGTTTAGAGTTGAGTAATCTGCCGCATCTCGTTTCTTAGGATCTTGTTGGGTTCCTATAGCAATGCAGGTACCTCCTGATGGAAATGCCTCTTTTTCTTCTATAGTCTGATGGGTAAGCCACCCAAATGTGCTGATGAGACTTTGTCAGGGTTGGTTGTGATTCTCCATTTCTTTTCCCACTGGCCAGTTCTATTTAGTTCTTCATCATTTTCTCGATGCTCTCCTATGCTTGTTTGCACATGCTGTAGCGGGTGGGGACGGAGACAACATGGATGACATCGTCTGCATAATTGGGTGATGAATGGTGTCGTATGTTCAGGTTGGGGGAGGTCGTGAGATATGTTGAAGAGGATGGGGTTACGCAGGAGCCTTGGGGTACTCTCTGCTGTTGTGTGAAGGGGGTTGCTTTGCTCTTGGAAGGTGGGGATGATTTTTCTTCCAGTTAAGAAGTTGTAGATGAGACTGAGAAAGGTCGTTCGTGTCAGGGAGGTCTACGAGTTTGTAATTGAGACCGTCGTGCCCAAAGGCTGTCGAAGGCCTTGTGTTCGTCCTTGTGGCGATAAGGGCCAGGGTTCCCTTGCTTCTTCAGGGCTGGCCACCGCATCTATAGATGATGTTATGGCATGCTGGGTTGCTGCGGTGGACCTGAAGCCGAACTGCCTTTCAGAGAATTGGTGGTTGTACCCCATGTAATGTTTGATTGAGTCTGTTGGAATTATTATTTCAAAGACTTTGCCCGTGCGTACGTCGAGTAGGGGAGATGGGTCTGTAGTTCTCAGGTTGTGGTTGTCATCGTTTGGTTTGGCGATGAAAACATCGTAGCTGTCTTGATGAGCCACTGGGAAGTGGACCCGGATGCCAAGATCGGCGTTGTTAGATATTCACCAGAGGACATCTTGCTGTTACAGGGGAGGTACTTTAGTTGTTTTGCTCTATGCCGCTGGATGGGCCTGGAGCTGTGTTTTCTCAGTCGCCCTATGACTTGGGATACTTCTCTGAGCGTGATTGGTATGGTGAGGGGATGTTCGTCTTCAAGGGTACCTGTGTCAATTGATGGAATAGGAATGAAAGTTTCTAGGTTCTCGTCACGCCATTGTTGACCCCTGATGTCCCCCCCCGGTGGTTGTTATATATAAACTTTGCTGTCGTTGTGTTGAGAGATATTTCTCCCGTACTTCCCCCATTAGGCTTCGGCTTGGTCCGTGGGGTCGTCAATGTAGGGTAGTCCGTGACCTCCACCATTTGGTCTCGGTGATAGGAGTGAGAGAGGTGTTGAGTGGGCGTGTGTTTGACCTAGTAGTCTGTGGATGTGCTTCAGAATTGTCAGGGTGGCGTTTGTACTGGTTAGCTTGGCGCACCAGATATTCCCAAAGATCTCTTTTATGTTGGGTATTAGGGCGTTTAGACTATTCTCGTCTTAGTAGGGCTTCCCGGGAGGTTGCCCTGTGAGGGAGTGGTCTACTGCTTTCTAATTGGTTACATGTTAATTCTGTCCTTGAAGTTCCCTAGTTGGTTGGTATTTGTTGGTAAATCTTGGCGCTGTTAGTGTGTGCAAGTGTGTGGCCTCTTTGATTCTGGCGTGAAGGTAGTTATTTGGCCCCACTGCAGGCGTTGGTCTTCGAGAGAGATGGTTTGATCATTACCTAAGAAGGCTCTAAAGGGTCGACGAACCTAGCATCTTCAAGTTGGGTTTAGGGGGGGGGGGCCGTGGTGTGTTTCGGACGGAGTGGGCCTGTAGCTTGATTACCACAGGGGATGTGATCGGATCCGACGTTGCACTGGAGAGATCTACAATGGTAAACCAAGTTCACGAGTCTCTGTTGGTGGTAGGACTTACGTCTGGGGGGTGCCTGGGGTGGTGTGGCCCACAAACCCGACTTGAGAATGGGCCATTGAATTTGAGGTCTTTCGCGGGCCATTATGTGATATAGTTGTTTCCCCTTGTGGTTACCTTGCCTTCCATTTCCCCCCAACACTGGGCAGGGTGGCTCCACATTGAAAGAAGCAGGGTGGTGGGCATTGAAGTCCCGGCTAGGGACGTGGGGATATTTCTATTGTTGAGAAGTCGGTGTACAGGAATGGATTCGCTTAACAGATGTCTGGGAGGGAAGTACCTGTGATTACTTGGAGTCTCCATGTGATGTTGCACTTCAACCGCTAGGGACGTTGTCCTTCGTTGTCAGGTATGTTGCGGAATTCATGCCCTGCCTTCACTAAGATGGCCACCCCTCTGTTGGGTCCCTGGATTTCTCAAGAGTTGAGTACCCACGTATCTTTATGTGGTGGTCAGGTCTGGCTGATGTTTTTTTAAGAGGATAATGTCTGGGTTTTTGTGGTTGCAGAGTTTCGAGTTCAGGACGGTAACGGTTGTTGAAGAAGTGATGGATGTGATTTGCTAGAATTGTGAACCCCTTATTGTACGTGTTTGGCTGGTTGCTGTGCCCAGTGGGTTGGGTGTTTGGTGGCACAGTCACGTGGGCGGTAGTGTGCGCGTTCTGTGGGGATTGCGGGAGGGAGGGGGAATAGTAGTCTTGGGTGGACTTCTGAGTGTAGAATTGGTCGTTCGTCTGTGCTGTTATGTGACGAGTGGTAATTGACAGACGAGTTGTCGTCTGAATCGTCGTTTTAGGCCTTGTGGGGCCAAATCAGGGTCTCATGTGTTGTCGACGATGTCGACATTGGGGACATTGGAGGTTTGAGCCCCCCCCCTAAGGTTGGATATGTCTTGATATAGGTCTTGTCAGGAGGGTATCTTACCATGGGGTGGCGGTGGTCCAGGTTGGTCCATTGGGTCAGCATCATGGCGGTTGGTTGTGCATGGCTAGTGGTGCAGATGCAGGGGTTGTTGGTTCCATGCTGGTTGGATGGTTTGGTCGTGTGCGGGGTATGGGTTGTAGGGGCTCCATGTTTGGGCGCACCGTGTCGGGGATGATTATGGCTGTAAGTGCCATTTGCAATGGAGGCAATTAATGAGGATGTTGCAGCAGAGTTGGTCATTGCCTTGGACCATTCTTTGGCCAGCATGAAGTATGCCGGGGCTCTTTATTATCCTTCTTGGATGTGGACAGAGGGGTTGGGGTAGGAGGGAGGACCTTGGGGCTGGTAGGGGTCTGGTGTATGGATTGGGTGGGGGCCTGGGGGGTGCTGGGGATCCAGGCATTGTGATGCAGTTGTCGTGGCACAAGTAAGTGCATTGCTGGAGTTCGGAGGGTTGGGGTAAGATTGTGGGACATCGGGGTGGAGGAGGAGTGAGCTGCCTTTTGTTTGGCAATGGGTCAGTTTTCTGGTTTTCAAGGCTTTGCGGACTTCGTTTTTCCTTGGTAGGGCAAGTAGTAGGTGAGACCGCATGGTGGGACCTGGCCACAGAGGATTCAATTGGGTCTATTTCCTGTTAAGGCCAGTCCTTGTAACATGGGGCATCCGCCTACAGATGCTGCAATCTCAGGCTTTCTCTTTGGTGCATTTGTTTGTGTTATGGCCCGAAGTGGTAGCATTTTGAAGATTGGGTAATGGAGACGAATCTTCTCCATGGCTGACTTGGTCTGGCGTGCATTTTGGGTGACCGAGCATTTCAGGCCATGGTCATCATACGTATCGGGCTTCTCAGGTGTCTAAGGACAAGTTTCTGCGATTGCTGGTTTGACAGGAGTTCTTTGGCAAACTTGGAACAAGCCTTGAGGAAACGTGAATTCAGAGTTGTCTTTGGTGATTCCATCCCGAGCTCATCGCCAGTGTCATATTCGCGCATGATGCTGTTGAGTGTGCTACAATCACTGAGCCGCTGAGCCTGGGAAGTTGTTCAGTGGGATTGGGGCGGGGGAAAATGCCCCTCATCAGCGAGTTTGTCTTAGAACGTTCTCTTTTTTGAGGTGGAGTAGCTCCTCTTCCGAGGTAGAGCAGTAGTACTGCACAAGTGTGGTCTTGAATATGTCCACAGGTTGCAATGGTTAGCTTGCTACGAATGGCAGTTCTATAAATATCTCTTTCGGTTTGGGTCACCAGTGACCGAAGTCTCACTCTTATATTGGGCATCTTGCCCAAGCTAGTTTAAAGCTGACTCAGATTTGAAATATGCTGAAAAGGGAATCCTGTTAGCCTGGTGTGCTGCATCTAATTCTATTTCGGCTGACTTATGAAGGACAGCCCTAAGAGCTAGCCTAGCCCTCGGCTGCTGGTAGTGTTCTCTTTCTTATGAGTCACACGTTCAGGTGATGCTTTGTTGTGGGATGTGATCGTGTGGTGTGGTTCTAGATCCTTTATATGCCTTCTTTGAGTGCATAACTTTTATTGTTCCTTGTTAATGTGGTAAGTAGTCACGGAAAGCGCTTGGAATTTCATTATTACGCACAGTGGTTTTTTGCATATTCTGTAATCAATCACCTGTTTGCTGTGATCTTATCGCATATATATATATATATATATATATATATATATATTATATATATATATATATTATTATATATATTATATATATATATATATATATATTATATATATATATATATAATATATAAAATAAATTATGGATTAAATTATGGGGGGAATCAAATCAAAAAGGTGTAATTGGACACCAGTTACTTTTTGTGAATGATCTGTGCTTAATGGGAGATTCTAAAGAAAAATTGCAAAGGTTTAGTGGATGAGTGTGGGAATGTGAGTGTAAAGGTAGAAAGTTGAAAGTGAACATAAGAAAAGAGTAAGGTGATGAGGGTTGTCAAATGATTTAGATAATGAAAAAAATTGGATATCAAATTGGGCGGAGGAGTTGGAAAGAAGTGAATGTTTTCAGATACTTGGGGAGTTGACGTGTCGGCGGATGGTTTATGGAAGGATGAGGTTAATCATAGCATTGATGAGGAAAAAAGGTGGAGTGGTGCGTTGAGGTACTATGTGGAGTATCAAAAAACGTTTGTCTCTATGGAGGCAAGAAGGGAATGTATGAAAAGTATCGTTCAGTACCAACACTCGTATTATGGTGTGATGCTTGGTTCGGTAAATGCAGCAGCGAGGAGACGTTTGGGACGGCAGTGGAGATGTCCTGTTTTAAGGGCAATGTGTGGGTGTAAATATTATGCAGGAAATTCGGAGTGTGGAAATTAGGAGAAGGGGTGTGAGTTAATAAAAGTATTAGTCAGCGGGCAGAAGAGGGTGTTGTGAGGTGGTTTGGTCATTTAGAGAGATTGGATCAAAGTTGCAATGCATTGGAAAGCATTATAATCTATAGGGGAAGGAAGGGGATCAGGTAAGGGGTTCTCCGTCCTCGAAAGGGTTGGAGATGAGGGGGTGGTAAGGAGGTTTTGTGGGTAAGGGGCTTGGACTTCAGCAAGCGTGGCGTGAGCCCGGTTAAGATAGGAGTGACTGGAGACGAATGGTACTTGTTTAGGAACCTGACGATCTGTAGGAGTTGTGAGCAGGGTAACATATTTAGTGAAGGGATTCAGGGAAACCGGTTATTTTCATATAGTCGGACATTGAGTCCTGAAATGGGAATGTACATGCTGCACTTTAAAGGAGGGGTTTGGGATATTGCAGTTTGCGAGGGATATGTTGTGTATCTTTATTGTGTATGCTTCTAGACTGTTTGTATTCTGAGCACTCTGCAAAAAAAACAGTGATAATGTGCGAGTTGTGGTGAAAGTGTTGAATGATGATGGAAAGATTTTCATTCTTGGGGGATTTTTCTTTCTTTTTTGGGGTCACCTCTGCCTCGGTGGGGAGAGGCCGACTTGTTGAAAAAAAAAAAAAAAAAAAATATTATATATATATATTTATATAGATATATATATATTTATATATTACATATATATATATATATATTATATAAATATATATATATATATATATATATATCTATATATATACACTTTATATATATTTATGTATAATATATATACATATATATATATATATATTATATATATATTATATATATCTATATATAACCCCAACCCCCCCCAATAAAAATATCTATATATATATATGTGTGTGTAGTGTGTGGCAGAAAATTTGCACGGTATATGGTGTAGGAGGTAGGTTACTGAAAAGCAGTGAAGTGTTTTTAGAGGATAGCGAGGCTCAAGTTAGAGTATGTAGGAAAGAGGGAAAATTATTTACAGTAAACGTAGGCCTTAGACTAGGATGTAGCTGATGTCACCGTGGTTGTTTATATATTTATTAGATGGGGTTGTAAGAGAAGTAAAATGCGAGGGTTTGGCAAGAGGCGCGTGGACGTTCATAAAGTTAAAGATCAACATAAAGTGGGTGTTGTCACAGTTGCTCTTTGTGATGACACTGTGCTTTTGGGAGTTTCTGAAGCAGAACGTTGCAGAGATTGGTGATGAATTGGTACGGGTATGCAAAAGTAAAAAGAAAGAAATTAAAAGTGATTACAGAAAGAGTATGGTTTTGAGATAACTATAAAGATTTGGTGATGAAAGATTGGATATCAGATTGGAGCGAGAGAGTATGGAGGAGGTGAAGAATGTTTTCACATATTTGGGAGTGGACGTTGTCAGCGGATGGGTCTATGAAAGTGAGGTGAATCATAGAATTGGATGATGAGGGGAAAAGGTGTGCGTGGTTGCCTTTGGAGTCTGTGTGGAGACAAAGGAACTTTGTCTTTGGAGGCAAAGAGGGGAATGTATGAGAGTATAGTTTTTACGATCGCTCATATATGGGAGTGAAAGCATGGGTGATGAATGTTGCAGCGAGGAGAAGGCTGGAGGGCACAGTGGAGATGTCATGTCTGAGGGACTGTGTGGTGTAAAGATAATTGCAAGAGAATTCGTTTAGTTGGAAGTTAGGAGGGGTGCGGGATTAACCAAAACTGTTGTCCAGAGGGTGAGGTAGGGTTTGTTGAGGTGGTTCGGACATGTAGAGAGAATGGAGCGAAACAGAATGACTTCCAGAGAGTATCAGTCTGTGTGGAAGGAAGGCGGGGGTGGGGTCGTCCTAGGAAAGTTGGAGGGAGGGGGGATACAGGAGTTTTTGGTGCGAGAGGGCTTTGGAACTTCTGCAGGCATGCGTGAGCCGTGTTTGAGGAGTGAATGGAGACAAAGGGTTTTTAATACTTGGACGTGCTGTTGGAAAGTGTGAGCAAGTAACATTTATGAGGGATTCCATGGAAGGAAACCGGCAGGCCGGACTTGAGTCCTGGAGATGGGAAGTACAAGTGCCTGCACTCTTGTGGAGGGGTGTTAATGTTGCAGTTTAAAAAAACTGTAGTGTAAAGCACCCTTCTGGTTTAGCAGTGATGGATGTGAAATGATGGAGGAAAGTTTTTCTTTTCGGGCCACACTGCCTGGTGGGAAATTCGGCCAGTGTGATACAAATAATATATTTATATTATATATATATTATATATATATATAATTATATATATATAGATATATATATATATATCGATATATAAATATATATATATATATATATATATGCACTATGATCACAGTAAACAGGTTGATACAGAAATATGGCAAAACAACCATGTGCCACCTTCCCATGAAAGCAGCTCAGACAGATGTGGAGTGGACACTAATGATTCGTGCCATTAAGCCATTAGAGCCTTGATATCTGGACCAAATTAAGACTAGGACGCAGTGTTTTAAGTGATCTTCCGACGGCACTGTTACACATTCCTCTCCACAACTAACCTCTCACTGTAGAGTCGAATACTATTCATAAACGTTTCGATCCTTTTCCTCACCATTATCAAGTCAGTAACTTTTACACTTCTTGTTACTCTGAGAGTCATCCTCGAATTATGTTTAAGTAAGTCTTGTTAAGGCAGCGTTTTAAATACATGAGGGAGGTAATCCACCAAGAAGTAACACCGCTTTCTTGCTCCCACCAATGTTGACACAGAAATCACACACCAAGTTACTACACAACACAAAAACAACACTACACGTACACAGAGTAGGTATAAATCTTGCCGCACGCACACCAAAACACACACACACACACACACATACACACACAACACCCACACATCACACACACCACACCACACACACACACACACACACACATCACCAAACACACACACACCACACACACACACACACACACACACACACACACACACACACACACACACACACACACACACACATGAACAGACCAACAAATATCTTTCAGAGAAACCAAAACATGTTAAAATCAAATCAAATTAAAAACAATATTTCTATAAGGAATGGTTTACAACTGATACAGAAAAGGTGATATTGTTGACATACTTCATAGAGCCATTTCGGGAAGCGCTGAAATAACTTAAAGCTACTTAAAACACATTATTTCTAGCAAATTTTTTAAAGGGACAGTTTGTTAGAAGTTTTAGTTAGCAGCTATAACATTTGTAGAGGTTATTAATGTTCTTCAACTATAAATGCAGATGTTAATCTAAATTTCACGATTATTGCTCAGAAGTACACTAGGCTAAAGAACTGAAGACTCCAAGAACTGAAGACTCCAAGAACTGAAGACTCCAGAAGAAGACTGAAGACTCCAAGAACTGAAGACTCCAAGAACTGAAGACTCCAAGAACTGAAGATCTCCAAGAACTGAAGACTCCCAAAAACTGAAGACTCCAAGAACTGAAGACTCCAAGAACTGAAGACTCCATAGCAGCTCGGGCAAAGCCAAGCCTTTGCTATACTTAAAATTTACTCTTTTAAAGCAGAGTGAGGGGTACTAGTTACTTAAATAACAGTACAGATATGATGAAATAATATATGCTTCTAATAATAAATGGGAATAAAAAAAAAACGCAGAAAGAACAGCGACGTAGTTTGAGGAAAACAGCAATGATCGAGTTGTCTGTCGTAGCATAATGCTGTCGAGATTACATTAAGTTGCTTTTTCAGAAGTAGTTTTGAATCGGTTGGCAGATAGAGAACCTTTAGAATCAGGGAGGAAGTTAATGATTTAAGGGCCTTTTATGTGCACTGAGTTTCTACTTAAACTGAGTAGGAGACGGGGGATATCAGAGACTTATGTGTCTTGTGTTAAACCTGTGAATTCTGTTGCAGCTATCAAGAAAAGTTTCACAGTAGAAGTTTTATTTGAATTGATTGCCCTGTATATATAGTATGCGCAGTAGGATGAGTGAAAATTATGTATACTGAGTACGTTTAAACTTTGAGAGAGTGGGGGAATGTGTTGTCTGGCACTAGACTGGGTAAGCGTTCGTACAGCCACTTCCGTTGAGTTTTTATTGGTTTTAGGTGATTTGTTGATGTAGATCCCCAATCACAAATACCTTAGGTAAGGTATGATAGTTCTGAGAATAGTACAAAGTAAACAGTGTTGTCTGAGGTACAGAGTAAAGTATCTTAGAGAGGATGCCTGCTGATTTGGAGGCATTTTTGTTATGTATTGGATGTGGGCGTTAACTTCAAGTTGCAGTCAAGGTACAGATATAAGAATTTTTTGTCGGTTTATCTTACATTGGGAGGAGAGTTAATCATTATATTTATATAGATATTTGCAGCTCTGGCCCCAAACATCAGGTCTTGTCATTATTAAGAGAGACTTTACTGGTAGTCATCCACATAGATGCCCTTATGAGCTCCTCATTAACAATGTTATTGAGATAGCTCGGAGTTGAATGGGATATGACAAAGGTTGTGTCGTCTGCAAACAAACCAGGCTCAGGTGAAGGAGATGCGTTGGGAAGATCACTAATATATATGAGGAAAAGCAGAGGACCAAGAACACTGTCCTGTGGCACCCCTATGTTGATAGGCCGAGATGAAGAGGTTATGTTCTTGGTTGAGACATACTGATGAGTGTTAGGAACGATTATCCCTTCAGTCTAATGATGACAGGAAGTGGAATGAGCTAGTGAGTAGTGATGGCAAATTTAAAACATTTCAACCACTAATATTTCCAGCACCTTCCACGTCTCTTGCACCTCCCACGTCTCTTGCATCTCCCACGTCTCTTGCACCTCCCACGTCTCTTGCTCCCCACGATTTCTACGTCCCACGTCTTTGCACGCCTCCCGAAGCTGCAGCTCCCACGCTTCACCTCCCACGTCTTCACCTCTCACGTCTTCACCTCCCCTGTCTTCACCTCCCACGTTTTCACCTCCCACGTCTTCGCCTTCCACGTCTTTCCCCACCACGATTCCATTTCCCATGTCCTCTGAACCTCCTACACCTCCTCTTCTCTTCCTCATCTTCTCTGACCTTCCTTCCTGGTAATTCAGCTCGGGGTTTCTTGCACGTAATTCTCGCTGATATTGTGGGCTCTGTGATCAATGGCGCCAGCGACCTTCAGGTCCCTTTTTTTCCAAATATTTCTTATTTTTTTTAAAACTAGCGACTCACCTATTCTTTTATATACTATTTTTGACACAAATTGTTACAATGGATAGTTTCAATTGAATCAATTATTATTTTTTTTTCATGTGTATGTGTCTTCCATCAACTAAACTGATTTGGGTTTATTACGATTTGTTACTTAGTGGTCAACAATGGTTTTTTTTTTCCTTGACAAAGTTCAATGCCAAGATTGTTTTGATACAACACAGACTGGATAGTGGTTTCATCAGCACCAGCAGGAGATGGGCAGTGTTTCAGGAGCACCAGCAGGAGATGGGCAGTGTTTCAGGAGCACCATCAGGAGATGGCAGTGTTTCAGGAGCACCAGCAGGAGAGAAGTAGTATTTCAGCAGCTGCAACAGGAGAAAGGCAGCATTTCAACAGCACCAACAGTGGAAAGACAGTGTTTCAACACCACCAAGAGGAAGAAGCGTGTTGCACCAGCAGCACCAACAAAGAAAGTATATTGCTTCAGTAGCACCAGCGGAGGAAGAACAATGTTTCAGCAGCACTGATAGAGGAAGAACAATGTTTCAGCAGCACTGATAGAGGAAGAACAATGTTTCAGCAGCACTGATAGAGGAAGAACAATGTTTCAGCAGCACTGATAGAGGAAGAACAATGTTTCAGCTGCATTGATAGAGGAAGAACAATGTTTCAGCTGCATTGATAGAGGAAGAACAATGTTTCAGCTGCATTGATAGAGGAAGAACAATGTTTCAGCAGCACTGATAGAGGAAGAACAATGTTTCAGCTGCATTGATAGAGGAAGAACAATGTTTCAGCAGCACTGATAGAGGAAGAACAATGTTTCAGCTGCATTGATAGAGGAAGAACAATTTTCCAGCTGCATTGATAGAGGAAGAACAATGTTTCAGCTGCATTGATAGAGGAAGAACAATGTTTCAGCTGCACTGATAGAGGAAGAACAATTTTCCAGCTGCACTGATAGAGGAAGAACAATTTTCAGCTGCATTGATAGAGGAAGAACAATGTTTAAGCAGCATGATAGAGGAAGAACAATGTTTCAGCTGCATTGAAAGCAGAGAAATGTTTCAGCTGCATGATAGAGCAAAACAATGTTCAGCTGCATGATAGAGGAAGAACTATGTTTCAGCTGCATGATGAGGAAGAACAATGTTTCAGCTGCATTGACTAGAGGAATACAATGTTTCCAGCAGCGATTGTGAGGAAGACAATGTTTCCCTGCATTGAAGGGGACAATGTATTCAGCTGCATTGATGAGGATCCGAACATGTTAACAGTGCTTGATAGAGGAACGAACAAGTTTCAGCTGATTGATAGAGGAATGAACAATGTTTCGCTGATTGTAGATCCGAAATGTTTAGCAGATTGATGGGAAGCAACAATGTGTTCACTGCATAAGGAGAGGAGATGAACAACTGTTTCGCTGCATTGATGAGGAAGATAACGTTTCAGCTGCATCGATAGAGTAGAACAATGTTTCAGCTACTTGATAGAGGAACGAACAATGTTTCATGCTGCATCTGATAAGGATGAACAATGTTTCAGCTGCATTGATAGGGAAGCATGTTCCTGCATTATAGGGAAGACAATGTTTCATCCGCATGATAGAGGAAGAACATGTTTCAGCTGCATTGATAGAGGAAGAACAATGTTCAGCAGCATTGTAGAGAAGAACATGTTATCAGCAAGACATTGGATAGAGGTAAGACAATGTTTCAGCTGCATTGATAGAGGAAGAACATGTTTCAGCTGCATTGATAGTGGAAGACAATGTTTCGCGCATTGATATAGGGAAGAACAATTCCATCTGCTTGATAGAGGAAGACAGTTCCAGCTGCATTACAAGGAAGAACAGTTTTCAGCGCATTGTGAGGAAGAAACATTTTCATGCTTGTAAGGAAGAACAATGTTTCAGCTGCACTGATAGAGAATACCAATGTTTCACTGCCTATAAGAAGAACAATGTTTAGCTGCATGTAGAGGTAAAACAATGTTTCAGCTGCATATAGAGGAGAACAATGTTTGAGCAGCACCCGTAGAGGAAATCAGTTTGAGACAGCACTGATGAGAAGAACAATGTCTTGAGCGTAAACTGATAGAGTGATAACAATGGTTTGAGCAGCACTGATAGAGAAGATACACAATGTTTGCCAGCACTGATAGAGGAAGATCAATGTCTTAGCGCACTCTGTGAGATGAACAATGTTTGCGCAGCTGTAAGGAGTTAACATGTTTGGCTGTACAAGCAGGAAAGGACCTTCTGTATCACCACAGCTCATGGAATAGTTGTCCAGCACCAACCTCAGATGAACAAATACTTTCTAAAATCTACTGCTCGCCGAGTAGGAATGTCATTGATGGTGAATCCGCTTTACGTGGATGGTGTCCATACTGGAAGGTGATCGCATTAACTTTGGAATGTGATCCGCATAACGTGGTGTGATCGTTAACTGGATGGTGTATATCGCATAACGTGGATGGTTGATTTCGATAACTGGCATGGTGTCCGATAACGTGGTGGTGAATTTCCTCTATAACGGGATGGTATCCGCTATTACATGAGAATGGTTTCCGATATTTAATATGTGAATTGATACGTGGAATGGTGATCCGCAAACTGTGATTGAGTGATTCGCATAATACTAGATGGTGATCCATACGTGGATGGTGACGTCATACGTGGATGGTCCGCCTACGTGGATGGTGTCCGCATACATGGACTGTTGATCCGCATAACGTGGATGGTTGTCGATTAGTGGATGGTGATTCCGCATAACGTGGATGGTGATCCGTTCACTGGTGGTGTCCACATAACGTGGTGGTGATCAGCATCGTGGATGAGGATCGCATAACGTGTATGGTGATCCGCCATGACGTGGATAGTATCCGCATACGTGGATGGTGTCGCATAACGTGGATGGTGTTTCCGCATAACGTGGCCTGGTGGCTAAGCTCCCGCTTACACACGGAAGACGGGTTCGTTCCCGCGGGTGGAAGTAACATTCGACACGTTTCCTTACACCTGTTGTCCGTTCACTAGCAGCAAATAGGTACCTGGGTGTTAGTCGATGGTGTGGGTGCATCCTGGGGGACAAGATTAAGGACCCCAATGGAAATAAGTTAGACAGTCCTCGATGACGCACTGACTTTCTTGGGTTATCCTGGTGGCTAACCCTCCGGGGTTAAAAATCCGAACGAAATCTTATCTTATCTTATCTTATCTTATCCGCATAAACGTGGATCCTGCTCCTCTCTGTGTATATTATCATTATGGATGCCTAACATTTCTGTGTTGCAACTGTCTGCCACAGTCTTGGTTCTTTCAAAACTTCACGTGTTTTTAATTTACTGCATCGCTCGTAAATTCCTTGGTTGAAATTTTTAGTGAGATTGTCAATATAGGCTTTTTAATTAACTTTTTAATAGATTTTTCCCGTTGTATCTTTTAATGGTTTAATATCTATGTTTTATGGTTTTTTCTTTTCTTATCTCATTTTTATTTTCCATAGAATTTTTTTTTTTTACATTATTATTACATGAGAATTTTGATTTATTTATTATTGAATGAGTAGCTTGTGGAATTATTGGGGACTGTTTTATTTGAGTGTTTAGCGTTCTTGTACTCACCTAGTTGTGGTTGCAGGGGTTGAGTCATAGCTCCTGGCCCCGCCTCTTTATCGGCCGCTACTCGGTCACCTCTTCCCGCTCCATGAGCTGTATCTTGTGTTTGTGCGTGTGTGCTTTGTATGTCTGCAGCTTACTGTTCTGAGCTGTGAAGTACCACATAATTCCAGTGCTTAGTAGGAGAAAAGTATTTCAGCAGCAGCAGTAGTAGTAGTAGATAGCAGCAGCAGCAGTAGCAGAACTGTTTTAATAACAGCAGCAGTAGCAGCAGTAGCAGCAGGAAGATTATGTTTCACCAGTCTAAGCATCAGCAGTAGCAGGGCAGTATCTCTGCTTCAGCAGCGCCACCACCGGCTGTAGCAGGAGAGTGTATTAGCGCCACCACCGGCAGTAGTAGGAGTGTTTGAGCACCACCACCACCACAACCAGCAGTAGCAGAAGTGTTTTAGCACCATCACCACCAGCAGTAGCAGGACAGTGTTTTAGCAGCAGTAACAGAAGCAGCAGCAAGAGCAACAGCAGCAGCAGAGCGTTGCATCACAGCTCAAATCCTGAACCTCGGCAGCTCACCAATCACGCCTCGCCTCCCTAATCCTCATCCCCTCGCCTTTTCTTACCCCCTCCTTGATCCCTTTACCATAGCTTGCTCCCCCTACCTCTTTCCTTCCTTTCCTCTTATTTCTTCCATCGTTCTTGATGTTTATCGCCTTCCCCACTAACCTGGCTCATCCTCACCCACTTCCTTCGGTCAACTCTTTTTGCTTTCATACTTTCTTGGCCCTATTTTTCCCTTGTCCCTCTCAAGGACTCCCTTACTCTCCCTGGACCCTCTTTCCCGTCTCACTCATGAAGGGGTCTTGGAAATACTCCCTGAGCCTCAATATCCTCCTAGGTCGTGCCGGGTCACTAACCTTTGGCGACCTCAGTCTTCCTGTTGCAAAACAATAAAATACTATTGAAAAGCAATAACATAGTATCGAAACACTAAGAATCTATTTCAGAACACTAAGAATATATTTCAAAACACAAATTTCCTACGAGAGGGCACAAATGTTCTTAGGAAGCACATTTGTATCTAAGGGTTAGGGTTAGGGTCAGGGGTCAGAGTCAGGGTTTGGGGGTCAGGGGTCAGAGTCAGGGTTAGGGTCAGGGGTCAGAGTCAGAGTTAGGGTCAGGGGTCAGAGTCAGGGTTAGGGTCGGGGTAAAGAGTCAGGGTTAGGGTCAGGGGTCAGAGTCGAGTTAGGGTCAGGGGTCAGAGTCAGGGTTAGGGTCAGGGGTCGAGTCAGGGTTAGGGTCAGGGGTCAAAAGTCAGAGTTAGGGTCATGGGGTCAGAGTCAGGGTTAGGGTCAGGGGTCGAGTCAGAGTTAGGGCAGGGGCCCAGGTCAGGGTTAGGGTCAGGGGTCAGAGTCAGAGTTAGGGTCAGGGGTCAGAGTCAGGGTTAGGGTCAGGGGTCAGAGTCAGGGTTAGGGTCAGGGGTCAGAGTCAGAGTTAGGGTCAGGGGTAAAGGTCAGGGTTTAGGGTCAGGGGTCAGAGTCAGAGTTAGGGTCAGGGTCAGAGTCAGGGTTAGGGTCAGGGGTCAGGGTCAGGATTAGGTTTAAAAGTCATGAGGTTACGAGCACGTTTTCGTTATATGATGACCAGTTCAGAAAAGCAAGCGCTGACCTCCAGTGTTACGGACCGTAGCATCGCCTGACACTTGTAGATGTGTGAAGACCATGATGTCTGAAACACATGTAGATGTTGTATAGACAGAGGCGTTTACTAACACACTTTTGGTATCTTGAGGTCATTGACTACTAGGTACGGTAGCGACCAGACGCTCACCCGCCTGACTCAGCGACCAGATGCTCACCCCTCTGACTCAGCGACCAGACGCTCACCCGTCTGATTCAGCGACCAGATGCTCACCCGTCTGATTCAGCGACCAGACGCTCACCCCTCTGACTCAGCGACCAGACGCTCACCCGCCTGACTCAGCGACCAGACGCTCACCCATCTGATTCAGCGACCAGAAGCTCACCCATCTGATTCAGCGACCAGACGCTACCGTCTGATTCAGCGACCAGACGCTCACGTTTTGATTCAGCGACCAGACGCTAAACCATTGATTCAGCGACCAGACGCTCACCTTTCCTGATTCAGCGCCCAGATGGCTCACCCGTCTGATTCAGCGACCAGACGATCATCCGTCTGATTCAGCGACCAGATGCTCACCGTTAAACTCAAGACCAGACGCTCAGCCGTCGTGACAAATAGGTAAAATTGGTCAATTAGCAAGAACTCATTTAAATTAAGTACGTTCAAAAATTTTTTCTCTTTAACATTTAAAGATGTATTTTTTTATTTATTTTAATATAAAATTAATGATTTTGTACCAAAAGAACCTTAGGAAACTTACCTAACCTTATTATAACAAGCGCAATTTTATTAAACATAATCCAACTGAACATATTTTAGATAGGTTCATTCTGATTATTATTATTATTATTTATTATTATTAATTATTATTTATTATTATATCAAAGGGGAAGCGCTAAACCCGGAGGATTATACAGCGCCTGGGGGAGGGATGTGGAAGGCATTCAGGCTTAATTCGGGGAACTGGAGCACAGATTCTGAACCTAACAAAAAAAATATGTTTCATTGTGTTTGTTTATTATTAAATAATTATAAACTTACATAATATATGTATATGTATGGTGGTACCACCTCTGGAACTGCGCTGGGGACCCTCATCCTCAGGGAAAAGAATAATCTTACTTTTGGGAACCTGGAGGTTACCTGGAGGTTATTCCGGGGATCAACGCCCCCGCGGCCCGGTCCATGACCAGGCCTCCCGATGGATCAGGGCCTGATCAACTAGGCTGTTACTGCTGGCCGCACGCAGTCCGACGTACGAGCCACAGCCCGGCTGATCCGGCACTGACTTTAGGTATCTGTCCAGCTCTCTCTTGAAGGCAGCCAGGGGTTTATTGGCAATTCCCCTAATGCTTGATGGGAGGCTGTTGAACAGTTTTGGGCCCCGGACACTTATGGTGTTTTCTCTTAGTGTACCAATGGCGCCCCTACTTTCTATTGGCGGCATTTTGCATCGCCTGCCCAGTCTTTTACTTTCGTAGGGAGTAATTTCTGTGTGCAGATTTGGGACCATTCCTTCCAAGATTTTCCAAGTGTAGATTATGATATATCTCTCCCTCCTGCGTTCCAACGAGTACAAGTCAAGTGCTTCCAAGCGTTCCCAGTAGTTAAGGTGCTTGACAGAACTTATACGTGCAGTAAAGGATCTCTGTACACTCTCTAGATCTGCGATTTCACCTGCTTTGTATGGAGATGTTAATGTACAGCAGTATTCCAGCCTAGAGAGAACAAGTGATTTGAAAAGGATCATCATGGGCTTGGCATCTCTCGTTTTGAAAGTTCTCATTATCCATCCTATCATTTTCTTTGCACGTGCGATCGTGGCACTGTTGTGATCCTTGAAAGTGAGATCCTCAGACATTACTATTCCTAGTTCCCTTACATTATTTTTCCGCTCTATTGTATGGCCGGAGTCAGTAGTATACTCTGTTCTAGTTATTATCTCCTCCAGTTTTCCATAACGGAGTAGTTGGAATTTGTCCTCATTGAACATCATATTGTTTACCGTTGCCCACTGGAAAACTTTGTTTATATCTTCTTGGAGGTTAACCGCGTCCTCAGCAGATGACAGCCTCATGCAGATCCTAGTATCATCCGCAAAGGATGATACGGTGCTGTGGTGTATATCTCTGTTTATGTCTGATATGAGGATAAGGAATAAGATGGGGGCGAGTACTGTGCCTTGTGGAACAGAGCTCTTCACTATGGCAGGCTGACGAAGTTTGGTAACTCTGTGAGAATTGATGCAGATGTGCCGAGTACTGGACTTACCATCTCTTTTAGGTGTTGCGGTCGAATTCCAGTGTAACCTCCTGCAGATTCTGCTGGAAATGACACTATCGCCTTAATTATAGACTTCTGATTCTGGCAAAATTAATTGTCCATTGAAATGGTCTTCCTCGGGGTTCTTGTTAACGACTATGGTGTCCCTTGATGGGTGCTTGTCTGTTAGTACTTGGGTTGTGGCCTCATCTTTGGGGCCTACAGTGTCCTCACTTGTATTTATTCTGATTGCTCCCACTGTGTTACCTTCAATTTTTTTTTTTTTTTTTTTTTGCTGACCTGTGCGCAGATGTTCTCGTTTTCAGTGGAACTTTTCTTGGGTCTACCTCTGTGATTCCTGCGGTGATGCAATTATCCATTCTTGTTTTGTTGTGCACTGCCTTGATAACTGATGTGGAGAAATTTTCTCCAGGAGGGGGGTATCAGCCCCCTTCAGCCCCCTTCAGCCCTTTCAGCCCTGAGGGGCCACTCAGAAGGGGCGAGCGTCTTGTTTACTGCTAGAGTGAGTAATTGATCACAGATGCTATGCCACGTAATCAAGTGACCTCTGCTCCTTGCAGGGGTGTTGCAACGTGTATTTTTATAAGAGACAGTACATCTCTTACTTAGCAGGACAATTAAGGAAAATCTTGCTCCCACTTTATTACCATAGTAAAAATAGTGTACATTGTTGTCTACGCTTAAGACAGCAAGAAACAAACATTCTGCTTTGCTTCATCGAGGAGGTGACAAGGATGCAAGGTACTAGGTCAGCGTTTTTTTTTTTTTGTGCTGGGGGGAGTGACAGCATGGAGCGCTGTGGAGTCTGGCAGACTATCTTTGACTCTACTACGAGTGACACTGACGCCAGGATAACCAACAAAGAACACTGATCTGTGCGTTAGTGTGGACAAAGTGTCTCACAAAACACGATAAACATAAGAAAAGTGTGATCAGCTTCTCTTGTGATACATTGTGAACAATAAAGACAAATCTTGTGGAACATAGTGTACCAGTGTGCGTTTCCTAGACAATGGAAGACGTGGACATCCAAGGACACTTCAGCTTCTATCAAGTCACCGATATCTGTCGAAGGTGTTGAGAACACCATAGCTCACATTACAAAGAGCAAGGTATGTTACGAATTTCTTGTAGATCGGGGGATTGCGCAATTCTTGAGTCACAAGGAGTTTGTAATCAACCTATAATCGGCAGTAAGGTGTGGACTTTTGAGTCCAAACAAGTAAGTATTTCGTCAGCCATCATCGAATGAAATATGCTGACATAACACCCCCTAGGGGTAATTTATACTTACAAATTGTATCTCTTGACAGCCCACTGTTGTGATGGTTTCGACAGCTTCTAGACCTCGTCTACAGGGGCGGCTGTGTAGACGATTTGCTGTCATTTATCAGCTAAGTGTTCATTATATATAGTTATAATAAACATGGCAGGTAAGGTCAAATCCTCAACAGAGTTTTGGTCGTGCTCGAACCGGATAAAGACCACACTGTGGTCCAAATATGTTGTACTACAGTGTACAAATAACCTATGAGCCAAGGTCCTTCGAAATAAGATGTAAAACTAGTGTGTTACAATATAAATCAGTATAAATGAGTCCCTCCAGACTCAATCACAGAGAATGGGCAGCCAAAAGAAAACGGGCGCTCACCCAGCGTTCACCCAACGAAAACGGGAGCTGGGTGACTCACCCAACAAGAAGACGGGGGATGGTATCCTGCACCCTCCATCAACTGCTCCAATCACGAAATCGCTGATTAATACAACAGCAACCCAAGTGATATGTTTGTCTGAGTGTAAAAATACACAGTGTTTATATTTTATAGACAAAAAATTAAGAGACAAGGTTTTAAAGTTTGTTTTTATAGATTTACCTGTTAAAATTAAAGGAACTTATATTAAAGTGTAACTTTCAAATATTTTTAACAGTGAAAATTTATATATGGAAAAGTAATGTTTGTGTGTTTTACAGTTATACAGTGACTTTATGGTAATGAAAAAGTGTTAAAAACGTTATTTACGTTTTTCATCAGGTCCTGACACCTCAAACTCAAACCCATAAACACCAGAACTGCCCCTGTCCCCTTTCGGGTCTTGACCCTGAGGTTAACTTAGTAGGTCATATGTCTGATCGTTTTATTGCGACTTAAGCTAACAAAAACTAAACGTTTATAGCAGAAAACAGTTTTTTTTTTAAACACTCAAAGTGTGGGGCTAGAATTTTCAGTATACCTTAAAAGGGCTTTTTGAAAACTCAGTTTCATCTTTACAGACTAAGATTACACAATTAAAAAAACTAATTTCAGTCTGTCTAGGATTTAACTCAAGATACAAAATAGATTTTGATGACTTGAGGTCAAGTTTGAATTTTTTTCCCAAAATCTGGAAATAATTAATTCGCTATACATTTTATAAAAATAAATTTCTTGAATCAATCAGGAGGATGAAATTAAAATTTTTTGTACTTTTTAGTGTCAAAAATTAAGGGTGGCAGGAGTACGGGGCTATCTGCCGTAAAACCGTCACAAAGCCCCTACTGAAAACATGGTCAAACATTTTACCCCTGAAACAACAAGTGCCCCTTTCCCAAAGCTTACCAAATTTGTCATTCCCTATTTTCCAAGGTCAAATTATGAAAATTCATTAGTGGTTTTCAATCCATAGTAAATTCACAACTAAATAGTGAATTGCTAAGTTCAATTACCTTTAAATGTCTTGTGAGGAAAACCCTTGAACTGATTAAGTCTTTTCGGGGGTAAAAGGGGCAATTATAAAAATACCCTTACGTGTCTTAGCAGAAAAATTTTTGATGCTGACAAGGCCAGGTTAGACTGCTCAAAATATCAAGCTTGAAGCCACCCAAACATTGTTTTTCGACTTACAGGCATTTAAAATCACTTTTAAACAATATTTTTCAGATCCTAGAGCAAAAAATATGCCCTAAGAAAAAGTGTTGGGTTTATCAGGGGTATTGTAAAGATAAGTTCCCACCACAAAAAATTGAACGATTAAATATTATGTTCAAAAACGCATTTCACTTGTGAAGAAATTAGCAATGGTTTACAAACTAGTTTCATGCATGCAAGAACGAACAAGATAAAAAAATCCACAAATCCAGTGGTAATAATCTTAATCAGTAAAAAGAGATAACTACCCCCACAAAACCAAAAAGGGAAATCCCATATGGCATTTATCAAGCTGTGAATACAACAGACAGTAAACAAACGTCACACATAAACTTTACTCCAAAAGGTACTTTGTGAGGGAAACACTTTGGGGGGCACAGTCGTTTTTTCAATCACATCAAGGGAGGCCCGTAAAAAACGTGTTATCACTAAAAGGTGATCAAGTGTTGGTGAACCAAAAGGGGGGAAAAAGCCACTGAAGAAGTGTTTAAAAGAAAGGGGTATGCATCATAAGCATTACCCCAAATATTTGCTGAACAGCAGCAACTTCCCGAACGGGAAGAAACAAGCAACACATTAAATGTAAGATAAGTTTAAAGCAATCCTTCCCGTAGCTCGAGTTTTATTAAAAAAAATTTAAAAAAACCCAATTGCTAAACTTTTTGATAAAGGTCACAAAGGCCCTCATAAAAAGATCAGTGTTGCAAAAAATTGAATAAACAACCCTATGCCAAAATACAGTTAGATTAGGGTTTTTTTTCCAAAATTTCGGAAACAGACAAAGACCTAGCCAGAATCATGTTGGCAGGAAAAAAGGGAAAAAGACAGTAAAGCTGGGTAGTAGTGTTTGCCAAGTCTGTGCAGATCCGGTTTAAAAAGAAACAGTTGGCACTGAAAGCGCTAAGGTCAAGTTACCTGTCCTGACATACAGACGGCACAATTAGTCCAATGATTTAATCTTTGGGAAGTGATTATTATCACTGTTTTGTGCAAAATATTAAGTAAACATGATTTTCATTTGCGAAAAAAGCGGGGGCCCACATGATAGTGGTCCCATTCCCTCTCAAAGGGGGGAAAGAATGTTTTGATTCGTGGAAAATGTACTTTTCGAAATAACCGCTGATCTTTTCCCACAGAAAAAAATTACATTACGGGAAAAGAAATGAATGACAGTTGAAAATTGGGGATTTAGATGCGATAGGTATTGATGAAAAAAAACCAAGCCCAAAGAGTTCAACTTTTTAACCAATTTTGGGGACACTGCAAATTAAAGATGGACGTTTGGGTTGGGTTTCCCATGGAAAATTTAAAACCCACCACTTTTCCCCGCAATTATCGCTGGCTTTGGACAGATGAAGCACAAATACATGAGCTCGGGAAGAATCCAATTCGACTTTTGATAATTCATAAAAGAACATTGGAAAATAAATTCTTGGGGAAATGGGAAGATAAGTTGAAGACAAACTATTATCTCCCCCCTGGGTCAGAAAAAGTTTCTGAAACCACTCACTAGTGTTGTATAAAATTTGCGCGCACGTCAAAAAAAGATGTAGCAGTCAATATTGTTGATGCCCCGGACCCTTTACTAAATGGAAAACTTGGGGACGTGTTATGAAAATTTTGCAAAACCCATATCCTACACGGCTGATATTTCCAAAACTTTCTTAAAGAGTAGGATACAAGAATAAAATAGGTTTACTCGATTCTTTGGCCCGAAAATCCACTGATCCCAAAGTCCTGTGAAAAAAATTACGTTTCAAATCATATTTTTTGGTGCAACACCTCCCATTCTTACTAGAAGCTACCTAAATAACATTTGAAGAAATCTGAAAGTCCCCTTTAAAGAAAACTTAAGAAAGTTTCTATTGGACAATCTTCAAGGTACTGTGAAAAAAGAGGAGGATTGAAACCTTATACAGAGAAGTAACAAGGGGAGAAAGAAACAAAATGCCCTCAAGGATTGGTACAAATTCAAAGCATTCAGGGGGGAAATTATAAAGAAATTTCCCCCGAAACTGAAATTCCTGATTGCAACAATATGCTGGGACTTAATTGGAACCACAGGAAGATACTTTGAGTCCAAAAAAATAAACAATTTAAACAGCTACACTCACTAAAGAGTTTTTCTGTCAGAGGGATCACAATGTTTTTCCCCAGGCTTGTTCACCAATTACCATAAAGGGTAAAATGCTTTTGCAAATCATGGAAACTCAAAAAGGGTGGGATGAGAACTTGCCTCTAGAAAAGTCAAGCTGGGAAAAAAATATCCAAGGAGTTTTTAAAAACTTCATCAAATTACATTTCCCAACAATAGGGCAAGAGGGGAAAAAAGTACACTTACAGTGTTCTGTGTGCTCAACCAGAGGTTATGGCGCTGTACAAATGAGTAATCTGAAGAATACCTAATTTCTTCAAAGGCCAGGGTAGCACCCCTTTAAGGCAGAACAGTACCACAATTGGGAAATGACAGCACTCAGTAGGACAAAAAACTGTCTATCCAAAAAAGTACTTGATATCTCATTTTTGGAAAACCGTGATTGGGGTGATAAGGGAAAATTCCCAGTGGTTAAGAAAAAATAAAGTAAGTTGTTTTTGTACAGAACAGGTAGCAGAAATAAAAAAAGATGCAGAGAGATTATCATTTTTCACGTCTCTACCCAAAAGGGAAACCCGCTGACTGTTTCAGTGGTGTCCCACTTAAGAAATTTGGGTATAATAAAAATTTTGGCTCACGGGGCCCAACTGGCTCCTTTAGAAAAAAACTGGCCCCAGCAAAAAGCTCACTTATCCAGAAGAAACGTCTGCTTGAAACACAGAAATAAGTTGTGTAAATACTGCAGACACAACAGAAAAAGTCTTGATGGGTCTAATTACCATCTTTGGGGAAATTAAAAGTTACAGCTTTGTTTTTAAATTCATTAAGGGAAAAAACCCTGTTGAATTCTTGCCCATTAAAATCTGGGGGAATAAAAAAAAACAGAAAGGCGTTTTTCTACAGAAATAAATTTTCAGAAAACAAATAAAAACCCCCAAAAAAACCTTTTCTGATTAATTTTTTGGCTTTTTCTCGATCAGAAAAAAATTTTAAGATGTCGAGGAAAAATTTATAATTCTTCACTACCTAAAAAGCCATACTCCAAATTTTTATCCCCAAGAATATTGGCTAACAAAATGATTGTCAAAAAACCCCAAAAGTAAAAGTGTTACATGGTGGGGTAGTGAACCTTTGATATACGACAATCCTACTGGTTTTCCTCAAAGGGCGACAAAGTGTGAAAAAAAAAAATAAAGGACGGATTTTTTCGACTACATATGCGAGTTTTGTCAGTTCCAGGCCCCCCATATCCCTCTGAAAAGGGGTTTTTCATATCATCCATTTGAGGGGGACAGGTGTGATTACACTGACAAAAATTTTAACCAAAAAAGTTGACAAAATTCCCCTCAAGGTGTACATTGTTTTTCACTTGTCTACAAAATAGAGCATACATTAGAAGAGCCCACTGAATGCTGCTGAAACTTTATCAAATTTTTTCAAGAAATTTTCAGCCAAAGGGCATTTTCCCGCGTGATTCAGATAATGCAACGAACTTTGTTTGGGGGGGGTTATATAAGCAAGATCTTTGATCAACCAGAAGTAAACGGCTGAAACAAAAGCAGATGTCGTTGGAGAACATTCCTTAAATTCCATGGCACGGCGGATTTATAAAGAAAGATCGGGGATTGTAATAGCCACTACCCACTAGCACCATCAGGGTACAGCACCTACTACCATCACTAGCCCATCAGGATACCCCACTACTACCATCACTAGCACCCCAGGTACCCGCACCCCCACCATCACTAGCACCATAGGTTTCCAGCACCACTACCCCCACTAGCACCATCATACCGCACTTTTCTACCATCACTAGCACACCAGGATACCACACCACCACCACCATGATACCAACACCACTACCATCACCAGCACCACCAGCATACCACACCACTACCATCACTAGCACCATCGAGGATACCAGCACTACTACCATCACTGCACCACCAGGATACCAGCACCACTACCATCACCAGCACCACCGGATACCAGCACCAGCACCACCAGCACCACCACCACCACTACTATCACCAGAACCTCCAGGATACCACTACCACCGCTAGCACAACTACCATTACTAGCAACCACTATTATAACCATCACCACCACCACTACACCAGGCTACTCAGCACCACCATTACCACCACAAATACTAACAGGTCACAAGCTATTACTCACCACAACAAAGCACCAGCAGCAATAATGTGTACACCCCGAATGGCACTGTAAATCTCCTCTAATCACCTACACTCCTTGATTATCAACAACCTCTCAGACTCCACCACAAGTCTTTCCTCATTCTTTCCCCACATAATTAGCACTCCAGCCCACATCTGTCAATAACTCATCATCACGAAGAGGAATAGACCAGCCTCCAGCCTCACGGGGACCATACATCACCCAGGCAATCTGAAACCACATCGCAATCCCCTCCCTTCCCCTGGTATCCACTCTTCTTTCTCCCCTCTTCTTTACCTTTTCCTACCATCCAAATCTTCTTAACCCATTTCTCTCTTCTTCCTTCAGAAAACTTGAGGAAGTTTCTAGCTCACACCGCCATTAAAATGTTTGTATTCCGTGTTGCGATATGAAGTGTGTGTGACCATTGCTGGATAGTGTGGCTTGTGCGTGGTCATTGTTGTATAGTGTGGCTTGTATGTGACCATCTCTGGATACTGTGTCTTGTGTGTGACCATCTCTGGGTAAGGTGGCTTGTATGTCACCATCTCAAGGTAGTGTGGCTTGTGTGTTACCATCTCAAGGTAGTGTGGCTTGTGTGTCACCATGTCAAGGTAGTGTGGCTTGTGTGTCACCATGTCAAGGTAGTGTGGCTTGTGTGTCGCCATCTCAAGGTAGTGTGGCTTGTGTGTTACCATCTCAAGGTAGTGTGGCTTGTGTGTCACCATCTCAAGGTAGTGTGGCTTGTGTGTCACCATCTCAAGGTAGTGTGGCTTGTGTGTCACCATCTCAAGGTAGTGTGGCTTGTGTGTCACCATCTCAAGGTAGTGTGGCTTGTGTGTTACCATCTCAAGGTAGTGTGGCTTGTGTGTCATCATCTCAAGGCAGTGTGGCTTGTGTATCCCCATCTCAAGGTAGTGTGGCTTGTGTGTCACCATCTCAATGTAGTGTGGCTTGTGTGTTACCATCTCAAGGTAGTGTGGCTTGTGTGTCATCATCTCAAGGCAGTCTCAGTAGTAGTAACCAGTTACTAGTAACTGGTTACCCAGTCTAGATTTGCGTGCACCGAATCTGCCTTTCTGTTAAACACTCTTTCTTTGTATATATTCCTTCCTCAGAATCCGTAGATCACACGAATACAGATCGATCGATCAACATTTTTGTTTTTATCACTTGTAATCTCAATGTTGAGTTCGTTGTTCATTTGTTGAGTTCTAAGTTGTACTATAGTATACCTTGTATTGCATTACAGTTTCAGTTACGTAAGCTTTCATTCCAATGTTCTACTTATGTATCTATAATGTTTCATGTTGTGTACTTTGACATTGTATAGAATCAGCCCAAGCCGTATACCTGCCATCTCTAGTTTGTATTAGTTGTATGTCGGGACGACATACGTTAGCGTCGCCGAGCTCTCAGTAGTAGTAACCAGTTACCAGTCTAGTAACCAGTTACCGTAACCTGTCCGTTGACTCAACGACCAACCGTCTTGAGTCACGGACTTTCATATTGTGCTGAGTTGACACTATTTCAAAACACCCACTACGGGGTACTGGCCAGACGGCTAGTCAGTTTTACGAGTGTAGCCAAGGAGATAGGTACGGCTGCGGGCACTCTCCACATTTCAGTAATTATACGTATAACAGCCTACGTGAGTATTTCTACCCTAATCCACGTATCGAACTCCCACATGATAGCAGTGTGGCTTGTGTATCCCCATCTCAAGGTAGTGTGGCTTGTGTGTCACCATCTCAAGGTAGTGTGGCTTGTGTGTTACCATCTCAAGGTAGTGTGGCTTGTGTGTCACCATCTCAAGGTAGTGTTGCTTGTGTGTCACCATCTCAAGGTAATGTGGCTTGTGTGTCACCATCTCAAGGTAATGTGGCTTGTGTGTCACCATCTCAAGGTAATGTGGCTTGTTGTGTCACCATCTCAAGGTAGTGTGGCTTGTGTGTCACCATCTCAAGGTAATGTGGCTTGTGTGTCACCATCTCAAGGTAATGTGGCTTGTGTGTCACCATCTCAAGTAGTGTGGCTTGTGTGTCACCATCTCAAGGTAATGTGGCTTGTGTGTCACCATCTCAAGGTAATGTGGCTTGTGTGTCACCATCTCAAGGTAATGTGGCTTGTGTGTCACCATCTCAAGTAGTGTGGCTTGTGTGTCACCATCTCAAGGTAATGCGGCTTGTGTGTCACCATCTCAAGGTAATGTGGCTTGTGTCACCATCTCAAGGTAGTGTGGCTTGTGTGTCACCATCTCAAGGTAATGTGGCTTGTGTGTCACCATCTCAAGGTAGTGTGGCTTGTGTGTCACCATCCAAGGTAAGTGGCTTGTGTGTCACCATCTCAGGTAATGTGGCTTGTGTGTCACCATCTCAAGGTAATGTGGCTTGTGTGTCACCATCTCAAGGTAGTGTGGCTTGTGTGTCACCATCTCAAGGTAGTGTGGCTTGTTGTCACCATCTCAAGGTAGTGTGGCTTGTGTGTCACCCATCTCAAGGTAATGTGGCTTGTGTGTCACCATCTCAAGGTAGTGTGGCTTGTGTGTCACCATCTCAAGGTAGTGTGGCTTGTGTGTCACCATCTCAAGGTAATGTGGCTTGTGTGTCACCATCTCAAGGTAGTGTGGCTTGTGTGTCACCATCTCAAGGTAATGTGGCTTGTGTTCACCATCTCAAGGTATGGTGGCTTTGTGTCACCATCTCAAGGTAGTGTGGCGGGTGTGTCACCATCTCAAAGGTAAGGGTTGGCGTGATGTCACCTTCTCAAGGTAATGGGGGTTGGTGTCACCTTTTCCAAGGTAATGTGGCTTGTGTGTCACCTTCTCAAGGTAGTGGGTTGTGTGTCCCCATCTCGGTTTTAGTGGGGCTTGTGTGCACCATTTCAAGGTAGTGCGGCTTGTGTGTCACCATTTTAAAGGTAGTGGCTTGGTGTCACCATCCGGGAAAACTTACCCCCAAAAAACTATTTTATTGTCTTGGCCAATTTTTTGGACATCCTTAGACAAGCAGCTTTGCCGATTTGCTCTAGAGACTAAATTTGTTCCCAAAACCCTTACGATATATATTGATTCCACAAATGAAGGAAACCCTGTTATAAAATTTTTGGAAAAAAAGTGCCCAAAGGGGGATTAAGTACACTCCCACTAAACATTTTTTAAAGGAAACTTATTATAATTCAGACATGGCTGTATTATTCTTTTCCCACAACTGTTCCTTTATTGACTTTAAACTTGTTTTTGGCCCTTGGGGCCATCAAAATCATCTAAACCCTTGGTGTTTACAAAAATCCTTTCCTAATTTTTTCGAAATGCCAAAATTGTAGTCTTTTCCTGAGGGGGGAAAGAACCAAAGTTTTTCAAAAAGGTTTTGGAAAAGTTTAAATTGGCGTTTAACTGCATTGCCTCCGTATTTTTTTGGTTCAAATTTTTGGGGCGATCTACCCCTTTAAAAGATTCGAAATTGTTGTTAATTACAGCCCTCATAAAAAAATTTTGAAAATTCCCACATTTTGCTCTTCGGGCCCCTTTCAGTTTAGACGGGGGGATGCCTTTCCTTGCAGATAAAATTTTGGCCCTTTCCAAGGGCTCGTTTTTTTTTTTTATCTTTCTCATCCTTACAATTCCTCTGCTAAAACAAAAATTTTTGTATGGGAATTTTTAAAAATAAGGTAACTCAGAACGTTTGCTTCTTAAAACCGTTTTTAAGAAAGAAAGAAAAAACTTTTAAAGAAAATTTTTTAAATTTTTTAAAAAAAACCCAAAACCAAAGCCCAACACGCTACGTCGTTTTTGACAACACACTTCCCAAATTCGCTCCTGTGGGAAATTTTTGGGGACGGGGTTCCCGGGAACTTTCCTAAAATATTTCATCCCCAAAATTTTGAAAGGGGAAAAACAACAAAGCAAAAATTTTTATTGTACTTCCCAATTTTGTACCTCAGACCCAGGTGGGATTTTAGGGGCACTGGGGTGCCCCAAGTCTTTCCCCCCGAGACACACACACACTCTTTCCCCCCACAAAGTGGGGCGTTTTCAAATACCCACAATAAAAAATTTAAAACCGGGAAATTTCGAAAAATTCCCAAGTTTTTGATTGGAGTGAAAGAGGTTTGTGATTTGAAAAGAAAGGGGGGGGAAATTTGTTGAGTATACAATATCATTATAAAATATATTTTTATTATAAAAAATTTATATTATATATTTTAAAATATATAAAATAAATAAAATAAATATATATATTTAACATACATATATATATACATACATATATACTTTTAATACATATATACATAAATATAAATACATACAATATAATATATACATAAAATTTATACATATTTAAAATTTTTATAAAAAAATTTAAAAAAATAAAAACTTTGCCCCAACCCCAACAGCACGTCAAGTTTTTAAAAACCCTTTTTGTCCCCATTACTCCTATCAAAACGCCACGCATGTCTGCGGGAAAGGGCCAAAGCCCCTAGCACACAAAACCCCTTTTAACCCCCCTCCCTCCAACCTTTCCTGGGCCCAAACCCCCAAACCCGCCTTCCTTCCCCTACAGAGGAAACACTTTGAATTTACTCTTTTTCGCTCCATTCCCTCTACATGTCCAAACCCACCTCAAAAAACCCCTTTCCCTTTCAGCCCTTTTTACAACATTTTTTGGTAATCCCGCCCCTCCTCCTAATTTCCCAAAACTACGAATTCTCGGCAATATTTTTAAAAAAACCTTTCCCCCTCGGGAACATGACTTCTCCATGCCCCCACCCTTTTCTCCTCGCTGAAACTTTCACATCCTTGCCCCCGAAAAATTTTAAAACGTTGGTAAAACAAATACTCTCAAAAAATTCCCCCCTTTTTTGGCCCCCAAAGGAAAAAAGGGTTCTTTGTCTCCACAAACCCCTTTGTGCACCACTCCCCCTTTTTCCCCTAATAATTTTAAAGGGATTCACCTCACTTTATAGACCCTTTCCGCTGACACGTCCCCCCCCAAATATCTGAATACTTTAAACCTCCTCCATGCTCTTTTCCCTTCCAATCTGATACCCCAAACTTTCATCACCTAATCTTTTTGTTACCCTCAAAAATTTACCTTTCCTGCATTCACTTTTAAAATTTTTTCTTTGCACACCCCCACTAAAACCCTCCCCCCAATCTCTGCAAATTTTTCTTTTAGAATCCCCAAGAGCCAGTGTCTGCAAAGAGCAATGGGGACAAACTCCCACTTTTTGTGTGATTTTTTTAAACTTTTAACCCACGCCCCTTGACAAGCCCCCGCATTTACTTTTCCCTTTCAACCCCATCTATAAAAAAAAAACAACCCCCGGTGACATCTCACATCCCCTGGCTAAGGCCTACTTTTAAGGGAAAATAATTTCCCCTTTTCCCAATACTCTAACTTGACCTCGCTATCCCCTAAAAAACTCGTCGTGCTTTCAGTAAAACCCAAACCCCCTACACCCCTTTCACCTTTCAACTATATATAATATATATATAAATATTTCATATATATAAAATATATATATATATATTATTATAAATATATTTATATATATATATTTAAAAATATTTTATATATATATTATTATTATATAAAAAAAGATATTGGGTGGCAAAAAAAGAAAATTTAAAAATGAATACAGGAAAAGTAAGGTTTTGAGGGTTTAAAAAAAAATTTTGGTGATGAAAGATTGGATTTTAAATTTGGGGGGAGAGAGTATGGGGGGAGGGAAAAGTATTCAAATATTTGGGGGGGGCGTGTCAGCGGAATTGGGTCTATGAAAAATGAGGTGAAAAATAAAATTGATGAGGGGGAAAAAGGGGGAGTGGTGGGACTTGGAGTCTGTGGAACAAAAAACTTTGTCCTTGGAGGCAAAGGGGGAATGTATGAGAGTAAAGTTTTTCCAACGCTTTAAAATTGGGGCCCCTGGGGAACATGGATGATGAAGTTGGGAGCGTGGGGAAACTGGAGGCAGTGGGGGGAGTCATGTCTGAGGGCAATGTTTTGGTGTGAATAAAATGCAGGGGAAATTCGGGATTTGGAAATTAAAGGTGGGGGTGATGATTCCAAAACTGTTGTCCCGAGGGCTGAGGAAGGGTTTTGAGGTGGTTCGGGGCCTTTAGAGAGAATGGACAAAAAAAAGATTGATTCAAGAGTGTATCATCTGTAGTGGGGGAAAGGGAAAGGGGGGGTAGGGGTTTGGCTTTGGAAAAGGTTGGAGGGAGGGAGGGAAAAGGAGGTTTTTGTGCGAGGGCCCCTTTGGGGCTTCCCGCAGGCAAGCGTGAGGTGGGTTTAAGGGGTGGAGACAAATGGTTTTTAAAAACTTGACCCTGGGTGTTGGAGTGTAAACAAAAAAACATTTTTGGGAAAGGGGGGGAAGGGAAACCCGGCCCGGCCCGGGCTTGAATCCTGGGGGATGGGAAGTAAGTGCCTCCTCTGAAGGGGGGGTGTTAATGTTGGTTTAAAAAGGTATATAAAGCACACTTCCCGGGAAAAACAGTGATGGAAAAAATAATGGTGAAGAATTTTTTTCTTTTCGGGCCACCCCGCCTTAAATGGGGGAAACGGCCCTGTATAATAATATATATAAATATTATAATATATAAATATTTATATAAAATAAATAAATATATATATATATATATATGGGTGTTTTAATATTACAAATATATAAAATTATATATAATATATTAAAAAATTTTATATAAAAAAAATTATTTATAATTATATATAAAATGTTTTAAAGTTAAAATAATAGAAAGAAAGAAAGGAAAATTTAAAACCCGAAAACTCCCCCAATTTAAAAAAAATGGATCAAATTAAAAATTTTGGAAACCGTTTCCCAACGTTACCCATACAGCAGAGTTTAAAGGTGGCCCAAAGCAAAACACTGTACGTTATTGGGGAGCGTTTTTAAAACTAAGGTGTGTTCTTGGGGAATTGGTGTCCTTTTATTTTTTTCCCTCCCTTTTTTGGGCCCAAAATTTTAAAAGGGTTTTTCCCCACTGTTATCCCAATTCTTCGCGGGGAAAGGGTCAGCAAATTTTTTTTTTTTTGGATTAAGTCTGATTTCCCCCCAATTTAAAAATTCCATAACGTCTGATTATTAAACTGTTTTTTAAACAAAAACCAGTGCTCACAAAAAATTTCAAATTGGGGTCCTAAGTGGCGGGCCCTTTTCCCCGGGGTTCTGCCTCCCCCCCCCACTTAAAACTTCTCGAAAAGGGGCCCCAATTTGCTCACATTTAAAACGCAATTAATATATTATTTATTAATATGTTCCTTTAAAAAAATTTTTTTAAAAATTTTGTAGAAAATTTTTCCCCCGCTCCAATCCCAAAAAAAAAAGTGCCCCCCCCCCCAAAAAAAAAAAAAAGAAAAAAAATATTAAATTTTTTTTCCAAGGGCCCTCCTAAAAGAAATTTTTGGGAACCATAATCCTTTTTTTTTTTTTAACCATTTTCACAAAAAAAATTATACTGAAAGAGACTCAATTAAAAATTTTTTTTCCAGTCTGATGTTCTCGTCAAGTTTAATTCACTCAATTAAAAAACCCAAGAGAAAAAAGAAGGGTTTTAGCAAAAAAAAAAAAAGGGAATCTACCACATCAACAAAAGCAACACGTAAAAACCGGCAAAAATTTTCCTTAGCCCGGAAAAACGCCCCTGAAAGACAGGAAAAAATATGATTTTCCCCGGGTTGGGACAAAGCGTTTTAAAGCAACTCACATTTATATTTCATCCCCCCCATGATTTTAAAAACCCCGGGGTCGATGAAGGGGTACCTGGGTTAATTGGGCCCGGGGAAAAACAGTCATCACCCCTTTTAATTTGGGCGGGGGGGACTTACAAATATTAAAAAAATTTTTTGAGTTTTCTTGTGGAACTTTAAAGGAAACCCTCCTGCAGATCCCCCGGCTGCCTGCCGTCTGGCTCCCCAAGTTCCAAAAAAACCGTCAAAATTTGTGTTTGGCCCCCCAAAAACCGAAAAAAACCCCGGGTTCGATTCTCAAAGTTCCTTTTTACTTCCGATCTTGTTTATTTAAACGAAAAATGCTCCCTTATGATGTCGCTTACTAGGGATAATTCCTAACAGCAAAAACATTGCTTATCTTTCTTGAGGTAAAACCTAGTGGCTGTATATTCATTGCTAAAATCTTACCCCCACTGGATTTTGTACTGACCACCCTCAACTGGTAAATACAGGGGCTATTGACAAGTGAAAAAATTCAAACAAAAATTTTCAGCATCAATTTTTACTTCCTCTCTTGGGCCTGTCCTTATCCCCTCCCTGTATATTGGTCCCTCACTCTTTTTTTTAGTGTGACTTTGTAAATGGTTTAAAATCAACCGAAAGTCGTCGTAAGCTTCCTTCCTATGTGCGGGTTCTCTGTTCACATGTACTTCTACCCCTCTTTCAGAGTAGTCAAAAGATTACGATGCACCCAATGAATTCAGGACTAAAACCCAAAATTTTATATTGTGAAAAAAAGTTGCAGGATAAAAACCGACAGAAAAAAAAAATAATGGATTTAGTCACCAAAAAATTTCTGAATGGGAAAAATGATTTTTAAAAAATTGTATTACAAAGAGGTCATGTAATTTAGGGTGTTGGGGACTGAAAATTTAAATTTACTGAATGAATAACACTAATGACCAGGTTACGCAACAGTTAATTCGGGCAAATGAAATCACAGTGAAGCAGTTTAGTGTGTTACATTTTTTTTTTTTAAAATTTAAATTAAAATTTCCAGATATTTATAGACGACGAAGCAAAGAGAATTTTACCTAGAATATTTGATACAGTCATTAAAGAAATATGAAGGTAACCCTTTAAGATTTGTGTCAGAGTTGTCTCTAGATGCGTAGTACAATGGGGGGGGTCTGGATGCGGAGTAGACATACTAACCAGGGGATCCCGAGCATCTGGCCTGGTGTGATGTGGTCTGGTGTGGTCTGGTGTGTGGTGTGGTCGGATTTGGTGTGAGCTGGTGTGGTCGGGTGTGGTGTGGTCGGGTGTGTGGTGTGATCAGGAGTGGTGTGGTGTGGTTTGCTGTCTTATGGTGTGGTGTGGTCTGGTGCGATAAGTGAAGCAGAGGCAGGTGAGCGGGTTTGGGCGTATGGGTGGGCAGGGTGGGTGGGAGAAAAGAGGGGGTTATAATGGGGGCTTCCGGGTCAATAGATGGGTGAATGTGCATGTGGCAGTGTGTGTGGGGGGGTGAGGGAGGTAAATAAGTGTCTTGGTTAGGGTGGATGGCTAGGTGGGTGTGTGAGAATGCATCTAGTCAGGCATGGGCGTATGAATGGGTAGTTCCTGGTGGAAGAGCATCTAGGCGTGAAAGTAGGTGGGTGTATTCTGGAGGAGGGCGGATAATGGGCGTCTTGGTCTCTGCGGGTGGGCGTTTGGGAGCACAAGTAATGACCTGTGAATATCGTTGAACGAGTGGGTAGGTAATTGCCTGGGTAGACAAATATCTGTATTGGCAGACTGGTGTCTGTTTGAACGTCTAAACTAGTGAACATATGGGCGGGCCATGAACATGTGGGTGGGTGACTGAACGTCCTGAAGGGGTGGGTGACTGAACATCTTGAGGGGTGGACGGGTGAGTGTGCTGAAGGGTGGGTGAGCGTCTGTGCAGGAAAGTGAGAGATATGGAAGTGAAAATTAAATCCAATGAAAAGCAAGGACACAGTGAGCACAATAATGGCCCCGGACTATTTAATATCTTACCAGAAGATGTCAGAAACATTATTAGGACAATTGGAGAAGTCTTCAAGAGGAAACTGGACAAGTATTTTAACAAGGTGCCTGATCAATCGGGCTGTGATGGATATGTGGGTAAGCGGGACACCGGTAGCAACAGCCTGGTTGACCAGGGAAGTACCAGACGAGCCTGACCCAAAGCCGGGTTCTGGGAGTAGAAAAACTCCCGGAACTCATCAAAGGTATATCAGAGGAAGGGGCGTGAGCATTTAGGCGGGCTTATGAGCGTCTGGGTGGATTTGAGCTCCTAAACGGCGGGTGAGTGTTTGGTTGATGAGTGGACGTCTAAGTGGGTGAATGAATGAGAGTCTGGGCATGTCGGTGAGTGTATGGTTGACGGGTGGACGTCTGGGCGGGTGGATGAGTAAGCATCTGGGCATGTGGATGAGTGGTTGACGGGTGGACGTCTGGGCAGGTGGATGAGTGAGCGCTATAGTAAACGAACCTACCTAAATGTTGCGCAACGCTCTCACAGACATTAACAACTTCGACAGGACACAACAATTGGTAGTGTCAACCTGTCTGCGTAAAACAGGTAACAATAGACAGCACGAGAGTGTCCAGTAGAGCATTGTTCCTGTGACTATTTCTGGTGAAAGACTGTCAAACTCCCACTTCTTGACAAATCTTTAACATCTCGTTTCTAATCTGAATGGCTCATTTGGTTCACCACTATCCTTAAGCATAGTTCTGAGAGACAGTGAAGCAAAAGGCTGCAATTAAAGAACACAATACAGCAGCCTTAGTTAGCCGCAACATCAGCCATCTAGTTATCTGGATCATAACATGTCAGTACATTAACTTACCTGCACATTCTTGTGTCTGTAAATATTCGTATCACTCAACCCCATAAAAACTCTCGGAACGTACTCTGCAACGAAGCGACAGAAATATCCATAATCTATACGCAGAAAATACTCAACGACTAAGCTCCTAAGTTCCATGCTAAAATAATAACTTACTGAATTGAGAGGTAGATGAGATGTAGAATGAACTAAATGAGAAATATGTGGTCTATATGCGCAGATGAGAATATAGTCAAAACTCGTAGCCAATTGCTCATCAAAGTTTTACCAACAGATAAATTGTTAATTTATTGTATTTACAAGCTCTAGATCCATTTCCTAATTGACTGCTCTAAATATTCAGTTTCTTATAGGTTCTTCACTCTGATACTGTCATTACCAGCGTTCTGCCATCGAAACCCATTCATCCTCATGTTGCAGAAATTATCCCATTCCACAGCATTGTGTAACCATTAATGATTTAACGCGTCTCATTTAATTTAAAAACTAGATGTGTTTCGATAACTGCACGGACTGAGAAAGGTATCATAATATTTCACAACCATAGTTCCATGGGTTTTGGAATCTTATGACTGAAATGCGACATAAGATGTTAATGCAATTGAAGATTTGAAGGGAATCATAAATCATCACTTGGAAATTAATGTTTAAAAATGGTAACTTTGGAGGTCATATACAGCCAAAGTCTAATTCAATGAGCCTTTAGCAGAGGCCAAAGATACCATTATCCTAAAATACAGAAGCACAATAAGCTTCAGTTCGCTCAGGAGTTGCATTATCAAGTTGTCAGAAAGGTAAGGTTAAGTTGCGACACTCAGAAATTATCGCATGAACAGTTGTGTTTAAATTTTTCCAATTTCTCCCCCCTCCCCCCTTTCAAGAAAATGGGGCCTACACAAACTGACCAGCTTTGAATAATAAAAAAGACTAGTAATTAAGTAAGTAATAAGTAACTTTTATGTAAGCTTAGAGGGTTTAAAGAGCATACACGTTATAAACGCATAAAGGAACATTAGATTGATTTAACATAGGATAGATAAACCAAGTTAAACACTAACCAATTTCTGATCAGAAGAGACTTTTTCCAATTATTTCAGAAACTAATCTGATTAATAAAACTAGCACGTGATAACGAACACAACCTAACATTAAGAGATTGTTTACCATGAGGAAAACATCCATACAACGCATCAGCCACTGAATAGATGTTGTTTACAAAAATTATATCAACCCACAAGGGTCATAGATCTAGTGCCTGTGGAGCGGAAGGGCTTTGAAAATCGATACAAGAAGGAAGAAAATAAATCCAGATTATTAAATTTAAGCCCCCTCATGAGCATTAAAGCAAAATTATACAATAGCCTAAGATAAGATAAGATTTCGTTCGGATTTTTAACCCCGGAGGGTTAGCCACCCAGGATAACCCAAGAAAGTCAGTGCGTCATCGAGGACTGTCTAACTTATTTCCACTGGGGTCTTGACCCCAGGATGCGACCCACACCAGTCGACTAACACCCAGGTACCTATTTGCTGCTAGGTGAACAGGACAACAGGTGTATGGAAACGTGTCGAAATGTTTCCACCCGCCGGGAATCGAACCCGGGCCGTCCGTGTGTGAAGCGGGAGCTTTAGCCACCAGGCCACCGGGCCACTATTTAGAGATTTTAAACAGGAAAATTTCTCTACACACTTCATTAAATATGCGGTATTTTTTTAAGTTGGAGCCACGATCGTGAAATTTGAAGACGATCAGAGGTACCTGTTTCACCTAACACACAAGAAAATAGGACTGACTTATGTAGTAATGTGCAGGAAGCACCCAGGCGTGGATATAGTCCATCTTTTCTTGCTTGAGATATTGACACAAGTGTTGACAATATAAAGCCTATCGAATAGGGCTTTTCTCGAGTAAAAACAAAATAAACATTCGTCAGAAAACAAACGAAAATGTTGGTGAGAATGTTCCGAAAAATGGAAAAAGTCTGGTATAGGAAGTAAAAACACTATAAAACTTGGATTTTGATTTTTTCCATTTTTTTCTCATTTACCTTTCTATTTAAAATTCTCTACACTCTTGTACCGAAAAATTTTGGGGTAAAACTTAACAAATCTTTGAGGACAATTGTGCTGCAAACACAAAACTGAGATAAGTAATCTTGGTTTTCCCCAAAACTACAATTAACCAAGTTCACAGTGAAGTTTTTTGTGTGCCAACTTTTCCAAGAGCTTGATCCTCGTTCTGTATATAAATGCTGAAGATTTGAAGGTGATTGAATAAGGCTTTCCAGGAATTACGAGCGAAATAATATCGAAATGTTGGGGGTTTAGAAAAAATCAGGTTACCTCTTAGGGGTTACCCTTTGGGGATACCTGTTAATAATTAAAAACCCGAAGCCAAAATATTCAAAGCAACTACTTAAACACTGTACACATTTTTATCCATAGTTCATTCAAAATCGATATTTATAAATCCAGTCAGTATAAAATGAATTGGGAGTTATTCCCTCCGTTTATGACGAATGAGATGCTGGTTTCTTGTTTTGACAGAAACTCTGAGGGAAGCCCCCAACCAATGAGAACAAAAACTCTAAGCTCCCCACTTCGTTAATCGCTTTCACACTGGAAACAAATATACAGTATTAAATTATTCTGGAAACAAAGAAGTGTTCAAGAGGGGCCCCATTGAAGTTTTTCAACTGGGTAGGTCCTTATCAGCCGGGTTGTAATAAAACCCTAAACCAGTAGACCCGTTGCAGTGTTTCCCCTTTTTTCTTATGATCTTATGTTCTTATGAGGGCAAATATTCTATTAGGGGATGGATATGTGAAGAACCTGCCCAGTATGGGCCCAAAAGGCCTGCTGCAGTGTTCCTCTTTTCTTATGTTCTTATGTTCTTATGTCGACAAGCAGCAACAGCATAACCGATTAGTCGATTAACAGCGAAGCTTGACCTCAGTCACAGTGACAGTGGCAGCGTACTTAATGAAATCTGCAAGACATTAAAGGAACAACTTTTCCGAGAGACAGTGACACCGCAAAAGTGAACTGATGATTCCCTGAGGGACAGTTATACTATACACATTACAAGTAATGTAAGAGAGTGGATTATTGAAAAAAGTCTTTGTATAAAACATAAGCATCCCGGAATGAGCGAACATTCTTTAGTCAATAATACGAAACTCAAGAGTTGTTAAGTGCATTTACAGTATCTGTAATAACAAGGTTAACAAGCAACTCTTTTGTCTCTCTCCGTCTATCACTGTCTCTTTTTCTCATTTCAACTGAAATCATGTAAGCAACAGTACGCGGCAGACATACCACAGCATAGCACTGTAAAGCCTAGCAAAACATCCGTTCTAGCGCACCATTACTTAATAACGTTATATCACCCAAATTCATTGATTTGTGAAGTAAAAATAAGTAATAAATGGAACTGATGCAAAATATCAAGTAATGCGAGATAAATGAAAAGAAATGATAAAGGGATACATGAAAACAGCGGAGTTAGTTATTGTGATTATCCTGCGAAAAAATGGACTCAAGCAACGGATATAAAGAGATGACCCGGTGAGTAGTTTTCGTTAAACCAAAGTCTTCTTTAAATTATGACCTCATTGGGCCTTATTGACCATATTAATGCCTGACCTCCTTCTTCAGCTTTGCTATGCGAGATTCCCACCATTATTCTGTTCCTTATATGAAATCTTAACTTCATTTCATCGACAGAATTCCTCCATTCACCCTTTGTTGTCACTCTCCAGTTTTGACCCATGACGATAATTTTATTATTCGAGTTAGGGCGGAAACACTAAAGCTTAGAGGGTCATACAGCCCCTGGGGAATGGGTTTGGGGGAAACAGGTTCCAGCGGGGGAATGGAAGACCAGACGCCCTTGACGATAGCAGCACATTGCCATGTTGCGTTTTATGACCACCAAGTGTAATACTTTTCTGTGAACTTATAAGTAACAAAACAAGTGCGGGTTTTGTATATTATAACCAGTTCTAATTGGTCTGTGTCACTGTTGTTTTATTCAGTGAACCAGAAGATGCTTGTAGAATGCCTCAGATGTGCTATAGCATAATTATAATGCATAGTACTGCTATGGGTATTGATCTATCCACGGGTAAACCTTTTATCCAGAGTAGGTCAAGAAAGCTGAAAATCCCCTATAAATAGTTATTTTTGAAAAGTAAAATTCTGTGCTTCGAGGTATTTTTTTGTGAGAATTAAACACGGAATATGTATATATATATATATATATATATATATTATATATAATATATATATATATATATATATATATATATATTTATATATATATATATATATATATTTTATTTTTATTTTTTTTTTTTTATTATCACACCGGCCGATTCCCACCAAGGCAGGGTGGCCCGAAAAAGAAAAACTTTCACCATCATTCACTCCATCACTGTCTTGCCAGAAGGGTGCTTTACACTACAGTTTTTAAACTGCAACATTAACACCCCTCCTTCAGAGTGCAGGCACTGTACTTCCCATCTCCAGGCAGGGTGTCCCGAAAAGGAAAAACTTTCATCATCATTCACTCCATCACTATCTTGTCAGAGGCATGCTTACACTACAGTTATAAAACTGCAACATTAACATCCCTCCTTCAGAGTGCAGACACTGTACTTCTCACCTCCAGGAATCAAGTCCGACCTGCCGGTTTCCCTGAATCCCTTCATAAATGTTACCTAGCTTACACTCCAACAGCACGTCAGGTCTTAAACACCATCTGTCTCCATTCGCTCCTAATTCACTCACGCATGCTTGCTAGATATCCAAGCCCCTCGCACACAAAACTTTCTTTACCCCCTCCCTCCAGCCTTTCCTAGGCCGACCCCTACCCCGCCTTCCTTCCACTAAAGATTTATACACTCTCAAAGTCATTCTGTTTCGTTCCAGCCTCTCTACACGTCCAAACCATCTCAAAAACCCCTCCTCAACACTCTGTATAAAAGTTTTGGTAATCCCGCACCTCCTCCTAATCTTCAAACTACGGATTCAATGCATTATATTCACACCACACATTGCCCTCAGACATGAAATCTCCACTGCCTCCAGCCTTCTCCTTGTTGCAACATTCACAACCCATGCCTCACACCCATATAAGAGCGTTGTTATAACTATACTCTCATACATTCCCCTCTTTGTTTTCATGGATAAATAGTTCTCTGTCTCCACAGACTCCTAAGTGCACCACTCACCTTTTTCCCCTCGTTAATTCTGTTTCCAAAATAACATTAACAACCCAATTAAAATCTGCTAAAGTTATCATACTACACTTTATGTTAATCCTACCCAGCTAACCATAATTTTAAAAGGGGTAGACCAGTAAGCCAGCGGAGAGCTTCAGTCAGATGACCAAAAGTTCCAGTTGTGGGTCATTATGTGACTAAGAACAGCATCAGGAAACACATGTCCTGTTTCTTGGCAAATCTTGCCTAACCTATCCAGCCTACCTAAATTTAGTGATTATTATTTAACGCAAATGAAAAAAAAATCATGATTAGTGTCTATCAAATAGTCACGAGAACAGTATCTGGCAGAACAATCAGTGATGGCTAAAATACAGGATAATATATTATACACTTTAATAATAGATTCCGACAACACTAGGATATATTTATTAAAAAGAGTTTCGGTCCTGGAACCTAATAAATCTAGTGTTGGTTCACGAACCTTTTTAAAACCTGGAAAATGTGAGAAGTACAGGCAGAGACAGGTGCTCCGTGTTATGTACCGAGCTCCTGACTCTCTCCTGTGTTTTCATCCCTTAAAAACTAATCCTGCTACTGACCAAATTAATATCCAGTTTCAAAAGTTTGCCGGAAATCTAAAAAAAAAAGTGCATAAAAGAATTTACATAGGTTTCATATAACATTGCGGAATTTCTCCACATAATTGTATACGACAATTAGAATTTAATGTGCGTTCATTAATGAATAATTAATTACATGCAAACGTTAGTGTTGCCACTAAAGCAGGATAGTGTCCGTTTCCAAATATTTCATCTTTAATACTGAATTTTTATGGACAAATTATGCTATGGAATAAATATTGCATACAATGTCATGTTGAAGAGTCCCGGTACCTGTAAACTATAATTAGCAATATTGCTCTTGCAGTAACAATGAACATAGAGGCGACTCTCAACACAGTCATCGTTATAAACCTTTAAGATCCAGCAAAACATTTTTTTCTACCTTCCCTGAGAAACATTTATAAAAATATCGTACCGTGAGGCTTGGATGATGAGGAAAAGAAAAAGTGAAGAAATTTCAAGAAGAAATTAGGAACTTTTCCATCGTTGGATAATTATACCTTATGTATGGTGGGAGGCAGTTGAACAGTCTTGGGTCCCTGACACTGTTTTGTTGCATCTACTGTCCAGTCTTTTACTTTCGTAAGGAGTGATTTCCGTGTGCAAATTATGCATACACAGTTACTTACATGTACACAAATTATGCATACACAATTACTTACATGTACACAAGTTATACATACACAGTTACTTACATGTACACAAGTTATGCATACAGTTACTTACATGTACACAAGTTATGCATACACAGTTACTTACATGTACACAAGTTATGCATACACAGTTACTTACATGTACACAAGTTATGCATACACAGTTACTTACATGTACACAAGTTATGCATACACAGTTACTTACATGTACACAAGTTATGCTTTACACAGTTACTTACATGTACCAAGTTATGCATACACAGTTACTTACATGTACACAAGTTATGCATACACAGTTACTTACATGTACACAAGTTATGCATACACAGTTACTTACATGTACACATCTCAGTAGTAGTAACCAGTTACCAGTCTCAGTAGTAGTAACCAGTTACCAGTAACCTGTCCGTTGACTCAACGACCAACCATCTTGAGTCACGGTCTTTCATATTGTGCTGAGCTGACACTAATTCAAAAGACCCACTACGGGGTACTGGCCAGCCGCCTGGTCAGTTTTACGAGTGTAGCCAAGGAGATAGGTACGGCTGCGGGCTCTGTCCACATATCAGTAATTATACGTATAACAGCCTACGTGAGTATTTCTACCCTAATCCACGTATCGAACTCCCACATGATAAATGGTGTACAGCGGTGTGGAGCGTGGATTTACGTTTTTAAGGGTAATTCAAGGCGTTTGAAGACTGTTGTGAGTAGCCGGCAGGGTCAGAGGTGATTCTACCACCAGCTATACCCTCGCGCACCACCAGCCAGCAGCCTACTCCCCTCAAACCTACTGCCTGCAAGCCTGTTGCAGCCGTTTAAAAGCTTCCTGGCTTAGTTCGTGTTGCTAATTGCTTCAATCTCCGAGGGGTTGACCCGGATTTGCAATTAAGCCATCAGTAAGCCAGACGTGGAAGTGAACGCCAGTCAGCCTATCATCCAGCCTGTCTCCTGTCATCCAACTGCTCCTCCGTGCTTTGTGCATCGTTACACGTCTTCCAGTCATCCATTCTCGTGGGGTAAGCCAGTCAGCCAACCCAGCTTCTAACCCAGCTGAGAGAGAGAAGTAAGCCACGCAGTAAGAAGTAAGCCAAGCTCCTCTGAGGTATTGTTTATATCGCTGTGCTCCCTGTTGGATGCTAAGAGTGGTTTTCACCATTCCTGTGGAATAGAGTGGGTTAAGCCATCTCGTGGGTAGTGGAGTGAGCGCGTCCGCCAGAGAGTCTTCTCCCCCACCTCTCCTCCACCTCCCGGGGTGCGCGGCAGTACCCCAGCGAGAGTCACACCCCCCACTCTCTCCCACCAGCCATCCATTCTTCTACCTGTGGTTGTTTGCACCCTTGTACCGGGTCCTAGTACTGTTTTGGCTCACATAATTGGTCAAGAGATTGTAGCTGGTGCCACCGATAAAGCCAGTTATGTGAGTTCGTCTAGAACGCACATTTCTTCATGACAACAGTGAATGTAGGTGACGTCAGCCATCACCGCGCGGGACACCAGACACCCGCACCCCCAACAGTACTCACCGTCCGTCTCCTACTCTCGATTTTCAGTGATAATTTCTTGAGACATTTTCTTGCTTTTAAAAGACATTTGCGTGTGTGAGACATTTATAGTAAAATTGCTTGTGTACTTTTAAAACCTTGTGTTTTTCAGTGTAAAAGCAGTATTTTCTTTGACTCAGTATTTTTAGAATATTTTTTTCAGTGTTTTCATTATTTATATTTTTCTGCTGTGTTTTTCTTTATGCTACTCCTGTCGTAGTAAGTATTATTTGTAGTGTACCATCAGTCACCTGTGTGAAGTGATTCAATTTTTTTTTATTGTATTCTTTCAGCTTTTGTATTCTGCAGTGATATTTACCCCAGTATACCAAATTTTCCATTTATTTCTATGTGTGTCATTTTTTTTCGTATGCCAACAGTGTCTCATTTCTCTAATTTTTTCGCAGACTGTGTACCATTATTTTTGCCAGCAAAATTTTTGTCGTATCAGTCACAGCAAGATTTTTGTTGTATCAGTCACAGCAGGATTTTGTTGTAAGAATATTAATTTAAGAAGTGTGCTCCGTCATTGTAAGTGTTATATTACCTGTTTGTCCCTGTGTTTTATTTTTCATATTTTTTTTATTCTTGAACAATTCACTCTTGATGTAATTTCAATTACTTTTAACGTAAAGTTTTTTTCCTTACTTGGTTTGAGAAATTGTTTTGTCTAATTTACAATTAAGAGTTAAAGTGTTCAATCAGTTTATTTTTTTGATCTTCATAATTTTAATTCATTATTTTACCTGAGTTTTCCCAGTGACACTTATTACTGCAGTGATTATTTCTTACTTTTTTTTGTTGCACTTGTTCTAAAGTGAATTTTTTTTTGAACTTGTTCTGCCAGTAAATTTTATTTTCTTTTATTGATATCTTGTGAATTATATTTAGTTTTGTCTATGCTTTTCTTAGAAAATATTTAAATTTCCATTTTAACAATTTAATAATTTTTATTTGACACTTTCACATTGATTTAAAAATTTAATTAATTAATTTCTTTATTAGCAAGAGTAAAGACAGCTCATTTTAAATTTAATTCAGTCCCCAGTAATATTTTTACTTGTATATTTCAATATAAATTTTTTTCCCTTGGTCAATAGTCCTTTAAATTGGGTTTTCATTTCCTTTGCAGTGTATTTGGGTATTTTCTGCAGAATTAGTTGTATATCTTTTCATTTCAATTCTAGAAATTTTATATCATTTTTATTGTTCATTATTTTTGCCTTATTTGTTCTCGTGCTACTTTGCCATTATGTCTCACATACCGTCAAGTGATACTTTAGTAAATTTGTCGACACTCAGACCTCTCAGGCTACTACTGCGGGTTTCCTGTCATCAGTCCTCACAGTTCCTTCCCGACTGACAGACCGACTCAGACACCGAGATATTATAGTTATACTCGTGATTCCCTTGATGCGTTACCTTTATTCAATGGCCATGTACATAGTCTTGAAGCATGGTTTGCGGTCATGTCCCAGTCACTTTTGAATGTTCACTTAGTGTATCATGCCAGTCAAAGTCAATATGAATCAGTCCACAGTACCAACATTCCCTTACTGACTGAAAGACAATACCTAGCCCTTGAGCAATGTGTTTGTTCTCACAGCTTGTATCTGAGATTTGTTAAAGTGCTGCGAAATGTGAAGTTCAGATTAAGTTCCCATAGATCCGTGAATTACTTATAAAGTAGCCCAGCGGTCAGGCACTAGTAATGCTGTCACTCCTGTCTGGACTCCAGCCACAATATCGTGCACGCAGGATAGTGCTTACTATCCTTGCGATGGCGACTTGTTCAAGTATTCGTTCCTTCCCAGGGGACGGCTTTGAGAAGAACTTTCTTGCAACGAGTTATGCCAATCTCTTGCTGATGCCCCAGCCATTGCAGAAAGACGTTTCTGTGGCTAGTGGCTCACTTGAGTGTTGTTGTTGTCCTTGTGTTTCAGTTGTGATCCCATCCTAGTTGACAGTAATCAGTGCATTGTAAGAAGTTATTTCTCGAGTAACTTCCACGTTGTTAATGTTTGCAAGTGAAGTTTATAGCTGATACCTCATGTCACTGTGTGCGACTCAGATATCAGCATTGTTCACCGTGTTCATTTCTTTTTCTCCTGTGCTTGCAGTTTGAGATAGTAGATTCGTTCTCCCTTGCTTTATATTGCGTGTTATAGCGTTATATTTTCCCAAACCCGGGGGGGGTTTCCACTCCACCGAGGTTTGTTCATTCCTCCAGTAAGAAAGAACCGATCCCTTGTGTTCTGTGATTCGATTCCTGCTCCAGGAAGATCTTATTCTGACTGTGAAGCCACCAGCACCTATTAGTGACTTTCTCATGAACCAAGAATTACTGTATCGAAAAAGCCGAGGGGTTTCTCCAAGCAGAAGAGTATACCAGTTAGTAATTCCCCACGTCACTAGTGAATGTAGCCTTACAGCTAGTTCACGATGTACCAGGTGTGCACACCCTGGTATGGGTCGTTCAGTAAAACAAGCCAGATTGAAATACTTTTGGCTCGAATGGCAACTGATATTTCTGAGTATGTTAGGAAATGTAGTGTCTGATGCAACATAAAGGCAATGCTAATGGTCCTAATCCAATCCCAAGTGTATCCAACTACTAGCGAACCTTGGGGAAAAAGTTGCGCTAGATTTGTTAACTAATTTCCAATGTTCCCTCCAAGGTAACAACATCGTGTGTTATGGTAGACCTTTCACCAGTATTGTGAGTTAGTTCCTATTGCAGATAAGACTGCCGAGACAGTAGCTAAAACGTTTAAAGAACGCATTATCTGCAGGCAATACCACCCTAAGTCCCTAGTAACAGATAATGGAGGTGAATTCTGTAATGAAATTCTTGAAAATTTGTGTACCCTTTTACAAGATCTCTAAGTCCCACCCTTGTTCCTCATCATCCTGCCAGCAATGAGTTAGCGGAACGAACCAATAAGAAAGTACTTGATGTATTGAGAGCCACTATCAATCCCAATAGTGAAACTTGGGATGAAGTTATACCTGATGTGCAGTGTGCTATAAATTCTGCTTAATGTTTCTATAGGTGACACTCCACATTATGCATTGTATGGTGTAGATAAACGTTTGCCTTATGAGTTGTTATATTCTAATCCGAAACCAAATTACAACCCTGATGATTTCGTAGCAACTCGTACCAGCTTAGCTCAAAGTGTTTTTAGAAGAATCCGTTGGAAACACTTCATAAATCAACAGCAGAATTTCAAGAGTCGCAAACACTCGATCAAAGCCATCCAAAATCAAAGTAGGTTCGAGAGGTTTTGCTGATAACTTTAACAAAACGTCTGCAATGCCAAAGCTTGATCAAAGGTTTGTGGTCCTTATCGCGTAGTTGAACATATCACTGGAAAAAGTATAAGGTTAGAGAGATTAGTACTGGTCAGTATAAAGAATCGCATTTGGATCATATGAAGTTAGTATGTGATGATAATGATGTTCCAACCCAGGGCTAATGTGACCCGACTCTGACAATCCTCCTGATCCTGTACTCTCTTCCTCTGATACTCAGTCAGATGATCAACCGAATGTCGTTATTCCCTACGTACACGACAGGTATTGAGAAATCCTCAAGTATCATTTGTAATTCCAATTCAGATTTGCCTCAAATACAGCATGAGTTAGCCAATGCTACAGGTTTGATCCTCCCAGAGGGTGACACCCATTCTGCTTATGCCAATCTTCCCTAGCAGAGTTGGGTTAAATGTAAAAAACCTGTATAGATGAATTATTACAGTATCAACTTATCAGTATTTCAAGAATTTTTTTTTTTTGTGTTCGTGTTCTCTTTCCCCATTCTGAGAGGGTTTAAAAGTCTAGATTTGCGTGCACCGAATTGCCTTTCTGTTAAACACTCTTTCTTTGGGATTATTCCTTCCTCAGAATCCGTAGATCACATGAATACAGATCGATCGATCAAAATTTTTGTTTTTACACTTGTAATCTCAATGTTGAGTTCGTTGTTCATTTGTTGAGTTTTAAGTTGTACTATAGTAAACCCTTGTATTGCATTACAGTTTCAGTTACGTACGCTTTCATTCCAATGTTCTACTTATGTATCTATAATGTTTCATGTTGTGTACTTTGACATTGTATAGAATCAGCCCAAGCCGGTGTACCTGCCATCTCTAGTTTGTATTAGTTGTATGTCGAGACGACATACGTTAGCGTCGCCGAGCTCTCAGTAGTAGTAACCAGTTACCAGTCTCAGTAGTAGTAACCAGTTACCAGTAACCTGTCCGTTGACTCAACGACCAACCGTCTTGAGTCACGGTCTTTCATATTGTGCTGAGCTGACACTAATTCAAAAGACCCACTACGGGGTACTGGCCAGCCGCCTGGTCAGTTTTACGAGTGTAGCCAAGGAGATAGGTACGGCTGCGGGCTCTGTCCACATATCAGTAATTATACGTATAACAGCCTACGTGAGTATTTCTACCCTAATCCACGTATCGAACTCCCACATGATACACATACGAGCATACACAGTTACTTACATGTACACATACGAGCATACACAGTTACTTACATGTACACATACGAGCATACACACTTACTTACATGTACACATACGAGCATACACACTTACTTACATGTACACATACGAGCATTTCACAGTACTTACATGTACACATACGAGCATACACAGTTACTTACATGTACACATACGAGCATACACAGTTACTTACATGTACACATACGAGCATACACAGTTACTTACATGTACACATACGAGCATACACACTTACTTACATGTACACATTTCGAGCATACACAGTTACTTACATGTACAATACGAGCATACACACTTACTTACATGTACACATACGAGCATACACAGTTACTTACATGTACACATACGAGCATACACAGTTACTTACATGTACACATACGAGCATACACAGTTACTTACATGTACACATACGAGCATACACAGTTACTTACATGTACACATACGAGCATACACAGTTACTTACATGTACACATACCAGCATACACACTTACATGTACACATACCAGCATACACAGTTACTTACATGTACACATACCAGCATACACACTTACATGTACATATACCAGCATACACACTTACATGTACACATACCAGCATACACAGTTACTTACATGTACACATACCAGCATACACACTTACATGTACACATACCAGCATACACACTTACATGTACACATACGAGCATACACAGTTACTTACATGTACACATACGAGCATACACAGTTACTTACATGTACACATACGAGCATACACAGTTACTTACATGTACACATACGAGCAACACAGTTACTTACAGTACACACACGAGCATACACAGTTACTTACATGTACACATACGAGCATACACAGTTACTTACATGTACACATACGAGCATACACAGTTACTTACATGTACACATACGAGCATACACAGTTACTTACAAGTAAAACATACCAGCATACACAGTTACTTACATGTACACATACGAGCATACACAGTTACTTACATGTACATTACGAGCATACACAGTTACTTACATGTACACATACGAGCATACACAGTTACTTACATGTACACATACGAGCATACACAGTTACTTACATGTACACATACGAGCATACACAGTTACTTACATGTACACATACGAGCTTTACACAGTTACTTACATGTACACATACGAGCATACACAGTTACTTACATGTACACATACCAGCATACACAGTTACTTACATGTACACATACGAGCATACACAGTTACTTACATGTACAATACGAGCATACACAGTTACTTACATGTACCACAACGAGCATACACAGTTACTTACATGTACACATACGAGCATACACAGTTACTTACATGTACACATACGAGCATACACAGTTACTTACATGTACACATACGAGCATACACAGTTACTTACATGTACACACACGAGCATACACAGTTACTTACATGTACACATACGAGCATACACAGTTACTTACATGTACACATACGAGCATACACAGTTACTTACATGTACACATACGAGCATACACAGTTACTTACAAGTACACATACCAGCATACACAGTTACTTACATGTACACATACGAGCATACACAGTTACTTACATGTACACATACGAGCATACACAGTTACTTACATGTACACATACGAGCATACACAGTTACTTACATGTACACATACGAGCATACACAGTTACTTACATGTACACATACGAGCATACACAGTTACTTACATGTACACATACGAGCATACACAGTTACTTACATGTACACATACGAGCATACACAGTTACTTACATGTACACATACAGCATACACAGTTACTTACATGTACACATACGAGCATACACAGTTACTTACATGTACACATACGAGCATACACAGTTACTTACATGTACACATACGAGCATACACAGTTACTTACATGTACACATACGAGCATACACAGTTACTTACATGTACACATACCAGCATACACAGTTTACTTACATGTACACATACGAGCATACACAGTTACTTACATGTACACATACGAGCATACACAGTTACTTACATGTACACATACCAGCATCACAGTTTACTTACATGTACCATACCAGCATACACAGTTACTTACATGTACACATACCAGCATACACACTTACATGTACACATACCAGCATACACACTTACATGTACACATACCAGCATACACACTTACATGTACACATACCAGCATACACACTTACATGTACACATACCAGCATACACACTTACATGTACACATACCAGCATACACACTTACATGTACACATACCAGCATACACAGCTACTTACATGTACACATACCAGCATACACACTTACATGTACACATACCAGCATACACACTTACATGTACACATACCAGCATACACACTTACATGTACACATACCAGCT
>NC_069485.1:9084726-9120234 GCF_026875155.1 Cherax quadricarinatus
AAATATCTAAACAATAAGAGAAATTTTTAGAAAGGGACTTGATTTTAAATGATTTTCTTGCTAATTGACCAGTTTTACATATTCGGCACGACACACACACACACACACATATATATTATATATATATATTATATTATATATATATATATATATATATATATATATATATTATATATAGTATATATATATATGAACAAGATTAAAACACTACACAGAAAACGTAAAAATTCCTTCACTGAAGTAAGGGCTGACTGTACATCAGAAGATGTTCGTCATAATTAAAAAATAGATGTCAGGTCCCTGGACGTTTATCACGTTTATCACACAAGGGAAAATAAAATAATAAATTATTGACATCTCATTCTACCCCGATGAATACTGTCTCACTGACATTATTAATTATGAAAATGTTTCAAAATTATGATATGCGGGAAGAAGAGAGGAATGTAATTAATTTGAGAAACACTAGATGTTCACATTGCCTTCCTTTTGACTTATATTGCCTTTAAAAATAGCTGAGTTTAGCACTGTATGCTAAACTCTCTCAGTATTACGTGTTATATACAAATAAATTGTTAAGGATTATATTATAAATAATAGTACTTTCAAAAGGCCTGTTTTACCTGACTGAGCAAGATACCAGCACTAGCATAGTCAATAGAACAATCAACAGAACGAGCTGTGGAGAAATTTCTCCAATAGGGGTCAAACAGGAAGGGGTTGCGACCCCTTTCTTCGTTGCAACATATGGAAAAGCAGATATGGACCAAGGATGGTATGACTCCTTTCCCTTTCCATTAGCGGAAACGAAGACGAATCAAATAGTGCACATCGAAGCAACAGCTCACATCTTACAAATCTTAAGCAGGAAGATTTAGATTGTAACTAAATTGCGATCTAGAATGGACGTAGATGAGATGCCGTGCAAGCTAGACTGGTGTGTGGACCAAGACGCTTTTCTCTCCAGCGAAATGTTCAGTGTTTGTCCAAGAAAACTCCTGCTCCTAAGATTTATTAAATTTCTGTAGCAATAAGATCTTAGACTAATTATATAGCTAATAAGATTCGTTTAACGTTAAACACTTCAGAGTCAAGGAAATCGTCTTCCTTGACTCTGCATTGATGGATGAGTCAAGGACATTATGTTAGCATTATATGTCAATATAAGTAGTGACGACTCCAAGACATCTAGTCAGACAAGACTCTTGCAAGATCAGTCCGAGCAAGCGAGTAAACCTCGGTTGAACATTACCGACGATCACACGATCATACAGCACTGAAATATAAATTTGTGACCAGGCCGTGTAATCCCCGTGTTTGCTATTCACACTTGAACGATTATTAAGTACTGAAGCAAAGATACAGTGCTGAAGTGCCAATAGTTATCTCTGCTAAGCGAGATATCGCCAGTATTTCTTCACTGTGGATGTTACCCACGGACCCTTCAACGTTCACAAGTTAAAATTTGTAGACAAGTCATGGCAGTTCGAGTGACACTTCAAACAATTCGAACGGTACGTGACGTGTTGAATATTCAAAGTTAAGAACATTAGTGTGTACAACGAACTGTTTCCCGTGTTACTAAATAACCTTCAACGTGGCTAGACATGCCAGAAGAAGAGTGGATTCATCCTACCTTCAATCAAGCCATCTATACCGTATCACAATATAGTAGTGTAATATGGGAACGATACACACACACACACACACACACACAGGTAAGTTGATCCCCTCTTGCACATTTACCGTCAGGTCACTGCAGTGAAGAGGTTAAGATACAGGGGTGATAAGACTTTTTCAATACCGTGATACAATGGCGATTGTCCAAACCCTGGTTAAGACATTTGCAGCTTCCCATTGACATACCTGAAATATTGGGGTTTATAGGTCCTCAGGGCGGATATTAAATCTGGTCATAATCGCACTATTACAGCCCCTTGGGACATGGCTGACCGATCGAAGGTGACCCCAAAACTGTGGCTGTTGGGGTTCTTAAGCTGTTCATAAAGCTAAGTGCTGTATCAGGGCCATCAGTGGTCTTTAATGTATCTTAAGTAAAGTTCCCACACGAGAAGTAAAGTATTTATCACTGGTCAACGCTCATTTTCTGGCCAATGATATTACAGTGATTTTAGGGCAAGTTTGTAGTGCTGATTACGAATGTCATCGGTTTTGTTTGATTGGCTCTAGTTTTTGATAAATTGGTATCCCATTGAAAAACATAAAAGATGTGAAAAAATATATTTAATCAGGCGGGGCTAACTTACAAATAGCATTGAAATTATTTTTTAGATCATGCAAATGTCAAATCATGTAATACAAACTAGCCCTTCATTCTATATAATAACAGATTAACATAGTAAGATAATTCGGATACCACTAATTTTTACATAGAAAAAACTTTGTACGATTTTCTTCTGTGTTGGTCATCAGCACGGGTTTTGTTGAGTGAGCAACGGGAAAGAGGTGTTTATCGGTTGCCTTTGTGCAAAAAGGGAACACTTAAACCCTTTAATGGAGCTGTCTAAAAAACAGCCGCCAATTTTCAAAAGTCGTATTCAAGTCCCATTCAAAGAAAAACTCCGCAATGTTATTGTAGTTTTAAAAGTAAAGAGGCTGAACGTCTCTTGTCCAATAAGCTGTTATTTTAAAAATCTTGTTGTAGACATCTTTTTTCTTATAGTCTGGGGATACTTAAAAGTTCAGATGTTTTGACGTACTTGGGGGTCGGGTATCAAAACACGGGAGTTCTTTTTGGGGGAGAAAATGTTGGGCTGTTGTAATGTTATTTCATTTTCCCACTTCCATGTACATCTGTTTTAAATCCTGAGTTTTTTCCCAACCCACTGACGGGGAAAAGGTCAGTTTTTAAAAACACTGGTATGGTACGTCTGTGGCGGCACGGGGTCTCGGGCCTGACCCCAAAATTTCAGGATACCCCATTTGATTTTTTTGGATAAAATAAAGGGGTTCAGGGAAACCGCCGGCTGGATTGTTTCCTGGAGATGGGAAGTACAGTGTCTGCACTAAAAAGGGAGGGGTGTTAATGTTGGGAGTTTTATAAATTAAAGGGTTTTAAGGGGTTTCCCCCTTTACAAGACAGTATGGAGTGAATGGTGAAAAAATTTTTTTTTTTGGGGGCCCCCCGCCTTGGTGGGAAATGCCCATGTGTTTTAAAAAAAATAAAATGAAACCCTTTTACATTTTTTCAGAAATAACAGTTTATGGGGCCCCCCCCCCCCCCCCCCCCCCCCCCGGTTTTCCCTTTTTCCCCTTTTTCCCCAACCATTGGGGCACCCCAAAGGTTTTAAAAAAATTTTAAAATTTTTTTTTTCCCCTTCCTGGGAAAAACCAAAAAGGGTTTTTCAAAAAATTTGGGAGAAATTTTTTTTTTTTCAAAAACATTGGCAAAATTTTAAAAAATCATTGGGGTTTTACCAAAAATTTTTTTAAAATTTTAAATTTGTTTAAATTTTAAAAAAAATTAAATTTTTAATGTATAAAATATTTTTAAAAAAAAATTTTTTTCCCCTTTAAATTTGAAAAAAAAAAAAAAAATTTAAATTTTTGCAATTCAAATTTTTCATTAAAAAATACAATACACACGTCATGGTTTGTTCCCCGTTTAACGAGGGCTGGGGATACCTTTAACCCCAAAAAAGCCCTAAATACCTTCAAATATCTTTGGCAACGATTCCCCCATTTTATTTTTACCCCTAAAAATTTTCAACAAATTTTTACACTTCACGCCCCTGGATTTTTCAGATACCCTAATTTTGAGTGAATTTGTGAAAAATCTGAAGCTCCGAATCAAACCCAACATTCAGGGGGGGGTTTTTCCTGGGGCTTCCTTTTCACCCTTTAAATGACCAATCTCCAGACAGGCAGTTTAACTATACCGTGTTTTAAATGTTGGTTATTGATGACGTGTAGGAAGGTTAGTGACAATGTGCATGCATGTCGAATATAATAATGTAACGAAAATGCTGCAGATTACAAAATAATTTATATCTATTAAAAAATACTTGATGAAAGCAGGAAAAGCGCATTCTGTGACGACTGCAAACAGTTTTAAATTCTTACAACAGGAAACAGCTCTTTGATGACGGTAAACAGCAATTGTTGTAACGACAAAAAAACTGAGCTATGCAGACAGCAAACAATTCTCTTGCACAGCAAACAACCATTTATCATCATTTTCAAGTAGTTTGTATAGTGTACACACCACCTGAAAGAATACTCAAATTTAATCCCTTTCAGGATACGACAGAACTCATACGATATGTGCTCTTTTCTGTTGATGAAATAAAAAGACACTAAAACTCTTAGCAAAGGATACTAATTACTGCCTCCAGGTAAAAACTCGAATATGGTTATTGTTTCTGCACACATCGTCTGAAATTCAGCTCAACACGGCTTTTGTTGTATGAATTTCTGCCAAACCGTGGTCTTTTGTTCGACTTTTCGAAGATTCATCGAGATTTTTGAATCGCCTCTTTTAGGTCAGTGTTTTTCATCTTCCTGTTGGATATAAATCCGCCCACTTAGATACTCATTTCTCGATTGCGTAGAAACTAATATAGAACTGTTCTCCGGCCGTAAATACCCTCTAACTTACTCATATGTCTTCATTGTAAATACTGTGAAAGATATACATCTCTCGTGTGTATTTACACTTCATTACTGTCACACACAACACCTGAGGTTGCAAGGAAAATCTGTTTCTTTGGTTCTCTCAATCCTGGAGTATCTAGCGCGTCTCAGAAAGATTGTAGACCACATGAGTGATCAAAGTAAGATTAAATAGGAAGAGTATCTCAGTGCCTGTATTGGTTGATACTACCGGAGATAGGCACTGGAGGGTGAGAGTGTGCTAGTTTTACTCCGATTTTAACCGTGTGAGTGTGCGTTGTACTCACCTATTTGTACTCTCCTAATGTCGGTTGAAGGATCGAGACCAGCTCCTGGTCCTCCGTCTTTTCACTGTGTGTGTGGTGTGTGTGTTGTGTGTGTGTGCGTGTGTGTTGTGGTGCGTGTGTGTGTGTGATGTGTGTGTGTGATGTGTTGTGGTTGTGTGTTGTGTGTGTGTGTGTTGTGTATGTGTGTGTGTGTGTGTGTGTGTCCATGTGATTGATTGTTCGATGCGAGTATGAGTGTGTGGGTGATGTGTCTATGGGAGTGTGAGTGATGTGTATATGAGTGTGTTGACGCGTGTGTGTGTGTGTGTGTGTGTGTGTTGTGCTGTGTGTTGTGTGTCTGTGTGTGTGTGTGTGTATGTGTGTGTGTGTGGCGCCTGGACACACTGCGATTTTGGTCAGTATTGGGGAGCTTGGTTAAGAACGATTATTGCACTCTTAGAGATTGTCTTTTCCTGCGGGTCTTGCAATTACCTCCAAGCAACACTAAATACTAATATTGAAATTTTTTGTGGGCCAATACACAAAGAAACATTGCCATAATCTCAGCAACCAGAGGACACAGATCTTCACTAGTTGTACCTGGGGATATATATATTCTTTTATATAATCTAACAAATTGGGTAGTATCGGCATTCTGTCTATTTCCCCTACTGCAAATTAAAGTGGCATGTGGGAAAATAGGAAAATTCGCAGTGTTTGGTTATCCAGTTATTACGTAAAAAGCTACATTTTTGGAAACACTGGAGAATAGTTGCCTCTACCCTTTTTCTATGTGATAGTTGTTACGCGCGCCCACTCCTTCACACTCTCATTTATTATACAAAAATAAAAGGCCTGGTTAAAATAGTTATGTAGTAATATATCGCGAACCACTTTATTACTACGCTAGTTAAAGAGGTTCGACTATATATTATTATCGGGTACGGTATAAATCATTCAAAGGTACTCTCAAGCCAGGTTGTATTCAATAAGATGTTATTGTTAGGCCATTTTATATTATAGTATATTGTATTTTAGTAGGATGATTATGTTCTGTTTATGCAATGGGGAAACCCATTATTTTAGCGCTTGGCGTACCTCCTGACGGGACCCTGACGTAACACCACTGAGTATTAACAGGTCAGTCAGATCCCAGCACTGACTCTGATCGGGTCTTCAACCCAGAGATCTTAATTTGGTCAATAATTCTAGATCGTGTCTTGTCTTTACTATTGCGTTTAATCCAAGAGTTGATAACTCTTCTCGTTAAGAAGGTTACCTGTTTGGACTTCCTCAAAGTTCCATATAGTTCTTATTAGGATCTTTCATTGTATTATGTATTATACTTAATATCATGGGATTTGAACATAGGAGTGTAATTGTGTATATGCTTATTCACGAGGGAGTTGAAATAGAATTACTTCCTCATTGTTACAGTCTCTTCAATTGATAATAGTTGATTTCTGTCTATTTTAATTCCCTACTGCATGACCTTAAAGGTCATAATTGGTAGTAAAATAAAACTAACAATAGCAAAACAAAGTATTTATTACCCCTATTGTTGCGGCATAGATCAAGTCGCCGTAACAATAGTTTCTTTTTTTAATTAAATTTAACTGTTACCTTGCATCGAGACAGGATGGTTTTTTTATATTATGAGGTAATGAAGTATTGCCAGGTTGAGGTGGGCGACTTACACAGTGGGGCAGTGAGGATATTCCTGAAAGTATTCCACTACGCCTTCTGCAACCGAGGGCAGGTTTTTTTTTATTCGAGCAAGATTGAATTTAAAGTTATTTAGAATTACTTCAGGACAACGTTCAGACAGAATCACATTCAGACTGGCAAACAGGTTGAACTAGAACAAAATGTAGCTAACCTGATAAGGAAAAAAAAACTTCGAGGCACGTAAGTTCCCTCGTCTTTTAATAATGGTTCAACTTTTCCCACTATAATCTACCTTGTCCCATAATTCTTTAGCATTTGCTTTGTCTGTTTAGTAAGGTGACGTCCAGGTTCTTTCCTTAATTCATGGCAAATTCTTTGATGAGAGACTGTGTTGTAGAGGTGATTGAGCAATGCTCACACCTCTACAGAATTTAGAAAGATCCTGGACGTCCACCTCACGAATAGCAAGACAAAGCAAATGGATAGTAATTATTGGACAAGGGTAGATTATAGGGGATAAACTGAATGTTTTTAGAAGACGGCAGAGGAACTTACGTGGCCGCCTCACCAAATCTTTCTTGTTGATTTCAAGGCGGATAGCGTGGTGCTATTCCACATGACTGTCTGATCTTTTTGTGTTTAATAGTAGGAAATGTCTTCGTCTGTCTTAGTTAATGAACAGTAGCGAAATTAGTTATTCGACCCGGCGTTGTGGGACCGAGGGGCAGTGTACAGTCCGTGTTTCATGGCAGTGTCATCGTGAGACGAGTCCAGGCTGCTGCACCGGATACGCCGCTGCGCTGACACCTAAATACGAATGTAAATTTACAACAAACGTTCACGACGACGGGCCTGAGAGTGTGTACGCGCGCCCAGATAGCATGTATCCGCCTGAAAGAAATGTATGTGAGACACTAGATAGTGTGACTGTGGCCTACAGGCATGTACAGAGGGTATTTACACGGCCCTGTGTCAGTATGTATACGACACCGCAGCATGTAGCGGTGCTGATCAAGTCGTGAATGTTTCCATGAAATGCATGTGAGTAAAGGGAAAATAGTTTGTACAGAGTATGTTGGGATAATCTCCCACCAGGGGCGGATCCTTCTTTCTTTTGTATTCACAATTGAGCCACGCAGGGATGTCATACATGGTGCACCTTTACACTGCTTATTCCCTTCTTAACATTTCCTGCATATATCCTCTACAATCTGTGCTCTCGATATATAGAACCAAGTGTCTTTTCCCCTTTACCCAACTGCCTGTCCCACCTTCATCTGCCCTATTCTGCCTCCCATTATCACCTAACCCATCCAATCCAAGGAGAGATATTGGGAGGTTGGGGGTTGAAAGGGGCAAATTTGAGGATGAGCTAAGGGACTCGTAGGTTTTCACCTGGGGGCTTGGAGGATGAGGTGTGCTTCTCTGTAACAGCTGAGGGCTTGAACTTGTTAAGAGGAGCTCAAGGTCGATATGGCAAGAAACGTCTTAGCTGAATGTAGCATGCGCTCGAGTAAGTTGCAATTTTATTATGTTCATTAGGCAACGGTTGGCTTGCCATTGTTCCCGGTTACCAGGTTGAGGATGTAATGGGAACCTCGGTCAGCGTGGCTGTTAAAGGGCACCCCAGTCCAGAGTAGATGTAGAGGCACCCCGGTCAGGACGTAGATGTTAGAGGGCACCCGGTCTGGACGTGGTTTGTAAAGGGCACCCCGGGGTCAGACGTGGCTGTAAAGGGCACCCCGGTAAGACGTACCTGACCGATTCGCATTCTGGTTATAGTTCAACCAATTGGGTTGAGAACTACACCCCAGCGAATTATGGTCATGTTTACCGTGATCTGGGCTGTTGGTATACTTCACTGAAATGGTCGCGAGTACACACCATGCTGGTCTATCTTGTGAAAAGTCCAACTGCAGGGAGTGAGGCACTTTGACTTCATCTTCTCATAAGACCTTGTGAAGGCTTAACTCAGCCACTGTAAAAACTTCAGACTGTATACCAAGGCTGGCCTCCTCCTCAGGAAAATTAATGAATAAGAATAAGAAATAATTCACAAAGATAATCCTTTATTATTTAGTAATGCAAAAAAGATAAACATTGAAACATGAAGTGTATCTACTTGAAAGAAAATGAAAAATGAAATGGAAAATAACATTTGAATTTCAACGCTAATATGTACAGTTTTACGGGGGGGTCTGGTGGAGGTGTGACTCCCGGTCTTGTAGAAATTATAGCCGTTGCTGATGATGTGGGGGGGTGGGGGGGGGGGAGCGGTCACAGGTGTGGTTTTGGTTGTCACCCAACGACTAGTTCTTCACAGAGTCTCCTTTAGCCTTGAAGAGTCAGTCCAGATGACAGGAACGCGGTTCTATTACCACTACAAAAGATGAGAAGGGTAGTGTCCTGTACCAAATTAGGTGCGTAGTATCATAAAGTGATCGTCCCAAGTCCGGTTTTTAGTTTCCATTCTCCTTCAACATTCTCGTTGGTTGGCAGATGACCGAGCTCTGTCATTCCAAGCTGGAAAGAGAGAAAGGTGACCCACTGCTTACACAAAATCACTTCTCCATGTTAAGTGTATAAGATTACTTGTAAAAAATGGTGGTGATATCTAAAAGTCTCATGTGGAGCTTTTTAAAACTGAATGACAAGTTAATTATTGGTCAAAGTGAAGCTTTCAACCAATATTCCTTGTCAATAGGAAGCAGAGACTTTTACTTACAGTTGTGCTGGGAGCTGTTCTCTGAGTCGAGTTCGATTACTGTTTGGCCGGAGCCCCACACGTCACCTTTCGGGGTGGGAAAGAAAGGGGGGAGGGGAGATGGATAGCGGGAGATAGATGGACACAACCTTAACATGCAGCCGGCAATCAAACTATCCGTTACTATTCTCGCTCGCTTACTCCTATCTGTTGAACATTTTCCCTCACAAACCTCTTGTTGTTCTCTCGCAACTTTTTGTATTTTTATATTGGAGAACAGTGGAGCAGGGAATATGTTATGTGTACTCAAAAACTTACACCTTTGTGTTTTCCTTTGCTTTTTTTGTTTTTGTGGATTGTCTTGTCTGGAGACTTGATTTAAGTCCAGATACACTTTCTTCACGCATCCAGTGATCGTAATAGGGACAAATAGCAAGAGCGGGGAGATTGGGACTTGCAGGAGCCATTAGGATGGTGGAGGAACAACGAAGCATCTCCGAACTTGGTCGATTTGGACGGTAGTGGTTGGAACCTGAATAAATATGTTTGCAATTTACTGTGTTATTTATACTTGTCAGTGCGATAGGTAAAACTGGTCAATTAGCAAGAAATATTTAAAATTAAGTACTTTCTCTTAAATTTTTCTCTTATACGTGTTAACGATATTATTTTTCATTAATGTTGATGTAAATTTATAATTTTTGCCACCAATAAGGAACTTAGAATACTTACCTAAACTCTTCAATTATAACAAAGCGCATATTTATTGTAGCCCCTAACCAACTAATATTATTTTAGTTTTGTTACAATAAATTTAATAACTAAACTAACACGAGTGAATATAATTTTTTCTGTTAGGTTCTGAATGATTGTGGCGAATTATTGTTGCTGCCTATTCCGCCACTGAGAAAAGGACTGCTAGATGCTGGGACCGGTTCGTTGGTTTTGTTGCAGAACACCAGTTGCTTTGGGAAGATTTTAGGGAGGGGCTATGTGCACTCCTTTCTCTTTGATTAGTCTGATATGACTTCTAGAAGGGATTATTTATATAATAAGGCAATTTAACAAAAATCAAAAGAGATTTGGAGAATTTCTTCAGCAGTTTCTCCCAAAGCTGGACGAATGCCAAGAAGCAGCTGAAATTTTCCATAAGGATGGCACAGTGAGATCATAGAACAGGAAGGTGATGCCCTTCGGGAACCTTTAGTAGTGACAGTGAGTTCTGGAACCCCTGTTCTTTGAGGGAGCATTGCATGCTTTTCCTATACTCCAAAATCTTCTCCGTTGTCCCACTCCTTGGCTCATATCTAAGAGAATGATTAATAGAGTCCTCGGTTGTTCTTCAACTCTATTATCCTTGGGTTTATGCCTCATTTAATTATGATGCACAGTTTTGATCACCGTATTACAGACTGGATATAAGAGGCACAGGAAAACGTACAGTGGAGGATGATAAAGTGATCCCAGATTCTCAGAATTCTTCCCTATGAGGATAGACTGAGGGGCACTGAATCTGCTCTCTCTCGAAAGGGAGTAGATTTAGGGGGGAGGGGATATGATCGAGGTGTTTTAAATGGGAAAACAGAATAAATTAAAGGGGATGTAAAGAAGCGTGCTGAATAATTTTCCAAGCCCAAGGACAGACTCGCCTAGTAGCTTGTGGGTTTCAGGGGGAGAGGAACGATTTGCGTTTTTTTTTCTTTTTTAATTTTAAGGAATTTTCTCCTGTGAATTAAGGAGCATTTGAACACCTACACAACGTGTTTCCTTTTTCACTTTTTCCTATAATTTGATAGAAAATTAAAAATTTGTTATTTCTATAGGTCTTACAAGTTTCCTTTTTCAAAAAAATTCGGTAAAATGTACATATGTTCTATTTGACATCATGACGAAGAAAAAGAGCTAGATAATCATCGGGTAGAAGGGGTTTGAGCGAAACGTCAATAGACTGCATTACAACAAAATGTTGATTTTTTTTTTTTTTTTGAGGAAAACTCCATAAAAACAAAACGGTAATTACATATCACAATCCTTCTCTTGAATTGATAAGAATAGAACAATCAATCCTCAATAAGTGTGAAAAAATCTGAATGCTCTCTATAAATAATCTTCGCAAAAAAAGGAAAAATAAAAAAATAACTCTATTACCGAGTTATTCACTCACTATACGTTTGCATGAAATCTAGGGGGACGGGCGCGCCACCCTTTACACTTACATCAATAACACAATGTCAATCACTTCAATAAGTTAAGACAATCAATCAATCATGTTTATTTCTCTATAAAGGATTACAATGCGGGTTTCAGATTTTGAATATTGTTGTGGTTTACGTGCATTTATAATATTTAATTTACAGAGGGGCCCACTTGGACACCGTACATATGGCTAGGCATTCGGCGACTCATCTAGTCACTGAGGTTCTGGTTGGGCCGTTCGTGACAAGTGATCACTAGTGACTCTAACGTCACTGAGGTACAGGTGGTGGTGCACAGTGATCACTAGTGACTCTCGTAAGTCACTGAGGTTACAGGTGGTCGTGACACAGTGATCACTGTGATCATAAGTCTTGAGGTACAGGTGGTGTGCCTACTGTGATCCACTAGTGACTCATAATTCACTGAGGTACAGGTGGTGTGCACAGCTGATCAATAGTGAGCTCATAAGTCACTGATGCTACTGGGTGGTGTGGCAACTGGATGATCCTCTAGTGACTCATAACGTCTACTGAGAGTGTATCGGTGGCCGTGAGCCAGTGATCACTAGTGACTCGTAAGTTCACTGGAGGTACTGGTGGTGTGCACAGTCGATCACTAGTGGACTTCATAAGGAACTGAGTACAGTGGTTGTGCAAGTGATCACTAGTGAATTTTTGAGTCAATGAGGTACAGGTGAGGTGTGCACAGTAGATCAGAATATAGCACTTAGTGGACGCATAAGTCACTGGAGGTACATGGTGAATGTGCAGGGATACACTAGTCGACTCATAAAGTCCTGAGTACTGATGGTGAGCACAGTGATCTCTAGTAAACTCATATGTCACTGAGGGTACTAGGTGGTGTAGCAGTGATTCCCTAGTGACTCATAAGTCACTGAGGTCTGGTGGTGTAAGCGCCGTGATCACTAGTGACTCATAAGTCGCTGAGGTCCTGGTGGTGTACACAGTGATCCTTTGTGACTCATATTGTCACTGAGGTACTGCGCTTGGCGTGACAACAGTGTATCACTAGTGAATTATAAGTCACTGACGGTACAGGTCGTGTGAGTAGTGATCACTAGGTGACTATAAAGTCCACTGGATACTGGTGATGTGCCACTGTGATCATTAGTGACACAAAACGGGGTGGGGGGTCTAAATGAGGTACTGGTGGTGTGCCATTGACGACTAGTGATCATAAAATCACTGACTGTTAGCATGGTGCGTGTGACACAGTGATCACTAGTGGACTATAAGTCTCTGGGGATTATGGTGGTGTGCACCAGTGATCACTAGTGACTCATAAATCACTGAGGTCATGGTGGTGTGGGCAGTGATCAACTAGTGACTGTATAAGTTGCGGAGTTACAGGTGGTTATAGTGTGCAGTGAATCACTAGTGACTCATAAGTCAACTGACGGTCCTGGTTGGTATGTGCAGTGATCACTAGTGACTTTTATAAGTCATGAGGTACAGTGGGTGGTGTGCACGTGATCACTAGTGACTCATAAGTTTCACTGAGTCACGGTTAATGGGTGGTGTGCTACAGTGATCACTAGTGGACCTATAAATCACCTGCATGGTTACTGGGTTGGTGTGTGCGGTGAATGTGATCATCTAGCTGGACTCACTATAACTCGACTGAGGCACTGGTGCGTATTGTGCAGTGATCACTAGTGTCTTATAATCACTGAGGTACAGGTTGGTGTGTGCAGTTGATCACTAGTGACTTCTAAGTCACTGAGGTAATCTGGTGGTGTGCACAGTTGATCACTTGGAAAAACGTAAGAAGGAGTATGACGAAGATGATCCCCATGTTCTATCTGAAGTCTTCCTATGAGGCTAGGGAGATGGGCCCGAGAAATCTGCACTCTCTCTCGGAAAGGCGTATAGAATTAGAGGGGGATATGATCGAGGTGTATAAAGGAAACAGGATATTTAACATAAAGGGGATGTAAATAGTGTGCTGAAAATTGTCAAGCCAGACAGGGACTCGCCAGCCAGCAAGGGTTTCAAGTTGAAAAAGAATTCAGTTTCTCAGGTAAGGATATAGTAAAAGTTTTACTGGTTTGGTTAAGAGAGTTGTTGTATGAGTGGAACAAACCTCCGAGTACAGTTAATGAGGCTAAAACGGTTGTGTAGTTTTAAAAAGAGGTTTAGATTAAATACATGAGTGGGTGTAGGCGTGGGTGTGATGTTGGATCTGCAATAGCTTGTGCTGCTGGTCTGGTACTCAAGTGCTCCCAATCCTTGAGTGGGGGATGACCAGAATGGGTGGGGTCATTGGATAATCCGGGGGGGGGGGTGGGTCATTGGTCTTTTCACGGGGGTAACAGGGGACATGGACTGATCCGCATGGGTCAGTAGATCTGTTGCGTGTTCCCATTTTTCGTATGTTCTTATGTTCTTAAGGTCAATCGAGGTTATGGTGGTGTGCTCAGTGATCACTAGTTGACTCATAAGTCACTTGAGGCTACAGGTGGTGTGCAATGTGATCTCTAGTGACTATATAGTCACTGAGTACAGGTGCGTTTGTGCACTGTGATCACTAGTGACTCATAAGTCACTGAGGTATTGGGTGGTGTACACAGTGTGATCCACAGTGACTCCTAAGTCATCTTGTGATACTGGTGGTGTGCACAAGTGAATCTACTAGTGACTCCATACGTCAGTGAGATATACTGGTTGTTGCACAGGTGCATCATTTAGTGTTCATAAGCTCACATGAGGTGTCTGGTGGTTGTGCAACAGGATCACTAGTGACTCATAAGTCATTGTAGTTACTGGTGCGTGTGCACAGTGATCATTGTGACTCATAAGTCATGAGTAGGTACAGGGGTTTGTTGCAGTGATCCAACTGATTGACTCATCAAGTAGGGAAGAGAAAGGTACTGGTGCTGTGTCCCAATGATTCACTTAGTGACTCATGAAGTTAACTTGTGGTACTGGGTGGTGTGTGCAGTGATCACTAGTGACTCAGATGTCACGGATATGGTGGTGTGCACCTGTGATCACTAGTGATCTCATGAGTCACTGAGATAACGGGTGGTGTGTGCAGTGATTCATTAGTGATCATAAGTCACATGAGGTACTGGTGGTGTGTGCAGTGATCACTAGTGACTCTAAGCATTTAGATACTGAGTTGGTGGGCTGCAGTGATCATTAGTGACTCATAAGATCAATGAGGTACGGTGGTTGGTGTTGCAGTGATCACTTGGTGACTCATAAGTCACTGAATAGTATACATATAAATTTCAATTTGGCTTGATTTCATATATGATGTTGCGGTAACTGTAACGTATACTGAAACGTTGTAAGATGAATTTAATTTGCAATGGTCTTTTAAGACCAGAGGCTAGAGGTAATTGGGCAAGCTGCCTGGCAAGCGGAAGCGCTCAGTGAGTGCAGTTTAAGTGTAACACGGCACTTTAGTGGTAATCGATGGAGCATCACATAAACACCAAGGTCAATGCAGTGCCTGCAGGATATATAAGCTGGTAATGTTTTTGAGTTCCTTCTTATGCTAAAAGATATATTATTTATCTTTTATTGCTTGTGTTGTGCTACTCACGTGTTTATAATGATATTATCAAAGTTCTCCACAATGCACTGTGAAGGGTTACAATCTGTTGCGTAGTTATCTGCGTGACGGGAAACAATCACTGAGTTTTATACCTGTGTAATATATTCGCTGGAGCGAATTGTATTTTTTATATTTGTCTTTACGATGCAGGAAATGTGTGTCCTCGTCACTGTCTTGGAAGAGTCAAACAGCAACACACACCGCATGGCAGGTAGTCGACGTGAACTGCCATCATGGTGATGTAAAGACACTTCATTACGAGACAGAGATGCTAATGTTAAAAACACAAGTTTATTGATTAATGGGGATATGTATTCCGTCACGGGCACTGTACACATAAGGCTAGAATTTAGCTGTGATAAAAATGTTACTAAACCATCTAATACAACTAACATCACTAGCGGGACCATCCTACAAACCATAGCCAAATAAGCAAATAAAGTATCCACTGCCATTGGCACCATCACTAGCACTGTCCACCACAGATACTACCAGCCAACACTCAGTGGAACATGCCCCTGTGGTTACACCTATCCAGCTTAACTAATACTTACACCTTGCATGTTAGTGTGATGAATTTCTTACCTGAAAGTTTTGGCTGTTAATTAAGCCATCATAGTTCCTCATTTATTCTCATGATTTATCTCAATACCTCTTCAAGGGGGCTCCTTGACGTGGTGAAGCGGCTCTTTGTCTGAGGATTAGACCTGTCGGTCCCTACTCCTCAGACCGAACCTAAATTACTCCCCAAGACCACCGTTCCCTATCCTCCATCCTCCCCTTGTTTCGCCTTTCCTCCTACTCCTCCCCCACCCCTCCTTTTGGCTTTGGGATTTTTCTTTTTTCCACAGGCACGCTACGGTAACACCGCAGGGGATAGGGAACAAGGGTGCCGGGGTCCATCACATTCCGTGGGTTCTTGGTCTCTGGTGGGCGTAGTTTTGCCGTGGAAAATGGAATATTGCTTGGGGATGTCGAATCACTCACCGTACCAGGAGGAGTGGCTTTGGGTGTCTTCTCGGGCGACGGGTGTATTATCGATAAGACACCTTTCGGATTCCGGGGGTGGTGGCCGAAGGAGCGTATGCTCTTTGTGGCGGATTTTCCGGCCACCTCTCTTCTTGTCCACTCGAAAGGTTAAGCTCGGCAGATGTGAGGTTGCTTATCCTGGATTGCCGTTTACTGACATGTATGGGTAGGGTCATGGCATCGGGTTCTCCATGCTTGCATCTGCACTACTTTGCGGGGTGCTGATGTCTCTTGGGCGCGGAGGAGACTTATGGCCCTGTTCTAGTTCCTCTAGGAACTATCTACTCCGGTCCCCCCCTTTTTTTTTCTTTTTTTTTTATTTTTATTTCTTTCTTTCTTTTTTTTTCTTAAAAACAAAAAAGTGAAAGACTGTAACCTAATCCATGACAGACCCTAGAGTCCAGTGAACCTAGGCGTACCCCCGGGCCCCTTCTTGATACCGCCTCCCCGTTCTGACCCCGCCTGCTTTGGACCATGTAACTGTCGGACTCTCCTATGCCTCTGTACCTCTTGCCGGTTGTGTTTCCGGCACCCACTTCAGGTACTTAGGCCTCGAACCTGGACTCCTTCGAATTTATCTGACCTTCGCTCCTCAGCGGCTTTTGCTTCCGCCTCTCCCTCTATGGTGCGGCAATTTTCGATCGCTGGCCGTTCCACGCTACGGACCATCTCTTGGTCCCGCCAACGCCTAGAACACCAACGACAATTTACCTGCTGAATGATACTTCTCCACTTCTCTCGTTCTTCTCAGAAATGATCGATTCCTTCATACCCTTTCCTTGCACAGTTTCAGACTGACAAGGACTAAATTCTTCACTTTACAACCGGATCTTCCCTACTGCCTTATCTTTCTGACCACAGGTATTGGCAAGGCACTCCTCACGCTTATGTGGTAAAGATTATTTCTTTTTCATGCTCTTAGAGTGGTATGTGCATCATCACCTACAGAATGCTACCCAGGACTCATGAGCTTTCTCGTCTTTCCAATATCGATACTGTTCCTGTCACTATTGAAAAAAGATCATCTCTCTCAATTCTTGTAGTGGTACGTTCGTTCCTGGCCCCATCCATAGTTTCAACAAAATTTTCCACAGACACATGTGGCACATTGACATTCTTGAACAGCTGGAACATCCAAGATCTCTCCCAATCACTCATGGGTAGACACTTATGCTTGCTTATGCATATCGTTGGGCGGAGACGCGTACCCTGCAATGTGGCACGTTGTTTATAATTTTGGACAGCTCGTAAAATCCATCCTCAGTTGATGTAGCAGGACATCGGTTACAAGTTCGAAAGGTGATCCTACACTGCAACAGTGTAGGAAATTTCTGGAGCTACGCATTTGGCCATCCAGCGAAATATATGCATGTATCTATCAGCCGAAGCACGGTATCTGTGGTGGCCGTTGACCATTTTATATACTGTCTTGCAATCGACCCTCCCTCTTGCCTAAATTGTCATGAGGATCACCCTTCCGGACTCTCCCAATTGTTAAGTCTTACTTAAACGAGCGGGAAATCCTCGTTATCAAGAGGCAGAAGGGCTCCCTTATGCGATGGCAGTGTCTTCATCTTCGTCCTCCAAGTGAGAGCGAAGACTCGCGTTCCTTATTCCAGTGTTTCAAAAAAGTCCCCCACTTCTGGGATCCCATCTTTGCAACCACCTTGTGGTTTACCTCTCCCATAGTCACTCCTGTATCTAATTCTTTTGCATGTCTAGGCTCTGACCGTACCTACTTCACGCCTAGTCTGATCTCGCGCTTCTTCGTGTGTGCTTCCCTCACTCCTTCACATAATTAGCCGCGGTAGCGACGCGAGATCACAGCTTAATGTGAACCACATCGTCCTGTAATCTGTCCCTCTACTTCTCAACAAGTAAAAAAAGGTCGGTGAAACACCTCCTAGACCCATCTCCTCCTCCTCATTTTACCTTCCCTGTCTCGCTACCTAGCGTTCCTTTCCTCTTCTGCACTGGCTCTGTTACAGTGTTTAGAGAGTTCACCCTCCTTCCTCTGATACTGTCTCCTTCCCTCCCCTGTTCCTATCCCAAGTTCCTTGTCCTCTTGCTGCAACCACTCTCAGGTTTATGCCTCGTCTCGTGTCCCCTTCACTTGCCTTCGTCAGTTCCCTACACCCTTTCGCCCCCCCTACTTGGTACAGGTCCATTACGCAGTTTCCATTCTTTACTCACCATCCCCCTTACATGATTCGCGCATATTGCTCTCCCCAATATGACGTCTCTGAATTACCGAATCAAGTGAAAGCAATCTCTGAATATATTGCGCAGAGGGACCAAACCATCAATGGACGACTGATCACTCCTCACGTTCCTTCTCTCTCCCTCTATCTCCATACCTGCAACAACTCCTTTCTTCACAGCGCCACCATTTTCACGCTGCTGAACGTTTTCCACTGCCTCTGCATGTGACTATTTAACCCCCTCTAGTCTGTAGGACCCCTTACTGTGGGATTTCAGGGTTATCTTTTATCATTGCCAAATCATGGCCTATTTACTGTGGAATAGCCACGCGAGAGACCTCCCTAGGGTGTAATCGGCGCTGTGAGCTTCAGTGTTCTCTACCCCGTTTTTTCCCTCCTGGCTGCGTGTTGCTAGTATCTCAAGAACCAAAATTCACACTCTGCTGTATATCTCTCCCGTCTTCAGGCTTATAAGTTGTATTGTATTCCATTCAGATCCTTTTCTGGATGCGGACCTTTGAATTGAAAGTGCCACGCTTTCTCCTACGTGCACCTGATATTTCAATACCTATCAGCTTATTTGTGCGTTCGTCAATGACATTTACACATGCGGCGTACTCCCCTTGCTCTCATAGGGTGGTGATTATCTCGCTGTTTATTTTTATCTCTCGTGTGTCGCGTTCTCGGGCATTAATTCGTATTCCACGGATATCATGCAATTTCTAGTTTCAGTCATTACCGTCGCCACAAGCACAATTTCGATAGTATTTAAGCCTTGGCGTGTATTTTATATTGCCTCCTCATGTGTCTCTCTGGGGGGGGGGGTCTCACGGTGATTCCCGTTCCGTGACATTCAGTTAGAGGCTTTCTTAGTCTCCACCCGCACTCCCTCGCCATGTTTTAATATACAGGTAGACACTCATCCATCTCAATTTCGATCCTCGGATCTCACGTGTCGTCATTGCAATCGATCTCTCAGTCTGCTCATCTTCTCCGCTGCTCATTAGATATTTCATTCTTGTAGTATGTTCTCCAGGACCTTATCATCTGTGACTAGCGTTTCTCAATTTTCCCTCAATCTATTCTTATTCTCCCCTTAGCATTTTCACATCCTGTCTTCGGCCATCCCAGCGCGCTCGGCCCATATTTGATCAGTGCAAATTCTCGAAAACGTTTGCTTCACACCTAATATACCGGTTTTTGTAGTTAGCTAGGTTCCTTCTTCTCTCCTTAATCGTATGAGCTTTTACACACTCTCTCGTCCATTGTTTTAACGCAGCTTTTAATTTGTAGTATCCTCCTACACTTCGGGGACAATGGGTAATTCTTCAAAATGCGTTGCCCTTGGTGGTTCTTCCTGCTGTGGCATTCCACACAGGTTTTACAAAAACATTTGGGTAGCCCAAGGACTTGTTTTGATCCTCTAAGCTTCACTGGGCACAATAAACAATAATAAAACTGGTTTTTACAAATTCTGGGAGATTTTTTTATTTGTTTTTTTTACAAAGAGCATTCGTCACGAAATGTAGTAGAAATTCCATTGGGATTGTTTATGCAGCTTTTTGTAAATAATTGCATGCTGATATGGAATAAAATCAAATAAATGTTAAAGTATATTAAATATTAAATCATAAAAAATAAAATTCTAGCCTTTATTAAAACTATTGCATATTCAAATTGTCATTAAATATACAACATATCACAAGTCATGGCTTAGTTCCCTGTCGCGATTAACTGATGGGCTGGTATTCAATCATACCCCAAAATGCCCTACATCCTTCAAGTATCTTTGGACAACGATTCTCCATCTATTTTCCTACCACGCGAAACTTATCAACAAATATCTTACACTACACGGTCACTGGATTTTTCAGTACAATAATATGAGTGAATTGTGAAGATCTGAAGCTCCAGATTCCCCTAACAAATTTCGGGGTTAGTTTATCATGGGCTTCTCTTAACCCTCTAACTGACCAATCTCCAGCACAGGCAGTGAATTACTTACCGTGTTGTAAGTGTTGGTTATTGATGACGTGTAGGAAGGTTAGTGACAATGTGCATGCATGTCGAATATAATAATGTAACGAAAATGCTGCAGATTACAAAATAATTTATATCTATTAAAAAATACTTGATGAAAGCAGGAAAAGCGCATTCTGTGACGACTGCAAACAGTTTTAAATTCTTACAACAGGAAACAGCTCTTTGATGACGGTAAACAGCAATTGTTGTAACGACAAAAAAACTGAGCTATGCAGACAGCAAACAATTCTCTTGCACAGCAAACAACCATTTATCATCATTTTCAAGTAGTTTGTATAGTGTACACACCACCTGAAAGAATACTCAAATTTAATCCCTTTCAGGATACGACAGAACTCATACGATATGTGCTCTTTTCTGTTGATGAAATAAAAAGACACTAAAACTCTTAGCAAAGGATACTAATTACTGCCTCCAGGTAAAAACTCGAATATGGTTATTGTTTCTGCACACATCGTCTGAAATTCAGCTCAACACGGCTTTTGTTGTATGAATTTCTGCCAAACCGTGGTCTTTTGTTCGACTTTTCGAAGATTCATCGAGATTTTTGAATCGCCTCTTTTAGGTCAGTGTTTTTCATCTTCCTGTTGGATATAAATCCGCCCACTTAGATACTCATTTCTCGATTGCGTAGAAACTAATATAGAACTGTTCTCCGGCCGTAAATACCCTCTAACTTACTCATATGTCTTCATTGTAAATACTGTGAAAGATATACATCTCTCGTGTGTATTTACACTTCATTACTGTCACACACAACACCTGAGGTTGCAAGGAAAATCTGTTTCTTTGGTTCTCTCAATCCTGGAGTATCTAGCGCGTCTCAGAAAGATTGTAGACCACATGAGTGATCAAAGTAAGATTAAATAGGAAGAGTATCTCAGTGCCTGTATTGGTTGATACTACCGGAGATAGGCACTGGAGGGTGAGAGTGTGCTAGTTTTACTCCGATTTTAACCGTGTGAGTGTGCGTTGTACTCACCTATTTGTACTCTCCTAATGTCGGTTGAAGGATCGAGACCAGCTCCTGGTCCTCCGTCTTTTCACTGTGTGTGTGGTGTGTGTGTTGTGTGTGTGTGCGTGTGTGTTGTGGTGCGTGTGTGTGTGTGATGTGTGTGTGTGATGTGTTGTGGTTGTGTGTTGTGTGTGTGTGTGTTGTGTATGTGTGTGTGTGTGTGTGTGTGTCCATGTGATTGATTGTTCGATGCGAGTATGAGTGTGTGGGTGATGTGTCTATGGGAGTGTGAGTGATGTGTATATGAGTGTGTTGACGCGTGTGTGTGTGTGTGTGTGTGTGTGTTGTGCTGTGTGTTGTGTGTCTGTGTGTGTGTGTGTGTATGTGTGTGTGTGTGGCGCCTGGACACACTGCGATTTTGGTCAGTATTGGGGAGCTTGGTTAAGAACGATTATTGCACTCTTAGAGATTGTCTTTTCCTGCGGGTCTTGCAATTACCTCCAAGCAACACTAAATACTAATATTGAAATTTTTTGTGGGCCAATACACAAAGAAACATTGCCATAATCTCAGCAACCAGAGGACACAGATCTTCACTAGTTGTACCTGGGGATATATATATTCTTTTATATAATCTAACAAATTGGGTAGTATCGGCATTCTGTCTATTTCCCCTACTGCAAATTAAAGTGGCATGTGGGAAAATAGGAAAATTCGCAGTGTTTGGTTATCCAGTTATTACGTAAAAAGCTACATTTTTGGAAACACTGGAGAATAGTTGCCTCTACCCTTTTTCTATGTGATAGTTGTTACGCGCGCCCACTCCTTCACACTCTCATTTATTATACAAAAATAAAAGGCCTGGTTAAAATAGTTATGTAGTAATATATCGCGAACCACTTTATTACTACGCTAGTTAAAGAGGTTCGACTATATATTATTATCGGGTACGGTATAAATCATTCAAAGGTACTCTCAAGCCAGGTTGTATTCAATAAGATGTTATTGTTAGGCCATTTTATATTATAGTATATTGTATTTTAGTAGGATGATTATGTTCTGTTTATGCAATGGGGAAACCCATTATTTTAGCGCTTGGCGTACCTCCTGACGGGACCCTGACGTAACACCACTGAGTATTAACAGGTCAGTCAGATCCCAGCACTGACTCTGATCGGGTCTTCAACCCAGAGATCTTAATTTGGTCAATAATTCTAGATCGTGTCTTGTCTTTACTATTGCGTTTAATCCAAGAGTTGATAACTCTTCTCGTTAAGAAGGTTACCTGTTTGGACTTCCTCAAAGTTCCATATAGTTCTTATTAGGATCTTTCATTGTATTATGTATTATACTTAATATCATGGGATTTGAACATAGGAGTGTAATTGTGTATATGCTTATTCACGAGGGAGTTGAAATAGAATTACTTCCTCATTGTTACAGTCTCTTCAATTGATAATAGTTGATTTCTGTCTATTTTAATTCCCTACTGCATGACCTTAAAGGTCATAATTGGTAGTAAAATAAAACTAACAATAGCAAAACAAAGTATTTATTACCCCTATTGTTGCGGCATAGATCAAGTCGCCGTAACAATAGTTTCTTTTTTTAATTAAATTTAACTGTTACCTTGCATCGAGACAGGATGGTTTTTTTATATTATGAGGTAATGAAGTATTGCCAGGTTGAGGTGGGCGACTTACACAGTGGGGCAGTGAGGATATTCCTGAAAGTATTCCACTACGCCTTCTGCAACCGAGGGCAGGTTTTTTTTTATTCGAGCAAGATTGAATTTAAAGTTATTTAGAATTACTTCAGGACAACGTTCAGACAGAATCACATTCAGACTGGCAAACAGGTTGAACTAGAACAAAATGTAGCTAACCTGATAAGGAAAAAAAAACTTCGAGGCACGTAAGTTCCCTCGTCTTTTAATAATGGTTCAACTTTTCCCACTATAATCTACCTTGTCCCATAATTCTTTAGCATTTGCTTTGTCTGTTTAGTAAGGTGACGTCCAGGTTCTTTCCTTAATTCATGGCAAATTCTTTGATGAGAGACTGTGTTGTAGAGGTGATTGAGCAATGCTCACACCTCTACAGAATTTAGAAAGATCCTGGACGTCCACCTCACGAATAGCAAGACAAAGCAAATGGATAGTAATTATTGGACAAGGGTAGATTATAGGGGATAAACTGAATGTTTTTAGAAGACGGCAGAGGAACTTACGTGGCCGCCTCACCAAATCTTTCTTGTTGATTTCAAGGCGGATAGCGTGGTGCTATTCCACATGACTGTCTGATCTTTTTGTGTTTAATAGTAGGAAATGTCTTCGTCTGTCTTAGTTAATGAACAGTAGCGAAATTAGTTATTCGACCCGGCGTTGTGGGACCGAGGGGCAGTGTACAGTCCGTGTTTCATGGCAGTGTCATCGTGAGACGAGTCCAGGCTGCTGCACCGGATACGCCGCTGCGCTGACACCTAAATACGAATGTAAATTTACAACAAACGTTCACGACGACGGGCCTGAGAGTGTGTACGCGCGCCCAGATAGCATGTATCCGCCTGAAAGAAATGTATGTGAGACACTAGATAGTGTGACTGTGGCCTACAGGCATGTACAGAGGGTATTTACACGGCCCTGTGTCAGTATGTATACGACACCGCAGCATGTAGCGGTGCTGATCAAGTCGTGAATGTTTCCATGAAATGCATGTGAGTAAAGGGAAAATAGTTTGTACAGAGTATGTTGGGATAATCTCCCACCAGGGGCGGATCCTTCTTTCTTTTGTATTCACAATTGAGCCACGCAGGGATGTCATACATGGTGCACCTTTACACTGCTTATTCCCTTCTTAACATTTCCTGCATATATCCTCTACAATCTGTGCTCTCGATATATAGAACCAAGTGTCTTTTCCCCTTTACCCAACTGCCTGTCCCACCTTCATCTGCCCTATTCTGCCTCCCATTATCACCTAACCCATCCAATCCAAGGAGAGATATTGGGAGGTTGGGGGTTGAAAGGGGCAAATTTGAGGATGAGCTAAGGGACTCGTAGGTTTTCACCTGGGGGCTTGGAGGATGAGGTGTGCTTCTCTGTAACAGCTGAGGGCTTGAACTTGTTAAGAGGAGCTCAAGGTCGATATGGCAAGAAACGTCTTAGCTGAATGTAGCATGCGCTCGAGTAAGTTGCAATTTTATTATGTTCATTAGGCAACGGTTGGCTTGCCATTGTTCCCGGTTACCAGGTTGAGGATGTAATGGGAACCTCGGTCAGCGTGGCTGTTAAAGGGCACCCCAGTCCAGAGTAGATGTAGAGGCACCCCGGTCAGGACGTAGATGTTAGAGGGCACCCGGTCTGGACGTGGTTTGTAAAGGGCACCCCGGGGTCAGACGTGGCTGTAAAGGGCACCCCGGTAAGACGTACCTGACCGATTCGCATTCTGGTTATAGTTCAACCAATTGGGTTGAGAACTACACCCCAGCGAATTATGGTCATGTTTACCGTGATCTGGGCTGTTGGTATACTTCACTGAAATGGTCGCGAGTACACACCATGCTGGTCTATCTTGTGAAAAGTCCAACTGCAGGGAGTGAGGCACTTTGACTTCATCTTCTCATAAGACCTTGTGAAGGCTTAACTCAGCCACTGTAAAAACTTCAGACTGTATACCAAGGCTGGCCTCCTCCTCAGGAAAATTAATGAATAAGAATAAGAAATAATTCACAAAGATAATCCTTTATTATTTAGTAATGCAAAAAAGATAAACATTGAAACATGAAGTGTATCTACTTGAAAGAAAATGAAAAATGAAATGGAAAATAACATTTGAATTTCAACGCTAATATGTACAGTTTTACGGGGGGGTCTGGTGGAGGTGTGACTCCCGGTCTTGTAGAAATTATAGCCGTTGCTGATGATGTGGGGGGGTGGGGGGGGGGGAGCGGTCACAGGTGTGGTTTTGGTTGTCACCCAACGACTAGTTCTTCACAGAGTCTCCTTTAGCCTTGAAGAGTCAGTCCAGATGACAGGAACGCGGTTCTATTACCACTACAAAAGATGAGAAGGGTAGTGTCCTGTACCAAATTAGGTGCGTAGTATCATAAAGTGATCGTCCCAAGTCCGGTTTTTAGTTTCCATTCTCCTTCAACATTCTCGTTGGTTGGCAGATGACCGAGCTCTGTCATTCCAAGCTGGAAAGAGAGAAAGGTGACCCACTGCTTACACAAAATCACTTCTCCATGTTAAGTGTATAAGATTACTTGTAAAAAATGGTGGTGATATCTAAAAGTCTCATGTGGAGCTTTTTAAAACTGAATGACAAGTTAATTATTGGTCAAAGTGAAGCTTTCAACCAATATTCCTTGTCAATAGGAAGCAGAGACTTTTACTTACAGTTGTGCTGGGAGCTGTTCTCTGAGTCGAGTTCGATTACTGTTTGGCCGGAGCCCCACACGTCACCTTTCGGGGTGGGAAAGAAAGGGGGGAGGGGAGATGGATAGCGGGAGATAGATGGACACAACCTTAACATGCAGCCGGCAATCAAACTATCCGTTACTATTCTCGCTCGCTTACTCCTATCTGTTGAACATTTTCCCTCACAAACCTCTTGTTGTTCTCTCGCAACTTTTTGTATTTTTATATTGGAGAACAGTGGAGCAGGGAATATGTTATGTGTACTCAAAAACTTACACCTTTGTGTTTTCCTTTGCTTTTTTTGTTTTTGTGGATTGTCTTGTCTGGAGACTTGATTTAAGTCCAGATACACTTTCTTCACGCATCCAGTGATCGTAATAGGGACAAATAGCAAGAGCGGGGAGATTGGGACTTGCAGGAGCCATTAGGATGGTGGAGGAACAACGAAGCATCTCCGAACTTGGTCGATTTGGACGGTAGTGGTTGGAACCTGAATAAATATGTTTGCAATTTACTGTGTTATTTATACTTGTCAGTGCGATAGGTAAAACTGGTCAATTAGCAAGAAATATTTAAAATTAAGTACTTTCTCTTAAATTTTTCTCTTATACGTGTTAACGATATTATTTTTCATTAATGTTGATGTAAATTTATAATTTTTGCCACCAATAAGGAACTTAGAATACTTACCTAAACTCTTCAATTATAACAAAGCGCATATTTATTGTAGCCCCTAACCAACTAATATTATTTTAGTTTTGTTACAATAAATTTAATAACTAAACTAACACGAGTGAATATAATTTTTTCTGTTAGGTTCTGAATGATTGTGGCGAATTATTGTTGCTGCCTATTCCGCCACTGAGAAAAGGACTGCTAGATGCTGGGACCGGTTCGTTGGTTTTGTTGCAGAACACCAGTTGCTTTGGGAAGATTTTAGGGAGGGGCTATGTGCACTCCTTTCTCTTTGATTAGTCTGATATGACTTCTAGAAGGGATTATTTATATAATAAGGCAATTTAACAAAAATCAAAAGAGATTTGGAGAATTTCTTCAGCAGTTTCTCCCAAAGCTGGACGAATGCCAAGAAGCAGCTGAAATTTTCCATAAGGATGGCACAGTGAGATCATAGAACAGGAAGGTGATGCCCTTCGGGAACCTTTAGTAGTGACAGTGAGTTCTGGAACCCCTGTTCTTTGAGGGAGCATTGCATGCTTTTCCTATACTCCAAAATCTTCTCCGTTGTCCCACTCCTTGGCTCATATCTAAGAGAATGATTAATAGAGTCCTCGGTTGTTCTTCAACTCTATTATCCTTGGGTTTATGCCTCATTTAATTATGATGCACAGTTTTGATCACCGTATTACAGACTGGATATAAGAGGCACAGGAAAACGTACAGTGGAGGATGATAAAGTGATCCCAGATTCTCAGAATTCTTCCCTATGAGGATAGACTGAGGGGCACTGAATCTGCTCTCTCTCGAAAGGGAGTAGATTTAGGGGGGAGGGGATATGATCGAGGTGTTTTAAATGGGAAAACAGAATAAATTAAAGGGGATGTAAAGAAGCGTGCTGAATAATTTTCCAAGCCCAAGGACAGACTCGCCTAGTAGCTTGTGGGTTTCAGGGGGAGAGGAACGATTTGCGTTTTTTTTTCTTTTTTAATTTTAAGGAATTTTCTCCTGTGAATTAAGGAGCATTTGAACACCTACACAACGTGTTTCCTTTTTCACTTTTTCCTATAATTTGATAGAAAATTAAAAATTTGTTATTTCTATAGGTCTTACAAGTTTCCTTTTTCAAAAAAATTCGGTAAAATGTACATATGTTCTATTTGACATCATGACGAAGAAAAAGAGCTAGATAATCATCGGGTAGAAGGGGTTTGAGCGAAACGTCAATAGACTGCATTACAACAAAATGTTGATTTTTTTTTTTTTTTTGAGGAAAACTCCATAAAAACAAAACGGTAATTACATATCACAATCCTTCTCTTGAATTGATAAGAATAGAACAATCAATCCTCAATAAGTGTGAAAAAATCTGAATGCTCTCTATAAATAATCTTCGCAAAAAAAGGAAAAATAAAAAAATAACTCTATTACCGAGTTATTCACTCACTATACGTTTGCATGAAATCTAGGGGGACGGGCGCGCCACCCTTTACACTTACATCAATAACACAATGTCAATCACTTCAATAAGTTAAGACAATCAATCAATCATGTTTATTTCTCTATAAAGGATTACAATGCGGGTTTCAGATTTTGAATATTGTTGTGGTTTACGTGCATTTATAATATTTAATTTACAGAGGGGCCCACTTGGACACCGTACATATGGCTAGGCATTCGGCGACTCATCTAGTCACTGAGGTTCTGGTTGGGCCGTTCGTGACAAGTGATCACTAGTGACTCTAACGTCACTGAGGTACAGGTGGTGGTGCACAGTGATCACTAGTGACTCTCGTAAGTCACTGAGGTTACAGGTGGTCGTGACACAGTGATCACTGTGATCATAAGTCTTGAGGTACAGGTGGTGTGCCTACTGTGATCCACTAGTGACTCATAATTCACTGAGGTACAGGTGGTGTGCACAGCTGATCAATAGTGAGCTCATAAGTCACTGATGCTACTGGGTGGTGTGGCAACTGGATGATCCTCTAGTGACTCATAACGTCTACTGAGAGTGTATCGGTGGCCGTGAGCCAGTGATCACTAGTGACTCGTAAGTTCACTGGAGGTACTGGTGGTGTGCACAGTCGATCACTAGTGGACTTCATAAGGAACTGAGTACAGTGGTTGTGCAAGTGATCACTAGTGAATTTTTGAGTCAATGAGGTACAGGTGAGGTGTGCACAGTAGATCAGAATATAGCACTTAGTGGACGCATAAGTCACTGGAGGTACATGGTGAATGTGCAGGGATACACTAGTCGACTCATAAAGTCCTGAGTACTGATGGTGAGCACAGTGATCTCTAGTAAACTCATATGTCACTGAGGGTACTAGGTGGTGTAGCAGTGATTCCCTAGTGACTCATAAGTCACTGAGGTCTGGTGGTGTAAGCGCCGTGATCACTAGTGACTCATAAGTCGCTGAGGTCCTGGTGGTGTACACAGTGATCCTTTGTGACTCATATTGTCACTGAGGTACTGCGCTTGGCGTGACAACAGTGTATCACTAGTGAATTATAAGTCACTGACGGTACAGGTCGTGTGAGTAGTGATCACTAGGTGACTATAAAGTCCACTGGATACTGGTGATGTGCCACTGTGATCATTAGTGACACAAAACGGGGTGGGGGGTCTAAATGAGGTACTGGTGGTGTGCCATTGACGACTAGTGATCATAAAATCACTGACTGTTAGCATGGTGCGTGTGACACAGTGATCACTAGTGGACTATAAGTCTCTGGGGATTATGGTGGTGTGCACCAGTGATCACTAGTGACTCATAAATCACTGAGGTCATGGTGGTGTGGGCAGTGATCAACTAGTGACTGTATAAGTTGCGGAGTTACAGGTGGTTATAGTGTGCAGTGAATCACTAGTGACTCATAAGTCAACTGACGGTCCTGGTTGGTATGTGCAGTGATCACTAGTGACTTTTATAAGTCATGAGGTACAGTGGGTGGTGTGCACGTGATCACTAGTGACTCATAAGTTTCACTGAGTCACGGTTAATGGGTGGTGTGCTACAGTGATCACTAGTGGACCTATAAATCACCTGCATGGTTACTGGGTTGGTGTGTGCGGTGAATGTGATCATCTAGCTGGACTCACTATAACTCGACTGAGGCACTGGTGCGTATTGTGCAGTGATCACTAGTGTCTTATAATCACTGAGGTACAGGTTGGTGTGTGCAGTTGATCACTAGTGACTTCTAAGTCACTGAGGTAATCTGGTGGTGTGCACAGTTGATCACTTGGAAAAACGTAAGAAGGAGTATGACGAAGATGATCCCCATGTTCTATCTGAAGTCTTCCTATGAGGCTAGGGAGATGGGCCCGAGAAATCTGCACTCTCTCTCGGAAAGGCGTATAGAATTAGAGGGGGATATGATCGAGGTGTATAAAGGAAACAGGATATTTAACATAAAGGGGATGTAAATAGTGTGCTGAAAATTGTCAAGCCAGACAGGGACTCGCCAGCCAGCAAGGGTTTCAAGTTGAAAAAGAATTCAGTTTCTCAGGTAAGGATATAGTAAAAGTTTTACTGGTTTGGTTAAGAGAGTTGTTGTATGAGTGGAACAAACCTCCGAGTACAGTTAATGAGGCTAAAACGGTTGTGTAGTTTTAAAAAGAGGTTTAGATTAAATACATGAGTGGGTGTAGGCGTGGGTGTGATGTTGGATCTGCAATAGCTTGTGCTGCTGGTCTGGTACTCAAGTGCTCCCAATCCTTGAGTGGGGGATGACCAGAATGGGTGGGGTCATTGGATAATCCGGGGGGGGGGGTGGGTCATTGGTCTTTTCACGGGGGTAACAGGGGACATGGACTGATCCGCATGGGTCAGTAGATCTGTTGCGTGTTCCCATTTTTCGTATGTTCTTATGTTCTTAAGGTCAATCGAGGTTATGGTGGTGTGCTCAGTGATCACTAGTTGACTCATAAGTCACTTGAGGCTACAGGTGGTGTGCAATGTGATCTCTAGTGACTATATAGTCACTGAGTACAGGTGCGTTTGTGCACTGTGATCACTAGTGACTCATAAGTCACTGAGGTATTGGGTGGTGTACACAGTGTGATCCACAGTGACTCCTAAGTCATCTTGTGATACTGGTGGTGTGCACAAGTGAATCTACTAGTGACTCCATACGTCAGTGAGATATACTGGTTGTTGCACAGGTGCATCATTTAGTGTTCATAAGCTCACATGAGGTGTCTGGTGGTTGTGCAACAGGATCACTAGTGACTCATAAGTCATTGTAGTTACTGGTGCGTGTGCACAGTGATCATTGTGACTCATAAGTCATGAGTAGGTACAGGGGTTTGTTGCAGTGATCCAACTGATTGACTCATCAAGTAGGGAAGAGAAAGGTACTGGTGCTGTGTCCCAATGATTCACTTAGTGACTCATGAAGTTAACTTGTGGTACTGGGTGGTGTGTGCAGTGATCACTAGTGACTCAGATGTCACGGATATGGTGGTGTGCACCTGTGATCACTAGTGATCTCATGAGTCACTGAGATAACGGGTGGTGTGTGCAGTGATTCATTAGTGATCATAAGTCACATGAGGTACTGGTGGTGTGTGCAGTGATCACTAGTGACTCTAAGCATTTAGATACTGAGTTGGTGGGCTGCAGTGATCATTAGTGACTCATAAGATCAATGAGGTACGGTGGTTGGTGTTGCAGTGATCACTTGGTGACTCATAAGTCACTGAATAGTATACATATAAATTTCAATTTGGCTTGATTTCATATATGATGTTGCGGTAACTGTAACGTATACTGAAACGTTGTAAGATGAATTTAATTTGCAATGGTCTTTTAAGACCAGAGGCTAGAGGTAATTGGGCAAGCTGCCTGGCAAGCGGAAGCGCTCAGTGAGTGCAGTTTAAGTGTAACACGGCACTTTAGTGGTAATCGATGGAGCATCACATAAACACCAAGGTCAATGCAGTGCCTGCAGGATATATAAGCTGGTAATGTTTTTGAGTTCCTTCTTATGCTAAAAGATATATTATTTATCTTTTATTGCTTGTGTTGTGCTACTCACGTGTTTATAATGATATTATCAAAGTTCTCCACAATGCACTGTGAAGGGTTACAATCTGTTGCGTAGTTATCTGCGTGACGGGAAACAATCACTGAGTTTTATACCTGTGTAATATATTCGCTGGAGCGAATTGTATTTTTTATATTTGTCTTTACGATGCAGGAAATGTGTGTCCTCGTCACTGTCTTGGAAGAGTCAAACAGCAACACACACCGCATGGCAGGTAGTCGACGTGAACTGCCATCATGGTGATGTAAAGACACTTCATTACGAGACAGAGATGCTAATGTTAAAAACACAAGTTTATTGATTAATGGGGATATGTATTCCGTCACGGGCACTGTACACATAAGGCTAGAATTTAGCTGTGATAAAAATGTTACTAAACCATCTAATACAACTAACATCACTAGCGGGACCATCCTACAAACCATAGCCAAATAAGCAAATAAAGTATCCACTGCCATTGGCACCATCACTAGCACTGTCCACCACAGATACTACCAGCCAACACTCAGTGGAACATGCCCCTGTGGTTACACCTATCCAGCTTAACTAATACTTACACCTTGCATGTTAGTGTGATGAATTTCTTACCTGAAAGTTTTGGCTGTTAATTAAGCCATCATAGTTCCTCATTTATTCTCATGATTTATCTCAATACCTCTTCAAGGGGGCTCCTTGACGTGGTGAAGCGGCTCTTTGTCTGAGGATTAGACCTGTCGGTCCCTACTCCTCAGACCGAACCTAAATTACTCCCCAAGACCACCGTTCCCTATCCTCCATCCTCCCCTTGTTTCGCCTTTCCTCCTACTCCTCCCCCACCCCTCCTTTTGGCTTTGGGATTTTTCTTTTTTCCACAGGCACGCTACGGTAACACCGCAGGGGATAGGGAACAAGGGTGCCGGGGTCCATCACATTCCGTGGGTTCTTGGTCTCTGGTGGGCGTAGTTTTGCCGTGGAAAATGGAATATTGCTTGGGGATGTCGAATCACTCACCGTACCAGGAGGAGTGGCTTTGGGTGTCTTCTCGGGCGACGGGTGTATTATCGATAAGACACCTTTCGGATTCCGGGGGTGGTGGCCGAAGGAGCGTATGCTCTTTGTGGCGGATTTTCCGGCCACCTCTCTTCTTGTCCACTCGAAAGGTTAAGCTCGGCAGATGTGAGGTTGCTTATCCTGGATTGCCGTTTACTGACATGTATGGGTAGGGTCATGGCATCGGGTTCTCCATGCTTGCATCTGCACTACTTTGCGGGGTGCTGATGTCTCTTGGGCGCGGAGGAGACTTATGGCCCTGTTCTAGTTCCTCTAGGAACTATCTACTCCGGTCCCCCCCTTTTTTTTTCTTTTTTTTTTATTTTTATTTCTTTCTTTCTTTTTTTTTCTTAAAAACAAAAAAGTGAAAGACTGTAACCTAATCCATGACAGACCCTAGAGTCCAGTGAACCTAGGCGTACCCCCGGGCCCCTTCTTGATACCGCCTCCCCGTTCTGACCCCGCCTGCTTTGGACCATGTAACTGTCGGACTCTCCTATGCCTCTGTACCTCTTGCCGGTTGTGTTTCCGGCACCCACTTCAGGTACTTAGGCCTCGAACCTGGACTCCTTCGAATTTATCTGACCTTCGCTCCTCAGCGGCTTTTGCTTCCGCCTCTCCCTCTATGGTGCGGCAATTTTCGATCGCTGGCCGTTCCACGCTACGGACCATCTCTTGGTCCCGCCAACGCCTAGAACACCAACGACAATTTACCTGCTGAATGATACTTCTCCACTTCTCTCGTTCTTCTCAGAAATGATCGATTCCTTCATACCCTTTCCTTGCACAGTTTCAGACTGACAAGGACTAAATTCTTCACTTTACAACCGGATCTTCCCTACTGCCTTATCTTTCTGACCACAGGTATTGGCAAGGCACTCCTCACGCTTATGTGGTAAAGATTATTTCTTTTTCATGCTCTTAGAGTGGTATGTGCATCATCACCTACAGAATGCTACCCAGGACTCATGAGCTTTCTCGTCTTTCCAATATCGATACTGTTCCTTGGCGATTTTTTTCCCACCTTTTCTCTGGGGGGGGGCTCATGTGACCCCGGGCATTCAGTTAAGGCTTTTCTGGCCACCCCCCCCTCCATGTTTTAAATACAGGTACTCACACCCATTTCGATCCTGGGACTCGCACTCTCTCTTGCATCGATCTCTCAGTCTGCTCTTCCTCCACCGCATTAGACTTCACTTGGTTTTTCTCCCGGACTTACTGACAGCGATCTTTTCCCCAATCATTCTTACTTCCCCTTCATATTCACCACCTCTTCGCATCCCACGCTGGCAATTTGAATCAGGCAAATTGGAACCTTTACTCACACCTAACTGTTTTTAGAGAGGTTCCTTCTTCATCCTCCATCGATGAGCTTTTACACCTCTTCTCGTCCTCCGCTTTTAACCGCAGCTTCAAATTTGTAACCCCACCTTCGGGCAGGCATTCTCAAAATGTGCCTTGGTGGTCTCCGCTTGTGCTCGTGCAGTACGTTTGAACGCGCTGCATGGGGCAGGTACCGGTACAATAGAACCACGGAGAGCTTCTTGATTTAAGCAGAAGCGTGCGATCGCTCGCCGTGTCATCCGTGAAGCTAAATGCACTTGCTGGCGAGATTATGTCTCCACCATCACCTCTGCTTCCTCTGTGAGTGCAGTCTGGAAAAAAGTACGAAAACTAGTGGTAAATATTCTCCTGACTCAGCTCCTGTTCTGCGGGTTCCCGGTGATGATATAGCAAACCCACTAGATGTTGCCAATGAAATTGGCAATCATCTGGTCTGTATTTCTCAGGGATTCCATCTATGCCCCTCATTTCTTTCCTCAAAGTCTGCCAGAGAGTTAGCACCCTTGGACTTTTCTTCTCTCAGAGAAGAACAGTATAATGTGCCTTTTACACTTCAAGAACTGGAGGCAACACTCTCAGCTTGCCGATCATCGGCAGCTGGGCCCGACGACATTCATATTCGTATGCTACAACATTTACATCAGTCAGCCCTTGCAGTCCTATTACGCCTTTACAATCTTATTTGGTCACAAGGAGTTCTTCCACAGCTGTGGAAATCCGCCATTGTTCTCCCTTTCCGCAAACCAGGCACTACGGGACATGAAGCCTCCCACTATCGTCCCATTGCTCTTACCAGTGCAGTTTGCAAAGTGATGGAACGCCTAGTAAATAGACGTTTAGTGTGGTATTTAGAGACACACAACAGTCTCTCCACTCGTCAATATGGCTTTCGTAAGGGACGTTCTACCATAGACCCTTACTACGCTTGGATACGTATGTTCGTAATGTCATTGCGAATAACCACTCAGTTATAGCCATATTTTTTGACCTTGAGAAGGCATATGACACAACTTGGAGGTATAATATTTTAGCCCAAGCCCCACTCCTTAGGCCTTCGAGGCAATCTACCATCCTTCCTTAAGAACTTTTAACTGACAGGCATTTCCAGTGTCGGGTTAATAATGTGCTCTCCCCGAACTTTATCCAAGCTGAGGTGTCCCCCAGGGATGTGTTCTGAGCACAACACTTTTTCTCCTTGCTATTAATGATTTGGCCTCTAGTTTCCATCAAATATTTGGTCATCACTCTATGTTGATGACTTCGCTATTGCCTGTGCAGGCACTGACTGTCACCTCATTACAGTTTTCTCCAGCATGCAGTCGACCGTGTTTCCATTGGGCCACCACACATGGGTTTAAATTTTCCAGCACTAAAACCCAACAATTACTTTCACTAGATGCTCTGTCATCTCCGATCATCCTTTGTACCTCTATGGCTCCCGTATCCCTGACGTGATACAGTCAGTTTCTGGGCTTCCTCTTTGACCGTAGGTTATCCTGGAAACCTCACATTACATCTCTGAAGGCAACTTGTCACAGCCGGCTGAGCCTTCTTAAAACCCTTGCTCATCTTTCATGGGGAGCTGATCGTCGAACCCTCCTTCGCCTACATTCCACCTCATTTATCGAAACTTGATATGGTAGACCAGATCTATTCAGCGCATCTCCTGCTACTCTCTCTAGCCTTAACCCCATTTCCAAAAAAAC
>NC_069485.1:9120734-9172906 GCF_026875155.1 Cherax quadricarinatus
ACACAAAAACACACACACACACACACAAAACAAACAAAATTAAAATTTGCGTTCCCTCATGGTTTTTTTAAAAATTATGTTTGTTTTCTCAAAGTAAAATGGAAAAGTTGGAGGCAGAAAATGAGACTTGCTCAATGTTCGAGAAATCAGGAACTTTATATATATTTCTATATTCTGATGGAGAATATTGATTATGCTGTCATATTAGTTATGCTGTCATGGTCTGTCGTGTCGTCATATATTATACAATTATTGTTGCTTTGTAATTTACTGCGATATATCATTGTTAACATATATTATACCTTTATGATCTGGCACACAATGTTATTTCTTTATTCTTAATGTTTATACCATAACAAATACTTAATGTTAATGTTTAGGTGAAGTTAACGTGGTATGTGAACATCGTGCAGATCATAACAATTAAAAGTAGTAAACTTCTGTTTGTGAGTAACTGCTAACTTAAAATATTTTCAGTTAGGAAAACTTTCTTAAAAGATGCAGTGATATAATATTAATCAAAAGAAGGATGGGATATAATGATATAAGGATGATCTGGTATGGGATATAAGGATGATCTGGTATGAGATATAAGGATGATCTGGTATGGGATATAAGGATGATCTGGTATGGATATAAGGATGATCTGGTAAGGGGATAAAGGATGAATCTGGTTTAAATGGGATATAAGGATGATCTGGTATGAGATATAAGGATGATCTGGTATGGGATATAAGGATGATCTGGTATGAGATATAAGGATGATCTGGTATGGGATATAAGGATGATCCATAACCACAACTCACTATCATCCATCCATAGCCACAACCACAACTTACCATCAAGTCGACACACTGTAAACTATCCATCACCAGAAATCGCTATCATAGATCGCCCCAACCATTCCCCACCACAACTCACTCCCAACTACCCACTTTATATCCAACAGGACTCACATATGTCTATATAGGAGTGAGAAACATTTAGTGTTTTATGTGGATGTTCAATGAATGTTGTATTCAAGATCAAAGTGTTCTGTTTCTAATCAACATGTTCATTAAAATTTCTGAGCCACTTCAACGTGCTCAGTAAGTGTTCTGTTTCAGATCTACATTGTATGTGAATATAAAGTCAAGAAAATTTTCCAACCAGCTTGAATTTCCTAACATGTGGTTGCTAATAAGTCCCTCATAACCTACTATGAGGATGCCCATATGCTATGCATGACAGGCATGACAGATGCAGGCAATTACATAAGTGAGAGTCTTCTTTACCTCAACTCTCGAGACTGAAGAAAAGGTATTGAAATGAAGTTATACCTCGGTTAATAATAATTAATACCTCCTAAACAGTAAATTAAATGATTAGCGTTCATATTTAAAAATAAACTAAAAATGTGAACATCATCTGTTATGAAAAATATTAATCTCGATAAGCTCTGCTTCCCCAAAATTCTAAAAGTGTTTTTTTTTTTTTTTATGAGAAATCGAAATTGCGACCACTGTCAGCCTCAGAGTTATCTTTGAGTTACCAGACCTTGCCACGTGGAGGCCAGTGGTTCGTCTTCAAGGTCCACCCACCCACTTACTGTGTTCTTGATGCTTTCCCCAGGTTCATGTGTCCAGGAGTCCATCTGTCCGCCGCCTCAGATATTCTCCCTTCCCCACTTCCCCAAGGTCTGTCTCAACAACCAGTGTCCCTCGTCTTTCCCAGGTCCATGTATCCAGGAGTCCATCTGTCCGCCTCAGATATTCTCCCTTACCCACTTCCCCAGGGTATTCTCGCTTTTCCCAGGTTCATGTGTCCAGGAATCCATCCGTGGGCCCCCGGATGTCTCCCCTTCCTCACTTCCCTTAGGTTATTTTCCAGTCTCAGCCTTCCCCAGGTTATGTATCCCGAAGTCAGCTCAGCCACCCTCCGTGATCTAGCCAGATGAGAACGAGGCCTTGTTTAGCTGGTCTACGGTAGAGACTGTCCAGGCGAGTGGAATTACAGGAGGGGACACGCAGAAAACTGCGTCCTGTAATTACATCACCAAGGCAGCCTAGACCGTAAGTCAGCTAGACGCAGCCAAGCTACCGTCCAGTTCGCCCACCAAGGCCTGGCCACTGAGTGAAATTTTGGGAGTTCTATTTATTTTATACAATTCATCTACATTATTGTACTTAATCAGCAGTTTGATTTTTTGATATTTTGAAGACATTCATTTTGAAAGGTGTGAAAAGTGACTAGTTTTAGGCACTTTTGGTTAAAGTAAAGAAGACACTCATGAATTATCTTATGGAAGATAAAGTTTAACTACAGACTGTTAAAAAACTGGGAAGTTTTTCTCGTTTCTAACATTTTCACTTCGTAACATCTTCATGTGTATAAGTGAAGTTACTAGTGTTGCATCGTACACTGGTCAGTTCTACGACTCTCCTGAACACTAGATCAGTTACGACTCCCCTTCGCACTAGTCAGTACGACTTTCTTTCCTGTGCACTAGGTCAGTATGAACTCGTCCTGCACACTAGTCAGTAAACTACCCTTATCCCTGCACACTAGTCAGTACGACTCTCAAGCAAACACTGGTCAGTAAGACCCTCTGCACACTGGTCCAGTACGAACTCTCCTGCACACACATGTCCAGTACGACCTCCTGCACACTAGTCATAAGACTCTTTGCACACTAGACAGTACGACTCTCCTGCACACTGGTCGTACGAAGCACTCCTGCACATCTGGTCAGTATCGGCTCTCCTGCACACTGGTCAGTACGACTCTCCTGCACACTGGTCCAGTAACGACTCTCTTGCACAGACTGGTCAGTACGACTATATTGCACACTGTAATTACGACTCCATGCACACTGGTCAGCCTGACTCTCCTGCACACATGGTTAGTACGACCTCTCCTGCACACTAGTCATACGACTCTCTTGCACACTATCAGTCGACTCTCTCCTGCACACTGTCAGTACGACTCTCCTGTACAACACTGGTCAGTACGACTCTGTCTTACGAGATCCTAAGTTATGCTGCATGGTCTGTCCGTGTCGTCTAAATATTATACAATATTGTTGCTTGTAATTTACTGCGATATATCAATTGTTAACATATATTATACTTTATGATCTGGCACCCAATGTTATTTCTTTATTCTTAATGTTTATACCATGAACAAATACTTTAATGTTAATGTTTAGTGCGAATTAACGTGGTATGTGAACTTCGTCAGATCATAACAATATAAAAGTAGTAAACTTCTTGTTTGTGAGTAACTGCTAACTAAATAGTTATCCATTTAGGAAAAACTTTCTAAAAAGACGCAGTGATATAATATTAATCAAAAGAAGGATGGGATATAATGATATAAGGATGATCTGGTATGGGATATAAGGATGATCTGGTATGAGATATAAGGATGATCTGGTATGGGATATAAGGATGATCTGGTATGGTATATAAGGATGATCTGGTATGGTATATAAGGATGATCTGGTATGAGATATAAGGATGATCTGGTATGGGATATAAGGATGATCTGGTATGGGATATAATGATGATCTAGTATGAGATATAAGGATGATCTGGTATGGGATATAGGGATGATCTGGTATGGGATATAAGGATGATCTGGTATGGGATATAAGGATGATCTGGTATGGGATATAAGGATGATCTGGTATGGGATATAAGGATGATCTGGTATGGGCTATAAGGATGATCTGGAGTATGGGATAAAAAGGATGATCTGGTATGGGAATATATGGATGATCTGTAGAGATATAAGGAAGTAATGACATCAAACTCAAAGACACAACACAATGAACATTAGAAAAACAACTTAGTGCAACACAGACCTGAGCTGACCAAAACACAAACCTCACAAACCTACTTTTTTCAGCATAATTTAATCTGTGTATTTACATTGTTGTCGCAAAAAATTAACAAGCATTCATTAACTATCCCATATTGCAAATTACCATTAACTCTCAAAATTCAACTCATGCTTCACCATGAATCTTACAAACTCATCATCACCATCTCTTACAACCAAATTTCCTCACTATAAACCATTCATAATCCTAACTCAGTATAAACCATCCATCACCATCAATTCCCCATCAACTAACCATTACCTTAACTCATCAGCCATCCATCGCCACGGCTCACCATCAACCATGCCTCAACCTCAGCTCACATCAACCAACATCACCACTACTCACTCTAAAACATATCCATCATCATCAATGCACCATCATCCATGTATAGCCAAAAATTGGCCCATCAACCATCCATCACCACAACTCACTATAAACGATACCATAACACACTCACTATCATCCATCCATAGCCACAAACCACAACTTACCATTCCAGTCGACACACTGTAAACTAATCCATCACCAGAACTCGCTAACATAGATCCCCCCAACCATCCCCACCACAACTCACTAACCAACTATCCATCAGTTATATCCAACAGACTCACATATGTCTATAATAGAGTGAGAAACCATTTAGTGTTTTATGAGGAAAGTACAATGAAGTTGATTCAAGATCAAAGTGGTTCTGTTCTAATTCAACATGTTCATCTAAAATTTCTGAGCCACTTCAACGTGCTCAGAAAGTGTTCTGTTCAGATCTACATTGTTATGTGAAATTTAAGTCAAGAAAATTTTTCCAACCAGCTTGAATTTCCTAACATGTGTTTGCTAAAAGTCCCTCATAACCTACTATGAGGATGACCATATGCTATGCATGACAGGCATGACAGATGCCAGGCAATTACATAAGTCAGAGTCCATTCTTTAACCTCAAACTCTCGAACTGAAGAAAAAGGTATTGAAATGAGTTATACCTCGGTTACTAATAATTAATACCTCCTAAACAGTAAATTAAATGATTAGCGTTCATATTTAAAATAATAAAAACAAAAATGTGAACATCATCTGTTTTATGAAAAAATATTTAATCTCGAAAAAGCTCTTGCTTCCCCCAAAATTCTAAAAGTGTTTTTTTTTTTTATTTATGAGAAATCGTAATTTGCACGACTGTCAACCTCAGAGTTATCTTTGATTACCAGACCTTGCCACGTGAGGCCAGTGGTTCGTCTTTTAAGGTCCCCCACACCCACTACTGTGTTCTTGATGCTTTCCCCAGGTCATGTGTCCAGGAGTCATCTGTCCCGCCTCAGATATTCTCCCTTCCCCATTCCCCAAGTCTGTCTCAACAACCAGTGGTCCCTCGTCTTTCCCAGGTCCATGTATCCAAGAGTCCATCTGTCCGCCTCAGATATTCTCCCTTACCCACTTCCCAGGTATTCTCGCTTTTCCCAGGTTTCATGTGTCCAGGACTCCATCCGTGGGCCCCCCGGATGTCTCCTTCCTCACTTCCTTAGGTTATTTCCAGTCCTCTCCAAGCCTTCCGCCAGGTTATGTAATCCCGAAGTCAGCACAACCACCCGACCGTGATCTAGCCAGATGAGAACGAGCCTTGTTTTAGACAGGTCTACGGTAGAGACAGCCAGGTGGGTGAATTACAGAGGGGACACATCAGTAAACTGCGTACTGTAATTACAATCACCAAGACAGGCCTAGATCGTAAGTCAGCTAGACGCAGCCAAGCTACCGTCCAGTTCGCCCACCAAGGCCTGGCCACTTAATGAAAATTTGGGAGTTCTATTTAATTTTATAACAAACATCTACATTATTGTACTTAATCAGCAGTTTGATTTTTGATATTTTGAAGACATCTTTTGAAAGGGTAAAAGTGACTAGATTTAGAGCAACTTATGGGTTAAAGTACAGAAGACACTCATGAATTATCTTATGGAAGATAAAGTTTAACTACAGACTGTTAAAAACTGGGAAGTTTTTCTCGTTTCTAACATTTTCACTTCTGTAACTTCTTCATGTTATAAGTGAAGTTACAAGTGTGCTTCTGGTACACTGGTCAGTACGACTCTCCTGTACACTAGTCAGTACGACTCTCCTTCGCACTAGCAGTTACACTTTCCTGTGCACTAGTCCAGTATGACACACCCTGCACACTAGTCATACGACTCTCCTGCACACTAGTCAGTACGACTCTCAAGCACACTGGTTCAGTAAGACCCCTCCTGCACCACTGGTCAGTACGACTCTCCAGCACACTAGTTCAGGTTAACGGACTCTTTTGCACACTAGTCAGTACGACTCTCCCTGCACACTGGTCAGTTACGAATCTCTTGCACACTGGTCAGGTACGACTATTATGCATCACGGTCAGTACACACTCATGCACCTGGTCAGTAGAACTCTCCTGCACACTTTTAGAACGACTCTCCTGCAACACTAGTCAGTAAGGGGGGGGGGGAGGGGGCGACCTTCTTTGCACACAATCTACGACTCCTCCTGAACACTGTCAGTACGACTCTCCTGTACACTGTCAGTCAGTACACTCTGTCTTACCGAGATCCTAAGTTATGCTGTCATGGAGCTGTCGTGTCACGTCATATATTATACAATATTGTTGGCTTAGTAATTTACTGTCGATATATCATTTGTTTAACATATATTATACCTTTTTATGATCTGGCACACAATGTTTATTTCTTTATTCTTAATGTTTATACCAGAACAAATACTTAATGTAAATGTTTAGGCGAAGTTAAACGTTTGGGGGGTATGTGAACATCCGTGCAGATCATAACAAAAAAGTATTAAACTTCTGTTGTGGTGAGTAACTGCTAACTTAAAATATTTTCAGTTAGGAAAACTTTTCTTAAAAGAAATGCAGTGAAATAATATTAATCAAAAGAAGGATGTGATATAATATATAAGGATGACTGGTAGGGAATATAAGGATGATCTGGTATGAATTATAATGAGGATCTGTAATGAGATATAAGGATGATCTGGTATGGATATAAGGAAATCTGGTATCGGATATAATGATGATCTAGTATGAGAATATAAGGATGATCTGAGATGGGATATAAGGATGATCCTGGTATGGGATATAATGAGATGCCTAGTATGAGATGATAAAAGGATGATCTGGTATGATATAGGGATGATCTGTATGGGATATAAGAGATCTGGTATGGTATATAAGGATGATCTGGTATGGATATAAGGATGAGCTGGTATGGATATAAGGATGATCTGTTATGGATATAAGGATGATCTTGTATGGTATATAAGATGATCTGGTATGGGAAAAAGGATGACTTGTATGGGATATAAGGATGATCTGTAGGGAATATAAAGGGATGTCAGGTATGATAATAAGGATGTATCTGGTTTGAGATATAATGGATGATCTGGTATGGATATAAGGATGATCTGGTATGGGATATAATGATGATCTAGTCATGAGATATAAGGATGAACAGGTATGGGAATAAGGATGATCTGGTATGAGATATAAAGATGATCTGTATGGGATAATAAGATGATCTGGTAGGGAATATAAGGATGATCTGGTATTAGATATAAGGATGAATCTGTTATGAGATATAAGGGATGATCTGTATGGGAAATAAGGATGATCTGGTATGGGAATATAATTATGAATCTAGTATGAGATATAAGGATGATCTGGTATGGATATAGGGATATCTGTATGGAATATAAGGATGATCTGGTATGGGAAAAAAGGATGATCTGGTATGGGATATAAGGATGATCTGGTAATGGGATAATAAGGATGATCATGATGGGATATAATGATGAATCTGTATGGGATAGATAAGGATGATCTGGAATGGGAAATAATGATGATCTGGTATTGAGATAAAGTAAGAATATCACATCAAACAACTCAAGACACAACACAATGGAACATTATAACAACAAGCAACACACCTGAGCTACCACACAAGTTTCCTCACAAAAACTACTTATTTCAGTCATAATTTAATCTGGTAGTAATTACATTGTGGTCAAAAAAATTAAACAAGCAGTTCATTAACTATCCATTAGTGCAAATTACCATTAACTCTCAAAATTCAACTCATCTTCAACATGAATCTTTACAACTCATCAAATCGAAACCACTCTTTACAACAACTCACTATAAAAACCAATCATAAACCTAACTCCTATAAACCATCCATTCACCACAATACCCCATCAACTATCCATTACCTTACCTCATCAGCCATTCGCATCGCCACGGCTCACCATCAACCATTGCCATCACCTTCAGCTCACAATCAACCATAGACATCACCACACTCACTCTAAAAATATCCATCATCACAATGCACCATCATCCCCCCCATGTATAGCCAAAAATTGCCATCTACCCAGCCATCACCACAACTCACTATCAAGCTATCCATAACACAACTACATCATCCATCCATAGCCACAACCACCAACTTACCATCAAGTCGCCACACTGTAACTATCCAATCACAGAAACTCGCTATCATAGAATCGCCCCAACCATTCCCACCAAACTCCACTACCAACTATCCACATTATATCCAAAGGACTCACAATGTCTATAATATGTCCATAATTTAGTGTTCTGTGGATGTTCAATGAATGTCGTATTCAAGACAAAGTGTTCTGTTTCTTCTAATCCACCATGTTCATTATAATTTCTGAGCCACTTTCCAACGTGCTCAGTAAGTGTTCTGTTTCAGATTCTACATTGTTTATGTGAATATAAAGTCAAGAAAAATTTTCCAAACCAGCTTGAATTTCCTATCATTGGTTGCTATTAAGTCCCTCATAACTACTATGGAACGATACATATGCTATGCATTGACAGGCATGACAGATCAGGCAATTACATAAGGAGATTCATCTTTACCCTCACTTCTCGAGCCTGAAGAAAAGTATTGAAATGAAGTTATACCTCGGTTAAATAATAAATTAATACTGTCTCGGCAATCATGAAATTAAATGATTAGCGTTCATATTTAAAAAGAAACTAAAAATAACAATCATCTGTTATGAAAATATTAATCTTCGATAAGCTCTCTTCCACCAAAATTCTAAGTGTTTTTTTTAAGAGAAACGAAATTGCGACCACTGTCAGCCTCAGAGTTATCTTTGAGTTACCAGACTCTTGCCACGTAGGCCAGTGATTCGTCTTCAAGGTCCACCCAACCACTTACTGTGTTCTAGATATATCCCCAGGTTCAAGTGTCCAGGAGTCCATCTGTCCGCCTCAGATATTCCTCCCTTCCCCCACTTCCCCAAGGTCTGTTTCTCAACAACCAGTGTCCCCTCGTCTTCCCAGTTCATGTATCCAGGAGTCCATCTGTTCCGCCTCGAGATATTCTCCCTTCCCAGTTCCCAAGGTCTGCCTCAACAACCAGTCACCCTCCGTCTTTTTCCCAGGTCCATTATCCAGGGAGTCAATCTGTCCGCCTCAGATACTCACTTCCACCACATCCCCAAGGTCTGTCTCAACAACAGTGTCCCTCGTCTTTCCCAGGTCCATGGTATCCAGGAGTCCTCTGTCCGCCACAGATATTCTCCCTTACCCACTTCCCCAGGGTATTCACGCTTTTCCAGGTCAGTGTCCAGAATCCATCCTGGGCCCCGATGTCTCCCCTTCCTCACTTCCTTAGGTTCTTTTTCCAGTCTCAGCCTTCCCCAGGTTATGTATCGCCGAAGTTCAGCTCAGCCACACCTCCGTGATCAAGCCAGATGAGAACGAGGCCTTGTTTTAGCTGGTCTTAACGTAGAGACTGTCCAGTGGTGTGAATTACAGGAGGGACACACAGTAAACAGCGTACTGTAATTACACCACCAAACAGCCTAGGATCGTAAGTCAGCCATAACGCAGCCAGCTACCGTCCAGCTCGCCACCAAGGCCTGGCCACTTAGTGAAATTTTGGAGTTCTATTTATTTTATACAATTCATCTACAATTATTGTACTTTAAACAGGCAGTGTTAAGTGTGTTATGAATGTTTTAGTCTACGTGGATGAATGTTCGTGTTTTAAACCCTGTATGTCCACCTCCACCAGAACTATAATAAGTGTTGAACTGTTGTTTTTATTTCGTTATTAGTCTTATGTATATGTAATACAGCAGTTACAAGAGTCCGGTACAATGGAAAAAGTTACTTTGACTTTTTTGTTGTTATCCTGGGTAATTTACACATATTTTAATATGTAAAATAATTTTGTGAAACTGTATTTATGGTATTGTCCCAAATAATGTTACGTATGCACACAAATTTTCACACGCATTTGTGCATTCCACAACCACGGCTGCGGATTCACATAATTATACGTACAAAGCAACGCACCGCTCCAAAACACACATACATATGTATAACACACACTGATCGCATTGTACACTAATAAAACTTGTAATCACAAATACACGCTCACGCACACACACACAGACAAAACACACACACACAACCACACAACACACACAACACACACACACACACACCCCACAACACAAACACACACACACAACACACACACACACACGCACACACACACACACACACACACACACAACACACACACACCACACACACACACACACACACACATGTCCATCTATACCACCCGCACATATGTACTCAAATTTGTATCCATTTATATATGCAGTCACCCTCACGGTTGTTAAAATTATGTCTGTGGATTGAAAAAAATCACCCTTCCTCAAGTTAGGAAATTCAGGAACTTTATATATTTCAATATTTTGATGCAGAATGTTGGTTCTCACCATTTGAAGACATCCACTAGACACTACCATGAATTATCTTTTGGAAGACAAAGTTCTATAAATAATTTTTAAACAGTTTAACTAATTTCTTTTATTCTCACATTTTCACTTACCTAACATCTTCTAGACCATCATAAAACATTATCCCTCCCCCACGGACTATAAACATTATGGGATGAAAATAAAAACTAGCAGCTGGGGATATTCGATCCCTTGACGTGGACAACTAATATGGTGGGTCTTACCCACTGGTCAGTGCGTCTCTGACTTACTAACATTCTACATTATAATGTCATGTTCTGTGATGTGTTAAATGTAGCAGAATTATAAAATTAATGTTGTATTTTAATGTACTGTGATGTTAATTGTTAGTATTATTAACCTTGAATGGGGTACCACACAATGTTTTTTCTTCAAAATTAATGTTTATGCCATTAACAAAACTTAAAGTTTAAGGGGTATTTTCATTTTGATGTTCAAGGGGTATTTTCGTTGTAATAACTGGTAACATAACTATTTTTCAGTTGGTTAAATTTTCTTAAAAGTTGTTGTGATTCATAAATAAAATAAAATCTTAGAGAGACTTACGTTGCAGAAGTGATGAGAAAAATAACAAAAAAAGGAAACCAGAAGTATTTTTTTTACAAATAAAGCATTTGAGGATTGGCAAGAGTTCTGGAAGAAAGTTGAGGATTGGCAAGAGTTCTGGAAGAAAGTTGAGGATTGGCAAGAGTTCTGGAAGAAAGTTGAGGAGTATTAAGAGCTCTGGAAGAAAGCTGAGGAGTATTAAGAGCTCCGGAAGAAAGCTGAGGAGTATTAAGAGCTCCGGAAGAAAGCTGAGGAGTATTAAGAGCTCCAGAAGGGAAAAATGAGGAGTATTAAAAGCTCCGGAAAGAAATCTGAGGGGTACTTGAGAGCTTCCGAAGAAAGCTGAGGAGTTTTTAAAAGCTCGGGAAAAAAGTGAGGAGTATTAAGAGCTCCGGAAGAAAGCTGAGGACTATTAAGAGCTCCGGAAGAAAGCTGAGGAGTATTTAAGAGCTTTCCCGAAGAAAGCTGAGGGTTTAAAAGCTCCAGAAGAAATGAGGGTATTAAGGCTCCGAAAGAAAGCTGGGATATTAAAAGCTCGAAAGAAAGCTGAGGGTATTAAGAGTCCGGGAAGAAAAATGAGAGTATTAAGAGGGTCCAGAAAAAGTGGGAGTATTAAAGCTCCGGAAAAAGCTGAGGGGTATTAAGATCTCCGGAAGAAAGCTGAGGAGTATTAAGAGCCCGGAAGAAAGCTGAGGGGTTTAAGAGCTCCGGAAGAAGCTGAGGAGTATTGAGGAGCTCGGAAAGAAAGCTGAGGAGTATTAAGAGCTCCGGAAGAAAGCTGAGGAGTATTAAGAGCTCCGGAAGAAAGCTGAGGAGTATTAAGAGCTCCGGAAGAAAGCTGAGGAGTATTAAGAGCTCCGGAAGAAAGCTGAGGAGTATTGAGAGCTCCGAAAGAAAGCTGCGGAAGTATTAATGAGCTCCGGGAAAAAAGGGAATGCTGAAGGGAGTATTAAGAGCTCCGGAAGAAGCTGAGGAGTATTAAGTAGCTCCGGAAGAAGCTGTGGAGTATTAAGAGCTCCGAAGAAAGCTGAGGAGTATCAAGAGCTCCGGAAGGAAAGCTGAGAAGTATTAAGAGCTCCGCGAAAGAAAGCTGAGAGTATTAAGGTGCTCGGAAGAAGAAGCGAGGAGTATTAAGAGCTCCGAAGAAAGCTGAGGAGTTTTAAGAGCTCCGGAGAAAGCTAGGAGAAGAGTATTAAGTAGCTCTAGAAGATTGCTGAGGTGGTTTATGTGCTCCGGTAAAAAGCTGTGGTGTTTTTGAGCTCCAGAAGGAAAGCTGAGGACTTATTAAAAGAGCTCAGAAGAAAGCTGAGGAGTATTAAGAGCTCCAGATGAAAAGATTGTGGAGTATTAAGAACTCCATATAAACTTGACGAAATAATAAAATAAGAAAGCAAAGACGATGAAGTTTATTGGTAAACAAAAGTATATAATTCTTTTGTCCTTGTTTACGAAACATAAACAAAAAACAATAAAGTAACTTAATCATTTGAATGTGGAATGCAGTATGATTTTGAAGACACCATCTTTTGTTGAACCACTGTCGTATAAATCGGTTGGGATGCGGTGCAGATTCAGGTGTTAGACCAGAGAAATAAGAAATGGAGGAACACTGCAGAAGGCCTACTGACCCCATACAAGGCAGGTCCTTATCAAAATGACCGCTACCCATAGGCTACCCCAAAAATTTACACTCGTACCCATGGACAAATCAATAAACCAGCCCCTCCCACTCATATATTTGTCCAATCTCTTTTAAAACCCTCCCAAAGTCCTACTTCTATCACCCCACTGGGAAGATTGTTCCACACTATCCAAAACTCTATTAGATATATATAGAAAACAGATAGAGTACTTACCTATGTCCCTTTCTAAATCTAAAAATTTATCCAACTTAATCCATTATTTCTTTATGGTTTTTACCTGGTTCGAACACCCTCTGTACTTTATTAATATCTCCTTTGTTATGCACGTCATCCACTTATTAACACTTCATTATATATCCCCCTTCAATCTACGTCTCTCCAGAGAGTGAGATTTTAGGGTTTAAGTCTATCTCATACGGGAGATTCCTTACACAGTAAATGTTTTAGTCATTCTTCTCTGTTATGTTCTCTAATACGTCTATATCCATCCTGTAGTAAGGGGACCAAAACTGAGCTAGCATAATCTAAATTGAGGCCTCCTCACTAGTGATGTATAGAGCTGGTAAAATATCTTTTTGAACTTCTGTTCTTACACTTCTTGATATATATACTAGTAATCTGTTTGCCTTGTTGCGATACTAAGAACTGCTGTCGTCATTTCTTCTCTGTCATGTTCTTAATAAGTCTATATCCATCCTGTAGTAAGGGACCAAAACTGAGCAGCATAATTAAATGAGGGCCTCACTAGTGATGTATTGAGCTGTAAAATAACTTTTGAACTTCTGTTACTTACCTTCTTGATTAAATCCTAGTAATTGTTAGCTTGTTGCGCGCCATACTATGACACTGCTGTTTGGCTTTAGATTTTCTGCTTACATGACTCCCAAGTCATGTCTAACAATATGTAGTACATTAATAATGATATTAGTAGTGCTATAGTAATATAATAGTAGTAAGTACTAGCAGTAATCGATAATGAAATAATGTTAATTCTATCAGTAGTCTAAGCTCTCCTTCCTATTAAATATTTAAACATTCACAGAGTTACATTTTCCTCCTTTTTTCATCAAAGACTGGCAAGGTAATATGAGCCTCTTCAGTCATAAATTCTCACGCTTGACATCAACACCACTACCAGCAAAGTTATAATTTTCCCCAAACAGTCAGGTTGCACTTGAACGTCTCACTAAAAGCACTTTCACAAGGCTAACCACAGGAGTCGCCATCGCTTCTAGCACTTCAATAAAGGATATAACCAGGACAAATCCCAAGCACCCACGAACCAGTCAATGCAGGAGTTTACACTATACCCGTGGAGGCTGCGACAGAATTACGTAGGTGAAACAGCCGCTACATCGACACCCGCCTCAATGAACTCTTTTACGCATGTAGGAACGATAACTGAACAACGCCTCGTGTACAACACCGAAATTCTCCAAATTCACTCATGAAATTCAGGACGCCCTATTACGTGATCAAGAAACTAATTTCCGCAGACGCAAGTGCCTCGAATCAGCACTGATCGCTGTTTCCAATACAATTAAACAAAACAACGGCAGCTTCACCATCTCCGAAGTCTTAGCAAGAATCCTCCTGAAAAACAGTAAACACTGCCATCACATAGTCTCTCCTGTTATACTACACAAAGCACAGAGAGTGAACCACCAATCAAAGCTCCCTCATTCCAGTTTATATTTGTCCAACCTATTTTTATGTTACCCAGTAATAGCTTTTATATCCTTTTACTCTGTACGAAATAATTGCTTTACCATATTGTATTACTTTTGTCACTACACCTAATACTACTAACTACTACTACCTTAGTGAACATCGAAATGGTACCTCACTAGTATTCACCTCCACTACTGGGCCTTTAATATCCCTCTGTGTCCATGTATTGTTTGTTATGGCTTGATAAAGCTTGCGAGAGCCGATAACGTTGCCACAATAAATGTAAACATTAGTTGCATTGTGTCCTTTTACTTTACATATTGTCGGTAAATTCTACCAACTTTTTACATTATTTAACTTATATGTGCTAGGGTTATGGACACTCCCGAGCTTCAGAACCTTGCATTTATCTACATGAACTGCATCTGCCACTTTTCTGACCAGAGTAGAGTTTGTCTAAATCCTCCTGGAAGTTCCCTAAACATCTACGTTTGAATCTGTTATCCTACCTATCACCGTGTCTCGGCGTATTTGCTATATCACTAGTAATTCCTTCATCAAGATCATTGATATATTTTATAAATACAACACGGGAGGGCCCAAGACTGATCCCTGTGGAACGCCACTTGTTACTGATCCCCACTCGGATTTAACCCCATTTATGGACACTCTCTGCTTCCTGTCCTGTGAGCCATGATTCGATCCACGAGAGCACCCTTCCCCCAAATGCCATGAGCTGCACACTTTATTTAACAGTCTATGGTGCGGACTCTATCAAAAGCCTTACTAAAATCTAAGTAATAATATCAATTCTTTATTGTGGTCAACAGCCTCAAAAGCTTTACTGAAGAAAGTTAATAAATTAGTTAGACAAGACCCGGCCTCTTGTGAATCCTGCTGAGTATCCCTTAATCAAGCTATTTGCTTATCGAGATGGCTTCTTATAATCTCAGCTATTATGACTCTAGTAATTTGCTACAATTGAGGTCAGGCTTTTTAGGCGGTAATTTGACGGTAAACGACTTGTACATGTTTTAAAAATAGGTATATACATTAGCCATTCTCTCCACATACAGACACTACACCTGTTTGATGAGATAATTAAATATTAGTTATGGTTCACAGACTTTCCATTTTGCCAATTCCTTAAAGAAAACCTTGAAAAAAACCTCTCAGGCCCGGTGACTTATTTTGCTTCAGTCGGTCTATCTGCTTCACAACCCATTTCACTAGTGACTGTGATGTTACATAATTTATCTTCTTCTGATCCACTATGAAATTAATTACCGGAATATTATTAGTGCTCTTCCTGTGTAAAAACGAGAGAAAATTATAAATTTAAAATCGAGGCCCATTTCATTTCTTTGTCAGTAAGATGCCAAGTTATTTTTAAGGGGACCTATCTTATCTCTGACTTTTTGTTCTATAGACCTGGATAAAAAACTTTTTGGCGTTAGTTTTATGTATCCCTGCAACTTTAATTTATAGTCCCTTTTAGCTTTTCTTATCCCCTTTTAATTGTCCCTCTAATGTCAATATACTGATTCATAAGATGAACCTCGCCTCTTTTCATACGAATATAAAATTCCTTTCTTATGCCCTAGTGTTATTTCAGGCCTATTATTCATCCATTTTGGGTCATTTTTTTGATCTAATTCCTTTTATAAGGGGGAAAAACGTTCTTTGAGCATGCAGGTATGTGTTCAGAAAACTGTCATATTGATAGCTCTCTTCGTTACCCAGTCAACAGATGATATGTGTCTCTAAGCCCATTCGTAATCTGCTAAGCGAAAATCTGGGACTGTTACTGAGTATCCCTATATCATATTCCATTCAATTCTAATGTTATTGATTTGTGAGTCGCTAAGCACCCAGCCCTCTAAAACTTCAAAATTTTTAACAAGGGTTATTGTTTGCCAGAACTGTAAAGCAGGGTTTTTTCCCCCTTGTAGTTCTGTCACAAACTGCTTAAAAAAAACAACCCTAAAATATTTTCTGAAACGTATTGATTCAAATTCCCAGTCAAAAATTCCCAATCAATTGACAAAATTTAAAAGGGTTTCTGGGTTTAAAATTTTCTCCTTGTCCCCCCTACAATTTTTCCCCTATATCCCCCCCCCTAAAAAACATTTCCCCCCCAAAAACCCCCCCCCTCTGAAAATTTCTATCCAAACAGACTCTGTATGTTTATTTCAAAATTAATACCCGTTTTATCAACAGTTCAAGCGATCTGGACATACAATCCCACCCCACCCCCCTTCCCGACCTTTACTACTTGGAAAAATTTTAAAAAACCCTGAAGGTGAATTCTGCAGGCATGCCCCGACTTTTTAAATTTTAAACCACTTCCAGAAATGGCAATTAATCTAGGGTTACCTGCATAGCAATAGTCTCAATCGCCATCTTATTCCTAGACTGCGACTATTTGTGTAATAAATATTTAAGACCCTCTCTCTCTTTACCCCTTCCCGCTCCTTTCTTCACAGTTTTCCCCCCAAAAATCATCACTATTATTCCTAGTTTAAAGACCTAACGCTCCCTCCACTGCAGTTGCCAGTGTCCCACCCCCGACCTGATAAATGAACCCCTCCCGGCAAAAATGTCATTTTGCCATAGAAGAGGTCCCCTTGTCAAAGAAAGTTCCGCATTTTCCTTTTAGAAATTTTTCCCCGCCCGCAATTTACACAAATTTCTCTGGACAACCATTTTATTTCCCAAATCCTCTCCTTGGGAAAAAAGCCACATTGACAGGTTTCCCACCCTTCCTCCTAATTATCTCTATTGCTGACCTATACCTGCTAATCAGGTCCTCCTCCTACGTCTGCCAACATCGTTGCCTCCAGCACTGAGACAGATAATAGGATTGCTCCCATTACCTCTCATGATGTCATCCAGACGGCTAACAATATCCTTCATCCCAGCCCCAGGAAAACACACTCTCTGCCTCCTACTCCTATCCTTCAAGCAGAATGCCCTATCCATGTACCTAATCTGGCTATCCCCAACAACAACAATGTTTTTACCTTCCTTGGCGTCGTCCGTCGTGATGCTCCGAGTAGTCGACTCACATTCGCCAGGTAGCATTACACCACTTGTGAACATTAAAATGGTATGAAATACCAACAGATTGTTAGGTAAGGCACATATGCAACAGTTAGGTATCTTTATTTCGAAACGTTTCGCCTACACAGTAGGCTTCTATATAAAGGCCCCATTCTGTCACTTCAACTTCATATTGTTTCAGACAACGGAACAATGCTCTTCTCCAGACTGAGGGACTGACCACCTCTAAACTTTAAGGGTGATGGACTGATTACATCGTCTTCAAGTATCTTCTGCTTCTATCAACCTTTCTGTACTCGACTGAAGAAGCCTACTGTGTAGGCGAAACGTTTCGAAATAAAGATACCTAATGTTGCATATGTGCCTTACCTAACAATCTGTTGGTATTTCATACCATTTTAATGTTCATCCTGTCAGACACTGCAACACAAGGGTATCTTGGTACAGACCACTTCGACAACCTCTACTAGTGAGAACGGCTGGGTTTGAGAAGGACCTGCCCTCCCAAAGCAACCTACGTCTCACCTCCTGGCACTATATAAAGGCCCCATTCTGTCACTTCAACTTCATATTGTTTCAGACAACGGAACAATGCTCTTCTCCAGACTGAGGGACTGACCACCTCTAAACTTTAAGGGTGATGGACTGATTACATCGTCTTCAAGTATCTTCTGCTTCTATCAACCTTTCTGTACTCGACTGAAGAAGCCTACTGTGTAGGCGAAACGTTTCGAAATAAAGATACCTAACTGTTGCATATGTGCCTTACCTAATTACACCACTTGTAGAATTCGTCAAGACGTTCTCGATGGTCTTCGTTGGGGTTTCTAGGGATGTCTTACTCACGTCTGCCAATGCTTCTTTGGTGCTCGTTGTGGCATTCCCAGTAGAACACTCACATTCGTCAGGTAGCACCGAGAATGAGTTGGAAGTTTCCACGGTAGTCTTCTGGTTTCTTGTTGTTTCTGCCTCTCCAACCGTTTTCTTGATCTTCAGCTTGGTTCCATGTTGCCCGGCCACTGACCAAGCTCCCCTCTTAACCTGGGGACTCACAACAGAAGGTTTACTACGAATCCTCTTGTTCTCCTCCGTTAATCGCCGTATCTCCATCTTAGCAACTCTGAGCTCTTCTCTCAGTTGCTGGTAAAGTTGCTCAAGAGAGGGCATCCTGGTACAGATTCACAGAGAGCACACAAACAGGTCTTCACAGAGCTAAATACACGTCACCACTCAAAGCTAAGTACACGTCACCACTCAAAGCTAAGTACACGTCACCACTCAAAGCTAAGTACACGTCACCACTGACTAGTACACGTCACCACTGAGTAAGTACACGTCACCACTGAGCTAAGTACACGTCACCACTGAGCAGTTGACAGTGATAAGGAATATGATACGGTTTATTTGGATTTTAGTAAAGCCTTCGACAGAGTACCCCCACAAGAGATTTGTTAGGTAAAGGAACCATATGCAACATTTTAGGTATTTTTTATTATGAAACTTTTTCGCCTAACAGTAGGCTTCTTCATTCAAGAAACAGAAAAGTTGATAGAAGCAAAAAGTTTACTTGAAGACGATGAAATCGGGTCCATCACCCTTAAAGTTTTTGATTGGCCCAGTCCCTCAGTCGGGGGAAAAAGGCATTGTTCCATAGTATGAAACAATATGGAGTGAAGTAAACAGGGGGAAAGCTTTTATAGCCCCAAGAGGGAGACTTTAGGCCCTAGGAGAGGTAAGAACTCAGTTTGTTAAAAGGCCAGGTCCCTTAAAAATCCAGCCCCCTCTCACTAGGGGGAAGGTTGTCGAAGGGTTGATTGCAGGTTTTTCCCCAAAGATCCCCTTTGGGTTTGCAGTGTGGAAAAATTTTAAACCCTTTTAAAAATGGTATAAAATCCCGACGGGTTTTAGGAAAGGGACACATATGAAAACAGTTAGGTATCTTTATTAGGGAAACGTTTCCCCCTACACAGAAAGGCTTCTTCAGTAAAGGGAAAAAAAAAAAGGGTTGTTTTTAAGAAGCGGAAATAGGGGGAAGGGACGATGTAATCATTTTCCACCCACCCAAAAAATTTTTTAAAGGGTGGTCAGTCCCCCAGTCTGGAAAAGGCTTGTCCTTATATGAAACTTTATGGAGATGAAGTGGGGGGGGATGGAGTTTTTATAGCGCCAAGGGGTGGGGAACGAAAGGCCACTAGGAGAGGTAAAAATTCAGATGTTGAAAGGAAAGGTCCCCCCTTTAAAAAATCCAGCCGCTCTCACTTGGAATTGTCGAAGTTGTTTTGCAGGTTTTTGTACCAAGATCCCCTTTTTGGGGTTTGCAGTGTCTGACAATTGAACTTTAAAGGCCTCTGTGAAAGGCAAAACCCGGTTTAAATAAAAAAAGGGAACCAAAACGTTGCATATGTGTCTTACCTAACAACCGTCGGTATTTTTTTTTAACCATTTTAATGTTAAATTTCTGCCCAGACCTGCAAAAACAAAGGTTTTATCTTTGGTTTACAGACCTGCAATCAACTTCGAAAATTTCCCATAGTAAGAGCGGCTGGTTTTTTGAGGGGGGCCCCGACCTTTCAACATCTGATTTCCCTTTACCTCCCCTTGTGGCCTACGCTCACCCCTTGGCGCTAAAAAACTCCCCTGTCACTTCATCCCCATATTTTTTCCCTTACTTTTGGAACAATGCCCCCTTCCCCAAGACTGGGGGGACTGCCCAACCTAAAAATTTTAAAGGGGTGAGGGTTACTGATTACTTTCGTCTTCAATACCCCTTCTGTTTTCTATAAACTTTTCTTTACTTGCCCTGAAAGAAGCCTATTTGTGTAGGCAAAAACGTTTCATAATAAGTTTCCCTAACTTTTCATATGTGCCCTTACCTAAAAACCCTGTCGGTATTTTTTTTACCATTTTAATTTTTAAATCTTTTCAAAACCCCGCAAAACAAGGGTATTTTTTGGTTTACAGCCTGCAATCAATTTCAAACAATTTCCACTAGGGGGGAGCGGCTGGATTTGAGGGGGGACCTAAACCTTTCAAATCTGAGTTCTTCCCTCTCCAGGGGCCAAGTTTTTCCACCTCTTGGCCCCTAAAAAAAGTTCCACCCTTTAACTTCATCCCCAAAATTTGTTTCATATATGGAAAAAATTGCCCCTTTCCCAACTGAGGGATTTGCCACCTAAAAAATTTAAGGGTAAAGGGGAAACTGATTACATGGGTCTTCAAGTATCTTCTGTTTTAATCAACTTTTTTTGTACTTGACTGAAGAACCCTACTTTTGTGGCGAAACTTTTCCCTAAAAAAGATACCTAATGTTGCATATGTGTCTTACCCAAAAACCCTGCCCGGTTTTTTATACCTTTTTAATGTTCCAAGAGATTTTAAAAAAAAAGGGGACCCCCATAGTTTTGGAAAAGGTAAATTTCCCTAGCTTTGGAAATTGGGCTTTGGCCCCTTTACCCAATAAAAAAGCAGAGATTTTTCCTTTAAATTTGGATTTGAAATTTTTCTGAATGGGGAGTTGGGTTCACTAGTGGCTTTTCCACAAGGATCATTTTTGGGCCCTCTCCTGTTCAAAATTTTGTTTACATTAATGACCTTGATAAAGGGGGATTATTAGTGACTGATAAGTTTGAAAAATTTTAGACACTTTTGCAACTCTTGGGTATTTTTTATTGGGAAACGTTTCCCCAAACACATTTGGCTTCTTAGCCATACAAAGGAGAATCTTGAAAGAATGGGAAAGAAAATTTGAGGGTAATAAATCCCCCAACCCTTTTGTGTCGATGTGGTCAGTCCCCAATCTTAAATTAGAATACGGCATACGTGCGGGAAAAGGAGCTTATTCCCGTTGCAGGAGAGGTGAACAGCCCAGAGGCAGTTTTTAACATTTAAATTCAATTTTGGGAAGAAAGGGTCGTCCCCAAAGAATTGGGCAAGCGAAAATTTCCCCAAGTATTAAGACCCAAAAAGAAGTTGCTTTGTCTGACAGTTTTGTGGGATGAATGGTTCAGAGAACCGACATGTTGTTTTTAAAATTAGACCATTTTGCAACCCCGGGTATTTTTTTAAAAAAAACCGTTTCGCCACACAGTTGGCTTCACCCAGCCCCCTCCCAAAGGAGAATCTTAAAGGGAATTTAGGGGGAAAAATGGGGGTAATCAGTCCCTAAAACCGTGTGGTCGATGGGGTTTCAGCCCATCAATCTTGAATAGAATACGGCATACGTGCTGAGAAGGAGCTTATATACCGTTGGCAGGAGAGGTGAAGCAGTCAGAGGCAGTGTAACACTTATTCAATGTTGAAGTAGGTCGTGCCCAAGAATTAGGTGTGGCGAAACGTTTCCTCAATAAAGATACCCAAGAGTTGCACATGTGTCTAATTTATCAACATGTCGGTTCTCTGAACCATTCATCTACATGAGTAAGTTTGCTGATGATACAAAGATAGGCCGTATAATTCACTCTGAGGAGGATATCAATGAACTCCAGGACGATTTGAACAAATTAATGTCTTGGTCCGAGAAATGGCAGATGAAGTTTAATGTGGATAAGTGTAAGGTACTTGCCCTTGGTAATGAAAATAACCCTCGAAGCTATAATCTAGGTGAAGTAGAGCTTGGTCATACAGAATATGAAAAAGACTTGGGAGTCATGGTAAGCAGAAATCTAAAGCCAAGACAGCAGTGCCTCAGTGTGCGCAACAAGGCCAACAGATTACTTGGATTTATCTCAAGAAGTATAAGTAACAGAAGTCCAAAAGTTATTTTACACCTCTATACATCACTAGTGAGGCCTCATTTAGATTATGCTGCTCAGTTTTGGTCCCCTTACTACAGGATGGACATAGACTCATTAGAGAACATACAGAGAAGAATGACTAAAATGATTTACTGTGTAAGGAACCTCCCGTATGAAGATAGACTTAAAGCCTTAAATCTCCACTCTCTGGAGAGGCGTAGAATGAGGGGTGATATCATTGAAGTGTATAAGTGGATGACGGGCATAAACAAGGGAGACATTAATAAAGTACTGAGGGTGTCGAACCAGGTAAGAACCAGGAATAATGGATTTAAGTTGGATAAATTTAGATTTAGAAAGGACATAGGCAAGTACTGGTTTTCTAACAGAGTTGTAGATGCGTGGAACAGTCTTCCCAGTGGGGTGATAGAGGCTAGGACCTTGGGTAGCCTTAAGAAGAGACTGGACAAATATATGAGTGGGAGGGGCTGGGTTTGATTGGTGTTGGGGGTTTGCGGGAGTTGTTTCTTGAGTAGCTTTAGGTAGATGTCGTTTTGATAAGGACCTGCCTCGTATGGGCCAGTAGGCCTTCTGCAGTGTTCCTACATTCTTATGTTCTTATGTTCTTATGTACCGAGTGGGGTTATAGAGTCTAAAATCTTGGGTAGCTTGGAAAGGAGATTGGACAAGTTTGTGAGCAGACCTTCTACAGTGTTCTTATGTGGGATAGCGATGAAGAAGCTTCTTGGCAAGTGGTTCAGCTATGTTATAGAAGCCACTATTCTGGTTGAAGTGTCTGACAAGTTGTGCAAGAAAGGTATAAAATACCGAGAATATGAAAGTACTACTACTACTACTACCCTGCACCTCTCCTTCCGACAGTATTTAAGTCTCCGCACTGTCGTTTTACCGGTCGTTTTACCGGTCAGCAACGTTGCCACTAATGTTTCAAAAATGTTTGACAGAAAACTGGCTAAAATATCTACCAGCTCTTCAACTACTATTAGGAACCTGATACAAAAACCCAAGCATGATTCTGGCACAAGTGCAGGAATCTACACTATACCATGTGGGGGGTGTGACAAAGTATATGTAGGGGAAACAGCCAGAACTCTGGACATTAGAATAGCAGAACACAAAAATGCTTGCAGAAATGATGACCGCAAAAACGCATGTGTTCAACATAGAGACGATGTTGGACACCTCATGAAATTCAATGAAGCTAAACTAGTTATTAAAGAAGACGACTTAAGACGGAGAAAATGCATTGAAGCAGCACTAATTTCTGTCAGTAACACTATAAAGCAAAAATCCGGTAGTTACAGTATTTCAAAATTACTAAGCAAGAGGATATTACCCATCCTGGGAACTGGTGTTACTTGATGCCAGCAGGTCCCTCTCTAACCTCACCTCCTTAGTTCCATTACTACTACTACTACTATTACCACCTCTACCCACGCTTCACCTCACCTGACTCCCACCACTATATATATGTGTGTTTTCTTAGTTTTCTCTGCATTCATCATGCAGCTCAGCACATGTTAGCAGACACGTTAGACTTTTCACTCACGATGCATTACTCTAACAGAGTAAAGATCAAACCAGCGAGTGGCACAACCAATGAGTCGTCCAAACTAGCACTTGCAGCTGTCGTTAGTGGCAGGCTGCAAGTCAAATGTAATGCGATTTTATCGCTCAGAGGCCTTTGTTGTCGTCTGTACAGACGACACAGAGGCTGAGAAACTACTTACCACCACTGCTACTACCACTCTACGAGACCAGGGATTTCTTGTCTTGACTTCCCCAGCACTGAGGGCCAGGAGAACTGTGTTCCTCAAGCGACTCGACAACCTTATCACTGTACAGGCCACTGAAGAAATCAAGTCATCTATCGAAGCAAAGAACCCTTGGGCCAAGGTGGACTTCATTACTAAAATACCCAATGCTTCATCCATGCTGAAGGTCACCTTCAGTGACGTCAACATGGCAGCCAGAGCTCTCGCTGAGGGCCTGGCTATTCACTACTTCCACATCAACCCAGCCTTCATCGAAGCAGAGATATTCCAACATATCTCACAGTGCTATAATTGTTACTCATACTTACACACCACAAATGATTGTCCTACCAAGGACAAGAAGTTCTGCTCCACCTGTGGCCGTGAGGGTCATGACTTCAAGAATTGCACTACTGCTTCACCACCTAAATGCTTGAACTGCAAGAATGACCACCATACTCTTGCTGCCAGGTGCCCTACCAGAAGAGACATACTCAAGAAACAACAACAACAAAAGAAACCCAACCCACAAGCAACCACATATTCTGCTATCGCCAAGCTTCAAGCAGACACTACCAAGATACTACATGCCACGCAAGCTGCTCCCACCACTTCCCTGCCAGCACCTACTGCCGACTCCACCAAGATACTTTGTTGCATTATGTATGCTCATGTACAGAACGCAGCTGAGCCTGGTTCCTTCAACACCACCATCAATGAACTTTTCAAACTAAATAATATGCCTGGCCTCACATTCCCTGCATCACCACCTTCCACTGAGATCCTAAAATCTACTGCAAATATTACCAGCATCACCGCTGCTCCACCGCTGTCACAACCTCCACTAGACACAGAGATGGACCAATCAGAGACCTCTGAGACGTCGGCAAAACCCACCAATGAGAGTCCACTACCGCTTTCATCCACTGCTATAGCAACTGACCAGTCGGAAATCTCGCCTTCACCAGTTCAGCCACCAGCCAAGAAAGCAAAAACACAAGACACTGCGGATGCACCTCACGGTGCCATTGTCACTGACACTGCTGCACCACCAAACGGGTCCGATATCTGAAGGGTGTATACTTCTACACAACCAAGGAGTATAAGAACACAATGCTGTCTTCAGAAATCCATCATCACCTCCAGGACGGAACAGTCAAGTATACCTACGACCAAACTGCTACATACACCACTGAAGACATGACGAGACTACTCACTGCCAACACCCAACACCTTGTGGAAGTTTAAGTACACCTCAAAGAAGAAATTCAGGATGCTTCAGAATAGGGACCTTGAAGACGGTACCCTCGTCTAGCACGACTATCCATGACCATCACCCAGCACTTTTTCTGTCCGCTAAAGCTGGGTGTGGCTCAATCAACCCCACAAAAAAACCCTGCTATCCCACTTGAAACAACCCAAAAATACTACTGCCCCCAAACCCCCACCACTTTGAGCCCATCGACCCAAAAAGGAAATTAGATGCTTTCAAAAAGGACCTTTTTAAACCCCCCTTACCTTTTCCAAAAAAAGCCGGCCTCCTTTCCCTGTCACCCCCCACTGGCCCCAAAAATTTTGTTCCCAAAATAAACCCGCTTCCCCCGCCCCCCTCCCTCCAGGGGAATCAGAGACCCAGATGGAAAAACCCCCCGAACCCCCACTAGACAAGAAAAAGAATAAAATTCCCTTCACCGCCCCCACCGGCCCCCCGGCGGTCACCTCAGGCCGGGGCCAAGGGATCCGGGGAAAAACCCCAAAATTTTAAAAAGGGAACCAAAAACACAAAAATTTAAAGGAAAACCAGCCTGTTTTCAAAACCTCATCCCCGGGGCAGGGGCCAACCCAAATTAACCCCCTTTAAGAAAAAGGGGGGGAAAACTTGGCCCCCCTTTTTTGGGAATCAGTTAACACCTCCCCAAAAGGGGGTGGCCCCCAAAACCTGAAGGGCCCTGGCCCAAAAATTTCCAATTTAAAAAAGGGCCCCCCTCGGGGTTTAAAAAAAAAGAAGCCCCTGGGAGGGGGGGGGGGCCCTTGCAAACCAATAAACGAAGAAAAAAAACAATTTTTCACACCCCAACCCCCACCCTGGGAAAAGTGCCTCAATCAACCCTTTGGCCAAAAATCAACCATGTTTTTTCCCCAAAAAAAGCCCTCCCAAAAGGAGCCAAAGATCCATAACCTTTTTTAAAACCAGCCGGGAAAAAACCCCCCGGGGGGAAAAAAAAAAACATTTTAACCCCCGGGGTACCCAATTCTTTACCAATTATTTTTCCCTCATAACTAAAACCCACTCTCCAAATTTTTCCTTAAAAATTCCAACTGACATAAAACCCCTTTTCATCACCTAAACCCCTCATCCATATTTCAATTCCCCTAAACCCCCCTTTTTTTTTCCCTCACCTGGTTTATTAAAAACCCCCCCTTTCCATAATAAAAACCCCTTTACTAAATTTTTTTAAATTTTTTCCTTTGCAAAATACCAATTTCCCTCACCTCACATATACAACTCCCCACCCCAATACAAACTCCCCCACCTCACATATCAACTCCCCACCCCATATAAAAACTCCCTCACCTCCATATAAACTCCCTCACCTCACATATACAACTCCCTCACCTCCAAAACAACCCCCCTCACCTCACATATCAACCCCCTCACCCCCCATAAAATTAAAAACAACTCCCTACCTCCAATACAACTCCCTCACCTCGCATATACAACCCCCACCCGAAATAACAACTCCCTCACCTCACAATACAACCCCCTCACCTCCATATACAATCCCTCACCTCCATAACAACTCCCTCACCTCCATATACAACTCCCTCACCCCAATAAAACTCCCTCACCCGCAATACAACTCCCTCACCTCCATATACACCCCCCTCCCCACATATCAATTCCCTCACCTCGCTTTAAACAACTCCCTCACCTCCATATACAACCCCTCACCTCCATATACAACCCCCACCTCCATATACAACCCCTCACCTCGCATATACAACCCCCCTCACCCCAAAAAAACTCCCTCCCCCATATACAACTCCCCACCCCAAAAACAACTCCCTCACCCCAATACAACTCCCTCCTTCGCAATACAACTCCCCACCTCGCATAACAACCCCTCACCTCCATATACAACCCCTCACCCACAAACAACCCCTCACCTCCAAAACAACCCCCTCCCCTCGCTATACAACCCCCACCTCGCTATACAACCCCCTCACCCCATATACAACCCCCACCTCCATATACAACCCCTCCCCTCGCTATACAACTCCCTCACCCCCATTAATCCTCCCTCCCTCGCATATAAAAACCCCTCACCCATATAAACCCCCCACCCCACATTACAACCCCCCCACCCGCATATACAACTCCCCACCCGCAAACAACCCCTCCCCCAAATATAAAAACTCCCTCACCTCAATAACAACCCCCACCTCCATATACAACTCCCTCACCCCATATACAACTCCCTCACCTCCATAACAACTCCCTCACCTCCAATACAACTCCCCACCCCCATAAAACACTCCCCACCTCCATATACAACCCCTCACCTCACATATCAACTCCCTCACCCCCATATCAACTCCCTCACCTGCATAACAACTCCCTCACCCACATATAAACTCCCTCCCCCATTACAACTCCCTCACCTCCATAAAAAAACTCCCTCACCTCCATATAAAACCCTCCCCACCCAATATACAACCCCTCCCTCACTTTAACAACTCCCCACCCACATATAAAACCCCTCCCCTCACAATACAACCCCTTATCCTTCCCCCCCCAAAAACCCCTCCCCCCCTCCCAAAAAACCCCCCCCACCCCCCCCTCCCTCCCCCCTCCAAACCCCCCCCACAAACCCCCTCCCCCGCCCCCCCTCCCCCCCCCCCCCAAAAAACCCCCCCCCCCTCCCTCACATAACAACCCTCCCCCCAACCCCCCAAAACCTCCCCCCCAAAACAACCCCCTCACCTCACATACACAACTATCTCACCTCACATGTCAATTTCCCTCACTTCACATTACACCCCCTCACCTCACAACACACTTCCTCCCCTCACTATACAACCCCTCACCTAACATATACAACTTCCTCACCTCCAATACAATTCCTCCTTCACACTCAACCCCCCTCACCTCACAATACAATTTCCTACCTCACAATAAACTTCCTCCTTCACATATAAAAACTTCCATTTTCACATATACAACTCCCTCACCTCACAATACAATTTCCTCACCTCACAAACAATTTCCTCACTTCACAAAACAACTTCCTCACCTCACATAAAAACTTCCTCACCCACATATACAACTTCCTCACCTCCATATACAACTTCCCATTTCACAATAAACTTTCTCACCTCACATATACAACTCTCTCACCTCACATATACAAATCTCTCACCCACATATACAACTTCCTCACCTCGCAAAAACAACTCTCTCCTCACAATACAATTTTCCTCACCTCACAATACAATTTTCCCCTACCTCACATATACAACTCCTCACCTCACATATACAACTTTTTTCACCTCACATATAAAACTCTCCAACTCCATTACAACTTCCTAACCTCACATATACAACTTTCTCACCTCACATATACAACCTTCCCCTCACTAAAAAACTCCCTCCCTCACATATACAACCCCTCACCTCACAACACTCCCTACCTCACATATACAACTCCCTCACCTCACATATAAAAACTCCCTCACCTCACATATACAACCCCCTCCCTCACATAACAACTCCCCCCTCCAATACAACTCCCTCACCTCCATATACAACTCCCTCACCCGCAATAAAACCCCTCACCTCACATATACAACTCCCTCACCTCACATAACAACTCCCTCCCTCACATAACAACCCCTCACCTACATTACAACTCCCTCACCTCACATAACCTCCCCACCACACATAAACAATTTCCCATTTTCCATAAAACAACCCCTCACCTCACATATACAATTTCCTCACCTAAAATAACAACTTCCCACCTCACATACACAACTTCCTACCTCACATATACAATTTCCCTCATTTCACATATACAACTCCTTCACCTCACTATAAAACCCCCTCACCTCACTATACAATTTCCCTCACCTCCATATACAATTTCCTCCTTCAAAATATCAACCCCTAACCCACTATACAACTTCCCACCTCACAATACAACTTCCTCATTTTCACACATACAACTCCCACCCCATAACAACTTCCTACCTCCATAAAAAAACCCCTCCTTCACATATACAACCTCCCTCATCCACTTACAACTTCCTCACTTCACACATACAACTCCCTATCCTCACATATAAAAACTTCTCACCTCACTATACAACTTTCCTCACTTACAATTACAACCCCCTCATCTCACATATACAACCCCTCACCTACAATACAACTTCCTCACTTCACATATACAATTCCCACCTAAATTTTCCCACTTCCTCACCTCACAATAAAAATTCCTCACTTCACATAAAAAACTTTCCACCTCACATTTACAACTCTCTCACCTCACATAACAAACCCTTCACCTCACATACACAACTTCGTCACCCCCATAACAACTCCTCACCTCACATATACAACTTCCTCACCTCACAGAAAAATTTTTCTCACCACACATATACAACCTCTCACATCACAATAAACCCCTCTCACCTCACATATACAACTCTCCACCTCACATAAAAAATTTCCCTCCCCTCACATATACAACTTTCTCACCTCACATAACAACTCCCCACCTCACATAACAACTCCCTCACCTCACATTACAACTCCCTCACCTCACAAACAACTCCCTCACCTCACATAACAACTCCCTCACCTCACATATACAACTCCCCACCCACATATACAACTCCCCCCCCCCCTCACTATACAACTCCCCTCCCCCTCACAATACAACTCCCTAAAACCTCACATATCAACTCCCCACCTCACTATACAACCCCACCTCACAAAAAACAACTCCCTCACCCACAATACAACCCCCACGTCACGTATACAACTCCCTCACCCACATATACAACTCCCTCACCTCACTATACAACCCCTCACCTCACATAACAACCCCTCACCTCACATATACAACCCCCACCTCACATATACAACTCCCTCACCTCACTATAGAACTTCCTCACCTCACACATACAACTCCCTCACCTCACAATAAAAACCCCTCACCTCACATATACAACTCCCCACCTCACTATCCAACCCCCTCACCTCACATATAAAACCCCCTCACCTCCATATACAACTCCCACCTCACATATACAACTCCCTCACCTCAATATACAACCCTCCCTCACATATACCTCCCTCACCAACATATACAACTTCCCGCCTCACAATACAAACCCCCTCACCCTCAATATAAAAACTTCCTCACCTAAAATATCAACTTCCTTACCTCACATATCAACTTCCTAACCTCACATATCAATTTCCTCACTTCCAATACAACTCCTCCCTCACAAAAAAACCCCTCACCCACAAAAACAACTTCCTCACCTCACATGACAACTTCCTCCTTCACATATACAACTCCCTCACCCACAATACAACTTCCTCCCTCACATATACAACTTCCTCACTTCCACATAAACTCCCTCACCTCACATATCAACTTCCCCCCTCACATAAAAAAACTTCCTCACTTCAATATACAATTTTCCCCACCTCAAAAAACAACTCCCACTTCACATAAAAACCCCTCACCTCACAACACAACTTCCTCATCTCACATATACAACTTCCTCACTTCACAAACAATTTCCCTCACCTCACAAAAACCTTTCCTCACCTCACTATACAACTTCCTATTTCAATTAAAATTTCCCTCACCTCACATGACAACTTCCTCATTTCACATATAAAACCCCCACCTCACATATACAACTTTCTCACCTCACAATACAACTTCCTCACTTCACACATGCAACCCCCACCTCACATATACAATTTCCCCTCCATCACAATACAATTTCCCCTCATTTCAAATAAAAACTTCCTCACCTCACATATAAAACTTCCTCACTTTCAAATCAACCCCCTCACCTCACATATCAACTTCCTCACCTCACATATACAACTCCTCACTTCACATATACAACTTCCCACCTCACAATACAACTTCCTCACCTCACATTACAACTTCCCATTTCACAATAAAACTTTCCACATCACTATAAAACTCTCTCACCTCACATATACAAATCTCCACCTCACATATAAATTTTCCTCACGTCAAATATAAACTCCCTCACCTCACATATCAACCCCCCCCTCCATATACAACCCTCACCCCAATATACAACTCCCTCACCTCACATAAAACCCCCTCCCTCACTCACAAAACAACCCCCTCACCCACATATAAAACTCCCTCACCTCACTTGCAACCCCTCACCCAATATACAACTCCCTCACCCACAAAAACAACTCCCCCACCCAATAACAACCCCCACCCACATAACAACCCCCACCTCACATATACAACCCCTCACCCACATATCACCCCTCACCCACAAATACAACCCCGCCTCACATATACAACCCCCTCACCTCACAATCAATTTCCCTCCCAAAAAAAAACAACTTCCTCACCTCACAATAAAATTTTCCCACCTCCATATACAACTTTCTCACTTCACATATACAACCCTTTCACATCACATATACAACTCCTCACCTACAATACAACTTCCTCACCCACATGTAAAAATTTTCCTCACTTCACATTTTACAATTTTCCCCACCTCACAAACAACTTCCTCACCTCACATAACAACTTCCTCACTTCACACATACAATTCCCCACCTCCAAATCAAATTCCTCACCTCACAATCAACTTCCTCCTTCACATAACAATTTCCCTTTACCTCATTATACAATTTTCCTCACTTCACATAACAACCCCTCACCTCAAATACAACTTCCCTTTACCTCACATTTTAAACTTCCTCCTTCACATATACAACCCTCACCTCACATATACAACTTCCTCACCTCACATATACAACTTCCTCACCCACATATACAACTTCCCATTTCAACAATCAATTTTCTCACCTCACATAAAACCTCTCCCCTCACATATACAAACCTCCACCCACATATACAACTTCCTCACCCTCACATATACAACCTCTCACCTCACATAACAACTTCCTCCCTCATTTATACAATTTTTCTCACCTCCATATACAACTCTCTCACCTAAAAAAAATATAAACCCTCACCTCACATATACAACTCTCTCACCCACATAACAATTTTCCCACTCACAATACAACTCCCTCACCTCACATACACAATTTCCCTCCCCCCAACATATAACAACTTCCTCACTTCACTATACAACTCCTTCACCTCACAATACAACCCCCTCACCTCCAATAAAACTCCTTCACCTCACATATGCAACTTCCTCACTTCACATAAAAACTTCCTCACCTCCATATACAACCCCCAAACTTCACAATACAACTCCCCACCCACAAACACAATTTCCCCTCCCCTCACATATACAATTTCCTCCCTTCACAATACAAACTCCTCACCTAAATAACAACCCCTCACCTCCATAACAACTTCCTCCCCTCAAAAAACAACTTCCTCACTTCACATATACAACCCCAAACCTCACAATACAACTTCCTCACCTCACAAACAACTTCCTCATTTTCCACATACCCCCCATCCTCACATATACAACTTTCCTCACCTCCAATACAACTTCCTCACTTCACATATACAACTCCCTCATCTCACATATACAATTTTCCCACTTCACCATAAAACCCCATCCTCAAAAACAACTTCCTCACCTCACATATACAACCCCCTCACTTCACATATACAACTCCCTCACTCACATAACAACTTCCTCACCCACAAAACAACTTCCTCATTTCACAATACACTTCCCCCCCTCACATTTACAAATTTTCCTCACCTCACATATACACTCCTCACTTCCATAAAAAAATTTCCACCTCACAAACAACTCTCCACCTCACATAAAAAAACCTCACCTCACATACACAATTTCTCACCTCCCATAACAACTCTCTCACCTCACAGTAAAACTTCTACCACACATATACAACTCCTCACACACATATACAACCTCTCACCTCCTTTCAACTCTCCACCTCACATATACAATTTCCCCCACCCCCACCCACATATAAAACTTTCTCCCCTCACAAAAAACAACCCCTCACCTCACATATACAACCCCTCCCTCACTTAAAACCCCTCACCCACATATACAACTCCCCACCTCACATATACAACTCCCCACCCACAATACAACTCCCCACCTCACATATACAACCCCCACCCACTATACAACTCCCTACCCACAAACAACCCCCACCCACAAACAACTCCCCCCCTCCAAACAACTCCTCACCTAAAATACAATCCCTCACCCACAATACAACCCCACGTCACTAAAAACCCCCACCCCAAAAACTCCCTACCTCACATATAAAACCCCCACCTCACATATACAAACCCCTAAAACCTCACTATAAAACCCTTCCCACCCACAATACAACCCCCACCTCACTAACAACCCCCTCACCCACAAAAACTCCCTCACCCACATATCCAACCCCTCCCCACATAACAATCCCCACCCACAAAAACAACTCCCTAAAGCCACTAAACACCCCCTCACCCACATAAAAACCCCTCCCCCACAAAAACAACCCCTCACCTCACAAAAACAACTCCCCACCCACAAAAACAACTCCCCACCTCACAAAACAACTCCCCACCCCTCCAAATACAACCCCCACCCACAATACAACTCCCACCCAATAAACCCTCCCTCACCTCCAAACAACCCCACACCCAATTAAACCCCCCTCACATAAAAACCCCCTTCGCCTCACTAACAACCCCTCAACTCACATAAAAACTTCCTCACCTCCATGTACAACCCCATTTCACATAAAAACTCCCTCACCTCACAAATACAATTTCCTCCCTCACATATACACCCCCTTCAACTACAACTCCCCACCTCAAAAATTTACAACCCCCTCACCTCACAATAAAAACTTCCTCATTCACATATACAACCCCACCTCACAAAACAATTCCCACCACTTTAAACAACTCCCTCACCTCACAACCAATTTCCTCATCTCCATATACAATTTCCCATTTCACATATAAAACTTCCTCACCTCCATATACAATTCCCCACCCCCACATATACAACTTCCCACTTCACATAACAACTTCCTCCCCTCACATGTACAATTTCCCATTACAAAAAAACCCCCCACCCACATATACAACTTTCTCACCTCACATTACAATTTCCCTCACTTCACACATGCAACTCCCTCACCTCACATATACAACTTCCTCACCTCACATATACAACTTCCTACTTCAAATATACAACTCCCTCACCTCACAAAAACAACTTCCTCACTTCACAAAAAACCCCTCACCTCACATATACAACTTCCTCACCCACAAAACCCAAACTCCCTCATTCACATATACAATTTCCCTCACCTCACATTACAACTTCCTCCCTCACATAACAACTTCCCATTTCACATATACAATTTTCTCACCTCACATATACAAATCTCTCACCTCACATAACAACTCCTCACTTCACATATACAACCTCTCACCTCCAATACAAATCCTCACCTCCCATTACAACTTCCTCCGTCCATATACAACCCCTCACCTCACAAACAACTCCCTCACCTCACATATAAAATTTCCCTCCCTCACTATACAACTCCCTCCCCACATATACAACTCCCTCACCTCACATTACAACTCCCTCCCCACAAAAAACTCCCTCACCTCACATATCAACTCCCTTTCACCTCAATATACAACTCCTCACCTCACTTATACAATCCCTCCCCTCACTATACAACCCTCCCTCACATATACAACCCCCACCTCACATATACAACTCCCTCCCTCACATATACAACCCCCTCACCACACATATACAACTTCCCCCCGCCTCACAATACAACTCCCCACCTCACATATACAACTTCCTCACCTCAAATAAAAATTTTTCCCTCACCTCAATATACACTTCCCACCCACAATTACAATTCCCATTTTCACATATACAACTCCTTCACCTCACATATACAACTCCCCCCCACCTCACATATACAACTTCCTCCCTCACATGACAACTTCCTCACTTCACAATAACAACCCCCCCCCCCTCCCCTATACAATTTCCTCACCCACAATCAACTTCCTCCAATTCACACATACAACTCCCCACCTCACATATACAACTTCCTCATCTCACATATGCAATTCCTCACTTCACATATAAAATTTCCTCACCCACATAAAAACAACTTCCTCACTCACATAACAACTCCCTACCCACATATACAATTTCCCTTTACTCACAAAAAAAAACTTCCTCATTCACATAACAACTTCCTCACCTCACAAATACAACTTCCCACCCACATAACAATTTTCCTCACCTCACTATACAATTTCCCCTCACTTCACAAATACAACTTTCTCACCTCACAAAACAACTCCTCACCCACTATACAACTCCTCACCTCACATATACAACTTCCTCACCTCCTTATACAATTTTCTCACCTCACATATACAACTTTTCTCCCCCACATATACAATCTCTCCCCCTCACATATACAACTCTCTCACCTCACATATACAACTTCCCACCTCACATATACACTCCTCACCTCACATATACAACTTCCTCCCCTCACAAACAAATCTCTCACCTCACATATACAACCCCTCACCTCACATATACAACCTCTCACCTCCAAAAACAACCTTTCCCCCTCACTTATAAACTTTCCACCCACATATACAACCCTCACCCACTATACAACTCTCTCACCTCACAATCAACTCTCTCACCCACATATACAATTTTCCTCACCTCACATAACAACTTTCCACCTCACATATACAACTCCCCACCTCAAAAAACAACCCTCACCTCAAAAAAATAAAACCTCCTCACCTCCATATACAACTCTCTCACCTCACATATACAATTTCCCCCCTTTTCACAATACAACTTTCTCCCCACATAACAACTCCCTCACCTCACTATCAACTCCCTCACCCACAAAACAATTTCCCTCCCTCACAATACAACTTTCCACCTCACTTATACAACTTCTCACCTCACATATCAATTTTCTCACCTCACAATACAACTTCCTCACCTCACATAACACCCTAAACTAATATAAACTTCCTCACCTCACATAACAACTCCCCCCTCACATATCAACTTCCTCCCCTCACTTATCAACTCCTCACCTCACATATAAAAACTCCCTCCCCACATATACAACTCCCTCACCTCACATATAAAACCCCCTCGCCTCACAATCAACCCCCACCTCACATAACAACCCCCCCCACATATACAACTTCCCACCTCACATAACAACTCCCTCACCTCACATAACAACCCCCTCACCTCACATATAAAACTCCCTCACCTCAATAACAACCCCTCACTCCATATACACCCCCTTTACCTCACATAACAATTCCCTCACCTCACTATCAACTCCCTCACCTCACAAAACAACCCCTCACCCACATATACAACTCCCTCCCCTTTACTTTAACAACCCCACCTCACAATACAACTCCCTCACCTCACAAACAACCCCTCACCTCCATAAAAACCCCCCTCACCCACATATAAAAACTCCCTCACCCCCACAAAAACAACCTCCCTCACCTCACATATACAACCCCCTCACCTCCATATCAAACTCCCTCACAATTCCTCATATTCGTAATTTCGAAATATTTACCTTCACTTCATTTTAATTCGTTTGTCTGTTACGAAACTTTTCGCAAAAACTTTTTCCTCCCCAAAACATTTTGCTTCAAGATTTTCCTTTCTGAGGTTTTTTTTCCCACATATTTTACCTCCAAAACCTTTTGCTTTACTAAAACCCCCGCTACGTCAATTTTTTTGTTTCTTAAAAAGGAAAATTACCCCGGGAAAATGTTAGGTAAATGGACCAGATGCAAGTAATGTAACGTTTATTGTGGCAAAATTTTTGCCCCTTTAAAACTCCGAAAAACGAAACGTTTTTCCCCCATAAAAAAGTCACATTAGATGCTCGTGTCCCTTTTCCCCCTTCATTTAAACCCAACACAAAATTCTTTTTTTAGTTAAAATAATATTTTGCATCCATTTTGGGTAAATATAAGTTTTTTAAAAAACCTTTTTTCCTGCAAAATGATCTCTTAATTGCTTTTAAAAAAATTTCTCTAGAAGACAGGGTATTTGGGAACGTCCCCCCAGTCTTGATCGATGTGGTCGTCCATCAATCTGAATAGAATACAGCATAGTTTGTTTTTTGAAACATTCTCAAAATTCCTCTGACCAGCAGCATCTTAATCCTTACAGGGGAAATTCTTCCTACATAACACTTGGTCTGACCATTCCACACAGGGCAAATTACACCACCTACGACTGCTGACCTCTCCTCCTACAATAATAACAAAATTCTCCCACAAATTTTGGTATTCTTTTCAAGATTGATGGGGCTGACCACATCGACTCAAACTGAGGGACTGATTACCCAAAACCCCCCTGTTTTCCCATTCCCTTTGATGGGCTGAAAGCCACTGTGTGGGTAAACGTTTCCTCATTAAAGATACCCAAGGTTCACGGGGTCAAATTTTTTCGATTTTTTGTTTTCTGAACCTTCACAAAATTTCAGCCTCGCCCCCGGAAAGGGTTTTTTTTCCCCTCCTCTCCCAAAGAGAGGTTTTTTTTTATCTTCCAGCGTCGCTCAGAGAGGTTTCTCTTTCTAGCGTCGCTCTAGAGAGGGGTGTCATCTTCCTGCCTCGCTCAGAGAGGGTGTCACTTCCTAACCCGCTCTAAGAGGGTTCATCTTCCAAAAAATCGCCCTTAAAGGTTGTCAACTTCCTACGTCGCCAAGAGGTTTCATCTTTTTTAGCGTCGCCTAGAGAGGGTGTATCTTTCCTAGCCTCGCTCTAAAAAAGGGGGTCATCTTCCTAGCCTCCCTAGGGAAGGTGTCATCTTCCTACCCTCGCTCTAGAGAGGGGGTCATCTTCCTAACCTCGCTCTAAGAGGGTGTCACTTCCCAACATCGCCCTGAGAGGGTTTCACTTTTCACCTCGCTCTAAGAGGTCATCTTCCCCCCTCGCCTAGAAAGGGTGTCACTTTCCACATCGCCTAAAAGTGCCATCTTCCCATCGTTGCTCAGAGAATGTCACTTCCTAGACACATTACTCACCATTCTTCTCTAGGGGGAGCATTACTTACCATTTTTTCCCTAGAGGAGAATTAAATCTACCATTCTTCCTCTAGAGAAGCATTAAACTAACCCTTCTTCCTCTAAAGAATCTACCATTCTTCCTCTAGGGGGAGCATTACCCTACCATTCTTTCCTCAGAGAGAGCATTACTCTACCATTCTTCCTCTAAGAGAGAATTTCTCTACCATTCTTTTTCCCCTAAGCAGTGGTTCCCCCAAATGGGGGTAAATTACCCCCAGGGGGTAACTTTAACCCCTTTTTGGGGGGAAAGGAGGGGGGACAGAAAAAAAGTTTTGAAATCTGAAAAACAAGAAAACAAGCGGAAACCCTATGAGATTATTGTTAACTTTGTCTTTTGTAATAAAGTTGTAAAGTAAACCTAATATAATAAGTAATAAAGTTAAAAACCCAAAAAAAATAAAAATCAAAAATAATATACATATTAAAAAGAAAAATAATACTAATGTGTGGAAACCCAAAAGTATTTTTACAAGTAGCTTTAGGAAAAAGTCACTCAGTAGCCCCAACGACCTGTCCAGACGCGTCACTCACTTCCTAAGGGCTGCCTCTATTTCACACTGGCAGTTTAATCGTGACATCAGCCGAGGAGACATAAGCTGGTAGTATGGTAACTCCCGTGCATATTAGTTAGATTTTACCCCTTTACTGGAATTGGGACTATTATTAATTTTAATAAACAAATTTGGGTTTTTTAAAGTTTTAATGTTTTGAGGTTACAATATAGGTTAAGTTTTCGTTTACCCAAAAACAATAAAACAAATTTTGAAAGGGTAAATTTAGGGGATGTAAAAAATTGGGGAACAACGAAAAAGTTTTGGGCCCGCTTTAGAGAAAATTATTCTCCTTCCTTTTCCTTTTAAGAGGAATTTTCCACCATCCTCAGAGAGTTCAAACTTCCCCAAAAGGAAACCCCCATTCCCTTTTCCTCAATAAGCATTACTCTTCCATTTTTTTAGAATTTCCCAAAATTTTCAGCAGTTCCTACCCCCAAAATTTTTAGCCACATAAAACGTTACCCCACAAAAATTTTTTTTTATTAATTAAAAAATTATAATGCTTTCTTCCAATCCCTGAAAACCTTAAAAATAAAACCCCACATACAAAATAAAATTAAAAATTCTACAAAACCAGTAAAAGGGGAAAAACTAAAAATAGAAGGGGAGCCCTCCCGGCATGGGTGAGCTGTAAAGACATGGGTGGGCACTCGGAAAAATTTTACCGGGCGAAGGCATCTGGGGACATATTTTTGTCCAACAACTTTAATATTTTTTTTCCAAACCCTTTTATTATTTTTTTTTTTAAAATTTTTATTGTTTTTTTTTTATTTTATTTTTTAATTTTTTTTTTTTTACTTTACAACTTTAATCTAAGCAAAGTTAACAATAATCCTCATACCGGGTACCCCATTGTTTTCTTGATTTTCAGAAATTTATAACTTTTTTTTCCCCCCTCCATTTCCCCCCAAAAAGGTTTAAATTACCCCCAGGGGGGAAATTTTCCCCCCCGTTTGGGGAACCACTGCCAGAGAGACATTACTCACCATTTTCCCTCTAGAAGAATTAATCTACCCTTCTTCCTCTAGAGGAATTAATCTACCCTTCTTCCTCTAGAGAGAGCATCCCCTCACCCTTCTTCCTCTAGAGAAAAAAAAAATTACCTACCATTCTTCTAGAGAGGGCGTTTTCACCATTCTTCCTCTAGATATTACCAAACCATCTTCTAAAAAAAACATTTTCATACATTTCTCCACCTTTTTCCCCAAAGCATCACTTCATCACCTCCTTGAGGGGTTTTCAATCCAACGTCTTCTAGAAAAACAATTTTCACTCATGTTCTTCTAGAAAAGCAATACCCACTCAGTTCTTCTAAAAATGTCACATTAGTTGCACTTGTGTCCTTTACTTTAAATTTTGTGGGTAATTCTACCAACTTTATTACATTATTTAACTTAATAGTGCTAGGGGTTATGGACACTCCCGAGCTTCAGAACCTTGCATTTATCAAACATTGAACTGCATCTGCCCTTTTCTGACCAAGAGTAGAGTTTGTCTAAATCCTCCTGAAGTTCCCTAACATCTACGTTTGAATCAATTATCCTACCTATCTTCGTGTCATCGGCGAATTTGCTCATATCACTAGTAATTCCTTCATCAAGATCATTGATATATATTATAAACAACACGGGCCCAAGACTGATCCTGTGGAACGCCACTTGTTACTGATCCCCACTCGGATTTAACCCCATTTATGGACACTGCTTCCTGTCAGTGAGCCATGATTCGATCCACGAGAGCACCCTTCCCCCATGCCATGAGCTGCCACTTTCTTTAACAGTCTATGGTGCGGAACTCTATCAAAAGCCTTACTAAAATCTAAGTAAATAATATCAAATTCTTTATTGTGGTCAACAGCCTCAAAAGCTTTACTGAAGAAAGTTAATAAATTAGTTAGACAAGACCGGCCTCTTGTGAATCCATGCTGAGTACCTTAATCAAGCTATGCTTATCGAGATGGCTTCTTATAATCTCAGCTATAATTGACTCTAGTTAATTTGCCTACAATTGAGGTCAGGCTTATTGGGCGGTAATTTGACGGTAACGACTTGTCCCCTGTTTTAAAAATAGGAATACATTAGCCATCTTCCACATATCAGACCTACACCTGTTTGAAGAGATAAATTAAAAATATTAGTTAATGGTTCACAGACTTCCATTTTGCATTCCTTAAGAACCCTTGAAAAAAACCTCATCAGGACCCGGTGACTTATTTTGCTTCAGTCGTCTATCTGCTTCACAAACCATTTCACTAGTGACTGTGAATGTTACATAATTTATCTTCTTCTGATCCACTATAAAAATTAATTACCGAATATTATTAGTGTCTTCCTGTGTAAAAACCGAGAGAAATAATTATTTAAAATCGAGCACATTTCATTCTCTTTGTCAGTAAGATGCCCATAGTTATTTTAAGGGGACCTATCTTATCTCTGACTTTTGTTCTTAGACCTGGAAAAAACTTTTTGGTAGTTTTAGAATCCCTAGCAACTTTAATTTCATAGTCCCTTTAGCTTTTCTTATCCCCTTTTAATGTCCCTCTTAATTGCAATATACTGATTCATAAGATGACCCTCGCCTCTTTTGATACGCCTATAAATTCCTTTCTTATGCCCTAGTATATTTCAGCCTATTATTCATCCATTTTGGTCATTTCTATTTGATCTAATTTCCTTATAAGGGATAAACGTTCTTTGAGCAGCATGTATTGTGTCAGAAAACTGTCATATTGATAGTTCTCTCGTTACCCCCAGTCAACAGATGATAAGTGTTCTCTAAGCCATCGTAATCTGCTAAGCGAAAATCTGGGACTGTTACTGAGTATCCCTACTATCATTACTTCCATTCAATTCTAAATGTAATTGATTTGTGGTCGCTAGCACCCAGTTCCTCTGAAACTTCTAAATTATTAACAAGGGATTCATTGTTTGCCAGAACTAAGTCAAGCGGGTTATTACCCCTTGTGGGTTCTGTCACAAACGCTTCAAAAAACAATCCTGAACATTTCTAGAAATCGTATGATCAAAATTTCCCCAGCAAAAAATTCCAAATAAATATGACTAAATTTAAAGTCCCCTTAAATTACTCTTATCGGCCTTGTGGCCCTAAAAATTTCCTCCCATAGTATCCCCCCCGGTCCCTATCTAAATTTGGGGGGGTAAAAACACACCAAAATTAATTTTTATCCCCTCTAAAAATTCTATCCAAACAGACCTGTATTGTTACTTCAGATTTAAAACCCCTTTTTTTTGAAACATTTTCAAGCGACTCGGAATACAATGCCACCCCACCCCCCCCCGACACTTTATCTATTTTAACAATTTTAAAAACCCTGAATGTGCATTTGCAGGCGCCCCGACTTTTTGAATTAAACCCGTCTCAGTAATGGCAAAACATTATGTTCCCGGGCACTAGAAACAGTCCAACTCGTCCATCTTATTCCTACACTGCGACTTTTTTGTGTAAAAAATATTTAATGACCCCTCTCTCTTTCCCCTTTCCCTGCCCTTCTGTTTTTCCACTAAACTATTACGTCCTTGTCAATTAGTACCACGGCTTTCAATATCCACCTTTTTTGCCTATTCTATTCTCCTATACTCATTTTACTCCCCTGCGACTTACATTTTCCCCAAAACCCTACCACTAACTATTCCAGTTTAAAGACCAAACAGCTCCCCCACTGCATGCCAGGCTCCCCCCCCAGACCTAGAAAATGAACCCCATCCCTGGCATACATGTCATTTTTGCCATAGAAGAGGTCCCAGTTGTCAATGAATGTTACGCATTTTCCTTACAGTATTTGTCCAGCCAGCAATTGACCCCAATTGTTTGGGACAACCATTCTTTTCCCAACTCCCCTCCTTGGGAAAAGCCCCCAATGACAGGTTTCCCACCCCTTTCCCCCTAATTTCCTATTTCGACCTATACCCCTAAACAGGTCCTCACTCCTACGTCTGCCAAAATCGTTCCCCCAGCATGAGACAGATAATAGGATTGCTCCCCTTACCTCTATGAGTCACCCGACGGCTAACAAATCCTTATCCCCGCCCCGAAAACAACTCCTGCCTCCTACTCCTACCTTCAAGCAGAATGCCCTATCCATGTACCCAATTGGCTATCCCCAACAACAACAATGTTTTTTCCCTTTCCCTTGGGTCGTCCGTCGTGATGCCCCCCGGTAGTCACTCACATTCGCCCGGAGCATTACACCATTGAAATTCCAAGACGTTCTCGTGGTCTTCGTTGGGTTTCTAGGGGGTCTTTCCACGTTGCCAATGCTTTTTTGGGGCTCGTTTTGGCATTCCCAGTAGACCACCACCCTTTCGCAGGTACAGGTCTTGCTTTAAATTTTTTAACCTTCTAAAGCTTTTGGGCTGTTGACCCCGATAAAAATTTGAAATTTGTTTTTTAGATTTTAGTAAGGCATTTGAAGAGTTTCCCCCCAAAAACTTTTGAAGAAAGTAGCGTCGGCATTGGGGAAAGGTGCTCCGGGGATCGAATCATGCCACGACAGGAAGCAGAGAGTGTCCATCAATGGGGTTAAATCCGAGTGGGATCAGTAACAAGTGGGGTTCCACAGGGATCAGTCTTGGGCCCGTTGTTGTTTATAATATATATCAATGATCTTGATAAAGGAATTACTAGTGATATGAGCAAATTCGCCGATGACACGAAGATAGGTAGGATAATTGATTCAAATGTAGATGTTAGGGAACTTCAGGAGGATTTAGACAAACTCTACTCTTGGTCAGAAAAGTGGCAGATGCAGTTCAATGTAGATAAATGCAAGGGTTCTGAAGCTCGGGAGTGTCCATAACCCTAGCACTTATAAGTTAAATAATGTAGAACTTAGCCATACAGATTGCGAAAAGGACTTGGGGGTTATGGTAAGCAGCAACCTTAAACCAAGACAGCAATGCCTAAGCGTACGTAATAAGGCAAATAGATTACTGGGATTTATATCAAGAAGTGTAAGCAACAGAAGTCCAGAGGTCATACTGCAGCTTTATACATCATTAGTAAGGCCTCACCTAGATTATGCAGCTCAATTCTGGTCTCCATATTACAGAATGGACATAAATTCGTTAGAAAACATTCAGCGTAGGATGACTAAATTTATACATAGCATTAGAAATCTTAAGTTACATTCACTTGTTAGACGAAGAATGAGGGGAGACCTGATCGAAGTGTACAAGTGGAAGATAGGTATTAATAAAGGGGATATTAACAAGGTCTTGAGCATATCTCTCCAAGAGAGAACCCGCAGTAATGGATTTAAATTAGATAAGTTTAGATTTAGAAAGGACATAGGAAAGTATTGGTTTGGAAATAGGGTAGTTGATGAGTGGAACAGTCTACCTAGTTGGGTTATTGAGGCTAGGACTTTGGGTAGTTTCAAATTTAGGTTGGATAAGTACATGAGGGGTTGGATTTGAGAGGGACTTGCACATCGGAGCTTGTTTCTTGGGTGGCATTGAAAATTGGGTTGGTCAAATGTTGTTAGTGGGATGAATTGTAAAGGACCTGCCTAGTATGGGCCAACAGGCCTGCTGCAGTGTTCCTTCTTTCTTATGTTCTTATGTTCTTATACCATTTATTTCCCTCACCTCACATATACAACTTCCTCACCTCACATATACAACTTCCTCACCTCACATATACAACTCCCTCACCTCACATATACAACTCCCTCACCTCACATATACAACTCCCTCACCTCACATATACAACTCCCTCACATATTCGCTTCATAGTTCGTAATTTCGTAATATTTAACTTCACTTCACTTTAATATCGTTGTCTGTTACACAACTTTTCGCACACATTTTCCTCTGCCTAAACATTTGCTTCAAGTAGTTTCCTTCTGAGTGTTTCTTCACATATTTTACCTCCAAAACTCTTGCTTTACTAACATCTCCGCTACGTCAATTTTTATTGTTTTCTTAGTAATAATGGCAGAATTACCGGCAAAATGTTAGGTAAATGGACACAGATGCAAGTAATGTAACGTTTTATTGTGGCAACGTTTTGCCCTTAAAGCTCCTGGAAAGCGAAACGTTTCCACCATAAAATGTCACATTAGATGCATCTGTGTCCATTTGCCATTCATTTACCTAACACTATATTCTTATTTAGTTAAGAATAATAGTTTTGCATCTCATTTTGCTAAATATAATGTTTTCAAACTACCTTTCTTCCTGCAAAATGATCTCTTAATTGCATTTTAATAATATTTACTTCTAGAAGTACAGGAGTAGTTTGAGGTAATCAGTCCCTCAGTCTTGAGTCGATGTGGTCAGTCCATCAATCTTGAATAGAATACAGCATATGTGCGGTTCTATGAATCATTCATCTACATTCCTGTCTGACTCAGCAGCATCTTGGAATCCTAATACAGGGAATTCTTCACTTACCTAACACTTGGTCATGACCTACTTCCACACAGGACAACTGTGACACCACCTACGACTGCTGCACCTCTCCTGCCTACAATATATAAGCTAGTTCTCCGCACATATGCTGTATTCTTTTCAAGATTGATGGACTGACCACATCGACTCAAGACTGAGGGACTGATTACCTCAAACTCCTCCTGTTCTTCACCATTCTCCTTTGTATGGACTGATGAAGCCACTGTGTGGCTAAACGTTTCCTCATTAAAGATACCCAAGTGTTGCACAGGTGTCTAATTTATCGACTTGTTGGTTCTCTGAACCATTCATCTACATTTCTAGCCTCGCCCTAGAGACGGTGTCTTCTTCCCATCCTCTCTCTAGAGAGGTTGTCATCTTCCTAGCGTCGCTCTAGAGAGGTTGTCATCTTTCTAGCGTCGCTCTAGAGAGGGTGTCATCTTCCTAGCCTCGCTCTAGAGAGGGTGTCATCTTCCTAGCCTCGCTCTAGAGAGGGTGTCATCTTCCTAGCCTCGCTCTAGAGAGGGTGTCATCTTCCTAGCCTCGCTCTAGAGAGGGTGTCATCTTCCTAACATCGCCCTAGAGAGGTTTTCATCTTCCAATCCTCGCTCTAGAGAGGTTGTCATCTTCCCATCCTCGCTCTAGAGAGGTCATCTTCCCATCCTCGCTCTAGAGAGGGTGTCATCTTCCTAGCATCGCCCTAGAGAGGTTGCCAATCTTCCCATCGTTGCTCTAGAGAAGGTGTCATCTTCCTAGACAGCATTACTCTACCATTCTTCCTCTAGGGAGAGCATTACTCTACCATTCTTCCTCTAGAGAGAGCATTACTCTACCATTCTTCCTCTAGAGAGAGCATTACTCTACCATTCTTCCTCTAGAGAGAGCATTACTCTACCATTCTTCCTCTAGAGAGAGCATTACTCTACCATTCTTCCTCTAGAGAGAGCATTACTCTACCATTCTTCCTCTAGAGAGAGCATTACTCTACCATTCTTCCTCTAGAGAGAGCATTACTCTACCATTCTTCCTCTAGAGAGAGCATTACTCTACCATTCTTCCTCTAGAGAGAGCATTACTCTACCATTCTTTCTCTAGAGAGAGCATTACTCTACCATTCTTCCTCTAGGGAGAGCATTACTCTACCATTCTTTCTCTAGAGAGAGCATTACTCTACCATTCTTCCTCTAGGGAGAGCATTACTCTACCATTCTTCCTCTAGAGAGAGCATTACTCTACCATTCTTCCTCTAGAGAGAGCATTACTCTACCATTCTTCCTCTAGAGAGAGCATTACTCTACCATTCTTCCTCTAGAGAGAGAATTAATCTACCATTCTTCCTCTAGAGAGAATCTACCATTCTTCCTCTAGGGAGAGCATTACTCTACCATTCTTCCTCTAGAGAGAGCATTACTCTACCATTCTTCCTCTAGAGAGAGAATTACTCTACCATTCTTCCTCTAGAGCAGTGGTTCCCAAACTGGGGGTAAATTACCCCCAGGGGGTAACTTAACCATTTTTGGGGGGTAATGGAGGGGTGACAGAAAAAAAGTTATGAATTCTGAAAATCAAGAAAACAATGCGGTACCCGGTATGAGGATTATTGTTAACTTTGTCTTAGTATATAAAGTTGTAAAGTAAACCTATTATAAGTAAGTAATAAAGTTAAACCAAATAACAATAAACATCAAAAACTAATATACAGTATTAGAAAAGAAGAAATATATAGCTAAGTGTGTGGAAACCCGAAAGTATTTTGACAAGTATGCTTCAGGACAAAAGTCACTCAGTAGCCCAGATCGACCTGTCCAGTACGCGTTCACTCACTTCCTGAGGCTGCCTCTATTTCACACTGTCAGTTTATCTGTGAGCATCAGCCGAGGTAGACATAAGCTGGTATGTATGTGTACTGCCCTGTGCAGTATATAGTTAGTATTTACCCACTGTTACTGTGAATTTGTAGCTATTATTAATTTTATATATAACGTATGTGTGGTTCTTACGTTTTCAATGGTTTTGCTAGGATTAGCAGAGTATGCGAGGCTGTATACGTTCACGTTTAGCCATATATATCAATAATAACAACATTTTGTGAAAGGGGTAACATGCTTTATGTGGCATGTTAAATTGGGTAACAAGCTGAAAAAGTTTGGGAACCACTGCTCTAGAGAGAACATTATTCTACCATTCTTCCTTTAGAGAGAGAATTAACCTACCATTCTTCCTCTAGAGAGTATCTACAATTCTTCCACTATAAAAGAATCTACCATTCTTCCTCTAGATAGAGCTACTCTTCCATTCTTCCTCTAGAGAGTGTTACCAAACCTTTTCAGATGATTACCCAATTCTGCCACATAAAGGAATGTTCACCACCTTTCCCAAATGGTTACTTAATTTTTCTAAAGTGAACGTATAATCCTCGCCATTCTTCCTAACCTAGCAAAGCCATTAAACGTAACACACACATACATATAATAATATTTCTAAATACAGTATCAGTGGGTAAATACAACAAATCACTGCACACATACACTCATTCCAGGTTTCAATCCAGCGTCTTCCAGATAAAAACAATTGAATCCAGCCTTTAGGGAAAGAAATACGTCTCAGGTCGAAATGGGCTACCATCTTTTGTCCTGAAGAATAGTCAAATACTTTTGGGTTAGACAATTTGCATATATTTCTAATACGATATCATTTTGAGATTATTATTTGGTTTAATTATCCCACTTAAAGTTATTACAATACCAACTAATACTAGAAAATTAACAATAATCCTCATACCGGACCGCATTGTTCTCTAATTTTCAGAATTCATAACTTTTTTTCTGCACCCCTCCATTCCCCAAAAATGGTTTAAATTACCCCCCGGGGGGAATTTACCCCCAGTTTGGGAAACCCCCCTGCTCTAGAGAGAGCATTACCTACCATTTTTTCGTTAGAGAAATTAATCTACCATTCTTCCCTAGAGAGAATTAAACTACCCTTCTTCCCCTAGAGAGGACACTCTCCATTTTCCCCTAAAGGGGCAAATTACCCACCATTCTTTTAGAGAGGGCTTAGTCTCCTTCTTTCCCCTAGATATTACCAAAATCATCTTCTAAAGAACATTTCATGACTATTTTCCACCCCCCACAAAAACATCACTTCACACCTTTCCCTTAAGGGGGTTTTAACCAATCGTCTTTTAGAAAAAACAAATTTTCATTTATTTTTTTTAGAAAAGACAATACCCATCCCCCAGTTCTTCTAGAAAAATCAATACCCTTTTCATATTTTCTAGAAAAAACAAACCCATATCTTTGCGAGAGAAGACAATACCCAACTCATATTCGAGGGAAGACAATACCCAACTCATCTTCGAGGGAAGACAATACCCAACTAATCTTCGAAGGAAGACAATACCCAACTAATCCTCGAGGGAAGACAATACCCAACTCAACGTCGAGAGAAGACAATACCCAACTAATCTTCGAGAGAAGACAATACCCAACTCAACCTTGAGAGAAGATAATACCCAACTAATCTTCGAGGGAAGACAATAGTCAACTCAACTTCGAGAGAAGACAATACCCAACTTATCTTTTCTAGAAAAAACAATTCCCAACTTTTCTTCTAGAAAAAAATTCTCAACTTTTCTAGAAAAACAATACCCAATTCTTCTTAAAAAACAATACCAAACAAAAAAAACAATACCAAACTCATCTTGCAGTAGAGACGGTGTTACCTCCAGTTCAGTGATTCAGAGACGCCATTACAAAACTCTGTTTTGATCATGAGCAAAACAAGTAACTGACTAACTTCAGCAACTCTTATGCACTGTACAGTGTATCAGTGTACAGTGTGTACCACTACTCAGTGCGTACCACTACTCAGTGTGTAACACTATGCAGTGCACTATGCAGTAGCACTATACAGTGCACTATACAATATGTAGCACTACAGAGTACTTCCTCACAGATGGGCAGGATCTCGGATGTTTGAAATGTGCACTGCAAGTATGGAGAACATTGGTTTAATATCACCAAATCCTTATGTGGACCCTTTACTTAGTGAACAAGCTGGAAATTTTGTATAGCATCCTTTCTTAAGACTGTGCACAATTGACTACTATATAGCTGTCGACTTTACACATTCCATCACATGAATTATATAAGGCATACAAATCTTGTTTGATAAGAGAGGTTTCAGTTATGTTCCTTTCCATAACGGAAGTATTGAGTACAATGACCTTAACTGCTGCCCACCCCATCGGATGATTGCTAATACAAATATGATTAAAGACTGCATTTAATTCCTGAGCCGTTCGTGCCGAGTTCTGATGTTGGGCTAATCTGGTTTCAAGTGGCTTACCTTCTGCCCGACATACGATAGAAAGCATTGTGTGTATGAGACCTGGTGAGCACAATCAACAATGTTGGTAAGACATATAGGCAACATTTAGGCATCTTTATTCCAAAACATTTCGCCTACACAGTAAGTTTCTTCAGTCGAGTACAGAAAGTAGGCAGGAGCAGTAGAGATGTGAAGACGATGTAGTCAGTAACCCTTGAAGATGTAGATTTTGAGGTTGTCAGTCCATCAGGCTGGAGAAGAATTCTGTTTCAATGTCTGAAACGTTTCGCCTACTGTGTATGTGAAACGTTTCGGAATAAAGATGCCTAAATGTTGCCTATGTGTCTTTTATACCAACTTGTCGGTATTGAATACCATTTTGATATTCACCATCAACAATGTTGGATGATGCATTCTTAATCAACTGCTGCATTGTCCCCATGTTCATGAAGACAGTATTTTCAGCTTTTTTTAATGCATCAAACAGACCAAAAACCAATATAGTTTTCCTGGAAGGTACTTCCCTAGGTTCAGTCGTGTAGAAAGTCTTCTTGGCTGTCAGTAATGCCATCTCAACAAAATCCCCAGGATATTTCAGTTTAGTGACTATGTTGAATATCTTATTAATTTCATCATCCAAATATTCCGGTCTACAAATACGTAAAGGTCTCAAGAATAATGTCAGAAAAACACTTCTTTTAACCTATGATTCATGATTGGAATAACAGTGAATGTGTGTGATGAAACAGTTGATTTGCTGTAAATTTAAATTTCTTGTCAACAGATGGATTAAAACATCTAAGAAGGCAATTTGTTATCTACTTCGTGCTCTGTTATAAACTTAATTGAGAGTACAAAATCACTGAGTCTAGGACGGAACTCGTCAATATCGAGATCTCTAGGCTACACAGAATATCGTCTACGTATCTGAGCTACTTGACTTTACTTGGAAGTATCTTTAAGGATTCTAGTCACATACAATTCCATATACAAGTTGATAATTAATAGACTAAGCAGATTTCTCTAGGACATGACTTGTTTTTGATCATAGTATTTACCTTCAAGTACAAACTTGCAGTCCATCACACACAGCTTAATGAATTCAATAATTATGTTAGTGGGGTAGGACATGAAGAAGTTTTTTAGTTCTTCTAGATACATAAGCAAATCAAAGACAAGAATTCTAGTAAATAATGCTGTGATATCAAAATGTACAAGAGTAAACTTATGTGATGGATTTAATTTTTGAAGTCTTTCTGTAAGGTGACGATATTCTTAATATGAGCATCTGAAATCTTTCCTACCATAAGAGTTAGAAGCTTAACTAGCCATTTGTACAGAATGCATGCAGCCGAGCCTCCTGAACTTATAATAGGACAGCCTGGGTTACTGGTTTATGGGCTGTAATTAAGTTATAAAGATACGGTAGAGTTGTCGTCCTGGCTAAAAGACATTTAATTCATCATTCCCCTTCAATAACTTTTTAAGTCGTACATTGAAGTGAGTTGATGTGTTCGAGAGGGTTCTTAGAGGTTAGTACTTTCCATTATTCCTTAGTAAGCTGTTCATCTTATCAGAATATTCAGCTTCATCTAAAATTACAAAACTTGTTAGATTTATCGGCTTTTGTAAGATGTAAGGTCTGATTCATTACTAAGATCGCTATATGCATTGGATGGAGTAAGGTACCATAGACCATCCCTTTGCAGATATTAAAGGTATTTTGAGTGAGGTCAATATGTTTTTCCCAAGATACAAAACGGCTTAGCTAGATCTACATTATTAACATTACTAGTTGTGTGAGTGAAACTTAATCCAAACAACAGAAATCATATTAGCCCAACATCAGTACTCAGTACAGAAGGCTCAGGAGTTGAATGCAATTTTTAAGCATTTTAGTACTTGCAATCATCCGCTGGGGTGGGCAGCAGACCAGGTCATTGTACCCAATAGTTTCATTACAGAAAGGAACATAATTGAATCCTCTCTCATCAAACATGATAGGAATGTCTTAAATAATTCAAGTGATGGAATATACAACTTCGACAGCTGTTTAGTAGAGCCAATTGTACACAATCTTAAGCAAGGATGTTATACAAAAATCCCTGGATTACTCACTTTGGAACTGGTCCACATAAGGATTTGATGACAGACCAAGGTTCTCCATACGTGTCTTGCACGTTTCACCCATCTGAGATTTTGCCCATCTGTGACGAAGTAAATAGGTGCAATGTACAATGTCGATATCTGTTTAGTAGTGTCAGTTGCGCACAATCTTAAGCTAGGATGCTATAAAAAAATCTCCGATTGTTCATTATGTAACTGGCCCT
>NC_069485.1:9173406-9210906 GCF_026875155.1 Cherax quadricarinatus
GTGCGGGGGGGGGGGGTGGTTAGTAGTAGTTGTGTGTTGTTTGTGTTTTTTGTGGGTTGGGTGTTTATGTGTGAGCAAATGTGAGGTTTATGTGGGGGGGCGTGTATGTCGATTTGTGTGTGTGTTGGGTATGGTGGTGTGTTGGGTGTGTGTGTGTGTGGGTGGTGTTGGTGGTGTGTGTGTGTTTTTTTTGTTTTTGGGGAAATGTAGCGCGTGTGTGTAACGGGGTGAAGTGTTGGGGCGGGGGCTTTGCGTGAGTGATGCGTGTGTTGGTGCGGTAGTGCGTATGTGGTTTTGTGTGTTGTGTGTTGAAGTGTGTTGTGTTGTGGTTGAAGGTGTGTGTGTTATTTTTGTGTGTGAAGTGTGTGTTGGGGGTGTGTGTCGTAGTGTGTGTGTGTAGTGTGTGGGGTGTAGTTTGTGGGTGTGTGTGTGTTTTGTGTGTTGTGAAGTGTGTGTGTTGTGTCTTAGTGGTGTGTGTGTAGTGGGTGTGTGTTTGTAGTGTGTGTGTTATGTGTGTGTGTTATGTGGTTGTATTTGGGGGGTGGTAGTGTGTACGTGTAGTGGTGGTGTAGTGTGTGCGTGTGATGTGCGCGTGTGTAGTGTGGTGAATGGTGTGTGTAGTGTGTGTAAGGCGTGTGTGTAGTGTGTGTAAAGTGCGTGTAGTTTGTGTGAAGTGCTGTGTGTAGTTTGTGTGAAAGTCGTGTGTGTAGTGTGGTGTGAATGCTGGTGTAGTGTGTGGAAGTGCGTGTGTGAGGTGTGTGTGAAGTGCTGGTGTAGTTTTGGGTGAGTGTGGGGTGTGTGGTGCGCTGTGTAGTGTGCGCGTGAGTAGTGTGCGCGTGGTGTGGTGTTGTGTGTTGTGTGTGATGGTAGTGTGTGTGTGTGTGGTGTGGTGTGTGTGTGTGTGATTGGGTGTGTTGTTAAAGTGCGTGTGTGGGTGTGGGTTTTGAAGTGCGGGTTTTTAGTGTTGCGTTGAGTTTTGTCTCCCTTTTTTTGTGATTGCAGGGGTCGTTCAAAGCCCCGGGGCCCCGCCTCTCCTGATCGCTACTAAGTTCTTTTCCTTCCTGCCCATGACATATCAAACCTCGTCATGAAACTATGAAAGGTTCATGCCTTCACTACGTCACTTTCCGATTATTCCCCCTTGCTAAAACTCTGTGACTGAAGAAAAACTTTTAACAATCTTTCTAACAAATCTTTAATTCTAATTGTGACCAGTTGCTTCTGGACCCATCTCTAACATCCGTCCCCGTCCACCCTTTTAAATTTTTCGCAGATTTTTTAAGTCGTTATTATACTTTTAAAATTTTATGACTGGTCTTCTGTGGATTTTACTGTACTGGGATTCTGTGTTATTATACTGTTCTGTTCTTCTGTGTTGCTGAAACTTATTTACTCGTCTTCAGTGTTATTGTTTACTGTATTGTACTGGTATACAGGTTATTGTGCGGTTACTGGTCTTCTGTGTCATTGTACTAAACGGTCTTCTGTGTTATTGTAATGTATGGTCTCTGTGTTATTGTATACTGTACTGGTCTTCTGTGGTATTGTACTGTACTGGTATACAGTGTTATTGTGCGGTTCTGCGTATTCTGTGTCATTGTACTAAAACCGGTCTTTCTGTGTTATTGTACTGTACTGTCTTCTGTGTTATTGTACTGTACTGGTCTTCTGTGTTCATGTACCTGTACTGGGTCTTCTGTGTATTGTTCTGTATGGTCTTCTGTGTTATTGTACTGTACTGGTTTCTGTGTTATGTACTGTACTTGTCTTCTGGTATTGTACTGTACTGGTCTTCTGTGTTATTGTACTGTACTGGTCTTCTGTGTTATTGTACTGTACTGGCCTTCTGTGTTATTGTACTGTACTGGTCTTCTGTGTTATTGTATACTTGTATGGTTCTTCTGTGTTATTGTTACTGTACTGGTTTCTTGTGTAATTGTACTGTACTGGGTCTTCTGTGTTATTGTACTGTAATGGTCTTTGTGTTATTGTACTGTTGTCTTCTGTGTTATTTACTGTCTGGTCTTCTGTGGTTATTGTAACTGTACTGGTCTTCTGTGTTATTGTACTGTAAGGTTCTTCTGTGTTATTGTATTTACTGGTCCTTCTGTGTTATTGTTACTGTACTGGTCTTCTGTGTTATGTGTTCTGTACATGTCTTTGTGTTATTGTACTTACTGTCTTCTGTGTGCATTGTACTGTACTGGTCTTCTGTGTTATTGTACTGTACTGGTCTTCTGTGTTATTGTACTGTACTGGTCACTCTGTGTTATTGTACTGTACTGGTACTTCGTGTTTTGTACGTGTACTGTGGTCTTCTGTGTTAGTGTACTGTTTACTGGTTTCTGTGTTATTGTACTGTACTGGTCTGTCTGTGTTTATTGTACTGTACTGGTCTTCGTGTTATTGTACTGTTCTGGTCTTCTGTGTTATTGTACTGTACTGTCTTCTGTGTTATTGTATGATACTGGTCTTCTGTGTTATTGTACTGTACGGTCTGCTGTGTTATTGTAATGTACTGTACTGGTTACAGTGTTATTGTGCGTACTGGGCCTTCTGTGTCATTTTTACTAACCGGTCTTCTGTGTTATTGTACTGTACTAGTCTTCTGTGTTATTGATACTGTATGGTCTTCTGTGTTATTGTACTGATAATGGTCTTCTGTGTTATTGTACTGTCTGGTTTCTGTGTTATTGTACTGTACTTTTGCCTCATTCGTGTCTATTGTACTGTACTGGTCTTCTGTGTTATTGTACTGTGGATCTTCTGTATTATTGTTACTGTACTGGTCTTCTGTGGTTATTGTACTGTACTGTCTTCCTGTGTTATTGTACTGCTACTGTCTTCTGTGTTATTGTTACTGTACTGGTCTTCTGTGTTATTGTACTGTACTGGTCTTCTGTGTTCATTGTACTGTATCGGTCTTCTGTGTTTTATTGTACTGTACTGGTCTTATGTGTTTGTTGTACTGTTACTGTATTCTGTGTTATTGTACTGTACTGGGACTTCTGTGTTATTGTACTGTGCTGATCTTCTGTGTTTATTGTACTGTATGGGTCTTCTGTGTTATTGTACTGTATGGTCTTCTGTGTTATTGTACTGTACTGTCTTTGTGTTATTGTACTGTACTGGTCTTCTGTGTTATTTTACTGACTGGTCTTCTGTGTTATTGTACTGTACTGGTCTTCTGTGTTATTGTACTTGTACTGTCTTCTGTGTTATTGTACTGTACTGGTTTCTGTGTTATTGTACTGTACTGGTCTTCTGTGTTATATGTACTGTAATGGTCTTCTGTGTTTTTGTAGTGTAATGGTCTTCTGTGTTATTGTACTGTGCTGATTCTTCTGCTATTATTGTACAGTGATGGTCATCTGTGTTATTGTACTGTACTGGCTTCTGTGTTATTGTACTGTACTGGTCTACTGGTATTGTACTGTACTGGTCTTCTGTCTTTATTGTACTTTTCTGGATTCTGTGTTATTTACTGTACCCTGGTCTTTCTGTGTTATTATTACTGTACTGGTCTTCTGTGTTATTGTACTGACTGGTCTTCTGTGTTTTTGTACTGTACTGCGTCTTCTGTGTTATTGTACTGTAATGCGTATCTCTGTGTTATTGTACTGTGCTGATCTCTGTATTCATTGTTTTTTATACTGTACTGGTTTTTTTTTCTGTGTTTTTTTTTAATTTTTTTAATTTGTACTGTCTGGCTTCTGTGCTATTGTAGTGTACTGCGGTATTCTGGTTTATTTTACTGTTGCTTATTTCTGTATTATTGTACTGTATGGTCTTCTGTCTTTTTATTGTTCTGTACTGGTTTCTGTGTTATTGTAGTGTAATGGGTCTTCTGTGTTATTGTACATGTTACTGGTCTTCTGTGTTATTGAAATGTAATGGTCTTCTGGATTTAGAGTACTGTACTTTCGTCTTCTGTGTTATTGTACTGTAATGAGTCTTTGTGTCTTATTGTACTGGTACTGGTCTTCTGTGTTATTGTACTCCCCCACGTACTGGTCTTCTGTGTTATTGTATGTACTGGTACTTCTGTGTTATTGTACTGTATGGTCTTCTTTGTTATTGTACTGTACTGGTCTTCTGTTTTATTGACTGTCTGGTCTTCTGTGTTATTGTACTGTACTGGTTTCTGTGTTATTGTACTGTACTGGTTTCTGTGTTATTGTACTGTACTGGTCTTCTGTGTTATTGTAGTGTACTGGTCTTCTGTGTTATTGTACTGTGCTGATCTTCCACTGTATTATTGTACTGTATGGTCTTCTGCGTTATTGTACTGTACTGGTCTTCTGTGTTATTGTACTGTACTTGTCTTCTGTGTTATTGTACTGTACTGGTCTTCTGTGTTATTGTACTGTACTGGTCTTCTGTGTTAACTGTACTGTACTGGTCTTCTGTGTATTTTGTACTGTCCTGGTCTTCTGTGTTATTGTACTGTACTGGGTCTTCTGTGTTATTGTACTGTACTGGTTCTTCTGTGTTGATTGTACTGTGCTGATCTTCATGTATTATTGTACTGTACTTGTATTCTGTATTATTGTACTGTAAGGTCTTCCTGTGTTATTGTAGTGTACTGGTCTTCTGTGTTTATTGTCCTGGTGGCTGATACTTCGTATTATTGTGACTGTACTGGTCTCTCTGTTTTATTGTTCTGTACTGGTCTTCTGTGTTATTGTACTGTACTGGTCTGCTGTGTTATTGTACTGTACTGGTCTGCTGTGTTATTGTACTGTACTGGTCTTCTGATTTATTGTTCTGTACTTGTCTTCTGTGTTATTGTACTGTGCTGATCTTCTGTGTATTGTACGTAGTGGTATTCTGTTTTTATTGTTCTGTACTGTCTTCTGTGTATTGACTGTACAGGTCTTCTGGTGTTATTGTACCTGTTATGGTCTTCTGTGTTTATTGTACTGTACTGGTTTTCTGTGTTACTTGTAGTATACTGGTCTTCTGTATTATGTACCTGTACTGGTCTTTTGTGTTATAGCACTGTGCTGCGTCTTCTGTGTTATTGTACTGTTACGATGTCCAGAGAAGGACAACGAGAAAAGAGGGAGGTTATGGCAGGAACATGCCTAACATGCAACATCTACGACACCAAGGAAATGAAGAAACCACAGCGGGATGCCTTCAAGGAAGAGGAAATGTACCCACGGAGAGGTGTACTGTTGGACAAGGTAGCGATGAAGCAGCCGAAGGAAAAACCTGTTTGAGACACGCCCTCGAGCCTTGCGGAACCCAACGGACAGATTCCATAGACCACTACCCCTCACGATACCAGTAGAGTTTCGAGCCAAGGGGGCCTGGACCCACGTCGCAGCTCAGAGTATCCCCATGATCGTAGATAGTTGCAACACCTTCCCTTTAGACCTTTGCAGATAAAAAATAACTTAAAGGAAAGAATAAATGGCGGAAGAATAGTGGGAATCAAGAAGCCGATAGTGGCCAATTAGTCGCAGAGAACACTAGTCCACATTATGAAGGAATCTATCCATAAACTTAATATAGTTACAGTCAAAGGATAGGCTAACAGTCCATAAGAGCCCTGTGGAGCCATCTGCCTTAGACACGAAATTTTGATACATTGCCCACTTTGGAAAGGGACGAAGAGAAGGATATCATAGATAACATGAGATACATAGATAACAATTTCTGTGTGTTAATAGTAGGGAGACGAAAGGGTGCAAGGATATTCAAATAAACTTAGCAAACAGAGCCACCCATCCCTGAAATTCATATTTCAAAACATAGCAGCTGTCAGTGTGCCATTCCCTGGATACAGTGATTTAACTCTGAATAAGGAGAGAGAAATACACAGCAAAACCCTGTTACAAACCAGGAAAATGTCCATCAAATACTTGATATGGACATCATTCGCCCCAAGAAACTTTGAAAGCAATCACTACCTACTCCCTAAAAAAATGTGGAATTTCTCAAGTTACCAGGGGATATCAGAGCGACTTTCTTAAGCTGCAGTACGAAAACTCTGGCACCGAAAACAGAGAGGCAAACAAGAGGAGCATTCCATACCCGGCGGATTTAAACCGCGTTCCTAGTCTCAAATCTCCAGCCCGTCGCGTATGCGTTCTCTACCATCTTGTACAGTCAACCATTTTTCGGAGATATCAAGGACATAGCTAAAGGAGTGTGACATGGATCAATGAAGAAATTCCATAACCATCTTGGATAGAGCACTTCCTGATAAACCCTGATGATCGCCTGGGCGGTAGGATGACGTATCTAAGGGGCAGACTTGTGAGAACAGAATTTCAGAGGAAATTCTGTTCCTCACAAGGACGGATCTGAAACACTTGAGGCGTAGGTACTGACACACAAAAAACTATACTTTCAGAATAGACAGTATATGGTGAAATGGAGTGAACCTCAATTTCCAATGGGCTAAATGTGGTAGAACGGGACTATCACAGTCTTCCTCAAAAATGGAAAGGAGAAATTGAATGCTAAACATTGGAATACTCTGCTACATAAAAGGGGATGCTAATTTTAGACGTTCCCCGGCATTCCCTGTTTCCGTCATCAGGTGACAGGGATCTCAGTATGGCAAAAACGTGAAAGGACAGGTGTTGCGAACACTGTCTAATGTCACTCAAATTCTCATAACTGGACAGTTACCTAATGAGCAATCGGAGATTTTTTTGTTGCATCCTAGCTTAAAGATTGTGCGCAAACTGACACTGCTAAACAGATATCGACATTGTACATTGCACCTATTTATAAACTTCGTCACAGATGGGCAAAATCTCAGATGGGTGAAACGTGCAAGACAGTAATGGAGAACCTGGTCTAATGTCATCAAATACTTATTTGGACCGTTCCAAAGGGATGTATCCAGGGATTTTTGTATAAATCCTTGCTTTAAGATTGGGTCAATTGGTTCTATAAACAGCTGTCGAAGTTGTATATTCCATCACTTAAATTATTTAAGACATTCCTATCATGTAATGAAACTATTGGGTACAATGACCTGGTCTGCTGCCCACCCCAGCGGATGATGCAAGCACTAAAATGATTAAAAATTGATTCAATCCTGACTTCCCGGCCTCTGCTTCTGAGTAATGATGTTGGGTTAATTGATTTTCTGTTGTTTGGATTAAGTTTCAACTCCACACAACTGTATGTTAATATGGAGTAATCTAGCTAAGCCGTTTTGTATCTTGGGAAAAACTTATGACCTCACTACAAAATACCTTTAATATCTGCAAAGGGATGGTTATGGTACCTTACTCCATCCAGTGCATTCTTAAACTGCCCTCTGCGATTTATGAAATGCATATAAGCGTTCTTAGTAATGAATCAGTACCTTACATCTTTCAACAGCAGATAAAATCTAACAGTTTTGTAATTTTAGATGAAGCTGAATATTCTGTTAAGATGAACAGCTTACTAAGGAATAATGGAAGTACGAAACCTCTTAGAACCCTCTCGAACCATCAATCACTTCAATGTACGACTTAAAAAGTTATTGAAGGGGAATGATGAATTTAAATGTCTGTTAGCCAGGTCGACAAACTCTACCGTATTCTTTAATAATTTAATTACAGCCCATAAACCTGTAACCAGGATGTCCTATTATAAGTTAGGAGGTCGGCTGCATGCTTCTGTCCAAATGGCTAGTTAAGTTCTAGCTCTTTTGGTCGGAAAGATTTCAGGTGTCATATTAAGAATAATGTCACCTTACGAAAGGCTCCAAAAATTAATGCATCACATAAAGTTTACTTTTGCTGCAAGTTGATATCACAGCATTATATTTTTTTACTAGAGATCCTTGATCTTTGATTTGCTTATTATCTAGAAGAACTAAAAATACTTCATCATCGCCATAAACCACTAACATACAAATATTGATTATTTAGCTGTGTGTGATGACTGCCAAGTTCGTACTTGAAGGTAAATACTATGATCAAAAACTAGTCATGGCCTAGGAAATGATTGTTACGTCATCGACTATGTGCCGTGCGGAACGGCTGCGCAGTAGCTCTGATACAACTGGTTTACTTGCGCAGTTTTCCTGTTTTGTGCATACAACATGGCGGAATCGCATTGGACGCCGGTAGTGAGCCACTGTTCGGTGGAATTGCGTGCGTGGCACGATTACAGGTACAACCATGAACGATGTTACTGCATGCCATCATCAGTGAGGTATCATATGGAATTCCGACCGAAGAATTTTATGGAGTAGCAGTAAATGGTGTGTCGAGAATTTCATCAAGTTTAAAGACGCAGGATTCTAACCAAGCATTGTCAACAAAACTATCAAGAGAAGAGGCTAGCCAGTGACAACTATGGTGGAAGTCTGCTTACATGATGTGTCCAGCTATGAGACGTTGGGTGAAAGTACGAAACCGTGCCTTTTGAGGGCGGAGCATGTTTGACGGCGGTGTTTAGCAGATATGGGAAAAATCCACTCAGCCAGTGATGGGGGTGTGGCAAATGAACCTTTATGAGGGGCTACCTGAAGGATCATTTACGCTTGAAAATGACGTTGGGCAGCCAATTCAATCATACGTATTTATGGAGGTCTTCCGAACCAGGTCTACCGTGTACTACTCAGCGGCAGTCGGAAGACTTGCAGATTATGATGGTTCTTTTGAACATATGGGCGGGCCAATGCTATAATAAACGCTCGGGACGGAGGGAACAGGGTACCAGTGATCTTACAATCAGAGAATGCTCTGGGGTGTGTCGGAGGAAGGAGTAAGGCCAAACAAGATTCCTGCCGATGGAGTGACGAAGTGGGCAGGGCTGAGGCGACTATGGAGGAAAGTGTAACACTAACAGTTGATAAGGGACAGACGACATCGACGTCTGATGAGGAGGGTACGGGCAACAGGATCGGCTTGCTGGAGGAAGTACTTAGTTCCTTTTTGCATGGACGTTGGGAGGGCATAAAGAGAAGGAGGGGGAAGAGACCGGTGGGATGAGGGTGTAAACCTGGTGCAGGCAACTGTGCAGCAGACTCAGGAGGTTAGGAATATGTGTGCATAATGTTAATGTGCAAACGTTGTGGCAGAGGTCATAGGGCGGGAAAAGACACGGTGACGAGGTGTGTGGGGAGGGGAGTTCTCTAAGCGAACTGCAGGAACGTCTGTTAAGTGGACGATGTTCTTACTCCAGGACAAAGAACATGAGTAAAATCTTGGAGAAAGGATTTTCTTTTTCCCTCCCTTTTCCCCCCCTTATATAATTATGTCGTAAGGGGAAAGAGGAAGGGGTATGTAGGGTTCAATGGTTCTAGGGATTAATGAAGGATAGGGGGGGGGTGATTAAGCAGCTGTCATGAATGATGCCATACAGCCAGGGAAGGTATAGGAGGCGTGTGTGCCAAGAAGAAGGGTAAACCACCACTATTATATTAATTCCGTAGTAACTGTAAATGTAAATGGATTGAAGAATGAAAGTGAAACGAGTTATGGATGGGAATGGTTTTTGAGGAGATATTAATGTGGATGTATGCTTTATACAAGAACATATTTATAAGGATAGGCTGTGCTTTGGCATTAAAGGTTATAAATTGTATGTAAGTGGGTCTGTTAGGTTAAAGGGGAGTGGCAGTGGCTGTGAAAGGAAAAATAGTCCCTTACGTATTATAAGTGGAAGAAGGGGGGGGGGGAGGGTAGTGTGGGTGCTAGTGAGTGGGGAGCATCTAGAATATGTTTCATTGGGGTTTTATATGCCAGCGGAGAAATATAATCAACGGAAAAGAGGATTTTGTGAGAGACGTTTTGGTGTATTTTTTAGGGGTTTACCTCTTAGTAACTGTAATTGTGGGGACTGGAACTGTGTATAAGGGGGGAGGGAAATGGAGCCTAGGGGCGGGCTGTGTTACGGTGTTAAGCAATGTTTTTACAGGATGCAGGGGTGAGGGACCGTGGAGGGGAGTGAGGCTTGAAGAGGGATTACACTTTTGTTAGGAGAAATTATTCAGCGAGGTTAGATAGGATTTATATAACGGAATCCAGTTAGGGGTAGGAGGGGTAAAATACAGTGGACGTAGGGTTTTCGGTCATCGGGCAGTTTTGGTAGGAACTGGATTGGGAGGGATTGGTAAAGGTATATTCAAGTTTCTGGAAGTTAAATGCGAGGTTGGTAAGGAGTGAGGTGGTGATGCAGAGTTTAGACGGACTGTGGAGAAATTGTGGAGGGCAAGGGATGGGGTAGGGAGTATTTTGGATTGGTGCGGAAAAATAGGGCTAAACCTTGGTATCGCGGGGTTTATAAATACAAAACAGAGGAGGGGCGAGGTGGAGGTCGGTATACGATTTATTTGGGAACAGCAGTTTCAATGAGTGTTACGCAGAGATTCAAAGGGAAAGTCTTTTGAAGAAATATCAGGGCTAAGGCTCTGGAGGATCAAGGGAATACGTAATGAAAGATTTGATGAATTATGGGTAAGGGCAGGTTATGGATGCTGCTATGGGGAGATAAACCGTCATGTAAGTGTGTTAAGAAGTTTTCGCATTAGGACACGGAGGTCCACTATAATACTGTTTGAGGTTAGTGACGTTTGGAACGTTATACTAAGGGGCCAATGTTGGTGACACTGAGGGGGATAAGTAATTATGCGGACTATTGGTTTAAAAGGAAAAGGGAAAAAAGGTTAATGTGTCGGATAGTTAATAAAGAAAGAGGAGGGGTGAAGGTCTTGGGGAAAGGTGGGGAGGACAGAGGGTGATTGGAGGGAATAATAAGTATGTCCTCCTATCCCTCGGCAGTGTTCAATTTAAGTAAGGGGAAAAGCACGGGAATTGATGGGCTTTCCAATGATTTCTACAGAGTGCATTGGGAAACCATAAATGTTTGTATGGTTCAGGTATTGAATGTATGTGAAGGAAGGAAATTGGGAACGTCACAGCGGACGGGTGATTGGTCGTGCTTGTAAGAAAAAAAAGCGAGGGAGAAACACTGACCACGTACGGGCCATATCTTTAATGCGTACGGATTATAGAGATTTTTGCGAAGACTTTCTCGAGGATAACAGGCATGAAGAAGGTTATAGGTGGTTATGTGCACAAGGTACAGTTGGGATTTGCAGGGTCGTAGTATGAGGGATGGACATAGTGTATTAGGGAAATTTTGCAGGGTTGTAAGGGTGTGAATTTTGGGCATTGATTGGGAGAATGTTATGACGGTGTGAAATAGAGAGTACATGGTTGCACTTTTAGGCTTATGGGTTTTGGGGAGGGAATAGTAAAATGGGTGAAGACCTTGTATGCAGAAGTACGATTCAGGTGCAAATTAATGGTAGGTTGGGTAGCGTTGTTTGAAATGGAGAAAGGTTTGAGACAGGGTTCCGATGTCTCAACATTCTGTTTGCATGGTATGCAACCCACCCGTTTTTATGGATGGTTGAGGAAGCAACAACGTTACAGGAGGAGGGGGATGGGGTTCACAGAGGTAGTTGGTTTGTAGATGACACAACAATTTACTGATCAAGATGTCGAAAGTGTTTGTCGAAAGGTGGAGGAGTAATGAGTTTTTTGGAGGAGGCGTCAGGCATGGTGTCAACGAGCTAAATCGAAATTATTAGAGATATGGAGATTGGGTGGGGGTAGAATGGGGGTCTTTTGGAGTCTTTTGGATGGGATTGTGACTGGAACAGCTGAAAATTTGTGGGATTCTCTATATGGCAGATGAGCAAGAGGCATAGACTGAGGAATTCGGAATTGGGTGGGAGAGAAAGTTGTACAACGGATTAGATCCTTAGAGCGAAGGATGTTACTTTAATGCAATGGGCAATAATATAAATTCATGGTTTATATGTAAAGAAAAACTGTGAAAACGTGACAGTGGTGTGATCCTTTACGGGACAGGAGATAAAGGAGATACAGAGAGGGTGACTAGTTTTATATGGGGTTTTGACGAGCATGGCTAAGTAAGAGGTGGTATGACGAATGTGCGCAGAGGGGGGAGTAGGGCTTTTGATGCTAGGGACGGGGTAAAGGCCATGTATGTTAAACAAAAGTACGTAAGGGAGGGGGCGTAAAAGGGGCGATTGTTGTGGAGGGTGATGGGGGATTGTACGACGTGGTGGGGAGGAAAGGACATAATGGAATGTGAGACATATGTTAAGGGTTATGTTAGTAATAGGTGAGGTAAAAAAGCTCAAGGTGGGAGGTTGGTAGAGATGAGTAGGAAAATCCAGAAGTGATGCAAGGGGTGGCGGATATTACCTTTGTATGATTGGGGTACGATTTGGCATGATTTCCAGAAAACTTAGCTTAATGCTTAGGGTAAGGAGAGTTAGTTTACTAGTTTGTAATGGGGCATTTTAGCGTCAAAGCAGGGCTTTGTGTGTGATGGGTTTGGTAAAGAGAGCGAATTGCGAACATTGTGAGGAATCGGAAACAGCTTTTCATGCCGTATATTTTTGTAGGGAGTTGGGAGAAGGTACGGGTGTGGCTGGCTAGAGTTATCAAGTTAATGGGGTGGGGGCAATGTAGAACTCCTGCGTGCCCATCAACTTTAGAGGTAAGGGGAGTGTCTGAGGTTGTTAAGAGAGCCATTCTGTACATTGTGACAGATTCTTGTTTTATTCTGGGGCTTGAAGGAAAAAGGCGGGGGATTAGGTAAGGGCATTGCGCCAGGAATTTATCGCACGGTATGCAGAAATTAAAACTCATTTATGGTAACAGGTGGGCGACTGCGTTCCGGAGGCATATGGAAATTAACGGTAAAGGGACTCGGTAATTTGGCTACTTAAGTACTAAGGGACCATTTTCCTTTTCTAGAGCGAATTGTGACATAATGAAGGATATGTAAATGTGGTTTGGATTGTCATGAGAGTTGTATGGGGGAGGGATGACATGTTGGATTGCTGTGTATCTGGAGAGTTTTCTTGTGTGTGATGTTTTAGTTTAACCATGTTGTTGAAAGACAAGAGGTCATTGATGATCATAGTTTTATAAGGTAAAATGATCTTTTGTCAGTGAGACAACTACAAGAAGAACACTCAAAGCATTGTTAACACACTAATAATAATGTGCTATGTAACATGAGTGTGTATCTTTGTATATTTTTAATAGTGTGTTTAGTTTCTTGTGGTAAGGTGGGGAAATGGCTATTTGTCAACCTTTATTATATTGTAATTTTTGAGGTGTTTAGTACTTTATGTCTTTGTGTATAAAAGTTTATTATATAATACTTAATGAGTGTTGCAACGAATTGGATTATATGAGAATGTCTTTGTTTATAAAGTTTCATATATAATGTAATAAGTTTGAACATTCTTTGGATTAATTGCCTTTTGTGTATATAAGATACTGGCTGAGTTTATGGATATAATAAACCCAACTGTATGTCAGGTGTGGGCTGGTTTTTAGTTACATGTTATGTTGTGTGTGCTGGTTGGGCACTTTGGAGGGGGAATCAGCATTTACAGTTGAAACGTGTTTTTCTTATGTATAAGTTTAGTGCTGGATAAGGAATGTGAAGTTGTTTGTTTTTATATTTAATGTTCACTGTTCTTTGTATATGTAACCTAAGTATAGCATACTTGTATGGATGTGTATTGTGTTTTTTAAATAAAAAAAAAAAAAAAAAAAGATACTTCCAAGTAAAGTCAAGTAGCTTCAGATACGTAGACGATATTCTGTGTAGGCTAGAGATGTCGAATACTTGATGAGTTTTCCGTCCTAGGACTCAGTGATTTTGTACTCTCAAATAGTCTATAACAGAGCAAGGAAGTAGATACAAATTGCCTTCTATATGTTTTAATGTATCTGTTGACAAGAAATTAAATTTACAGCAAATCAACTGTTTCATCACACACATCCTGTTTTTCCAATGATGCAATCATAGGTTAAAAGGAGTGTTTTTTTTCTGACATTGTTACTTGAGACTTTTGGCGCATTTGTTAGACCGGAATATTTGGATGATGAAATTAATAAGATATTCAACATAGTCACTAAACTGAAATATCCTGGGGATTTGTTGAGATGCATACTGCAGCAAGAAGACTTTCTACACGACTGAAACTAGGAAGTCTTCCAGGAAAACTATATTGGGTTTGCCTTACAACATGATTAATATGGTGGTCTGTTTGATGCATTTACAACAAAACTCAAAATACTGTCTTCATGAAGTTGGGATAGCGTAGCAGTTTATTAAGTATGTTCCATCCAACATTGTTGATGGTTAATATCAAAATGGTATTCAATACGACAAGTTGGTATGAAAGACACAAGGCTAACATTTTGGCATCTTTATTCCGAAACTTTCTCACCTACTCTGTGGGCGAAACGTTTCAGACTATGAAACAGAATTCTTCTTGCCTGAGGGACTGACAACTCCAAATTAAATCTTCAAGGGTTACTGATCCTACATCGTCTTCCATCTCTATGCTCCTGCCTACTTTCTGTACTCGACTGAAGAACTTTACTATGTAGGCGAAACGTTTTGGAATAAAGATGCCTCTAATTGTTTGCCTATATGTCTTACAACATTGTTGATGTGCTCACAAGGTCTCATACACACAATTGCTTTCTTTCGTATGTCGGGGCAGAAGGTAAGCCACTTGAATAGATTATCCCAACATCAAGAACTTAGCAGAACGGCTCAGGAATCAAATGCAGTCTTTAATCATATTTGTATTAGCAATCATCCGATGGGGTGGGCAGCAGTTAAGGTCATTGTACCCAATACTTCCGTTATGGAAAGGAACATAACTGAAACCTCTCTTATCAAACAACATAGGTATGTCTTATATAATTCAAGTGATGGAATGTGTAAACTCGACAGCTATATAGTAGTCAATTGTGCACAGTCTTAAGAAAGGATGCTATACAAAATTTCCAGCTTGTCCACGTAAGGATTTGGTGATATTAAACCAATGTTCTCCACACCTGCATTGCACATTTCAAACATCCGAGATCCTGCCCATCTGTGAGGAAGTACTCTGTAGTGCTACATATTGTATATGTTACTGCATAGTGCACTGTATAGTGCTACACCTCACCCCCCCCCCCCCCACTGTGTAGGTGGTACAACACTGTGCAGTGCTACACACTGAGTAGTGGTACACACTGTGCAGTGCTACACACTGAGTAGTGGTACACACTGTGCAGTGCTACACACTGAGTAGTGGTACACACTGTGTAGTGCTACACACTGAGTAGTGGTACACACTGTGCAGTGCTACACACTGAGTAGTGGTACACACTGTGCAGTGCTACACACGAGTAGTGGTAACACACTGTGCCAGTGCTTACACAACTGAGTAGTGGTACACACTGTGCAGTGCTTACACACTGAGTAGTGGTACACACTGAGTAGTGGTACACACTGAGTAGTGGTACACACTGTGCAGTGCTACACACTGAGTAGTGGTACACACTGTGCTGTGCTACATCTAACTGGGTAGTGGTACACACTGTGCAGTGCTACACACTGAGTAGTGGTACACACTGTGCAGTGCTACACACTGAGTAGTGGTACACACTGTGCAGTGCTACACACTGAGTAGTGGTACACACTGTGCAGTGCTACACACTGAGTAGTGGTACACACTGTGCAGTGCTACACACTGAGTAGTGGTACACACTGAGTAGTGGTACACACTGTGCCAGTGCCTACATCACTGAGTAGTGGTACCACTGAGTTGTGTACCACTCTGAGTAGTGGCTACACACTGAGTAGTGGTTCACACTGTGCAGGCTAAACAATGAGTAGTGGTACACACCTGTGTAGTGCTACACACTGAGAGGTGGACACCTGTACATGTGCTACACACTGAGTAGTGGTTAAACACACTGAGTAGTGGTACCAACACTGAGTAGTGGTACACACTGTTAACATTGCTACACACTGAGTTGTGGTACACATTGAGTAGTGGTACACACTGTGCAGTGCTAACACACTGGTTGTGGTAACACTGTGTAGTGCCTACACACTGAGTAATTGGTACACATGAGTAGTGGTAACCACACTGAGTAGTGTACACACTGAGTAGTGGTACACACTGAGTAGTGGTCACCCAATGAGTAGTGGTTACACACTGAGTAGTGGTACACAATGTACAGTGCTACACACTGAGTAGTGGTACACACTGAGTAGTGGTACACACTGTGCAGTGCTACACACTGAGTAGTGGTACAACACTGAGTAGTGGTACACAGTACCAGTGCTACACACTGAGTAGTGGTACACACTGCAGTAGTGGTAAAACATGAGTAGTGTTTCGTACACACCGTACGTGACTACACACTGAGTAGTGGTACACCACTGTACAGTGCTACACACGGATAGTGGTACACACTGAGTAGTGGTACACCTGAGTAGTTGGTACACAATGTACAGTGCTACACACTGTGTAGTGGTACACACTGTACATTGATAAACTACTGAGGTGCTACCACACTGAGTAGTGGTACACATGTGCAGTGCTACACACTGGTAGTGGTACACACTGAGCAGATGCTACACACTGATAGTCGGTACACACTGTGTAGTGCTACACACTGAGTAGTGGTACACACTGTGCAGTGCTACACACTGAGTAGTGGTACACACTGTGCAGTGCTACACACTGAGTAGTGGTACACACTGTGTAAGTGCTACCACAATGAGTAGTGGGTAAAAAATACCCCCCACACTGTGCTGTGCTCCACACTGAGTAGTGTACCACTGTGCATGTGCTACACACTGAGTAGTGGTACCACACTGTACAAGTGCTTCCTCACTGAGTAGTGGTACACACTGTGCAGTGCTACACACTGTGCAGTGCTACACACTGAGTAGTGGTACACACTGTGCAGTGCTACACACTGAGTAGTGGTACACACTGTGCAGTGCTACACACTGAGTAGTGGTACACACTGTGCAGTGCTACACACTGAGTAGTGGTACACACTGTGCAGTGCTACACACTGAGTAGTGGTACACACTGTGCAGTGCTACACACTGTGCAGTGCTACACACTGTGCAGTGCTACACACTGTACACTGATACTCACTGTACAGTGCATAAGAGTTGCTGAAGTTAGTCAGTTACTTGTTTTGCTCATGATCAAAACAGAGTTTTGTAATGGCGTCTCTGATTCACTGAATGGAGGTAACACCGTGTGTGTCAGTGTGCGCGTGTGTAGTGTGCGCGTGAGTAGTGTGCGCGTGTGTGTGTGTGTGTGTGTGTTGTGTGTGTATGGTAGGTGTGTGTGTGTGTGTGTGTGTGGTGTAGTGTGTGTGTGTAGTTGTTGTGTGTGTTGTATAAAGTGCGTGTGTGGGTTTGTGTGAGGAATCTTCCTGAAGTGCGAGGTGTAGTGATGTGCGATTGAAGATCCCCCTCTTTTTATTATATACTTTGATACTCCCTATTTGTGATTTGCCAGAGGTCGATTCATATAGCCCCTGGCCCCCGCCTCTTCACTGATCCGCTACCTAAGTTCTCTTCTTCCCTGGCTCCATGAGCTATATCAAACCTCGTCATGAAACTATGCATGGTTCATGCATTCACTACGTCCACTTCCAGATTATTCACTTGCTACAAACTCTGTGACTGAAGAAATACTTCTTAACATATTCTTTGGCTTAACTAGTCTTCAACTTCTAAATTGTGGACCAGTTGCTTCTGTGACCCAATCTCTAACATCCTGTCCCAGTCCACCTGTTAATTTCTCGCAGTATTTTATAAGTCGTTATTATACTTTTCCAATTGTATGTTACTGGTCTTCTGTGGTATTGTACTGTACTGGTAGTCTGTGTTATTATACTGTTCTGTTCTTCTGTGTTGCTGAAACTTATTTACTCGTCTTCAGTGTTATTGTTTACTGTATTGTACTGGTATACAGGTTATTGTGCGGTTACTGGTCTTCTGTGTCATTGTACTAAACGGTCTTCTGTGTTATTGTAATGTATGGTCTCTGTGTTATTGTATACTGTACTGGTCTTCTGTGGTATTGTACTGTACTGGTATACAGTGTTATTGTGCGGTTCTGCGTATTCTGTGTCATTGTACTAAAACCGGTCTTTCTGTGTTATTGTACTGTACTGTCTTCTGTGTTATTGTACTGTACTGGTCTTCTGTGTTCATGTACCTGTACTGGGTCTTCTGTGTATTGTTCTGTATGGTCTTCTGTGTTATTGTACTGTACTGGTTTCTGTGTTATGTACTGTACTTGTCTTCTGGTATTGTACTGTACTGGTCTTGTGTGTTATTGTACTGTACTGGTCTTCTGTGTTATTGTACTGTACTGGCCTTCTGTGTTATTGTACTGTACTGGTCTTCTGTGTTATTGTATACTTGTATGGTTCTTCTGTGTTATTGTTACTGTACTGGTTTCTTGTGTAATTGTACTGTACTGGGTCTTCTGTGTTATTGTACTGTAATGGTCTTTGTGTTATTGTACTGTTGTCTTCTGTGTTATTTACTGTCTGGTCTTCTGTGGTTATTGTAACTGTACTGGTCTTCTGTGTTATTGTACTGTAAGGTTCTTCTGTGTTATTGTATTTACTGGTCCTTCTGTGTTATTGTTACTGTACTGGTCTTCTGTGTTATGTGTTCTGTACATGTCTTTGTGTTATTGTACTTACTGTCTTCTGTGTGCATTGTACTGTACTGGTCTTCTGTGTTATTGTACTGTACTGGTCTTCTGTGTTATTGTACTGTACTGGTCACTCTGTGTTATTGTACTGTACTGGTACTTCGTGTTTTGTACGTGTACTGTGGTCTTCTGTGTTAGTGTACTGTTTACTGGTTTCTGTGTTATTGTACTGTACTGGTCTGTCTGTGTTTATTGTACTGTACTGGTCTTCGTGTTATTGTACTGTTCTGGTCTTCTGTGTTATTGTACTGTACTGTCTTCTGTGTTATTGTATGATACTGGTCTTCTGTGTTATTGTACTGTACGGTCTGCTGTGTTATTGTAATGTACTGTACTGGTTACAGTGTTATTGTGCGTACTGGGCCTTCTGTGTCATTTTTACTAACCGGTCTTCTGTGTTATTGTACTGTACTAGTCTTCTGTGTTATTGATACTGTATGGTCTTCTGTGTTATTGTACTGATAATGGTCTTCTGTGTTATTGTACTGTCTGGTTTCTGTGTTATTGTACTGTACTTTTGCCTCATTCGTGTCTATTGTACTGTACTGGTCTTCTGTGTTATTGTACTGTGGATCTTCTGTATTATTGTTACTGTACTGGTCTTCTGTGGTTATTGTACTGTACTGTCTTCCTGTGTTATTGTACTGCTACTGTCTTCTGTGTTATTGTTACTGTACTGGTCTTCTGTGTTATTGTACTGTACTGGTCTTCTGTGTTCATTGTACTGTATCGGTCTTCTGTGTTTTATTGTACTGTACTGGTCTTATGTGTTTGTTGTACTGTTACTGTATTCTGTGTTATTGTACTGTACTGGGACTTCTGTGTTATTGTACTGTGCTGATCTTCTGTGTTTATTGTACTGTATGGGTCTTCTGTGTTATTGTACTGTATGGTCTTCTGTGTTATTGTACTGTACTGTCTTTGTGTTATTGTACTGTACTGGTCTTCTGTGTTATTTTACTGACTGGTCTTCTGTGTTATTGTACTGTACTGGTCTTCTGTGTTATTGTACTTGTACTGTCTTCTGTGTTATTGTACTGTACTGGTTTCTGTGTTATTGTACTGTACTGGTCTTCTGTGTTATATGTACTGTAATGGTCTTCTGTGTTTTTGTAGTGTAATGGTCTTCTGTGTTATTGTACTGTGCTGATTCTTCTGCTATTATTGTACAGTGATGGTCATCTGTGTTATTGTACTGTACTGGCTTCTGTGTTATTGTACTGTACTGGTCTACTGGTATTGTACTGTACTGGTCTTCTGTCTTTATTGTACTTTTCTGGATTCTGTGTTATTTACTGTACCCTGGTCTTTCTGTGTTATTATTACTGTACTGGTCTTCTGTGTTATTGTACTGACTGGTCTTCTGTGTTTTTGTACTGTACTGCGTCTTCTGTGTTATTGTACTGTAATGCGTATCTCTGTGTTATTGTACTGTGCTGATCTCTGTATTCATTGTTTTTTATACTGTACTGGTTTTTTTTTCTGTGTTTTTTTTTAATTTTTTTAATTTGTACTGTCTGGCTTCTGTGCTATTGTAGTGTACTGCGGTATTCTGGTTTATTTTACTGTTGCTTATTTCTGTATTATTGTACTGTATGGTCTTCTGTCTTTTTATTGTTCTGTACTGGTTTCTGTGTTATTGTAGTGTAATGGGTCTTCTGTGTTATTGTACATGTTACTGGTCTTCTGTGTTATTGAAATGTAATGGTCTTCTGGATTTAGAGTACTGTACTTTCGTCTTCTGTGTTATTGTACTGTAATGAGTCTTTGTGTCTTATTGTACTGGTACTGGTCTTCTGTGTTATTGTACTCCCCCACGTACTGGTCTTCTGTGTTATTGTATGTACTGGTACTTCTGTGTTATTGTACTGTATGGTCTTCTTTGTTATTGTACTGTACTGGTCTTCTGTTTTATTGACTGTCTGGTCTTCTGTGTTATTGTACTGTACTGGTCTTCTGTGTTATTGTACTGTACTGGTCTTCTGTGTTATTGTACTGTACTGGTCTTCTGTGTTATTGTAGTGTACTGGTCTTCTGTGTTATTGTACTGTGCTGATCTTCCACTGTATTATTGTACTGTACTGGTCTTCTGTGTTATTGTACTGTACTGGTCTTCTGTGTTATTGTACTGTACTTGTCTTCTGTGTTTTTGTACTGTACTGGTCTTCTGTGTTATTGTACTGTACTGGTCTTCTGTGTTATTGTACTGTACTGGTCTTCTGTGTATTTTGTACTGTCCTGGTCTTCTGTGTTATTGTACTGTACTGGGTCTTCTGTGTTATTGTACTGTACTGGTTCTTCTGTGTTGATTGTACTGTGCTGATCTTCATGTATTATTGTACTGTACTTGTATTCTGTATTATTGTACTGTAAGGTCTTCCTGTGTTATTGTAGTGTACTGGTCTTCTGTGTTTATTGTCCTGGTGGCTGATACTTCGTATTATTGTGACTGTACTGGTCTCTCTGTTTTATTGTACTGTACTGGTCTTCTGTGTTATTGTACTGTACTGGTCTGCTGTGTTATTGTACTGTACTGGTCTTCTGTGTTATTGTACTGTACTGGTCTTCTGATTTATTGTTCTGTACTTGTCTTCTGTGTTATTGTACTGTGCTGATCTTCTGTGTTATTGTACTGTAGTGGTATTCTGTTTTTATTGTTCTGTACTGTCTTCTGTGTATTGACTGTACAGGTCTTCTGGTGTTATTGTACCTGTTATGGTCTTCTGTGTTTATTGTACTGTACTGGTTTTCTGTGTTACTTGTAGTATACTGGTCTTCTGTATTATGTACCTGTACTGGTCTTTTGTGTTATAGCACTGTGCTGCGTCTTCTGTGTTATTGTACTGTTACGATGTCCAGAGAAGGACAACGAGAAAAGAGGGAGGTTATGGCAGGAACATGCCTAACATGCAACATCTACGACACCAAGGAAATGAAGAAACCACAGCGGGATGCCTTCAAGGAAGAGGAAATGTACCCACGGAGAGGTGTACTGTTGGACAAGGTAGCGATGAAGCAGCCGAAGGAAAAACCTGTTTGAGACACGCCCTCGAGCCTTGCGGAACCCAACGGACAGATTCCATAGACCACTACCCCTCACGATACCAGTAGAGTTTCGAGCCAAGGGGGCCTGGACCCACGTCGCAGCTCAGAGTATCCCCATGATCGTAGATAGTTGCAACACCTTCCCTTTAGACCTTTGCAGATAAAAAATAACTTAAAGGAAAGAATAAATGGCGGAAGAATAGTGGGAATCAAGAAGCCGATAGTGGCCAATTAGTCGCAGAGAACACTAGTCCACATTATGAAGGAATCTATCCATAAACTTAATATAGTTACAGTCAAAGGATAGGCTAACAGTCCATAAGAGCCCTGTGGAGCCATCTGCCTTAGAAAAGAATACAGCATACGTGGGGAAAAATAGCTTATATACTGTAGGCAGGAGAGGTGCAGCAGTCGTAGGTGGTATCACAGTCGTCCAGTGTGGAAGTAGGTCGTGACCAAGGGTTAGGTAAGTGAAGAATTCCCTGTATTAAGATTCCAAGATGTTACTGTGTCAGACAGGAATGTAGATGAATGGTTCATAGAACCGCACATATGCTGTATTCTATTGATGGACTGACCACATCGACTCAAGACTGAGGGACTGATTACCTCAAACTACTCCTGTACTTCTAGAAATAAATATTATTAAAATGCAATTAAGAGATCATTTTGCAGGAAGTAAGGTAGTTTGAAAACATTATATTTAGCAAAATGAGATGCAAAACAATTATTCTCAACTAAAGAAGAATATAGTGTTAGGTATATGAATGGCAAATGGACACAGATGCATCTAATTGACATTTTATGGTGGAAAAGTTTCGCTTTACAGGAGTGTTACGAGTATGGCCATATCCGTTATCTCTTCACTCAAGACTGATGAAATGTGGTCTTGTCCACTACTCTGAAGCTCTATGAGGTCATGATCGTCTGCCTGTTGCTGTCTACATGTACGCAGATACGCTGATGTGCAGCCCAAGTGTATGAAGCATATGTTATAGTGACAGACACTGAAATTTCAGAGCATCATGAGACTTGCCTATGCTTGTCACTCTGAAATGCAGATTACTGTGTTGAGAAAACATTTTGATCCTTGTGATAATTGTTTAATTTCCTGTTTATACAATCATCTTGTAAGATGTGTAGTTCTGTACAAGTACAGTATCATTGGTTATTATGACCACTGTGTATATTGTCAAGTATTGTCAGGAAACTGGTCACAAAAGTTTCCTCATAATCCCACTCAGCTGATGTAAATCGGCAACAGGAGAACATTACTATTTTTTTTACTCTTGTACTTTATTATCTCTCTGACATGTGAAGTGACTTGTATACATACTGCTGTGATGTATGTGACTGCATTGTATATTTAGGAAATAGTGTGTTGTGTTGGGATAGAATGTGAGGGGAAGCCCCTTAAAAGACTGAACGTTACTATGAGAAGCCTGAGATTGGCCTTCCTGGTGATCCTTTAAAGCAGAACTGTGTATCTACTTAATGGATTCATAATTGTATGAGGGACATTATCATACTATCATCCTCCTCTTTTTTTTTTTTGTTTGAAATTTTCATAGGTTTAAAAAGTAGAAAACTTGTTACTTTTCTTGGTGCGACCTGCGGTCGTGAGGGGGGAGGTGTTACGAGTATGGCCATACCCGTTATATTTTATAATAGGATATGCCCCTTTATTTTATAATACATGTATATATGTTAAGGCAAATATTAATGCTAATATTGTACGTATTATATTATATTTTGTTAGGCTTAAATATTCTTAATATTGTCATGTAGAGGGAAACCACTAGTGTAAGTACCGGTTAGCACTTCAGGTACTTAAGTCTCCCTCAGTCACTTGACCAACGTGACGTCGGCTTACCACTCAGTGGTACCGGCAGTAGGTTCACAGCACTTGCTCAGAGTAGGTTCACCACCCTTGCTCAGAGTAGGTTCACAGCACTTGCTCAGAGTAGGTTCACCACCCTTGCTCTGAGTAGGTTTCCACATACATTCTCAGAGTTTGTTCATCCTCTTCTGAGCACATTCATGCACTCAGCCTTTAATACATTCCCCCGCTCTAGATTACTTAGTCCCAGACAACGTGTACTTTTATGTGTAACACTACAAGAGAGAGAACTTTGTATCATATACTAAGTTTTATATGGATTCTTTTATTATAAAGATCACTTTTTATTTAGTCGGATCAGTCTCCTAATGAAAATCCCATATTAAATTGAAGAGTGTCTAAGGACAACTAGACGAGAGCTGGATTCGACATCTTGTTACGGAAAGGGGCCAAAACAGGCCCATAGACATGGCCCCAGCTGTAATAAGGAGCTTTAAGGGCAAAACGTTGCCACAATAAAACGTTACATTACTTGCATCTGTGTCCATTTACCTAACATTTTGCCGGTAATTCTGCCATTATTACTAAGAAAACAATAAAAATTTACGTAGCGGAGATGTTACTAAAGCAAGAGTTTTGGAGGTAAAATATGTGAAGAAACACTCAGAAGGAAACTACTTGAAGCAAATGTTTAGGCAGAGGAAAATGTGTGGGAAAAGTTTTGTAACAGACAATGATATTAAAGTGAAGTTATTACGAAATATGAAGCGAATATGTGAGAGTTGTATATGTGAGGTGAGGGAATTGTATATGTGAGGTGAGGGAGTTGCATATGTGAGGTGAGGGAGTTGTATATGTGAGGTGAGGGAGAGAGGAAACAACGTACGCGTCACATTATCCAAGCAGAGATGAAGGTTTATAAGACTGAGATATCACCTCACATATAACATGACACCTGACCCATCATGATGAGCATGGGAGTGTATTAATGATATGGTCAGGTTACATGTCAACAACAACAACATGACTGACATGTCAGGCACTCCTTAAAATACTCATAAACTTTATTAATTACAAATTCATCTAACATAACCCTGAACTAATCCTCTTAAAATCTGTTCCATTTTTTAAATTTGATTCAGTTTATTTAATCTCAAACATAGATCTGCTTGATACAACTTCCAGGGGAAAGGTCACATCAATGTACCACCATCCCGGGAAGGTCACATCAATGTACCCCACCACCCCGGGGAAGGTCACATCAATGTACCACCATCCGGGGAAGGGTTCACATCAATGTACCACCATCCTGGGAAGGTCACGTCAATGTAAACCATCCTGGAAGGTCACATCAATGTACCACCATCCCGGGAAGGTCACATCAATGTACCACCATCCCGGGAAGGTCACATCAATGTACCACCATCCTGGGAAGGTCACATCAATGTACCACCATCCCGGGAAGGTCACATCAATGTACCACCATCCTGGGAAGGTCACATCAATGTACCATCCTGGGAAGGTCACATCAATATACCACCATCCCGGGAAGGTCAAAATCAATGTACCACCATCCCGGGAAGGTCACATAAATGTACCACCAAACCTGGGAAGGTCACATCAATGTACCACCATCCTGGGAAGGTCACATCAATGTACCACCATCCTGGGAAGGTCACATCAATGTACCACCATCCCGGGAAGGTCACATCAATGTCCCAAACCATCCCGGGAAGGTCACATCAATGTCCCCACCATCCCGGGAAGGTCACATCAATGTACCACCATCCTGGGAAGGCCCAACATCAATGTACCATCCTGGGAAGGTCACATCAATGTACCACCACCCCGGGAAGGTCCAATCAATGTACCCCCATCAGGGGAAGGTCACATCAATGAACCACCATCCTGGAAGGTCACATCATGTACCATCCTGGGAAGGTCACATCAATGTACCACCATCCCGGGAAGGTCACATCAATGTACCACCATCCCGGAAGGTCACAATCAATGTACCACCATCCTGGAAGGTCACATCAATGTACCACCATCCTGGGAAGGTCACATCAATGTACCACCATCCTGGGAAGGTCACATCAATGTACCACCATCCCGGGAAGGTCACATCAATGTACCACCATCCTGGGAAGGTCACATCAATGTACCCCCAAATCCTGGGAAGGTCACATCAATGTACCACCACCTGGAAGGTCCCATCAATGTACCACCATCCTGGGAAGGTCACATCAATGTACCGCCATCCCAGGAAGGTCACATCAATGTACCGCCATCCCAGGAAGGTCACATCAATGTACCATCATACCAGGAAGGTCACAATGTACCACCATCCCGGGAAGGTCACATCAATGTACCACCATCCCGGGAAGGTCACATCAATGTACCACCATCCTGGGAAAGTCACATCAATGTACCACCATCCCGGGAAGGTCACATCAATGTACCACCATCCCGGGAAGGTTACATCAATGTACCACCATCCCATGAAGGTCACATCAATGTACCGCCATCCCAGGAAGGTCACATCAATGTACCACCATCCTGGGAAGGTCACATCAATGTACCACCATCCCGGGAAAGTCACATCAATGTACCACAATCACGGGAAAGTCACATCAATGTACCATCCCTGGAAGGTCACATCAATGTACAACCATTACAGGAAGGTCACATCAATGTACCACCATTACACGAAGGTCACATCAATGTACCACCATTACACGAAGGTCACATCAATGTACCACCATCCCGGGAAGGTCACATCATGTATCACCATCCCAGGAAGGTCACATCAATGTACCACCATCCCGGGAAAGTCACATCAATGTACCACCATCCGGGGAAAGGCCCAAAATAAATGTACCACCTCCCGGGAAAAGTCACATCAATGTACCACCATCCCGGGAAGGTCATATCAATGTACCACCTTTAAACACGAAGGTCACATCAATGTACCACCATCCCAGGAAGGTCGCATCAATGTACCACCATCCTGGGAAGGTCACATCAATGTACCACCATCCCGGGAAAGTCACATCAGTGTACCACAATCACGGGAGTCACATCAATGTACCCCCATCCCGGGAAAGTCACATCAATGTACCATCCCGGAAGGTCAATCAATGTCCCAACCATTACAGGAAGATCACATCAATGTCCCCACCACCCCGGGGAAAAGGTCACATCAATGTACCACCATCCCGGGAAGGTCACATCAATGTACCCCCACCCCGGGGAAGGTCACATCAATGTACCACCAAATCCCGGGAAGGTCACACCCAATGAAACCACCTCCCGGGAAGTCACCAAATCAATTTACCACCATCCCGGGAAGGTCACATCAAGTACCACCATCCCGGAAGGTCACATCAATGTACCACCATCCCGGGAAGGTCACATCAATGTACCAAAATCCCGGGAAGGTCACATCAATGTACCAAAATCCCGGGAAGGTAACATCAATGTACCACCATCCCGGGAAGGTCACATCAATGTACCACCATCCCGGGAAGGTCACATCAATGTACCAAATCCCGAAGGTTGCATATATTACCCCCCAATTTCACTGTCAATTACAATGACAATACTTACGTTACAATGACCAGGGATTACTTAGAGAACAGCGAGAATAAGTTTCATTTACGCGGAAGCCAAGAAGGAAGTCAGGGGCGAGTCCATGAGCTGCAACACAACACTAGCAAGCTAAACTTGGTAATTAAAGCTAGGTCATTCTGTACCAACATGCACATTTATGCTTAGATTATTCTCTCATTCTCCTCTCTCTCTCTCCTCCCCCCTCTCCATCTCTTCTTCTCTCTCTCTTCCCCTCTTCTCTCTCCTCTTTTCTCCTCTCTCTCTCTCTTTCTCTCTCTCATTATGTTGTAAGTAAAAATATGCGAAATCATAATAAAAAAAATATTAGGAGTAATTTACGTTGTTACAATAACTTATTTCTTGTGTGACTGGTACACCACTGTGAAGAATTTATTTCTTGAGTGACTGGGACAACCACTTTCGAAGAATTCATTTGTGTGACTGGTACAACCACTGTGAAGAATTTATTTCTTGTGTGACTGGGACAACCACTGTGAAGAATTTATTTCTTGTGTGACTGGTACAACCACTGTGAAGAATTTATTTGTGTGACTGGTACAACCACTGTGAAGAGTTTGTGTGACTGGTACAACCACTGTGAAGAATTCATTTGTGTGACTGGTACAACCACTGTGAAGAATTCATTTGTGTGACTGGTACAACCACTGTAAAGAATTTATTTCTTGAGTGACTGGTACAACCACTGTGAAGAATTTATTTCTTGTGTGACTGGTACAACCACTGTGAAGAATTTATCTCTTGTGTGACTGGTACAACCACTGTGAAGAATTTATTTCTTGTGTGACTGGTAAAACCACTATGAAGAACTAATTATTTGTGTGACTGGTACAACCACTGTGAAGAATTTATTTCTTGTGTGACTGGTAAAACCACTGTGAAGAATTTATTTCTTGGGTGACTGGTACAACCACTGTGAAGAATTTATTTCTTGTGTGACTGGTACAACCACTGTGAAGAATTTATTTCTTGGGTGACTGGTAAAACCACTGTGAAGAATTTATTTCTTGTGTGACTGGTACAACCACTGTGAAGAATTTATTTCTTGGGTGACTGGTACAACCACTGTGAAGAATTTATTTCTTGTGTGACTGGTACAACCACTGTGAAGAATTTATTTCTTGTGTGACTGGTACAACCACTGTGAAAAAATTATTTCTTGGGTGAGTGGTACAGCCACTGTGAAGAATTTATTTGTGTGACTGGTACAACCACTGTGCAGAATTTATTTCTTGTGTGACTGGTACAACCACTGTGAAGAATTTATTTCTTGTGTGACTGGTAAAACCACTATGAAGAACTAATTATTTGTGTGACTGGTACAACCACTGTGAAGAATTTAATTATTTGTGTGACTGGTAAACCACTGTGAAGAATTTATTTCTTGGGTGACTGGTACAACCACTGTGAAGAATTTATTTCTTGTGTGACTGGTACAACCACTGTGAAGAATTTATTTCTTGGGTGACTGGTACAACCACTGTGAAGAATTTATTTCTTGTGTGACTGGTACAACCACTGTGAAGAATTTATTTCTTGTGTGACTGGTACAACCACTGTGAAGAATTTATTTCTTGTGTGACTGGTACAACCACTGTGAAGAATTTATTTCTTGTGTGACTGGTACAACCACTGTGAAAAATTTATTTCTTGGGTGAGTGGTACAGCCACTGTGAAGAATTTATTTGTGTGACTGGTACAACCACTGTGCAGAATTTATTTCTTGTGTGACTGGTACAACCACTGTGAAGAATTAATTTCTTGTGTGACTGGTACAACCACTGTGAAGAATTTATTTCTTGGGTGACTGGTACAACCACTGTGAAGAATTTATTTCTTGTGTGACTGGTACAGCCACTGTGAAGAATTTATTTCTTGTGTGACTGGTACAACCACTGAAGAATTTATTTCTTGTGTGGCTGGTACAACCACTGTGAAGAATTTATTTGTGTGACTGGTACAACCACTGTGAAGAATTTATTTCTTGTGTGACTGGTACAACCACTGTGAAGAATTTATTTCTTTTGTGACTGGTACAATCACTGTGAAGAACTATTAATTCTGTGACTGGTAAAACCACTGTGAAGAACTAATTATTTGTGTGACTGGTACAACCACTGTGAAGAAGTAATTGCTTGTGTGACTGGTACAACCACTGTGAAGAATTTATTTCTTGTGTGACTGGTACAACCACTGTGAAGAAGTAATTGCTTGTGTGACTGGTACAACCACTGTGAAGAATTTATTACTTGTGTGACTGGTACAACCATTGTGAAGAACTAATTACTTGTGTGACTGGTACAACCACTTTGAAGAAATTTTCTTGTGTGACTGGTACAACCACTGTGAAAAACTTTTCTTGCGTGAGTGGTACAACCACTGTGGAGAACTAATTACTTGTGTGATTGGTACAACCACTGTGGAGAATTAATTATTTGTGTGACTGCTACAACCACTGCGTAGAACGTTTCTTGCGTGACTGGTACAACCAGTGTGAAGAACTTTTCTTGTGTGACTAGTACAACCACTTTGGAGAACTAATTACTTGTGACTGGTACAACCACTTTGAAGAACTTACTGTATGACTAGTAAAACCACTGTGAAGAACGTATTTTTTGTATGATTGGTACAACCACTGAAGAACTTATTGATCTCCACTCGGATGACTTTCTGAAAGAAAAGTATTAAGATGGAAATCTGGGGGGAGCGGGGAGGAATAGTTCCCAGGAGGAATGAAAAGGCCGGAAATCTCCCTCCACGCCCAACAGGACCTCAGCACCGCAAGTATCGCAGATGCAGCATGGAACCTGTGCCATACTCTACCCTTCATGCCAGTAAACCAGCAATCCGGGATAGCAACCTCACATCCGCCGAGCTACCTCGGTGGACAAAAGAGAGGGCAGCCGGATATCCACCACAAAGCATACCTCTTTCGGCCACCACCCCCGGAATCCGAAAGATGGCTTCCAGAGATACACCTGTCGCCCGAAAGACACCCAAAGCCACTCTTCGGGATACCGGAGAGGGATCAGAACATCCCCAGGCGATCCAGATTCCAAAGCAAACTACGCCACTGCGAAGAACCTCAACGGAATGAGATGGACCCCGGTACCCTTTCCCCTACCTAGGAAGTAGCACGCCTGTGGGAAAAATCCCAAAGGCCAAAAAGAGGAATGGCAAAAGGGAGGGGTGGGGAGGAGGAAGAAAGGAAAAAGGGGAGGATGAAGAGGATGGGATAGGGAAGGGGGAATTGGGGGGTAATTAGGTTCACTCTGAGGAAGGAGACCGACAGGTCTAATTCCTCAGACCAAGAGCCTCTTCACCACGCCAAGGAGCCACCCTTGAAGAGGTCGTACAACCTGAGACTCATCCAACATGAGACTCGTCCAACCCGAGTCTCGTGCAACCTGAGACCTGCCCAGCCTGAGAGTGGCGCCGACCCTGGCATTGGGCTGGAACAACAGATGTGCCAACCTACTGATGTGTGACAGTTCATGTGTCTAGTCACTACTACCGATGTTATAGGTTATACGAAATGATAAAAAATAAGCTTAGTTTCGCTTCATAAGAAGCAACAGCTTTTACAGTAGTGTCCAAATTAAATGGACAGTGATGAAATAAGATATTTATTTGGAAAATTAATGTTTATTTTAAAAATACATGGCAATGATATGACAGATAATTGATTTAATAAGAGATATGACTTCCCTTGGCTTTCACGTTTTGATTTAATAGGAGATATGATTACCCTTTGTTACACGCTTTGACACAGAGTCCACCAATGTTGAACACATTTTGGCAAGTTCTTCGTCATGGTACCAGCTCCTAATAACAGCGGCAATCGGCTTCTCCACAGTTGAACAGTCCTATTTCGCGAGCCTGCGTTTGGTTATTGCCCACAGATTCTCAACTGGGTTCAGGTCGAGAGAGTTTCCAGGCTAATTTACAGGAAATGTGGCTTGGAACAAGATCCTGTTGAAAAATGCCTTCTCCATCAGGAAAGTCTCTTTCCACAACGGAAAGCAAATGAGTTGCCAGGATTGCCTTGTATTTGTCACTGTTCATCGTTCCCTCAACAATAGCAAGCAGCCCAGGGTCTTTAGCAGTAAACCTACTCCAAAACTTTCTTGTAGGTGGGCGTTTTGGCACTTGATCAATGTGTCCATTTCGAAGAGGTTCGTCTTTGCTTCGTCTCACTATCATTGATCTGTACCCATGTACTTCAAAATGTGTCTCATCTAAAAAATAACTTCAATTATCTATCATCTATCCTTTATGATCAAGTGCCCTCTGCAGCCTTTTTTTATCCTTTTGTTCTGGTTCATAGCAGCAGTCAATAGCTGTTTCTTTACTGGTTTTCTGGCAGTACTGCCAACTTCAAGGTGCCTTCGTCAAACAGTTGAAGAATCATGATGAAGCTCATGGAACAGGGAGAGAGTGACTTAGTATCGACCAGTGAAGAGGCGGGGCCAGAAGCTATGACTCAACCCCTGCAACCACATATAGATGAGTATTATAGAACCACTACCACACACTGTACAACCACTACCACCCAATGTTCAGTCAGCACACACTGTACAGCTGGTATCACACACTGCACAACCACTACCTCACACTGTACAACAACTCTCTACACCATTATTTGCTGTCACCCCTCTTCTACCACTTGCTAGTATCTACCTTTGCCTCCCTTGTCACTTGTTTCATCACCTCCTCCAACACTTGCACTTCCTACCTAATACTTGCTACCAGTGTCTCCACAACCACATGTTTCAACACCTCCATTATTTCGGGAATGTTGATATCAGAGAATCTCACCTTCAAGGACAACTATAGTGTCACTATCACATCTGCGAAGAAAATGATAGGACGGATAAACAGAACTTTCATAACAAGAAATGCCAAACCAATGATTCTTTTTAACTCACTTGTTCTCTCTAGGCTGGAACACTACACTATCAGCTTTGTTCAGACCTAGTGAATGTACAGAGAACCTTCAAGTCACGTGTAAGTTGAGTCAAGCACTTTCCTTACTGGGAAAGTTTGGGGTTTCTTCACCTGTCCTCCTTGGAACGCTGGTAAGAGACTTACATCATTATCTACACCTAAAAATGTATTAGAAAGACTGGTCCCAAATCGGCACATATAAATCACTCACTAAGGAAGCAAAAGACTAGGGAGACGGTGCAACATACCAAGTGTAAACAGAGGTGCCATGAGTATACTAGGAGAAAGTACATTAAGCGTCTGGGGTCGAAGACTGTTCAACAGCCTCCCACCCTAGCTGCCTTCAAGAGGGAACTGGACAGATATCTAAAATCAATACCAGATCAGCCGGGCTGCGGTTCATACATTGGATTATGTACGACCAGCAGTAACAGCCTGGTTGATCAGGCCCTAATCCACTGGGAGGCCTGGTCAAGAGCTGGGCTGCGGGAGCGTTGACCCCCGAATCGACCTCCAGGTAACGCTTGCTACCACTGTCTCCACTACCACTTGCTACCACAACATAATGAATGACACCTCCATTCAGTATAATTTACTTAATTTAGATAAAATCCTATGCTACTGCACAAATGTAACACGAGTACACATGCAAAACAACCACTTATGAAAATATTGTGAACATCCCAGCGCTTTCGGAAGTTCTCACAATATCAGTGAGAGAAATCACGAAATCGCTTGGATGTTCACTATTTTTTTCAGTGTTGTTTTGCATATTGTGATATCACCCGTTTAATGTTGTCTTATTGTATGAGAACATATTTATATTCAGAAATGTACCTTATAGGAATATTGTTAAGATATACAAGGAGCAACATTAAGATATATCAGCAGCAAGATTGTGAAGATACACCAGTAACAACATTGTTAAGATATACCAGTAACAACATTGTTAAGATTTACCAGCAACATTGTTAAGATATACCAGCAACATTGTTAAGATACACCAGCAACATTGTTAAGATACACCAGCAACATTGTTAAGATACACCAGCAACATTGTTAAGATATACCATCAACATAGTTAAGATATACCAGCAACATTGTTAAGATATACCAACAACATTATTTAGATATACCATCAACATAGTTAAGATATAACAGCAACATTGTTAAGATATACTAATAATTATTCTATGATATACCAGCAACATTGTTAAGATATACCAGCAACATTGTTAAGATATACCAGCAACATTGTTAAGATATACCATCAACATAGTTAAAATATACCAGCAACATTGTTAAGATATACTAACAATATTTCTATGATATACCAGCAACATTGTTAAGATATACCAGCAACATTGTTAAGATATACCAGCAACATTGTTAAGATATTCCAGCAACATTGTTAAGATATACCAGCAACATTGTTAAGATATAACAGCAACATCATTAAGATATACCAGCAACATTGTTAAGATATACCAGCAACATAGCTAAGATATACCAGCAACATTGTTAAGATATACTAACAATATTACTAAGATATACCAGCAACATTGTTAAGATATACCAGCAACATTGTTAAGATATACCAGCAACATTGTTAAGATATACCAGCAACATTGTTAAGATATACCAGCAACATTGTTAAGATATACCAGCATCATTGTTAAGATATACCAGCAACATTGTTAAGATATACCAGCAACATTGGTAAGACATACTAGCAATATTACTAAGATATACCAGCAACATTGTTAAGATAGACCAGCAACATTATTAAGATATACCAGCAACATTTTTAAGATATACCAACAACATTGTTAAGATATACCAACAACATTGTTAAGATATACTAGCAACATTGTTAAGATATACCAGCAACATTGTTAAGATATACCAGCAACATTATTAAGATATACCAGCAACATTATTAAGATATACCAGCAATATTGTTAAGATATACCAGCAATGTTATTAAGATATACCAGCAACATTGTTAAGATATACCAGCAACATTGTTAAGATATACCAGCAACATTGTTAAGATATACCAGCAACTATCGTAGGGGTTCTTAAAAGGAGATATCGAGGGTTGAAGGTAGACACACTTGTTGGATGGTAGCGATATATTGTCAGACTGTGATGATGGAAAATGGAGCCCAGCCTCTGCCTGTCCTAGCTTGTGTCAAACGCCGACTGAGAGGGAGGCAGAGGTACGAACGTACACATGCGCATCCCGTGACGTCACACAAACAGTCACAGGCCTAGGGATCTCCTATCTAAAGCATATGGATGATACTGATATGCTATACAACACAGGGATCAGCAACTATGCTGACACAACATTGTTAAGATATACCAGCAACATTGTTAAGATATACCAGCAACATTGTTAAGATATACCAGCAACATTGTTAAGATATACCAGCAACATTGTTAAGATATACCAGCAACGTTGTTAAGATATACCAGCAACATGAATAAGATATACCAGCAACATTGTTAAGATATACCAGCAACATTGTTAAGATGTACCAGCAACGTTGTTAAGATATACCAGCAACATTGTTAAGATATACCAGCAACATTGTTAAGATATACCAGCAACATTGTTAAGATATACCAGCAACGTTGTTAAGATATACCAGCAACATGAATAAGATATACCAGCAACATTGTTAAGATATACCAGCAACATTGTTAAGATGTACCAGCAACATTGTTAAGATATACCAGCAACATTGTTAAGATATACCAGCAACGTTGTTAAAATATACCAGCAACATTGTTAAGATATACCAGCAACATTGTTAAGATATACCAGCAACATTGTTAAGATATACCAGCACATTGTTAAGATATACCAGCAACATTGTTAAGATATACCAGCAACATTGTTAAGATATACCAGCAACATTGTTAAGATATACCAGCAACATTGTTAAGATATACCAGCAACATTGTTAAGATATACCAGCAACATTGTTAAGATATACCAGCAACATTGTTAAGATATACCAGCAACATTGTTAAGATATACCAGCAACATTGTTAAGATATACCAGGAACATTGTTAAGATATACCAGCAACATTGTTAAGATATACCAGGAACATTGTTAAGATATACCAGCACATTGTTAAGATATACCAGGAACATTGTTAAGATATACCAGCAACATTGTTAAGATGTACCAGGAACATTGTTAAGATATACCAGCAACATTGTTAAGATATACCAGGAACATTGTTAAGATTTACCAGCAACATTGTTAAGATATACCAGCAACATTGTTAAGATATACCAGCAACATTGTTAAGATATACCAGGAACATTGTTAAGATATACCAGGAACATTGTTAAGATATACCAGCAACATTGTTAAGATATACCAGCAACATTGTTAAGATGTACCAGGAACATTGTTAAGATATACCAGGAACATTGTTAAGATATACCAGCAACATTGTTAAGATGTACTAGCAATATTACTAAGATATACCAGCAACATTGTTAAGATATACTAGCAATATTACTAAGATATACCAGCAACATTGTTAAGATAAATCACAAGGATGTTAGGAAGTATTTCTTCAGCCACAGAGTAGTCAGGAAGCGATGTAGTGGAGGCAGGATCCATACATAGCTTTAAGCAGAGGTATGATAAAGCTCACGGTTCAGGGAGAGTGACCTAGTAGCGATCAGTGAAGAGGCGGGGCCAGGAGCTCGGACTCGACCCCTGCAACCTCAACTAGGTGAGTACAACTAGGTGAGTACACACACACACAACACACACACACACACACACACACACAAACATACACACACACGCACACACAAACACACGAACACACGCACAAACACACACTCACACACCACAAACACACACACACACGCACACACACACACACACACACACACACACACACACACGCACACACACACACACACACACATGCACACACACACACAGTCAGCAGACGTGGGTCACAAGGCTCCGAGATCTTTAATGGTTTTTAAGGCGTGCAACAACTGCTAGCAGTAATCAGCGGTAGTGACAACGTCAGTGAACAATCCTACGAGTGATAACCAGAGTTATTAGTTAAAAAAGTCGAGAGGAAGCCTGAAATCTTTAATATTTCAAAGTGTCAAACCGTTTAGTGGGATAGTAGGCTTCTGTTGCTAACACAGATTCAAATATACAAAGATCAAGTGATGTGTGGAAGCGGGTGTTCAAGAATTTCGAGAGATTGGTTAACAAGTGAATGTGGGCACCATACAGTAGAAGTAAAAAGTTAATAAGCAAATGTAGAAAGGAAAAATATAATATATAACAAGGGAAGGTGGCATTAGGCCATGCTGAAACAGTGACGTCACAACAGTTGTGTGACATATACATATAAAGTGTAACACCGAATGTGAACTGTATTCCAATTATAAGTGAAGTGTACTCTCAATCATAAGTGACACTGAGGGACGCGGATGCATGACCATATACGGTTATAAAGATCACAGTGAAGACTTTTCAAAATAGTGATAGAAGGCTACGTCATCAGCATCTGGCAACTTGTCATCGCATCACTGCCAGCTAAGTATCACTCACCTGTTGGGGTTGCTTTTTGGGGGTTTCTGAATCCTGCCTGAGTCACTGTTAGATACTGGTCACTCACTCCTGCCAAGCTATTACCAAAATTAGAGCAGAAATAGCATAGATAAGGTGAAGATAGGTTGACTAGCGAGGAGCAGCCTAGCGAGGGAAGCCTAGGGAGGGTGACGTCAGACACTCCTAGAAGCTCAGACAAGCTAAATTTTTAGAACCTAATTACTTTCTGTGTTTTATAAGTAGAAGTGATAAGTGCTAGAATCACTGTTGGTAGTTTTAGAATATACTGTATTACTACTGATATTTATTAGCAGTATGAACACTTAGAAGTGGGGCACACATCACACGAGCGCACACACACACACACAACACACACACACACACACACACAACACACACACACACACACACACACACACACACACACACACATACACACACACACACATACACATACACACTTAAGCTGAGACAAGCTAAATTTTACAACCTAGCTACTTTCTGAATTTTAGAAGTAGAATCGATAAGTGTTACAAGTATTGGTAAGCTTAGAATTACTGGTATCTACCGGTATTTATTAGCAGATGAATACTTAGAAGTGGGAGCACACACACACACACACACACACACACACACACACACACACACACACATACACACACACATACACACACACATACACACACATACACACACATACACACACATACACACACATACACACACACACACATACACACACACATACACACACACACCACACTACACACACACACATACACACATACACACCTACACACCACACAATACACACACAGGAACAAGCACTTGTAAGCTGTAGTACACACGCAAACACACTACA
>NC_069485.1:9213406-9223815 GCF_026875155.1 Cherax quadricarinatus
CTACTCTCAGAACCATACAACCTATCACACCATCCCAACACACACTACAATCCATACCCACAGCCTCCACCCAACAACCGAGCTATAGAATCCCACAGTATGCCACCAGGTCTCCCACCCTCACAGGCCCCCAAAACCACAGTGTTGGAAAGGAAACTGAAGATATGGTACACAAACGCTGATGGAATAACAAATAAGTGGAGGAGTGGCACGAAAGAGTCAAAGAAGCATCACCGGACATCATAGCTCTCACAGAAACCAAGCTTACAGGTATGATAACAGATGCCATCTTTCCAACGGGATACCAAATCCTGAGGAAAGACAGAGGGAAACAGGGGGGGGTGGAGGAGTGGCGTTGCTGATCAAAAATCGCTGGAATTTTGATGAGCTGGAGAGAGGAGATAGCGGAGAAGAAAGTGATTACATAGTGGAACACTTCACTCTGGAGGTCCCAAGGTGGTAATAGCAGTGATGTATAACCCACCACAGAACAGCAGGAGGCCAAGGCAAGAGTACGACGAGAGCAATAGAGCGATGGTTGACACACTGGCTAGAGTGGCCAGAAGAGCTCATGCATGCAGGGCAAAGCTCCTGATCATGGGTGACTTTAACCACAAGGAGATCGATTGGGAGAATCTTGGACCCCATGGGGGCCAAGATACATGGAGGGCTAAGATGATGGAGGTGGTACTGGAGAACTTCATGTACCAACACGTAAGGGACACTACAAGAGAGAGAGGAGAGGATGAACCAGCAAGGCTGGACTTAGTATTCACCTTCAGTAGTGCAGATATCGAGGACATCACATATGAAAGACCCCTTGGGGCCAGTGACCATGTGGTTTTAAGCTTCGAATACACAGTAGAGCTACAAGTGGAGGGAGAAGCAGGAAGGCCAGGACGAATGAAGCCAAACTACAAGAAAGGGGACTACACAGGAATGAGGAACTACCTGAACGGGGTTCAGTGGGACAGAGAACTGGCAGGGAAGCCAGTTAATGAGATGATGGAATATGTAGCAACAAAATGCAAGGAGGCTGAGGAGAGGTTTGTACCCAAGGGTAACAGGAGTAATGAAAAAGCCAGGATGAGCCCATGGTTTACCCAAAGGTGCAGGAGGCAAAAACCAAGTGTGCTAGGGAATGGAAGAAATATAGAAGGCAAAGGACCCAGGAGAATAAGGAGAACAGTCCGTAGAGCCAGAAACGAATATGCACAGATAAGAAGGGAGCCCAAAGAGCAATATGAAAATGACATAGCAGCGAAAGCCAAATCTGACCCGAAACTGTTGTACAGCCACATCAGGAGAAAACAACAGTCAAGGGACCAGGTAATCAGGCTAAGGAAGGAAGGAGGAGAGACAACAGGAAAATGACCGTGAAGTATGTGAAGAACTCAACAAGAGATCAAAGAAGTGTTCACAGAGGAGACAGAAGGGACTCCAGAAAAGACGGAGAGGTGGGGCACACACACCAAGTGCTGGACAAGTGCACACAACCGAGGAAGAAGTGAAGAGGCTCTGAGTGAGCTAGATACCTCAAAGGCAATGGGGCCAGACAACATCTCCCCATGGGTATTGAAGAGAGGAGCAGAGGCCCTATGTGTACCCCGAACAACAATATTCAATACATCTATCGAAACAGGGAGATTGCCTGAGGAAATGGAAGACAGCAAATGTAGTCCCAATCTTTTAAAAAAGAGACAGACATGAAGCATTAAACTACAGACCAGTGTCACAGACATGTATAGTATGCAAAATCCATGGAGAAGATTATCAGGAGAAGAGTGGGGAACACCTAGAAAAGGAAAATGATCTCATAAACAGCACCAGCATGGTTTCAGGGACGGGAAATCCTGTGCCCACAAACCACTGGATTTCTATGACATGATGACAGCAGTAAGACAAGAGAGAGAGGGGGGGTGGTTTGGGCATTTTCTTGGACTGCAAAGAAGGCGTTTGACACAGTTCCACACAAGGATTGGTGCAAAAAGGGAGGACCAAGCGGGGATAACAGGGAAGGCACTACAATGGATCAGGGAATACTTGTCAGGAAGACAGCAGCGAGTCATGGTACGTGGCGAGGTGTCAGAGTGGGCCACCTGTGACCAGCGGGTCCCGCGGGGGTCAGTCCTAGGACCAGTGCTGTTTCGGTATTTGTGAACGACATGACGGAAGGAATAGACTCTGAGGTGTCCCTGTTTTGCAGATAAACGTAAAGTTGATGAGAAGAATACACTCGATCGAAGACCAAGGCAGAACTACAAAGGATCTGGACAGGCGCGACCTGGCCCCAGCAATTGGCTCCTGGAGTTCAATCCACCAAGTGTAAAGTCATGAAGATTGGGGAAGGGCAAAGAAGGCCGCAGACGGAGTACAGTCTAGGGGGTCAGAGACTACAAACCTCACTCAAGGAAAAAGATCTTGGGGTGATATAACACCAGGCACATCTCCGAAGCGCACATCAACCAAATTACTGCTGCAGCATTTTGGGCGCCTAGCAAACCTCAAACAGCATTCCAACTCTTAATAAGGAATCGTTCAGGACCCTGTACACCGTTTTACGTTAGGCCCATATTGGAGTATGCGGCACCCGTTTGGAACCCACACCTAGCCAAGCACGTAAAGAAACTAGAGAAAGTGCAAAGGTTTTGCAACAAGACTAGTCCCAGAGCTAAGAGGTATGTCCTACGAGGAGAGGTTAAGGGAAATCAACCTGACGACACTGGAGGACAGGAGAGATAGGGGGGACATGATAACGACATACAAAATACTGAGAGGAATTGACAAGGTGGACCAAAGACAGGATGTTCCAGAGATTGACACAGTAAAAAAGGGGACACAGTTGGAAGCTGAAGACACAGATGAATCACCCGGGGTTTAGGAAGTATTCTTCAGCCACAGAGTAGTCAGTAATGGGAATAGTTTGGGAAGCGATGTAGTGGAGGCAGGATCCATACATAGCTTTAAGCAGAGGTATGATAAAGCTCACGGCTCAGGGAGAGTGACCTAGTAGCGATCAGTGAAGAGGCGGGGCCAGGAGCTCGGACTCGACCCCCGCAACCTCAACTAGGTGAGTACACGCATACACACACACACACACACATACACACACACAGACAAACACACACACTCTCTCTCTCTCTCTCTCTCTCTCTCTCTCCTCTCTCTCTCTCTCTCTCTTTCTTATCTGATAACAGCTTTGATGTTATGCCAAATTAGAAAGTTTTTTTTAAACGTGTTGCCACTAATTAGGTCCTTAAAGACGCGACAAAGGGAATTTACGACAGTGTTTTTTTGAGGAAGTGAATGAAAAAAGTGTTTTGGGAGACAGTGACTGCCGGCAGTGTTTGAGAGACTGAATACAGGCAGTGTTTGAGGGTGAATACTACCAGTGCTTGCAGACCCTACATAAAGGCAGTTGTTGGCAGACACTGTATGTAAGCAGGGTTGGCAAATACTGTATACAGGCAGGTTTTTGGGTAGACGCTGTATAAAGGCAGTAGCTGTGGGCAGACACTGGTTTGAAAGGAAATCCAGCAGACACTGTAAGGCAATGTTGGGTGTTCTGTGAATGAAGACAATGCATAAGTGGAGGCTGTGAATGAAGGTCGATTGAAGTGGGAAGGCTGTGAATGAAGGCAGTGTTTGTGAGCTGTGAATGAGGTAGTGTTTATGAGCTGTGAATGAAAGCAGTGTTTTACTAGTCTTAAGGATTAGGCAGGGTTTTGTTAGTCAGTTACCGAAAGGCACATTTTGCTAGCCATTGGATGAGGGTAGCACTGAACTAGACAGTGGATAACATACTGAACTAGATAGTGGATGATGGCAGTACAGAACTATATAGTGGATGAGGGCAGTACTGAACTAGATAGTGATGAGGGCAGTACTGAACTAGGATAGTGATGGGCAGTACTGAACTAGATATTGGTTGAGGGTGTATTGAACTAGAGCAGTGTATGAGTGTAGACACTGAACGTAGATAGTGGATGAGGGTGTATGGAACCAGACAGTGATGAAGTCTGTACTGAACGAGACATGGATGAAGGCAGTATCTGAACTATATAGTGGATGAGGGGGCAGTACTGAACTAGATAGTGGATGAGGGCAGTACTGAACTAGATAGTGGATGAGGGCAGGACTGAACTAAGATAGTGGATGAGGGCAGTACTGGAACTAGATAGTGGATGAGGGCAGTACTGAACTATAACATGAGGAGGGGCATTACTGTACTAACAGTGGATTGAAGGCAGTACTGAACGTAGACAGTGGGAATGAGCAATACAGAACTATAGAACCGTGGATGAAGGCAGTACTGACACAAGACAGGTGGATGAAGGCAGTACTGAACAAGGACAATGGAGAAAGGGGCATTAGCTGAACCAGGACAGTGGACGAGGCAGTACTGAAATAGAATATGGATTGATGGGTGTATAGAACTAGACAGTGGGATGAAGGTAGCACTGAACTAGATAGTGGATGAGGGGTGTATTGAACTAGACAGTGGATGAGGGTAGCCCTGAACTAGATAGTGGATGGAGGGGTTATGTGAACTAACAGTGGATGAAGGTCAGTACGAACCTAAGACAGTGGTTGAGGGAGTACTGAACTAGACCGATGAATGGAGGCAGTACGTGAACTAGACAGTGATGAAGGAAGTACTGAACTAGACATGGAAAAGGCAGTACTTAGAACTCGACAGTGGATGAAGGCCGTACTGACCTAGACAATGGATGAAGCAGTACTGAACTAGACAGTGATGAGGGCAGTACTGAACTAGACAGTGGATTGAAAGGCAGTTACTGAACTAGACATGGATGAGGGCAGTACTGAAGCTAGACAGTGGAGAGAGGGCAGTACTTGAGCTAAGACAGTGGGATGAAGGCAGTACTGAACTAGACATGGATGAGGGCGTACTGACTATGAACGAGTGGATGAGCAGTACGAACAGACGTGATGAGGCAGTACTGAACTAGACATTGATGAAGGCATACTTAAGCAAGACAGTGGAATGAAGGCAGTACTGAACTAACAGTGATGAAGGCAGTACTGAACAAGACAGTAGGATGAAGGCAGTACTGAATCTAGACCGTGGATGAAGCAGTATTGAACTAGACAATGGATGAAAGCAGTTACTGAACTAGACAGTGATGAAAGCAAGTACTTAACAAGACAGTGGGATGAAAGCAGTACTTGAACTAGACCGTGGATGAAAGGCAGTACTGACACAAGACAGTGGATGACGGCAGTACTTGAAACTAGACAATGGATGAAGCAGTACTGAACTAGACACGGATGAAGGCAGTACTGATCTAGACAGTGTATGAAGTGCAGTACTGAACGAGACAGTGATTGAAGGCAGTAACTGAACACGACAGTGGATGAAGGCAGTACTGAACAAACAGTGGGATGAAGGCAGTACTGAACAAGACAATGGATGAAGGCAGTACTGAACAAACAGTGGATGAAGGCAGTACCTGAACAAGACAGGGGATGAAGCAGTACTGAACTAGACAAATGGATGAAAACATACTGAACTAGACAGTGGTTGAAGGCAGTACTGAACTAAGACGTGGAGTGAAGGTCAGGTAACAGAAGCTAGACATTGGATGAAGGGCAGTACTGAACAAGAACTGTGGATGAAGGCATACTGAACTAGACAATGGATGAAAGCAAGTACTTAACTAGACAGTGATGAAGGCAGTACTGAACATGACAGTGGATGAAGCAGTACTGAACTAGACAGTGGATGAAGGCAGTACGTGAACAAGACAGTGGATGAAGGCATTACTGAACTAGACAGTGGATGAAGGCAGTACTGAACAAGACAGTGGATGAAGGCAGTACTGAACTAGACAATGGTGAAAGCAGTACTGAACTAGACCAGTAGATGAAGGCATACTGAACTAGACAGGGAGAAGCATAACTGAACTAGACAGTGGATAAGGCAGACTGAACAAGACAGTGATGAAGGCAGTACTGAACTAGACAGTGGATGAAGCAGTAACTGAACTAAGACCGTGATGAAGGCAGTACTGAACTAACGAGTGGATGAAGCAGTACTGTACTAGACAGTGGATGCAGGCAGTACTGAACTAGACAGATGGATGAGGCAGTATCTGAACTATGACAGTGGATGAAGGCCAGTACTAACAGACAGTGGGATGAAGGCCGTACTGAACTAGACAGTGGGATGAAGCAGTACTGTACTAGACAGTGGATGAAGGCGTACTAGAACTAGACATGTATATGAGGCAGTACGACTAGACTTGATGAAGGTAAAAGCCTTTAAAAAACATCAATGAAGGCAGTGTTAATAATTAAGCGACGTAGTAGAGGAATGCCAAACCTTAGCAAGATGGTGGATGACCCGAAGACATGTATATAAAAAAATGTCGAGAAACATCGGGAAACGACTCGACAATTTGACTTGAAATATTCAATAAACTAAACATTTATAAGTGGCACAACTAATGAAAACAAAGTAGGAAGGGGGGGAACAGGAAGAGGGGGGACAGGAAGAGAAAGAGAGGAAGAAGGAACATTGGTTTTTACAATTTTACTTAATTGTAATTAATGTACAATAGATCTTGATAGTTTGTCATTTAATGTGAAAGTAAAATAAATAATTGGTTATTAGTATGACGAACACAGGTGTATAATGGTCTGCACACCTTGTTATATTGGGATACATAGTGGAACAAGCAAAAGACAGCAGAAGTTTTATGACCTGTATTTCCTTCACCAAAGAAGCAAGCTGATAGTTATAATAAATAACACTATTTTACAATGTAGATGAAAGGTTCAGAGAACCGAGATGTTGTGAATTAGACACATTGTGGCAACTCTTAAAGATACCCAAGAGTTGCACAGTGTCTTATTTCAACAACGATTTTACAAAATATGGTAAGTACTGGAAGAGAAAGGCTCTATACGGTGCTCAAAGAGGCAAAAGCAGAGACAAAGAAAGCATGTGAGGGACCAGTAGCCCAGACAAGTCAAGAACTCGTGTCACAAGTGAACTACAGTGCATCTTAACTCTGGCGGCTTTGTCCGTGATTGCCGATGAGCTGAGAAACTGATATAATCGATTGGAAACCCCATTGGATCATTAAATCATTTCACACCTGGTTTGCTTGTCGGAGGCAGCTATTTTGCGAAAGTGTGACAAATGCTAATAAAATGTAACATACTCGTAGCATGCCACACCCCCACCCCCAACGGCTCTAAATATCCATAACTAGGTATCCCCCCTCCATGGGTAGCTTGCCCACAAGACACTAAATTTTAATGGCACCACCGTTTCCTCTCAACCATCCCGCTCATAGGTATGATTCAAACGCCCAATAAGTAACTGTATCAGGTAAACACAAAATACAGTTACATTGAAGAGCACTTCCTCTTCATCTGAAGCACTCTCTCCACAGAGTACCACCCATTCATTTAAACAACATTTTAGTGTTTGAAATTGAGGTAGTAAGTTTTCGTAGGTAATACGTCTATATTCGATTGTACAGGGCCTGGGGAATCATCTTTAACACAAGTTTATTAAACCTCTGTCCGACTGGCAGCCTGTGGGTTCAATGTCAATGAAAAGAGATTCAATCCTTTTTGTCCTTACTGCGATGCTACTCGACTCGATTAGTTCGTATTTCTCGCTCCTTAGCAAGCGAGCGGCCTGAGGTAAAACTGCTTCGTTGCTGTCATCATAAAATGATCGAAGGCTTCGGCATGTTCTTTCGTTTTTTCTGACTCAGTTTCTTCCCATTTTAATCTGCTGCATCTTGTAGCTCTCCGTATCTTCATATCAATAGCCCCTCACTTCATTCTCGATATTCCTCTACTCGAACGTATTTAACCTCAAAACTCGTACGCAAGGGACGCGATTCGGTTCTAGCAAGTATTCTTGGCGCGGCCTTTCTGTGTGTCTTAACCAAACGCTCTCGTGAGCTTTTTCTGTCCTTCTTCTCCCGTTGCTCACTAAGGTCATTATAGCCCCTGGAAGGCCTCTTCATATCCAACTTGAGTGACCAAGCCTCACTGATTTCCCTCTTTCGCTAATGAACATGGCAAATTCATGATCATGCTTAAGGACTATACATGATAATTGCGGAGTGACCTATATCACTGTGTTTTTTTTATCTTAAATCGTCGTCTAACGAACGTATTGTGAAACCATCAATTTTCCTTCTGGAGACGTTCTTTTTCACGTTCTTGCTATTAAATTCTTCTTCGAAGCGGTCTTTCTAAACCTCTTCTTTATTTCTTCTTGCCTTGCCCCCTTTTTCAACGTTGTTTCGATCTGTAGGAGCATCTCGTATTCTCCAAACTGGTTTCCATGCTGCCTTGACAAGGTCTTTGGAATGCCTCGTCTTCTCGCACGAGCTCTTGCTACCCCGAGAGACTCACCATCCTGGCTCCTTTTCAAAGTTTGTCCACGCAAGTCGATGCTCTTGCTTAAGCTCTGTATGCTTAAGACGGAGGACGTCAGTATTTTACACTGTCTCTGGCGTCGACCATGAGCGCGGATCTTTAGCACCTCATCCCCTCACCCTGGCAGAGCAGAGCTGCCTCATGAACATTGGCGGCACATGCAAGTACGACCTCGTATGCTTCTTCGGTAGTTGCAAACCCTCTTGCTTCTGATCGTTTATATTCGTCTAGGAGGAGCTCAACTCTTTTATTTGGCAATAAAGTGAAGCATCCTCAACGCGTACTCAGCAGGTGGTCACCCGCGGGCTGGGACATATACCTGAGCCTCCTCACCACCAAATGCAGTCGGAAAGCCGTCTGCTGAGTAGGGTAGATACAACCCACACCAGTTTGTCCCTAGTACTACTATGAGGGCTCTCATCCTCACCACCAACAAAAACCCCCCGTGTGGGTGGGCCATGCTCCATGTGTGAAGCTTGCTTAGTGCCACAAAGCTGGAGCCTCACAGGAGCCCCCGCGACGTCCCTTACCGCGAGAGCGTCCACGACTGAATGAACGACCCTCAACAGTAAATAAACCCGGAATGAGAATTATTATGACGATTTTTATTAGAATTAATTTCATTTTTCTAATTATACGATTACTTGTAATACAAAAAACACAAACCGCAGACAGTGGAACTTTATCGAGATGAAAGTTCCATACATGCAAGAATGTTTCTCAAGTTACTGAATGTAATCAGTTCACCACCAGTCGAGAATACTTTAAATCACTGAAGAAAATTTTCATTGTATATACACAGATTATTATTATTATAATCAAAAAGAAGCGCTAAGCCACAAGGGCTATACAGCATATATACACAGAAAGCCATACACATCTCGGTACTCACGGTGAATGACCGGGCTCAGCGGTGCTTGAAAACATTGTATTAATGAATTCCTGTGAAATGCAACATTATCAAATGCACAATCTACTGACTGGAGTTTTGAGGTTCTCTGATCGCGGGTTCAAACCCCACCCGTGGTATCATTTACACAGTCAACTGTAATCACCCACACCCATCATAACGGAAGACTACACTAACGTCCTAGTGCATGCAGAACCACGTGTAACATTCCCAGGTACTACAAGTACTGTGTTGGTGGTGATGGCGACAGTAGCAGTGACAGTGACAGTAGCAGTGACAGTAGCAGTGACAGTGACAGTAGCAGTGACAGTGACAGTAAGTACAGTGACAGTAGTGGCAGTAACAGTGACAGTAGTTGTGATAGAACCTCCACTCTGATACAAGGACGGAGAGGATAGAACCTCCACTCTGATACAAGGACGGAGAGGATAGAACCTCCACTCTGATACAAGGACGGAGAGGATAGAACCTCCACTCTGATACAGAAAATACATCCATCGATCGGGAGAGGATAGAACCTCCACTCTGATACAAGGACGGAGAACAGAACCTCCATTACTAGGGAAATGAATGATTCACGTGGGTTTAGCGCTTCATTGTTAATTAATATTACGAATTACAATTTATTATTATTATTATTATTAGTAGTAGTAGTAGTAGTACTGTTATTATTATTTTATTATTATTATTATTATTATAATTATTAATTATTATTATTATAAATAAGTGGTCAACACTCATTTTCTGGCCAATTATATTAAGTGACTTTAGGGTAAGTTTGTGGTGCTGATTCCCAATGTCATCGGTTTTGCTTGATTGGCTCAGTTTATGATAAATTTGGTATCCCATTTAAAAACATAAGGATTAAAAAATATTGATCAGGCGGGACTAAACTTCAAATACATTGAAAGTTATTCTTTAGATCACAGAACAAGATAACTGTGCTCATATGGCAAAGTCTGAAATGAACTCACTTGAATAAGGGGGGAGAGGGGAACCCCCCCTTTTTTTACAAAGGGGGGAAAAAGAACCCCATTCAAAAAAACCAAGGAAAAAACTCCCCCTTAAA
>NC_069485.1:9224315-9239922 GCF_026875155.1 Cherax quadricarinatus
ATATATATATATATATTATTTATATATATATATATTCAATGGCTTAATGTTCTCTGTAAATGAATTCAAAATTTTAAGGGGGCCCTCGGGAAATTTCCCGCGCGCGCTTAACCAAAAATCGAAAAATTATGAAAATTGAGTATATAAAACCGAAAATAGCTTAACTTTTTGGGGCAACACAATGGTACCAAATGAATGTTCTACGACGTTTCTACAAGAAATTATAGTCATTTATATCAGGTATGGTGACGGTGATATTGGTAGCGAGTCTGCTCACAGCCCAATTTAATATTATTTTGAAAATTTTTTCTTGTTTTTATATGTTTTTTTCTTGCATTATTTCTTGCTTTATTCTTTCTAATATGATAACTGACTATTTGGCATCAAAAAACGAAGGCGGAGCTTATCCCTAGACTTAGAGACAACCATTAACCCATATGGGATCGCTCGGCATGCTCCCGCTCAAGATAGAGCCAGGAGAAATCACTTCATTATTACGCTATATCAGCTTATATATCAACTCTAACGGTTTATTTATCTATCAAAAATTGATCTAATATGATATAATAAACACTCAAAAATAACATACAAACATGTTATATACTCTAGACTGAAAAAAATAGGCCATAATATGGCGAGAAAATTTATCGGAATATTTCGATATAAATAGTTACTGCCTCCAAATGTCGTCTCTGAGTAAGAGAAAAGGGTGTTTTGAAGAGGATAACTGCACTAGAACATCATTTACTAAGAATACACCCTAACAAACGCGATTTTCGCGAAAAAAAAAAAATTTTTGAGACGGTGGGCCGGCCGGCGCTCCCGCCAATATTTTCGGAAGTAACTTATTCACCTAAGGTACCTATTTCTGCCTTTATTACTTAATTAAATGGAATAAAAATTCACAGAAATTGTAGAATAATGATTTCTCTATTTTTCTCCAAGCTTTTTTTGGAAATATTCCAAATGCTTTCGGAGTTATTGGGAGTAAAGGGCAGATTTTTTTGCAAAATTCCGGAACTAACAAACTTTATTTTTTTGTGAAATAAAGATAAGTTATTTAGAGAAAAGGCGTATATTAGAGAAAATTCGTATAACCCTTGCTCTCTCGGCACCAAGTGTCCAAACAACCTTACGTCGTCCCATATAGGAATAAAATCGCCCCCAAGGCATATTCAGCAAATCAGTCTTTTTCAGTCTTTTCTCATTGTCGTTTGAGGTATTTTTTTTGATAAATATTTTCAAGAAAGAGTGAAAACACTTCGTCTTGTGTACCAAAACTGGAGGAAATCGGACGGTAAACAAAAAAGCAACATTTTTTGGGCGGTTCGTATGCATCCTCCACGTCGCCGACACCACGCCTACGTCCTCCTCCACTCCCGGAAGAGTTTACGCAGGCAGGTGACTCCTCTGTCTCCCCCTCTACCTCCTCACTCCACAGTTTTCCCACGCTGGGGTACCCCAGCGAAATGACTGCGGTACTGCTGTCACCTCCGTCCTCATCGCGACCTCTGGTCTTCCACGCCTCGTCGGACATTGTGCTGCAATGTGGTCATACACCGCCACAGAGTCTACACGGCGCCTTTGACCTGAATATGTCACATACACTTGCTTTCTGAAGTCTTCCATAACCACACGACGGTATCGGGTGCTTAAGGGACATTTTCAAAGAAAACGACCCTTCCGGCATGCCAAAAAAGGGGCCGTCACGCCAGTGTCCCAATGCTGCCAGATCCCACGGGGGCCGTAACGGTCAAAAACGTTCCTTATATCGCTTTCGCTTTTTTCAAAGGGTACGTTGCGCACCTTCACCCAAGTGTAAACACGGAAAACATCTCGAAGGGGGACGGAAACACCAGGGTTAAGGGTTTTTTATCACATCCTGGTATTTAGCAACCATATTCTCAAAGGTGCAGCCTTGCCTGAATTTGACGAATAACCTCGTATTGCATTTAATGCTAACAACCGTAAAGGTCTTCATTGGCAATCCCAAAACGTATCTCTCAGGATCGCCGTCAGCAGAATATATTAGTATTCTGACTAAAAAATGAGCCAGTCACAAAACCAAGGCAGACAGTGTTGACGCGCCTGCGTCCCCTTCCGCCATTGTGATAGACGGGTGAAAACTGCGCAGAGACTAGACAATCAGAGCTACTGCGCAGCCGTCCGCACACCCCAAAGGCGATACGAACAATGTTGAACATTTTCAATTTTCAATGATATTCAATACATATTTTCTATGCGTATTTATGATTTTGATACAATTGTAAATGTCAAAAGGGCTTTTATGTTTCAGTTTAATTTACAATTGTATTTTTGTAACACAATTGATTTGGTGCCAATAGAAGCATAGTGTGTTTTTGATATATTTGAGTATTGTTTTTCTTTTTAATTTGTCTAGATGGTGGCAATACTATGTATGTAGTTTAAGAGTTTTACGAACCTTGAAGTTGTAAGAATGGATGAAGTTATTCATGGTTGATTGACGTTAATATTTTATAACTGACGTTTAAAGGGAAAATTGTGTTCAATTAGACAACATACTTTATATAATTATTTATATGTATGTACATGTATGGAAAATTTGAAGTCTGATTTTAAAGGTGAAGAGTGGGTTTTCCTTTTTAATTGTTCTTTTTTTTTCTTAATGGTAATACAAGGTTGTATCATGTACACCAAAAAATATGGTAAATACAAGGTTGTATCATGACACCAACAAATATGGTAATACAAGGTTGTATAAATGTACACCAAAAAATATGGTAATACAAGTTGTATCATGTACCCAACAAAATGGTAATACAAGTTTGTATCATGTACACCAACAAAAAATGGTAATACAAGGTTGTATCATTACACCAACAAATAGGTAAATACAAGGTTGTATCATGTACACCAACAAATATGGTAATAAAGGTTGCATCATGTACACCAACAAATATGGTCAGGGAATGGGGTAAAAATTTTCGTGTTGATTAGACATTTATAATACAGATGAAATACTAGGCTTAGGTTAGGGTAAATTTATGATAATTTGGAATGTTCTTTTGATTCAAACTGCTCTTTATTATACAAATTGGGGAGAATGTTCTACGTAAGCATTATTGAAAAATGTTGAGCTGAAATCTAATTGTAGGGACGAATGTGTAATGTACATGTGCACACCTGGGCGAGCAGCTGCGCGGGCCGTGCAGTTCTCATGTTAATGTACATGTGCACACCTGGGCGAGCAGCTGCGGGACCGTGCAGTTTCTCAGGACCTGTATGTCGGTGTAGGTTTTGCTTTGGGTTGTTCTTGACATCATTGGTTAATTATCCTAAAATTTCTTTCCGTGTCCAGAGCAAAGGAATTTAGTCTGTAACGAAATAATGAAAGTATACTTGTATTTTATTATTCTAGTGTAAATTAAGAGCAAGGATGATTAATTTGAGGAAGAGTTAATATAGGTTTGCATGTTTTTGCGAAAGTTAACTTATCCACATGTAGCTAGTATAGGACAATTTTAAGCTTCAGTATCTGATTTTATATGTAGGTAATAGTGGTCATATTTGTTATATTGTAATGTTATTCGTTAATGTTTCAATATCTAATGTAACGTTTTTTCAGTTATTGTTCATATATTGTCATCTTTATGGTTTTACCTTTTGTCTATTGTCAATTGTTGGTTTTAAATAAAATATAAAAAAAAATCCTGCAACTTACTCCCTTCGACTAGTCAGTGAGCTACTTAATCCTTCATAAACCCAGCTGCTGGCACATTCCCTCCCGTGAAGGAAAATGCATTCATTTCCTCTACTTGTCCTTAGTCACCCTGACAAGTTTATCACCTAATTTTTTTTTAAGGAAACTTGAGAGCAAACTTTTCGGGATCCGAGAGTCTCCGAACTTATTCAGACGTAGCTGTAACACGTCAGAAGAATTCTGTATTTGAGGTCTTTATGTTCCCCCTGAAGCTGGCGGTACCACCTCCTTCAAATTCCTCGAACAGATATAACACAAGGCGATGGAGAAGAATCCAGTCACCTCAGAATGTGCCCCCCAAAAGTAATGAGAGAAGAATTTATTCTCCTTAAAGCAAATAGCACATTTTTGCTATGACTGTTTCTTTACCGAAAACTCTCATTTAGGAAAGAAAACCTCGGAGGAATGTTTCACTGCCAACTCGCAAAGGAACGAGAAAAAGATAGAGAAGACCAGAAGACAGAACATGAGGAGGGAGGGAAAATTTAGTAGTAGTGGTAGTAGAAGCTACGCAACTACTGTCACCACTCCTACTGCAACAATAACAATCACTACTACTACTGCTTTTACTCCTCCTCTACCCGTTTAAACCCCCTGGTCCTTCTAATTTTTTTGTGGTGGAACTTGTTCTTCCATCATAAAAAGGGCGGAGAAAGTTTAATGACTTTTCTTTCCCCCCTTTTGCACCCCGTGACTGAGAGAGGTCTGTGTAACAGCTTCCCCTCTGTTAAGTGGGGCAAGGGAATGATAATTGTGCCTCTAACCATCTTCAAAGACATTTGGGCAAAGTGAGGCCATGTGCCAAATTCCACTTGTAAGCCCAGGTGCACCTGCAGTAAAAAAAACCCTTTAGTTGCCAATGATATTTGAAGGTATTTTGGGGTTGCTGAATTCGAAATGGCAGTATGTTTTCAAATAGGCTTTTAGTTTTGTGAGATATTGCATACCTACTTTCAATTAACAGGAACTTTGCCATAACGCGTTATATGTATATACAGTGACAATTTGTATAATAGAAAGTTTTAATGATTTAATATATAACGAAGGAGTTTTATCAACAATGACCATATAACAATATTGTAAACTTTATGTTTCTATTTCTCCAAAATAAACATGAGTTCTTCACAAGAGTCCCGCTTAAACAATCTCAATAAATTTTGCTACATTTGTGGCGAATACTCTTGCAAAAAAAATAAAATCAGTTTTTGTAAGACAACTTATCTTGCTTATTTGGAGTGGCGCTTGGAGAACAGGACAAGTCTTGGGCTCCTCATATGATTTTAAAACCTGTGTAGAATGCTTTCGACAGTGGGGACAATAGGCAAAGGAAAAATTTAAACTTGGGTGTGCTTTTGGTGTGGAGAGAGTCGTAAAGCCTCCGTGACGACTGTTTTTCTGTATGATGAATGTGAAAGTTTTCCCGTCGATACAAAAAGTCAAATGAAATATCCTGATTTGGAATCAGCAAGGATCACTGTGCCCAAAACATGAAGATGTTCCCATACCAGTGTTTACAACACTGACCTTCCCTTGTCAGATGTTGAAGAAACTTAGGCCCTTTTGGATGTAACACAGGTGATAGCAGTGGAAGTGAATATGAAGTAAGTATTCAACAGCCCAACAGTTCCCCAAGAAGAACTCAATGATCTGATACGTGACCTCAGTCTTTCAAAGCAAGAATCTGAACTTTTAGCATCCAGGACTAAAAGACAAGAACTGTGTTAAAATAACATCCTATTGACAAGAGAGGTTGAACTCCTTCCTTACTTTTAGCCAAGATGAAGAACTTGTATGCTACATAACATCTCTGGACTTCTTCGAATGAGACCTAAAAAATCGACCATGAGATTGGCGGCTGTTTTATAGACAGCTCCATTTGAAGTTCGAAATGTGTCTTATTTCACACTATAACCCAATGCACTCTTTCCAATTGCTCACTCAACAAAACTTAAAGAATACGAAAATGTCAAATAGTTTTGCAGAAGCTTTGCCATCATGAGCACAAGTGTGTCTGTGTTGATCTGCGCGATCTAAAGAATAATTTCAATGCTATTTGCAAGTTAGTCCCGCCTGATCAATATATTTTTCACATCTTTTATGTTTTTCAATGGGATACCAAATTTATCAAAAACTAGAGCCAATCAAGCAAAACCGATGACATTGGGAATCAGCACCACAAACTTACCCTAAAGTCACTGTAATATAATTGGCCAGAAAATGAGTGTTGACCACTTATTTATAATAATAATAATTAATAATTATAATAATAATAATAATAATTAATAATTATAATAATAATAATAATAATAAAATAATAATAACAGTACTACTACTACTACTAATAATAATAATAAATATAATAAATTGTAATTCGTAATATTAATTAACAACGAAGCGCTAAACCCACGTGAATCATTCATTTCCCTAGTAATGGAGGTTCTGTTCTCCGTCCTTGTATCAGAGTGGAGGTTCTATCCTCTCCGTCCTTGTATCAGAGTGGAGGTTCTATCCTCTCCGTCCTTGATCAGAGTGGAGTTCTATCCTCTCCGTCCTGTATCAGAGTGGAGGTTCTATCCTCTCCGTCCTTGTATCAGAGTGGAGGTTCTATCCTCTCCGTCCTTGTATCAGAGTGGAGGTTCTATCCTCTCCGTCCTTGTATCAGAGTGGAGGTTCTATCCTCTCCGTCCTTGTATCAGAGTGGAGGTTCTATCCTCTCCGTCCTTGTATCAGAGTGGAGGTTCTATCCTCTCCGTCCTTGTATCAGAGTGGAGGTTTCTATCCTCTCCGTCCTTGTATCAAGGTGGAGGTTCTATCCTCTCCGTCCTTGTATCAGAGTGGAGGTTCTATCCTCTCCGTCCTTGTATCAGAGTGGAGGTTCTATCCTCTCCGTCCTTGTATCAGAGTGGAGGTTCTATCCTCTCCGTCCTTGTATCAGAGTGGAGGTTCTATCCTCTCCGTCCTTGTATCAGAGTGGAGGTTCTATCCTCTCCGTCCTTGTATCAGAGTGGAGTTCTATCCTCTCCGTCCTTGTATCAGAGTGGAGTTCTATCCTCTCCGTTCCTTGTATCAGAGTGGAGGTTCTATCCTCTCCGTCCTTGTATCAGAGTGGAGGTTCTATCCTCTCCGTCCTTGTATCAGAGTGGGGTTCTATCCTCTCCGTCCTTGTATCAGAGTGGAGGTTCTATCCTCTCCGTCCTTGTATCAGAGTGGAGGTTATCTATCCTCTCCGTCCTTGTATCAGAGTGGAGGTTCTATCCTCTCCGTCCTTGTATCAGAGTGGAGGTTCTATCCTCTCCGTCCTTGTTATCAGAGTGGAGGTTCTATCCTCTCCGTCCTTGTATCAGAGTGGAGGTTCTATCCTCTCCGTCCTTGTATCAGAGTGGAGGTTCTATCCTCTCCGTCCTTGTATCAGAGTGGAGGTTCTATCCTCTCCGTCCTTGTATCAGAGTGGAGGTTCTATCCTCTCCGTCCTTGTATCAGAGTGGAGGTTCTATCCTCTCCGTCCTTGTATCAGAGTGGAGGTTCTATCCTCTCCGTCCTTGTATCAGAGTGGAGGTTCTATCCTCTCCGTCCTTGTATCAGAGTGGAGGTTCTATCCTCTCCGTCCTTGTATCAGAGTGGAGGTTCTATCCTCTCACGTCCTTGTATCAGAGTGGAGGTTCTATCCTCTCCGTCTTGTATCAAGTGGAGGTTCTATCCTCTCCGTCCTTGTATCAGAGTGGAGGTTCTATCCTCTCCGTCCTTGTATCAGAGTGGAGGTTCTATCACAACTACTGTCACTGTTACTGCCACTGCTACTGTCGTCACTGTACTACTACTGTCACTGTCACTGTTACTGTCACTGTCACTGCTACTGTCACTGCTACTGTCACTGTCACTGCTACTGTCGCCATCACCACCAACACAGTACTTGTAGTACCTGGGAATGTTACACGTGGTTCTGCGTGCACTAGGACGTTAGTGTAGTCTTCCGTTATGATGGGTGTGGGTGATTACAGTTGACTGTGTAAATGATACCACGGGTGGGGTTTGAACCCGCGATCAGAGAACCTCAAAACTCCAGTCAGTAGATTGTGCATTTGATAATGTTGCATTTCACAGGAATTCATTAATACAATGTTTTCAAGCACCGCTGAGCCCGGTCATTCACCGTGAGTACCGAGATGTGTATGGCTTTCTGTGTATATATGCTGTATAGCCCTTGTGGCTTAGCGCTTCTTTTTGATTATAATAATAATAATCTGTGTATATACAATGAAAATTTTCTTCAGTGATTTAAAGTATTCTCGACTGGTGGTGAACTGATTACATTCAGTAACTTGAGAAACATTCTTGCATGTATGGAACTTTCATCTCGATAAAGTTCCACTGTCTGCGGTTTGTGTTTTTTGTATTACAAGTAATCGTATAATTAGAAAAATGAAATTAATTCTAATAAAAATCGTCATAATAATTCTCATTCCGGGTTTATTTACTGTTGAGGGACGTTCATTCAGTCGTGGACGCTCTCGCGGTAAGGGACGTCGCGGGGCTCCTGGTGAGGCTCCCAGCTTTGTGGCACTAAGCAAGCTTCACCACATGGAGCATGGCCCACCACACGTTGTAGGTGGTGAGGATGAGAGCCTCATAGTACTAGACAAACCTGGTGTGGGTAGTACTCTACCTACACCAGCAGACGGCTTTCCGATGCATTCTGGTGGTGAGGACGCTCAGGTATATGCCCATCCCGAGGGTGACCACCATGCTGAGTACGTCAATGAGGATGCTTCACTTATTGCTCAAATAAAAGAGTTGCAGCTCCTCCTAGACGAATCTAAACGTCAGAAGCAAGAGGTTGCACACAATACCGAAGAAGCATACGAGGTAGTACTTGCATGTGCCGCCAATGTTCATGAGGCAGCTCTGCTCTGCCAGGGTGAAGAGGATGAGCGTGTAAAGCTCCGCGCTCTGGTCGACGCCAGAGACAGTGAACTGGACGCTCTCCGTCTTAAGCATACAGAGCTTAAGCAAGAGCATCGACTTGCTCAGACAAACTTGAAAAGGAGCCAGATGGAGTCTCTCGGGTTAGCAGAGCTCGTGACGAGAAGACGAGGCATTACAAAGACCTTGTCAAGCAACATAGAAACCAGTTGGAGAACTACGAGATGCTCCTACAAGATCGAAACAACGTGAAAAGGGGAAAGAAAGAAATAAAGAAGAGGTTTAAGAAAGACCGGCTTCGAAGAAGAAATTTAATAGAAGAACGTGAAAAAGAACTACTCCAGAAGGAAAATCTGATGGGTAAAATACGTTCTTTAGACGACGATTTAAAGAAAAAACACAGTGATATAGAGTCCCTCCGCAATTATCATGTTAGTCTTAAGCATGACCATGAATTTGCCAAGGCCATAGCTGAAAGAGGAAAACAGGAGGCTTGGTCACTCAAGTCTGGTTATGAAGAGGCTCTCCAGGGCTATAATGACCTTAGTGAGCAACGGGAGAAGGACAGAAAAGCTCACGAGGAGCTTTTGGTTAAGCACAAAACAGAAGGCCGCCGCAAAGAATACTTGCAAGACCAGATCGAGTCCCTTGAGTACGAGTTTGAGGTTAAATACCGTCGAGTAGAGGAATATCGCGAATTAAGTGAGGATATTGATATGAAGATACGAGAGCTACAAGATGAGCAGATAAAATGGGAAGAACTGAGTCAGAAACGGAAAGAACAAGCCGACGCCTTCGATCATTTTATGATGACAGCAACGAAGCAGTTTTACCTCCAGCGCTCGCTTGCTAAGGAGAGAGAATACGAACTAATGGCACCGAGTCGAGTAGCATCGCAGAAGGACAAAAGGATTGAATCTCTTTCTCGTAAAATTGAATCCCTCATCCAGGCTGCCAGTCGGAACAGAGGTTTAATAAACTTGTGTAAAGATGATTCCCAGGCCCTGTACATCGAATATAGACGTATTACCTACGAAAACTACTACCTCAATTCAAACACTAAAAAGTTTAAATGAATGTGTAGTACTCTGTGGAGAGAGCTGCTCTCACCACTGAAGAAAAGAAGTGCTCTTCTATGTAACTGTATTTGTGTATACCTGAATAAAGTTACTTACTTGGAGCTGAACACTACCTAATGAGCTGGATGGTTGAGAGGAAAGGTGGTGCCATTAAAATTTAGTGTCTTGTGGGCAAGCTACCCATGGAGGGGATACCTAGTTCTGGATATTAGAGCCTTTTGGGGTGGGGGTGTGGCATGCTACGAGTATGTTACATTTTATTCAGCATATGTCACACTCGCAAATAGGCTGCCTCCCGACAAGCAAACCAGGTGTTAATGATTTAATGCTCAAAAGAGGTTCCATCGTTATATCAGTATCTCAGCTCATCGGCCAATCACGGACAAGCCCGCCGGAGTTGTGAAGCAATGTAGTTCACTTGTGACACGAGTTTTGACTTGTCTGGGCTACTGGTCCCTCACAATGCTTTCTTTGGCTCCTGCTTTTGCCTCTTCTGATCACCGTATTGTGCCCTTTCTCTTACATTACTGTACATATTGTAAATAGTTGTTGAATTAGACACATGTGCAACTCTTGGGTATCTTTAAGAGTTGCACATGTGTCTAATTCAACAACATGTCGGTTCTCTGAACCATTCATCTACAATTGTAAATAGTGTATTTATTATAAATATCAGCTTGCTTCTTTGGTGAAGGAAATACAAGTCATATAACTTCTGCTGTCTTTTGCTTGTTCCACTATTTATCCCAATATAACAAGGTGTGCAGACCATTATACACCTGTGTTCGTCTTGTTCCACTATTTATCCCAATATAACAAGGTGTGCAGACCATTATACACCTGTGTTCGTCTTGTTCACTATTTATCCCAATATAACAAGGTGTGCAGACCATTATACACCTGTGTTCGTCTTGTTCCACTATTTATCCCAATATAACAAGGTGTGCAGACCATTATACACCTGTGTTCGTCTTGTTCCACTATTTATCCCAATATAACAAGGTGTGCAGACCATTATACACATGTGTTCGTCTTGTTCCACTATTTATCCCAATATAACAAGGTGTGCAGACCATTATACACCTGTGTTCGTCTTGTTCCACTATTTATCCCAATATAACAAGGTGTGCAGACCATTATACACCTGTGTTCGTCTTGTTCCACTATTTATCCCAATATAACAGGTGTGCAGACCATTATACACCTGTGTTCGTCTTGTTCCACTATTTATCCCAATATAACAGGTGTGCACACCATTATACACCTGTGTTCGTCTTGTTCCACTATTTATCCCAATATAACAAGGTGTGCAGACCATTATACACCTGTGTTCGTCTTGTTCACTATTATCCCAATATAACAAGGTGTGCAGACCATTATACACCTGTGTTCGTCTTGTTCCACTATTTATCCCAATATAACAAGGTGTGCACACCATTATACACCTGGGTTCGTCTTGTTCCACTATTTATCCCAATATAACAAGGTGTGCAGACCATTATACACCTGTGTTCGTCTTGTTCCACTATTTATCCCAATATAACAAGGTGTGCACACCATTATACACCTGTGTTCGTCTGTTCCACTATTTATCCCAATATAACAAGGTGTGCACACCATTATACACCTGTTTCGTCTTGGTTCCACTATTTATCCCAATATAACAAGGTGTGCAGACCATTATACACCTGTGTTCGTCTTGTTCCACATTTATCCCAATATAACAAGGTGTGCAGACCATTATACACCTGTGTTCGTCTTGTTCCACTATTTATCCCAATATAACAAGGTGTGCAGACCATTATACACTGTGTTCGTCTTGTTCCACTATTTATCCCAATATAACAAGGTGTGCAGACCATTATACACCTGTGTTCGTCTTGTTCCACTATTTATCCCAATATAACAAGGTGTGCAGACCATTATACACCTGTGTTCGTCTTGTTCCACTATTTATCCCAATATAACAAGGTGTGCACACCATTATACACCTGTGTTCGTCTTGTTCCACTATTTATCCCAATATAACAAGGTGTGCACACCATTATACACCTGTGTTCGTCTGTTCCACTATTTATCCCAATATAACAAGGTGTGCACACCATTATACACCTGTGTTCGTCTTGTTCCACTATTTATCCCAATATAACAAGGTGTGCAGACCATTATACGCCTGTGTTCGTCTTGTTCCCTATTTATCCCAATATAACAAGGTGTGCAGACCATTATACACCTGTGTTCGTCTTGTTCCACTATTTATCCCAATATAACAAGGTGTGCAGCCATTATACACCTGTGTTCGTCTTGTTTCCACTATTTATCCCAATATAACAAGGTGTGTGCACACCATTATACACCTGTGTTCGTCTTGTTCCACTATTTATCCCAATATAACAAGGTGTGCACACCATTATACACCTGTGTTCGTCTTGTTCCACTATTTATCCAATATAACAAGGTGTGCAAGACCATTATACACCTGTGTTCGTCTTGTTCCACTATTTATCCCAATATAACAAGTGTGTGCACACCATTATACACCTGTGTTCGTCTTGTTCCACTATTTATCCACAATATAACAAGGTGTGCACACCATTATACACCTGTGTTCGTCTTGTTCCACTATTATCCCAATATAACAAGGTGTGCACACCATTATACACCTGTGTCGTCTTGTTCCACTATTTATCCCAATATAACAAGGTGTGCAGACCATTATACACCTGTGTTCGTCTTGTTCCACTATTTATCCCAATATAACAAGGTGTGCAGACCATTATACACCTGTGTTCGTCTTGTTCCACTATTTATCCCAATATAACAAGGTGTGCAGACCATTATACACCTGTGTTCGTCTTGTTCCACTATTTATCCAATATAACAAGTGTGCAGACCTTATACACCTGTGTTTGTCTTGTTCCACTATTTATCCCAATATAACAAGGTGTGCAGACCATTATACACCTGTGTTCGTCTTGTTCCACTATTTATCCCAATATAACAAGGTGTGCAGACCATTATACACCTGTGTTCGTCTTGTTCCACTATTTATCCCAATATAACAAGGTGTGCACACCATTATACACCTGTGTTCGTCTTGTTCCACTATTTATCCCAATATAACAAGGTGTGCAGACCATTATACACCTGTGTTTGTCTTGTTCCACTATTTATCCCAATATAACAAGGTGTGCAGACCATTATACACCTGTGTTCGTCTTGTTCCACTATTTATCCCAATATAACAAGGTGTGCACACCATTATACACCTGTGTTTCGTCTTGTTCCACTATTTATCCCAAATATAACAAGGTGTGCAGACCATTATACACCTGTGTTTGTCTTGTTCCACTATTTACCCAATATAACAAGGTGTGCACACCATTATACACCTGTGTTCGTCTTGTTCCACTATTTATCCCAATATAACAAGGTGTGCAGACCATTATACACCTGTGTTCGTCTTGTTCCACTTTTATCCCAATATAACAAGGTTGTGCAGACCATTATACACCTGTGTTCGTCTTGTTCCACTATTTATCCCAATATAACAAGGTGTTGCACACCATTATACACCTGTGTTCGTCTTGTTCCACTATTTATCCCAATATAACAAGGTGTGGCAGACCATTATACACTTGTGTTCTTCTTGTTCCACTATTTATCCCAATATAACAAGGTGTGCAGACCATTATACACCTGTGTTCGTCTTGTTCCACTATTTATCCCAATTAACAAGGTGTGCAGACCATTATACAACCTGTGTTCGTCTTGTTCCACTATATATCCCAATATAACAAGGTGTGCACACCATTATACACCTGTGTTCGTCTTGTTCCACTATTTATCCCAATATAACAAGGTGTGCAGACCATTATACACCTGTGTTCGTCTTGTTCCACTATTTATCCCAATATAAACAAGGTGTGCACACCATATAACACCTGTCTTCGTCTTGTTCCACTATTTATCCCAATATAACAAGGTGTGCAGACCATTATACACCTGTGTTCGTCTTGTTCCACTATATTATCCCAATATAACAAGGTGTGCACACCAATTATACACCTGTCTTCGTCTTGTTCCACTATTTATCCCAATATAACAAGGTGTGCAGACCATTATACACCTGTGTTCGTCTTGTTCCCACTATTTATCCCAATATAACAAGGTGTGCAGACCATTATACACCTCGTCTTCGTCTATGTTCCACTATTTATCCCAATATAACAAGGTGTGCACACCATTATACACCTGTGTTCGTCTTGTTCCACTATTTATCCCAATATAACAAGGTGTGCACACCATTATACACCTGTGTTCGTCTTGTTCCACTATTATCCCAATATAACAAGGTGTGCAGACCATTATACACCTGTGTTCGTCTTGTTCCACTATTTATCCCAATATAACAAGGTGTGCAGACCATTATACACCTGTGTTCGTCTTGTTCCACTATTTATCCCAATATAACAAGGTGTGCAGACCATTATACACCTGTGTTCGTCTTGTTCCACTATTTATCCCAATATAACAAGGTGTGCAGACCATTATACACCTGTGTTCGTCTTGTTCCACTATTTATCCCAATATAACAAGGTGTGCAGACCATTATACACCTGTGTTCGTCTTGTTCCACTATTTATCCCAATATAACAAGGTGTGCACACCATTATACACCTGTGTTCGTCATACTAAATAACCTATTATTTATTTTGCTTTCACATTAAATGACAAACTATCAAGATCTATTGTACATTAATTACAATTAAGTAAAATTGTAAAAACAATGTTCCTTCTTCCTCTCTTTCTCTTCCTGTCCCCCCTCTTCCATACCCAACCTCTCCTCACATAGCGACGTACTTGTTTACCGACGCCTCAGACTTATGACGGGCTCTCTGACCAGTATTCATAGCTTTATTCAGTTTATTTCAATATACAGTACACTGATGTATAAACATTTAAAAATATACCAGAAATGTTATGAATGGTGCATAGGTGACATTAAAACAATATCAGATATGGTTAACTCAAACTCACTACCATTATAGTATGCTCCTCACTTAACGACGAATTCGTTTAACGACGTGGTCTTAGGAACGGGACTTCGTCGTTAAATGAGGAGAGGCTGTATATTGGCTCCGTCACCTTCGTGTGTTAGCGCAGCTTGTAAATTGTCCAGACGGACCGTAACGTCATCATGAGCTTCTCTCTCCTATGTCCGAGTTTTTGTATAAATATAATAATAAAGAAAACATTATTGAAATATTAAAAAACTACTTATACGAATTACAGCCACATTAAATATCTTAACAGTAAAGGTATCAATTAGAAATATAAGTTTTCAGCATCACATGCTGGCAAACCCAATCAATTAAGAAATATTCAGTAATTAGCGTTACAAATATCACTGATACCGATACCCTGACACGTCACCTTACATTAAAAGGCACCATCAATCACATTCCAGCCAATCAAAACTGTCTTACTTGTGACAAGCTGATAAAACTCAAAATTAAATGCGAAAAGAAATTGATCACTTTGCTTAAAATTCTGTGTGTGGCTGGTGCAATTAGAGCGGCGTGAAGGACACCTGGCGCATAGCGATCGCATGACTGCAAAGAGTATTGCATTTATGAGGTCTCCAGGTCCATTGCCATAGTAGTCCTTGCCTTTGAAGCTTCACCGGCACTCAAATTACATATTTATGGTGTAATAAAACCCAGCGGAAGTGGGACGATTGCGTAGATTAAAAATGGGTCACTTCGAAATATTACACTAAATACGTGGGGTTACCTCGAAATATGATCTCTTATCATCACGTCCCTCCAAAGACTTTTTTTTACCCAAATCCCGGGGGCGCCAT